>CM073755.1:17097598-17762749 GCA_037127355.1 Schoenoplectus tabernaemontani | reverse complement strand
CAATTTTTTTGACCCGAATCGGATCGGATCAACCCAACCCGACCCGATTAATTATATTTTTTGAAGTAATTTTATGATTTAGTACTAATTAAATCTTAAATATACACTAATTATATACTATTTAAGATTAATTATAAATTAATAAATATTTTATTGCCTAAAATTAAATACAAATAATTAATAAATATTTAATTATTTTACACGGGTCGGGTCGGGTCGACCCGTGACCCGTCGGGTATGGATCAAGATTTTTTGACCCGAATTTAATCGGGTCGGGTCAAAAATAATAAAAAAATAATATGACCCGACCCGAACCATTGACACCCCTAGTCGTAATCATAATAATATAATAATAATAAAATTATAATTGTAATCATAATCGTAATCATAATCATAATAAATAATCATAATCATAATAAATAATAATAAAAAAATAATTGTAATCGTAATCATAATAAATAATAATAATAAATAATATAATAATAAGAAAATATAATTATAATCGTAATCATAATAAATAATAATAAAAAAATAATTTTAATCATAATAATATAATTATAATATAATCATAGCTATAATCATAATAATATAATAATAATAAAATAATAATATAACCATAATCAAAATATAATAATAATAAAATTATAATCATTAGCATAATAATATAATATAATAATAAATAATCTTAACAATAATATAATAATAAATAATCATAATCGTAATAATATAATAATAATATAATCAAATTTATAATAAGAATATAATAATACAATACTAAAATCATATTTATAATAAATTATAATCATAATATAATATAATAATAATTAATTATAATCATAATAATATAATTATAATATAATCATAGCTATAATCATAATATAATAATAATAAATAATTATAATTATAATAATAATACAATATTAAAATCATAATTATTATAATATAATAATAATAAATAATAATAAAATTTATCATATAATAATATTAACAATGATGTTAATATAATACTAACAATAATTATTATAATACTATAATATATAATAATAATAATAATAATAATAATAATAAATAAATAAATAATCATCATAATATTAATATAATAATAAATTATAATCATAATTATGATCATAATATAATAATATAATACAACATAATCAAACAATAATCGCTTATTCCGACGAGAGCTAATTCGGTATACCACCTATAACTTGGTATACCAGATTAGCACTCTTCCGTACTCTTCTACTTAGTATAAAATTCATTTGGCAAATTAATTCGTCGGAATTATTATTCTATTCTATTTTTTTACTATTCCACCGTGTGAACTATTTATCCAAAATTCTGTTATGGTACTGGTAAAACAACAAACAAAATGTCAAAGCCTGCCATTCTATCACTAAACCAAGGTTCCTGTGAACAGCTCTCCAATGAAGGACAAACGGTGAGAAAAAAAATGAACCAGAAATGACCTAGATCAACATAATGATCGATATTTCAGTGCAAAAAAGGTAAAACTTACAACGCTATTTTCAAAAAAATTGAATAACATAAAAGGGGTAATGGAGAAAGCGATACATCAGTAACTGAGCACTCAATCGATTAATCAGACTGAGAGAGAAAGGGAGAGAGTGTCTGAGAGAGAGGGGGAGAGTGGAGCTTAGTTAAGACTGTCAATAAATAAGGTAGGGTAATGAAAATTTCTTATCTTTACTTATATTTAATAAATTAATAATTTTTTTATTTATATTTATATTCAATAACTTAATAAAAATAAAATTTTATCTATAGCCGTCTTATCGAGTATGATATGGATCGGATAAATGATCAAATGACTTTCAAAATAAAAAAGATTATAATATAATTAACAATTGACAATAATGAAAAAGATCATAATATAATTAGCAATGAAATAGATAACAGATAAGAAATAGATTTTAACCATATTTTTACCTCATAAAAATAAAATTTTACTCATATTCATTTTATCAGATACGATACAAATTGGATAAACAGTCAAAAAATATTATTGACAGTCCTAAACTTTATCTCAAGAAAAGAAAAAAAGTGGAGAAGACTGAGAGGTCTAACGCAACGGAGATCTCCATTCTTTCCTGTTCAGATAAACCCGAAACAGTATGTTTTTTTTTTCTGGTTTAATGGTCTTAAAAGACTAGTAGGCTCTTTCATTCTATGAATGCTTTTCATTGTTGCTATGATGGGTCTAGATTTTTCTTCGCCTACAGAACCCCTAAATAGGGGAATTGTTTTCCACATCGATTTTTCTTCGCCTACAGAACCCCAAAATAGGGGAATTGTTTTCCACATCGATATTCTAAAATAAATGAGGTTATAGTACATTGTCAATGTACAGATATATTGTGTAGGATTTTAAAATCTCAAAATTTAAGTAAAATATAATTGTTCTGAATTCTATATAATTTTTATATTAAACTCTATCAGTTAGTTAAATTTTACATTTTTAAACTTTTTTATCATTTTTTCGAATAGAGAGAAAATAATTATCATTAGATGATTCAGAATTTTTAAATTAAGTAATTTTCTTCTCCTTCAAAAAAATAATAAAAGATTTTAAAAAATATATAAAATTTGGCTCGCTAGTAGAATTTGATATAAATTCATATTAAACAGTTCATATCGATAATCTTTCACTCAACCACTCTTCTAAAATAGTCAATAACAATATTCTTTTTTCATCGTGATAAAAATCTGATGGTCTTTATGTGCATTAAAATGCGTACCTAGGGTTGCAACCGGATCGGATATTATCTAAAAATATTCGGATCTGAATTCAGATTTTAACGGATACGGATATTCAGATTCAGATATTTTCGGATACATATATGGATATTTTTTGACGGATACGGATATGGATACGGTATGAAATTTGGAACTGGATACGGATGCGGATAATTATTCGGATCCGAAAATTTTAAAATTTCAGATATCCGTGACTTTGAAATATATATAGATGGCCTAAGTATTGATCCAATACAAAATTAAATATTAATGAACATGGCCCATAAATAATACAAATATTATATTGACTATATTAAACATTAAATATTAATTAACATGACCCAAAATTTTATTGGCCTAGTACCAATAATGTTTTATTACAGTTTTTAGGAGGATTTATTTTACACGAATATTATATATAAAAAATATTCTTAAATTTTATGATTGAATCATGATATATCAAAGTTATTATTTTTTATGATAAATTATTTTGTTTAGCTATCCGAATTATATCTATATCTGCATTCCGTATCCGATAATATCCGATCTGTATCCGTATCCGTTTATTATCCGATCTGTATCCGTATTCATTTATTATCCGATCCGTATTCATATCCGAAACTATCTATATCCGTATCCGTATCGAAAAATAATAACGGATATGAATACGATTTTACTATTATCCGTCCGTATTCGATCTGTTTGCATCCCTACGCGTAACACATGCGTTTAATTACATTCCAAAGTCTTTTCTCAAAAATAGAAAACATTATGTGAAAGAATATAGTTGATCTAATCGTAAAAATTACATGCCTCGCTTGCCTGGGACCACAGGGAATGCAAATTGCTCATTTAAGGAGATTGAAAGCTGTCAAGAATTAGAGATGGCAAATTGTCTTTCTAACCCTAATGTCTCTATAGTAACTTGCCACTCGGAATCTCTAAAAATGTCATAAATTCAAACTCCCGTAGACTCTATTACTCTAATTCAAACGAAGAGAGCCCAGTCCGTTCCCAATTTTTTTTTTTTAAAAAAAAGCTTCAGCGCCAGGTACTATTATCATCTAGAATGAAACATAATTATATATATAGCGTCATTAAAACACAAACAATTTGAAATACTAAATTCAACAACAAATCAAGCACTACCTCAGTTGCTCGCTTTACGACACGTTTTTCTTTTTTTTTCTCCACTGAAAAATTAGAGATATCCACAATAATAAGGTTTATATAGTGCCACAGAAGGATGATACTAGTAAATGGGATGAGAAACCGAAATCCTTCTTAAATGGACATCTCCATTTACAAAAGAAATTGAGAGCAAGAGAAACATTTATGGGCCGGATGAACCCAACCTAACCTCCGAACCCCGGTTCCAATGAACCAAGTTCAGTACCTTCGAATCACTATCACTTTCATCTGATCCCGGTCCATTTCGTCTCTTGTAGACCAGGATCCCAACAGCTGCGCCGACAACCACGACTAAACAAACCACACCAGAGACAACACCAGCGACCACCGCACCGTTCCCCCTCCTTCTTTCCCCTACGCTCACGCTCTCCTCACGTGTCTCCGGAGGCGTCACGTGCGACGCGCGTGCAATCGTTGCCGAGTCGATCGCCTCCGGTAGTTCTACAGTGGTGTGCGTGCCCTTGAAGAAGGTGAGCATCGCTGGAGACAGTGCCAGTGGGGTCTGCTGGTTAGCCAAACCATGATCAGACGGCTCTATGAGCTCAACTGGCAGTGAGCTGGTGCTGGAGACTAGGAGGAGAAGGGAGATTGACACCATGGCCACGTGGTAGGCTGCCATTGGTAAACGTTCTCAAGGGGTCGCTAGCTTCTTTTTTCTGGGTTTTAAAAGAAAATTTAGTCAGCTTAATTAAAAGCATTATGGCATATATATACACTATAAATTACATAATTCCATTATGGTTAATTCATTTAGTCTAATATATAAATTTGAAACATAATTTGTTGGAACTTTTTTTTTCTCTAACAAAAAAAATAAGAATTTGGTTTTGTTCAGTAAATTTTCCATCTCAATTTAATTAATTAGTTTCTACAAAATGATTAATGATATGTGTAATTGATCATACTTAACATTCTAACTATACAAAAGTTGAATTAACAGCCAAATGTACAATGCATGCTCATTCTCCTAGCTACCATCTCGTGCAATGACAACTGAAACTTGACTCCTAATTACCTCTACAATACCAACTAGTTAAACTAATTATTATAAAACGATTTCACAAAAACAATGGTAAATGCTGCATCAATTAACAATGTCTACCTTGTTTACCTTTGGTTGGTGAGGAAGATTTCAAAGTACTTGAAATGCTACAATGTTCTTCTCTCTTATATATTCCTCTTTTCTCCAAATTGAACTTCAATGAACTCAGCTTCACTCAACTCTTCTCTCTGTGGTTGTCTGCGTAGATTAGGTATGGATGGTGAAGTGAAGTGGGAAATGGAAGCTTATATATTTAGTACAAGAGTGGGTGTGCACTTCATGCATGTGATATTAAGTTCGGTTTATCCGTGGCCATTTGGTGTATTGTAATCAGTGTATCAGCAGTAAAGTTTCCAATATCTATTTTCTAATTCAAATTTCAATTCCTTTCGGCTTAAATAGTAAAGTTTACATTGATAGTTTTGAAGCTTCAACCTATTAAACGTAGTTGCAAATTAAATATTTAATCAATGTGATAAGTGATCACTAACTTGACTATTCCAGTACTACTGCAGCAATTCAGTTGCTCTCTTTAATGCTTCTCAATTTGTTAATTGGTCCAAAGTCATAGTCTATTATTCAATTAGAAAAAGGTGATGTGTCTGGTGTTTGTAATGTTAATACGAGTGAGATGGAAGCATAGTAGCATTAATTATATCTAGTTATTCATTAAGAAATAACAAAATCATTGTACAATGAAGGTGTTAATGTAACTACAATCGCTTTAAACGTCACATCACAAAAACTTAATAATTGAAACATGTATTTTTAATTTATAAAATTTTGAGACCACAAACATAACTTCATTGAACATAACAACTAATTCAATAATCGAACTTTGTAACAAAATTATGTGTAGCACATTGTCATTATCCCTAGATCCATAGATCTTAATTGAGGAAAACCAAATTAGATGACAATTATGAGAATTAAAAAAAAAACTTAGGCCATAAAGCAACATGCCACACAAAGAGTTGCACTCAAAACGCTTCGGTAAAATTAGGATTTTGGTCCCATATCGAGATGGTTCACATGCACGCTAGAGTTAGAGTGGTTAAAATTCTTATTATTGCTCTTGTCGGACTAATAAATGGTCCGAAATTCTCGCTGTACAAGTTACAAATTTTTGTGCTACTATTCTTGGTTGGATCTTTGTCTCCTTTGCAATGTGCCAAAGGTGTAGGGTTAAGAGTTAGGAATCCCATTTTCCCTTTATTCACGCGAATACCAACTGCTCTCTGGCCTCTTCACCATTTACAAGCAAATTCAGATTCTAAGTGTCCTTGCAAATGGGGAATTTTGGGTGCATTTTGTATCATGTGACTGTGGAGAGACTTGTTACAGAGTTGTTGAGGTTTGTTTTTGTTGTATTGCATTCATTGCTTGGAAAATGGAAGTGGGTTAAGTGAGCATGTGAAGGTCCTACAATTGTTTTACTGTGTTTGGCGTTGAGACAAATGGAATCTCTGCAAATTTTTATGACCAAGTTTTGTTGCTCAATCTATGAAGCGAATCCTGTTTGTAGATAAGCTTGTTGCGTGTCCTATAATATATATACCATTTTATATTTCAAAATTTGAAACTAATATGAGTCGTGTCACCACTTCTTCTAATTTATTTAAACCTTAATAGACTGGTCTTCCTTGAATTATAATTTAGGTATGACAAATCCGACCCAATCTAAAGGATCGGCGGAGCCAGACTTTGACTGGATTAAACATTAGATTTTTTTTTCAAAAACGTTAAAATTTAAAAAATTTCTTCATTATAAACATATATTTTTATTTTTTTCTACAGTATACATTTATAAGGATTTGTTTTAAAAAAAAAATCAGGGCTGAACTGACCCCTAACACCATGTATATCTGCCCCGTAAAAGGACCAGTTGAATCCAATAGTGGATTCCGAAATGATTGATTCAATAATTGTTAAAGTTATAATATATATCATGTTATTATGCTAATTTGAAAACGGCTAATTGGTTTACTCGATCCAGCTGAAATTTGGATGCCTGAAACACAATACAACTTGAATGCAAATAATGCAGCTCATATGGCTCCAAACCTGTCAAATGATTACAGGTAAATGTCAACAGAATAGAAGACTTGTGAACAATAATTTTCATCATGCATGTATTATCATAAGTTTGATCTTATTTCTTAGTTCTTCTTGAGATAATATGTGCAATTACAATAGGATATCGATAATAAGTATTGTTAATTAGTTTCAATTGATGGTCTTAGTTTTGAAATTTAACCCAGAGTATCGAATAAAGTTCATCTCACTTTTTATTTAATTTCTTTGTACCAAATGTAGCTAATAAATTTGAACTACTGAGATATGATAGCTATCAAAAAATGTGTGTACATGATTAATTGACGAATCAGTTGGCAAATGATTAATTATCATAATAAATTACACGTAACTCACAGTGAGTGAAAATTATTATCCAAAACTTTATAAGATTTCATCCATAGTACATTAAGTGATTAGCCCATCATTTTTTTTATGATTACACCGGCTGCCAAATCAAAAACCAGCCCAATATAATCCAAAAATGACAAGATGAGTAGATAAAGTACCAACTGTCAGAGGAGGAAGATTAGAAGAAGATGCGCACAGGAAAAAAAAAATAGAGGCAGCTTCATGCGGCACTGCTTAATTTTGTTTGAAGTTTATTTCTTTTATCTATGTGGGTTTGGGCCATATTGTAAACGAGGTTAGTAGAGGAAGTGTGAACAACCACTCCATTTCATGAACCAGCAACAAGAAAATAAACCACTGTAATTATACATTATACATTCTTACAAAACCAGTAAGTTGGTAACCATTGAGAGAAGGGAGAGCAACTACGTCGTATTTTTTTTTCTCCCCTCCACTCTTTAATTCTAAAGAGATTCAAACCACATCAAATTTGAATGTTGCAGATTTATGAACGCTTTTCAATTATTATAACGAATAGGTTTTTTTTAATGTACAATATATTGTTAGAAAATTAGTAAAATGTGTGATCGCTCCACCATTTACTACCACTTTTTTTATTTTTTTTCTCACGTACGTTTTGTAGGAAGAGAGAAAACTTCTTCATATTTTTCGGTGACTAATGATTTTTTATTATTTGTTAGAAAATTAGTAAAATGTAGATTACAGTAGTGATAAATTTATTTTGCTTTCAGATGATATATTCATTTTGTACCGCTTTCTTTCATTATTCTTCCTCTTTTCTTTTTCCCCTTCTGTTTGGTTTTGAAATAGACATTAACAGTTGTGCTCATCAAAAATGGTAAGAGGAACTTTGCTACTAATTACTTTAAAATGACTAAAATAATTATATTGTAATTTTTTTTAATTCTTTTATTTCACGTGACCAAACAAAGCGACACAGTATTATTGGGCCTCTTAAGCAACCGAAATATCTACGGCCTTCGAATCACTGATTTTTTTTTATTAAATAAAAGAAATAAATTAGAATGAACTGGTAAAAAATAATCTGATTTTTGTCCAACTGATTTTTTTACATTTGTATGTATTTGAAAATTACAGAAAGCTGGAACCGAGTTTAAAACTTGGTCCAGCTTCCTTGGATCGAGTTTTAAACTCGATCAACTTCCTGCTAATATATAGCAACACCCAGTCATTTTTTCTTCATCTTCTTTCAGCCAACTATTTCTTCAAAAATGTCATTGCCACTATTGCAAGAGCTTCCAATTAAAATTTTCTTTTTTGACAGATCTAGAACCGATTCATATTCACCACTCTCGTCTCACCAACATTGTAAGTTTTTTTTTCTATTTGGACTATTATTTTTTGCTATAAAATTAAAATACACTAACAGTAGGGTTTATTGTTCATATTGTAGAGACGAAAATATTGCTGATCAATGTGTATCACGGAGGTCAAATCCTGAACACTTCAACTGACGTGGGTTACGACATTCGTGCCGCGTGCACATTTTCTGCCAACGAGATAATAAATCTTCATGACTTGAAGAGGCAAATTTATGCTGGTTTGGAGCCGCTCTCTAGCCAATTCAACATCAATATTAGTGCACGGATCAATACTGCACCAGTAGGTTCAGGTGATTTTTTATAGTTTATTTGGGCTTATTTCTAATGAAATTTGGGGAATGATTAAAACAACAGCTGTACTAATTACCCTAGTATAAAACACTTGAGCTAGTAGTTGAATCTAAACAAATATCCAAATCTGACAACTATGATCCGACCAGTATTCCTGAAGTAGTAATCCAGTCATGGCTAAGGAAAGAATTCACTCTCGAGCTCGGGAGCAACGATCATCCCGTGCTTCGGTACAAAATATGGATGTGGATGAGGATGACAAAGAGGAAGAATGACACCTGGATGTCGAGGAAGATAACATTCAGGATGAAACAGATATAGATAAAATTGAGGATGCGATGGATGTCAAAGAAATAGTTAAAGAGTGGCAAATGTATGTTCCTTTTATTAATCGGGGTATGAATCACTCGTGTACACAATTTGGTGATAATACGCCTATGTTGTATGCAGACGAGCCTTATTTTCGCAAACCACCTAGAATTGATGAACAATTTGGTGTCGATCAGCAGTTTAGTATAAAATCAGAGCTGAAAGTGAATATCGTTGATTTTCATGTTCAACGGAATATAGAATTGGAGGTAACAAATAACAGTAAATCAAAGTTAGTGATGAAATATAAAGATTCTAACTGTCCATGGAGGATGTATGCCACACCCAATATAACGTGTATTTGAGAGATTAGAACAAATCCGCTCGAGCACTCTTGTAATATTTTAGATCAATTTACTAACTATTATACTTTGTTTTAATATAATACACAAACGTAAAAAAACCTAAAATTCGGTTCCGGCACCTGGAACCGAGTTTGAAACTCGGTCCAAGCTAGTTGGGCAAAAGTCGGGTTATTTTTTACCAGTTCCATTGATTGATTTATTTATTTACTAAAAAAAATCCGTTCGAATCAAGTCTAGAAGTACCGTATTTTCAAATAAAAATACAATAAATTATATTTTTTAAAATACATAAATGTTTTATGATAAACACGTCAAAATTGTATTTATATAAATTGCTACTGTGACTAATGTATATTTAATTCCTCTAAATACATTCCCTTCAATCTCATCTCTTATAAAGATTTCATTGGTTCATTTAAGAAAAGGTCAGCCACATTGATACATTTCTTTTAAAAGCCATTGTGATTAGTGCATTTCATAGACGTTAGTTTTCATGATGTAGTGTTATTTTAATTATTTTAATTATGATTTAATAATATTTATTATTAAAAATAATTTTTATTTTATCTTAATTAAACAAATCACGGCTAGAAGTGGCTTCCGATCTAGATTCAGAACCTGATCCATGCCCAAATCAGAAGATTCTATTTAAGAAAACGTCAGCTAGCAGCGTCACTCTGAGCCGTCCGATTTTCAAATTAAAAGATTCTATTGATGGACCCGTCACTGGCCCTGTGATCTGAATTAAACCTGACAATAATCCGATAGGCGGAGAGACCATCAGAGATACTCTTCTGATCAGTGTGTGAAAAATGGAATAATCAGCCGACTATTCGGCCGAATAATCAGATAAACCGTCACGAATAATAGAATGAGTGGGTATTTTGCAGTCTCGAATAACTAATAAGCAAATTTATCCGATTAATCAGCTGTTTTTCCATTTAATCGGCCATTTTTCTGTTTAATCATCAGTTTTTTTTTCATTTAATTGTTACGTTACATTTTTTAAAAAAATTAATAGCTTATTATCAATTTTAATGTGTGTTCTGTTAAAGTAACTGTATAATTCATTAAAATCATCTCTCTCGAAAAGACCACAGAACTACTATTATAATTTTTCTTCTCTGAATCAATCTCTTTGATCTCTATTTTTTATTTTTTTTTAAAGATCTATGATCTTCTCCTTCATTATTTTACATCTCAAAATCAAACTAAAAAATAGATAGATGATTAGATAATCCAAATAAAAAAAAACTAAAAAATCTAAATTATTTAATTTTATTTCTCTAATTATAACATCATAACTTTATAAACCAAAACATCTAAAAATATTATTGAATTTTGTATAATTTTTTAATTTTTTTATATTTTTGTATAATTAATTATTAATATAATAAAATATAAAAAATAGAGTTTGCACCATCTATATAGTATTTTGGTCCGATTGTAAATAATATATGTATTGAGTGTATTAATTGTATTAATGTAATGAACCATGAAATATCATATTATGACTTTTAAATCATGTACTATAATGTTCAATGACTACTGTTATTAATATAATATTATGAATGAATAAGATATGTTAGATATAAATAAATATGTATATAATAATAAAAATATTAAATTATCCGTAAAAAAAATGTTTAATCGGTCCCATGATGATTATTTTTGACGGCACCCCATCTATTCGTCAAGCGCATACCATAAAATCATCAAAAGACAATTTATTTTCAGCAATGTCTTTTCATTGACTTATGTATTAATCAATGTCTTATTGAGCCCTTATAATATTTTTTACAGCACTGCTTCTGATTAGAGACCTACAGACTTGACAATGACTTCTGGTCTGGTTCGATCTGATTTGTGCTCTCGCATTTCTCACTAACTTTGAATCAGACGCCAGGAACTGCAGAGAATTAAAGAGTCGGTATCCAATGTATTTGACCCAATATATCCTCATTACACAGCAAATATAACGTCTTCTCATACATTTTGCTAGTTCTGTAAAATACCAATGAGCATTGAGCGATGTATTAGTGTCGAGATAGAATGAAGATTTAGGCGCCACTTGATTTATACAAGTTTTTGCGTATCCATTTACATTTCCAGGAGACATTAGCATAATATGTTAATAAGTAAATCTTTCATTCATTTTTTTTAGATTTTCTTCTAAAATTTACAGCTTTGTTTCCATTAAATTTCACATCAGATTTCCAGATCTGAGTTGGATCTTCAAGAGAACAACACCAAGTTGCCATCACAATTGGGCTCATTTTAATGCGAAATGCTAGCATTTGTGCCAGATATTTTTTATTTAATAATTATAAAAATCATATTAATAAAAATAAGAGTGATAAAACTATAATTAGAAATCTATGAATGACAACGCGTCACTGGCACTGGCACGGAGCAAACGCATCACTGCCAGTGACGTCTATTCTATAAAACGCGCTATTGGGAGTGACGTGTTTACCCTTATATATAACAACGCGCAGATGTCTTTTCCCTGCACGTTTGCCGTTGAAGAGAGAAAAAAACAGAAAAAAAAAAAAAAAAAAGAAAGAGAAGAGAGAGAAGAGAAAGAGAAGAGAGAGGAAGAGGAAAGAAGAAGAGAAGAGAAGGAAAAAGAAAGATAAGAAAAAGAAAGAAGAGAGAACGTGCGGGACTAGATCGAGTGCGAAAAAAATATTGGATTTTGCTATCGAAGGTATGTTTTTATTTATATAAATAATTAGAATTAAAATGTAAATTGTATAAATTAATTATAAATTATAGAATTGTAGATTAATTATAAATTATAAATTATAGATTAACTTGTGAATGAATTATAAATTATATAGATTAATTATGAATAAATTATATATTAATTATTAATTAATTATATAGATTAATTATAGTTTAATTTTGTTAATTAATTATAGCATAAATTAATTAGGTATTAATTGTAGATTAATTATAAATTAATTGTTGATTAATTATGTAGAATAATTATAGATTTAATTTATTATTTAATTGTAGAATAAATTAATTATGTAGATTAATTAGAAATTAATTATAGATTATTATATATTTAAAATTAGTTTTATGATATTAATTAAAATAAAATTATTTTTGTAATAGATAATGGCAGTCGAGCAACGTAATGAAAATGTCATCATTTATCTCCCTGACGACAAACATCGGATACACTATAGTTAGGCAGATGTACATTATAATTAAAAATAATTATAAATGAAATACATTTATATGAAAAGCTAATTATTAAATTAAAATTACAAAGAGATAGCAATGTCATTCATTTCTGCGGAACCTTACAGGCAGCAGTACGATTCTCTCCGTATGGTTTTCCATCAATATCTGGAGAGTCATCGCATATTCGGGGGAATGCTGCAGAGCCTGCACGGACAGAGATTTCACCCTACTTGCTCTTGGTCGGGAGCATCGTGAGGTTATTCCACCACGTTGATATACACTTGGCATAGTTAGTTGTTTATTTTATAACTTAGTAAATGTAAATAATAAAAAATTTTAATCAACTCACTGATGTAATGTGTTTACTTTTTTGCAGGGACGATCGAGACCCTGTCGACTTGTCAGTCGTAGTCAGGAGTTGTGTTGTTTTATTTAATATTTTATTATGACTTGATTGATGTATCTTATTTAGTACTTTATTATCTCTTGTATGAGACTTAATTGTTATATTTTTTAAGACATTTTTTAGTTCTCTATTATGATTTTATTTGGTACTTTATTTTTAATATGATCAATAATAATTTTGTGATTTGATAAATAATTATTTAGTATATCAATAATATGTAATCTCCTATAAAGAAATGAAAATGAAAGAAAAAATAAATCTAATTTGATAAGAGAGAATTAGTCTCAAATTTGTATAATACCATATTATTCAATTTAAATAATTTATTATTCTCAAATTGAATAATAAAAATACTATAAAAAATAAATTATATAATAAAATCGGTAATATAGATTATATAATAAAATCATTAATATAATAAAATAAAATTATTAATAGTAAAAGCGTCACTAGTAGTGGCGCGTTTGTCAAAGACGTCACTGGCAGTGGCGTTCTGTCATTCGTAGATTTCTAATTATTATTTTATCACTCTTAATTTTAATAATATGATTTTTAGAATTATTAAATAAAAAAATCAGTATTTCTGCAGGTGCTATAGGTGCACAAACTTTCTACATTATTAATCAATACTTGGATTTAGGTTGAAAAACTATTTGTTTTTCATCCTTCTACACAAAAATTTTAAATACATATTTTAATATAAATGTAATTAATCGCTATATAGTATATATATGATATATAGATATATATCATTTAATATACGAAATATATATACAAATTATTCTATAAGATTCTTAAAATATTTAATAGACATCTATTTTAAAAAAAACTTAATATAAAATAAAAAGTATATAAGCTATTAATATAATTTTAATCTTTCTCGCATTAAATATATCATATGATAAATTATATAGACTTAATATAATAAATATTTTTTAAAAATCAGGTATTATTAAATATACAAATGTATATTCTTATATATGTATTATTTAAGAGAAAATCTTTTTCTCCCCGTACCCTCCATCCCTCGGATAATTCCCACGCTATCGGTGCTTTCTTTAATTAAGCACGTGCTAATTGAGCCCGACATTCCATATTAGATCTGGCGCTAGTGCTTTCTTTTTGAATTCTCTATTCCTTAGAAATTATGATATTGAAATATATTTCATGTATTTATAACTTTGATGTTGAACATAAATTATATTGTTGTGATATTGAATATATTATTAGGCTAATAAAATTGTATAAAGATATATTTAAAGTGTACTTGTTGTTTTATGAGAAAATAATATTTTGTGAAGTTTTTTTTTTTTCATGTTATTTAGTAAATAATTGAAAGAAATCACATACTTCAAATAATCACACATAAATGATATTTAAATATCCAGAATGCATATTTAAATATTTAAATATGAAATCTAAATACCTAAATATTATACTTAAATATTCAGAACACATATCTAAATACCCAGAATAAATATTTAGATATCTAAATATCTAAATAAGAAATCTAAATACCTATATATTATACTTAAATACCGAGAACACATATCTAAATACCTAGATATTATACTTAAATACCGAGAAGGTCAGAACACATATCTAAATACCTAAATAAGAAATATAAATAGATCAATATTGTATCTAAATATTTATAATAGATAATTAAATATGCATGATATATATATATATATATATATATATATATATATATATGGAGAGAGAGAGAATAAAGATACCATGAGCTTAAGCTCACGGAGGCTTTCCGTGAGTTTAACTCAAAAAATAAATCAAATCATCTCCAAATTTTAATTTATCATGCTCATTAAATTCTTTATATGAAAATATTGTAGGATGCAAAAATTGGAGTGTTTTGAGCTTTTTAACCGACCGTTTTTAATTTTCTAAAATGATGTTCAAATATTAAATATTTTATTATTATTTTTAGAGTTGATTTTCAAAAATTAAAAACAACAACTTAAAGCTCAAAACGCTCCAAATTTTTGCATCCCATGAGATTTTCATATAAAGAATTTAATGAGAATGATAAATTAATATTTGGAGATGATTTGATATATTTTTTGAATTAAACTCACGAAAGGCCTCCGTGAGCTTAAGCTCATGGTATATTTACTATATATATATATATATAGAGTGAGGCTATAAGCTCATGGTCATGCTTTCGCGTATCTCGAATTTGAAAGTATATATCCAAACCATATATAAATATACCTATATATATATATATATATATATATATATATATATATATATATATTTATCAATTACTAACATAAGTAAATCACATTATATAAAAATACAAATTTAAATACTTATAAGTTTTTTTTTTAAATATTGTGATTAGTCTGCGATGTTGAAGTATTTTTTAAAGATGTCAAGTTGCTCTTTGGGAATTATTTATTTTTATGATGTTTTAATTTTATTTTTCAAATCGTAAGAAATCTAAATACATAAGAACAAAAATCTAAATACCTAAATAAGAAATCTAAATATCTAAGTAGAAAATCTAAATATCTATATATATATCTAAATATTCAGAACACATATCTAAATACATAAGTAAAAAATCTAAATACCTAGGTAATATATCAAAATACTCATGACACATTTCTAAACATCCATAACACATATCTAAATACATAAGAAAGAAATCTAAATACCCAAATATATATATATCTAAATACTTAGGACAAATACCTAAACACCAAAACACATATCTAAATACCCAAAACACATATCTAAATACCCAGCACACAAATCTAAACATCTAGATATTATATCTAATTACATATAATACATTATTATGCATGCATGACTCACATCTCAATAACTAACATAAGTAATTATATACAAATAGAAATCTAAATACCTATATTTTTTTAATTACTACATATATATAAATAAATGTACAATATATAATATAGAACACGGGATTAGTGGTCCAAAAATATAAATTGTCACATGCGTTTTTGCGCTAATGATTTTTACACGGCGGATTAATAATCACATGCGCACGAAAAATAAAAATTCGTTAAGCGTAATTAAACGAAACTTTCTAAAAATGAAAAATCATTTATAGGGAGATTTTTTGAGGGATTATCGCTAGATACTGTTAGTCACGTCCATTATTTAAATGCATATTTTTATATATACAACATTACACTAAATAAGCATAAACAATAATATAATAAGCATAAACAATATACATATGCAGTCACATATACCCCGCAAAACAAAAAAGGAGAGTGAAACGAAATATTTGAACTTCTTAAGATCAACTTTTTACCAGTAGCAGATGGATACAAGAAAACTAAAAAACTAGGGGTATATTAAACAACATATGCAGCCACATTTTTTAAACAACGCTTATACAATAATAAATCAATAATGTTAGTTTTTAAAGCATACAAAGCATTTTCCATTCTCATAATCTTAATATTGTGATATAGAGCTCAAGAGTGAAAATAATAAACAAATTGATGTGTAATGCAAACATAATTTATCGCAAAAACCAAACATTATACCGAACTCGACACTGTCAAAATTTTACAACAGATAATATACCCATAAAAACACCCCCCCTGCAAAACAAAAAAGGGGCATGAAACAAAATATTTGAACCTTCTTAAGACCAAGTTTTTACCAGTGGCGGATGGATACAAGAAAACTAAAAACCTAGGGGTTTGTCTAATCAAACAAACTGAAACCCATATCATCATCAGACTCCTCTGCTGGCTCCTCTTTCTTCTCTTCCTCCTTGGCAGCTGCTGGTGCTGCACTTCCAGCATCTGCAGCAGCTGCAACTGGTGCTGCAACAGCAAACTTGCTGGGGTCCTGTTTGACAGTTCAATGTAGGGATTATTAAGACATTATACATACAAGTGTGTGATGTACAGTGCAATGAATTATCACAAATGAAAATTTCCAGCCAGCCTGCAGAGAAATTGATAGTATCACATACTCACATCATCTTTGGCAATAAGAATACATTCAAGATCAAAGCGACGAATTTGGACAGAAATCTAAACTAAGATTTTTTGCAAGTTCATGAACTAAGATTTATGGAGCTTATTATACACCCCCAAATTAGCTAAAAGAAACTGGAACTTCACCATGCAACAAATAAATGGGAAGTACCTTGAGGTACTCCTTGACTTGCTCAGCCTGAGGATAAGAGTACTCAGTCTCAAGTGCAATAGCAAGGACATTCTTGTATGCATTGACAAACATGTGTGGAGCAGCTGCCAAAGTAGGATAGGAGAGTGCCAATGACAGGGAGGTGACCATTGAGAGACCAGCGGCAAACTTCAACATAAGGTCATCATCTGTTAGGTCAAGCACCTCTGGGCTGAACACAGATCCACTGTCATACACATTGGTGATCACAAGACCATATGAGAAGGGTCTGATTCCGAGCTTTGCAAGAAGTGCAGCCTCAGAGGATCCGACCTTTTCTCCCTTCTTGATAAGCTCCACTGGGGTTATAATTTCGACTGTTCCCTTGTTAATCTTGGTTGGAATGTTAAGCACCTGCAGCAGCACCAATGGTTGAAATTAAACATGGGACTAATTAATAGTTATGTTTAATAATAGCAACCTTGGCAAAAGAATATTAAATATGGTACCAAACCCCAAAATCAGAAACTAAATATATTGTCATGGTTGATATCACATGGATGATTGGATTTGGGACCAGATTAACATCAGAAACCAAACATTATTATGGTTGATAACTTGACATAATACAAAAAATTTTGTTCACGTATTTGTAATTTTGTACTGACAGCACAAATTAACCTACAAAAGTTACATCTCCCAGAATAAAGTTTTCCCGTACACTAAAGAGTTTGTAATGTGCATAGTAATAACCTGGAAGAAGGAAGTCTGTGAAGGGTCGAGACCAGTGTTTCCTGGTGGAACCACCACATCAATTGGAGCAACGAGACCAACACGAGCAGGTGCTCCTACCTGTTTACGTTATTTGTAATTTGATAGCATTAGAAATCAATCAAATGGCTACCTGATCATCTATGTAGTGGCTATAACAAATGTTGATAGAATTCAAATAATTAAAACTAAACGCTACCTTGTATTTTCCAACTTCTTCACTGACCTCCTTCAAATCACCTTTTGTGAAGATCAACCCAACATTTCCCTAAAGCAAAAGGTAATAATTGTTGCTCGATAATATATAATTTCGGAAAAGATAAGCTCAATTTCATAAAAATACTAATGAAACATGCCAATAAACACTGGTTATAAATGTCCTATCTCTACCAGCCAAAAGATTGGGGGTCATTTGGTGCAAACACTGGTCTTTATTGAATTCCAACAAACAAACTAAAAAAAAACATTAGAAATGATGGAAGAAATGAACATACAGCAAGCAGGGGAATGAGGTTGAGATAATCGGTATTGCCAGATTGCTGGGCATACTGCTTGATGCATCGACGAATGAGGGTGTTCTTCCCCATGAGAAGCACGGAGTCGCCTCTCAATCCCTTCCTGATGTTTTGCATCTGGTTCGAGCCCACATTATCGGCGATGGCAATCAGTAACTTGGAGTAACCCTCGAGTAAGGATACGAGCTTCTGGTCGTACACGACCTTCTTAGCTTGCTTAGACATCGTCTTTTTCGCCCTCGCCATCGCTGATTTGATGGAGAATCTCTAGATCCGAATGGAGCTTAAGGGAGTAGAAGGTTGAGGACTTGAGGTGGTGCGGCGGGAGAGTGAAACCCTAAATAGACACGGTTAGGGTTTATATACAAACAGCATTTGACGAGCAAGATCTAGAAAGGCATGGTCTACTGCTCAATGCCTCTGAATTTCTGATGGATTCCGGGAAATCCACTAGGCCCTATTCAGTGAATATATACCAGGCCCATGCTATTTGGGTCCGGCTTATCTCCAATCCAATCCAATTCTAAATAAAATGACTAAATGAGCAACCCATAATCTTTTTCCCCTTCTATGACTGTTAGAACGGATAATTCATTGTTTATTTTAAAAAATATATGAAATTTACAAAGCCATTGCTTTTCAATGCACCTAGACATAACTGCATCTTTAGATAATTTGGGGGGACAGATATAAAGCTATTAATCGTATCAAAATTTTAGAAAAATCTGTTAGCTTCTATCAAAATTTTAGAAAAGTCTGTTAGCTTCTTCCATTAAACGTTTAATGTTCTTCTAGAATAGTATTTGAAACCCTAAAGTGTCATGCCATGTCTCGGAAATGTGGTTAATAACTGTAGCTGGGGCTGTCAATAAGGTTTATATTTGACTTGTAAACTAGTTTGGACATGGCTGACTAAATTATTCAACATTCTGTATTTGGCAAAAGATTTGGCAAGACGCGCCATAAAACGCAGATAGAATGATCAAATTTTTTTTTAACAAATTTAAAAATTAAGTGAAGATGAACATAAATTTGTGTTCCCCATATTCATGCTGTCTATCATCATCATCACATGCAAAATCAAAGATGCTATTTGACTTTCCAATCTAATTTAATTTGCATATATACCAAACTGCTATTTGATTTTTGTGGTTTCTGTAGCTTGAACGAGTCGAATTATTTGTCTACTCAAGTATGTAATTATTCTCTGAATGTCATAGTTGATATTTTAACTTTTTTCAGCAAATCGCAAGTTCTTCAGCAAGGGATGATGGATCAAGGAAAAAAGAAAAAGAAAAGTAGATATAATTAATTCCTAAAATGCTAAAATTGCATTCAAACCAACCAACATTCCCAAACTTGAGGCGTACATCTATTTTGCCGCAGCTGTTCAGACAGATCGAGCTGATCTTAGGATAACTAAAAAGCAAAGCGAGCTTAAATTATAAGTCTAATATTTCTGATCTAACATTTTATCAGGCTTAAAAACTAAATATCCTTTTATTTCTCTCTTTTTGACTGTTCTCATTGCATTTTGGTAGTAGTATCTTGTTGTATCCTCTCGTATTCTCTACTTGCCTCCTGTAGAGTTCCATAGCAGTTGATGGACAAAATTTAGCATTATCTCATCATCCTGAAAAGAGTGCAAATTTGTAAGAAAAATATGATAATGAACTTTGCTTACCTGAAACATGTAATAATAACTTCGATCTTTAAAAGCATCAGGCAATAAATTATATAAGGCCCCAGACAAGCTGTTAAAAAACAAATGGATTGTGTAAGTTGAATTGTAGAAAGGAACTAATGGAATCCTCTGTTCCTTTACCAGTAGAATAAAAAGCATGCAGCAATAACGTCCCAGAATTTGTAAAACAAAAAAAAATGTAAAAACTAACTTGACTATCTAACAGAATAAGATATGGATTTGAATCAAGTATCAGTTACGAACTAATATAAATAAGATGCATTAAAAACAGTTGTTTAAACAAGTTGTTTGAGTTTTCGTACTACATATAATTTCATGGAAATGAATACAATCACTCCTAATTATGCCTATTATATGAGTGTCCAATTAAAACATAGATATGAATATCCTATGACGCTAATTTTACACAAAATATAAGTAAGATTCATTAGAAACTGTTGTTTAAACAAGCTGTTTAAGATTTTTGACGTTTTTTGCATCAAAATTACACATAATTTCGAGCGAATTAATATAATTACTCCCAAATATGTCTATTATAAGATTGTCAAATTAACACTTCGATATGAATATCATAGGACACTAATTTTCCATAACACATAAGTAACATACATTAGAAATTGCTGATGAAACAAGTTGTTTAAGATTTTTAAAATTTATTGTCTCATTACGACACATAATTTTGTGAAAATTAAAATAATTACTCCTAATTATGCCTATTAGAAGATTATCCAATTAACACTATGATATGAACATTCCACGACGTGAATTTTGCATAAAATATAAGTAAGATGCATTAAAAATGTAGTTTAAACAGGTTGTTTGAGTTTTTTTTTTTAATTTTTGGCTTCATAACTACACATAATTTCACGTAAATTAGTGTAATTACTCCTAATTATGCCTGTTATAATGATTGTCCAGTTAATACTCCAATACGAATATACTATAACAGTAATTTTTCATAAAACATGAATAATATACATTTGAAACTGTTGTTTAAACAAGTTGTTTAAGATTTTTAAAATTCATTGTCCCATAACTATTTATAATTTCGTGAAAATTAATATAATTACTCCAAATTGTGCCTCTTAGAAGATTATCCGATTTATTACTTCGATATGAATATTCTACGACACCAAGTTTGCACAAAACATAAGTAAGATGCATTAAAAAACTACAGTTTAAACTAGTTGATTGAGTTTTTCAATCTTTTTGCCGCATAACTACATATAATTTCGTTAAAATTATATAATTACTAATTATGCCTATTATAAGATTATCAAATTAAAATTTTGATATGAATATTCTATGACGGTAATTTGGCACAAAACATAAATAATATGCATTAAAAATGTTGTTTAAACAAGTTGTTTGACTTTTTTTAAAATTTTTGGCCCCATAAATGCGCATAGTTTCGTGGAAATTAATATAATCACTCCTAATTATGCCTATTATAAGATTTTTCAATTAACACTTTATTATTCTACGACACTATTTTCTCCCAAAACGTAAGTAAGATGCATTAGAAACAACTATTTAAAAAAGTTATTTGAGTATTTCAACAATTTTGGCCCCATAACTACACATAATTTAGTGAAAATTAAAATAATCACTCCTAAGCATGCCTATTATATGATCTTCTAATTAAAACTTCGATATGAATATTCTACGACACTAATTTTGCACAAAACATAAGTATGATGCATTAAAAACAATTTGTTTACACAAGTTATTCGGGTTTTTCAAAAATTTTGGCTGCATTAGCTACACATAATTTCTTATAAATTAACATAATTACTCCTAAATATGCCTATTGTATGATTCTCCAATGAAAACGTCGATATGAATATTCTACAACACTAATTTTGCACAAAACATAAGTAAGATGCATTAATAACTAGTGTTTAAACAATTTGTTTGATCTTTCCAAATTTTTTGGCCGCATAATTGCACATAATTTCGTATAAATTAATATAATTACTCCTAATTACGTCTGTTATAAGATTTTTCGATTAACACTTTGATATGAATATTCAACGATACTATTTTTTGACAAAACATAAGTAAGATGCATTAGAAACTGCTAATTAAAACACTTGTTTGAGTTTTCAATATTTTTACCCTCATAACTACACATAATTTCGTGAAAATTAATATAACTTCTCCTAATTACGTCTATTATAAAGTTGTCCAATTAAAACTTCGATATGAATATTCTATAACACTAATTTTGCACAAAACATAAGTAAGACGCGTTAAAAACTGTTGTTTAAACAAGTTGTTTGGGTTTATGAAATTTTTTTTTGCCACAACTACACATAATTTCGCGCAAATTAAAATAATTACTCCCGATTACGCCTATTGTAAGATTCTCCTATTAAAACATCGATATGAATATTCCATGATGCTAATTTCGCGCAAAACATAAGTAAGATGCATTAAAAACTATTTGTTTAAACAAGTTGTTTGACTTTTTCAAAAAATTTGGCCACAAAATTAATACAATTAATCCTAATTACGCGTATTATAAAATTATCCAATTAAAACTTCGATATGAATATTCTATAACGCTAATATTGCACAAAACATAAGTAAGATGCGTTAAAAACCATTTGTTTAAACATGTTGTTCGGCTTTATGAATATTTTTGGCACGTTACTACACATAATTTGGTGTATACTTATATAATTACTTATAATTGTTCCTATTATATGATTGGTAAATTAACACTTCAAAATGAATATTTTATTTTAGGGCACTATTTTCCCTCGAAACACAAGTAAGATGCATTAGAAAGCTGCTTGTTTAAAAAAGTTAAGTTTCTCAACATTTTTGGCCTCGTAACTTTTATTAAAAATTAAAATAATTACTCCTAGTTATGCTGTTAAAATATTAGCCAATTAACACTTTGATATGAACATTCTACGACACTAATTTAGCACAAGACATAAGTAGGATGCATTAAAAATAGATGTTTCAACAAGTTGTTTGTGTTTTTCAAAATTTTTGGCCGCATAAGTACACATGATTTCATGCAAATTAATATAATTATTCCTAATTATGTATATTATAAGATTGTCAAATTAACACCTCGATATGAATATCCTACGACACTAATTTTTCAAAAAACACAAGTAAGATATATTGGAAGTGCTTAGTTTAAACAATTTATGTAAGATTTTTAACATTTTTTGACTCGTAACTACACATAATTTCGTGAAAATTGATCTAATTACTCCTAATTAGACCTATTAGAAGATTATCCAGTTTACACTTCGATATGAACATTGTACGACACAAATTTTGCACAAAACATAAATAAGATGCATTAAAAACAGTTGTTTAAACAAGTTGTTTGAGTTTTCGTACTACATATAATTTCATGAAAATGAATACAATCACTCCTAATTATGCCTATTATTATATGATTGTCCAATTAAAACTTAGATATGAATATCCTATGACGCTAATTTTACACAAAATATAAGTGAGATTCATTAGAAAGCTGTTGTTTAAACAAGTTTGTTTAAGATTTTCAACGTTTTTGCATCAAAATTACACATAATTTCGAGCGAACTAATATAATTACTCCCAAATATGTCTATTATAAGATTGTCAAATTAACACTTCGATATGAATATCATAGGACACTAATTTTCCATAACACATAAGTAACATACATTAGAAATTGCTTGATGAAACAAGTTGTTTAAGATTTTTAACATTTATTGCCTCATTACGATACATAATTTTGTGAAAATTAATATAATTACTCCTAATTATGCCTATTAGAAGATTATCCAATTAACACTATGATATGAACATTCCACGACGCGAATTTTGCATAAAAAATAAGTAAGATGCATTAAAAGCAGTAGTTTAAACAGGGTTGTTTGAGTTTTTTTTTTTAATTTTTGGCTTCATAACTACACATAATTTCACGTAAATTAGTGTAATTACTCCCAATTATGCTGTTAAATGATTGTCCAGTTAATACTCCAATACGAATATACTATAACAGTATTTTTTCATAAAACATGAATAAGATACATTTGAAAGCTATTTGTTTAAACAAGTTGTTTAAGATTTTCAAAATTCATTGTCCCATAACTATATATAATTTCGTGAAAATTAATATAGTTACTCCAAATTGTGCCTCTTAGAAGATTATCCGATTTATTACTTCGATATGAATATTCTACGACACCAAGTTTGCACAAAACATAAGTAAGATGCATTAAAAAAAAGCGAGTTTAAACTAGTTGATTGAGTTTTTCAATCTTTTTGCCGCATAACTACATATAATTTCGTTAAAATTTATATAATTACTCCTAATTATGCCTATTATAAGATTATCTATTTAAAAATTTGATATGAATATTCTATGGCGGTAATTTGGCACAAAACATAAATAATATGCATTAAAAGCTGCTTGTTTAAACAAGTTGTTTGAATTTTTTAAAATTTTTGGCCCCATAAATGCGCATAGTTTCGTGGAAATTAATATAATCACTCCTAATTATGCCTATTATAAGATTTTTCAATTAACACTTCGATATGAATATTCTACGACACTATTTTCTCCCAAAACGTAAGTAAGATGCATTAGAAACTTGACTACTTAAAAAAGTTATTTGAGTATTTCAACAATTTTGGCCCCATAACTACACATAATTTAGTGAAAATTAAAATAATCACTCCTAAGCATGCCTATTATATGATCTTCTAATTAAAACTTCGATATGAATATTCTACGACACTAATTTTGCAAAAAACATAAGTATGATGCATTAAAAACATTTGTTTACACAAGTTATTCGGGTTTTTCAAAAACATTGGCTGCATAGCTACACATAATTTCTTATAAATTAACATAATTACTCCTAAATATGCCTATTGTATGATTCTCCAATGAAAACGTCGATATGAATATTCTACAACACTAATTTTGCACAAAACATAAGTAAGATGCATTAATAACTAGTGTTTAAACAATTTGTTTGATCTTTCCAAATTTTTTGGCCGCATAATTGCACATAATTTCGTATAAATTAATATAATTACTCCTAATTACGTAAATGTTATAAGATTTTTCGATTAACACTTTGATATGAATATTCAACGATACTATTTTTTGACAAAACATAAGTAAGATGCATTAGAAACTGCTAATTAAAACACTTGTTTGAGTTTTCAATATTTTTACCCTCATAACTACACATAATTTCGTGAAAATTAATATAACTTCTCCTAATTACGTCTATTATAAAGTTGTCCAATTAAAACTTCGATATGAATATTCTATAACACTAATTTTGCACAAAACATAAGTAAGACGCGTTAAAAGCTGTTGTTTAAACAAGTTGTTTGGGTTTATGAAATTTTTTTTGCCACAACTACACATAATTTCGCGCAAATTAAAATAATTACTCCTGATTACGCCTATTGTAAGATTCTCCTATTAAAAATCGATATGAATATTCCATGATGCTAATTTCGCGCAAAACATAAGTAAGATGCATTAAAAGCTATTTTTTAAACAAGTTGTTTGACTTTTTCAAAAAAATCGGCCACAAAATTAATACAATTAATCCTAATTACGCGTATTATAAAATTATCCAATTAAAACTTCGATATGAATATTCTATAACGCTAATATTGCACAAAACATAAGTAAGATGCGTTAAAAACCGCTTTGTTTAAACATGTTGTTCGGCTTTATGAATATTTTTGGCCGCGTTACTACACATAATTTGGTGTATACTTATATAATTACTTATAATTGTTCCTATTATATGATTGGTAAATTAACACTTCAAAATGAATATTTTATTTTAGGGCACTATTTTCCCTCGAAACACAAGTAAGATGCATTAGAAAGCTATTTTGTTTAAAAAAGTTAAGTTTCTCAACATTTTTGGCCTCGTAACTTTTATTAAAAATTAAAATAATTACTCCTAGTTATGTTAAAATATTAGCCAATTAACACTTTGATATGAACATTCTACGACACTAATTTAGCACAAGACATAAGTAGGATGCATTAAAAATAGATGTTTCAACAAGTTGTTTGTGTTTTTCAAATTTTTTGGCCGCATAAGTACACATGATTTCATGCAAATTAATATAATTATTCCTAATTATGTATATTATAAGATTGTCAAATTAACACCTCGATATGAATATCCTACGACACTAATTTTTCAAAAAACACAAGTAAGATATATTGGAAGGCTATAGTTTAAACAATTTATGTAAGATTTTTAACATTTTTTGACTCGTAACTACACATAATTTCGTGAAAATTGATCTAATTACTCCTATTAGACCTATTAGAAGATTATCCAGTTTACACTTCGATATGAACATTGTACGACACAAATTTTGCACAAAACATAAATAAGATGCATTAAAAACAGTTGTTTAAACAAGTTGTTTGAGTTTTTAGTACTACATATAATTTCATGAAAATGAATACAATCACTCCTAATTATGCCTATTATTATATGATTGTCCAATTAAAACTTAGATATGAATATCCTATGACGCTAATTTTACACAAAATATAAGTGAGATTCATTAGAAACTGTTGTTTAAACAAGCTTTGTTTAAGATTTTCAACGTTTTTTGCATCAAAATTACACATAATTTCGAGCGAACTAATATAATTACTCCCAAATATGTCTATTATAAGATTGTCAAATTAACACTTCGATATGAATATCATAGGACACTAATTTTCCATAACACATAAGTAACATACATTAGAAATTGCTGATGAAACAAGTTGTTTAAGATTTTTAACATTTATTGCCTCATTACGATACATAATTTTGTGAAAATTAATATAATTACTCCTAATTATGCCTATTAGAAGATTATCCAATTAACACTATGATATGAACATTCCACGACGCGAATTTTGCATAAAAAATAAGTAAGATGCATTAAAAACAGTAGTTTAAACAGGTTGTTTGAGTTTTTTTTTTTTTAATTTTTGGCTTCATAACTACACATAATTTCACGTAAATTAGTGTAATTACTCCCAATTATGCCTGTTAAATGATTGTCCAGTTAATACTCCAATACGAATATACTATAACAGTATTTTTTCATAAAACATGAATAAGATACATTTGAAACTGCTTTTAAACAAGTTGTTTAAGATTTTCAAAATTCATTGTCCCATAACTATATATAATTTCGTGAAAATTAATATAGTTACTCCAAATTGTGCCTCTTAGAAGATTATCCGATTTATTACTTCGATATGAATATTCTACGACACCAAGTTTGCACAAAACATAAGTAAGATGCATTAAAAAAAGCGAGTTTAAACTAGTTGATTGAGTTTTTCAATCTTTTTGCCGCATAACTACATATAATTTCGTTAAAATTTATATAATTACTCCTAATTATGCCTATTATAAGATTATCTATTTAAAAATTTGATATGAATATTCTATGGCGGTAATTTGGCACAAAACATAAATAATATGCATTAAAAACTGCTGTTTAAACAAGTTGTTTGAATTTTTTAAAATTTTTGGCCCCATAAATGCGCATAGTTTCGTGGAAATTAATATAATCACTCCTAATTATGCCTATTATAAGATTTTTCAATTAACACTTCGATATGAATATTCTACGACACTATTTTCTCCCAAAACGTAAGTAAGATGCATTAGAAACAGCTACTTAAAAAAGTTATTTGAGTATTTCAACAATTTTGGCCCCATAACTACACATAATTTAGTGAAAATTAAAATAATCACTCCTAAGCATGCCTATTATATGATCTTCTAATTAAAACTTCGATATGAATATTCTACGACACTAATTTTGCAAAAAACATAAGTATGATGCATTAAAAACAGCTGTTTACACAAGTTATTCGGGTTTTTCAAAAACATTGGCTGCATAGCTACACATAATTTCTTATAAATTAACATAATTACTCCTAAATATGCCTATTGTATGATTCTCCAATGAAAACGTCGATATGAATATTCTACAACACTAATTTTGCACAAAACATAAGTAAGATGCATTAATAACTAGTGTTTAAACAATTTGTTTGATCTTTCCAAATTTTTTGGCCGCATAATTGCACATAATTTCGTATAAATTAATATAATTACTCCTAATTACGTCTGTTATAAGATTTTTCGATTAACACTTTGATATGAATATTCAACGATACTATTTTTTGACAAAACATAAGTAAGATGCATTAGAAACTGCTAATTAAAACACTTGTTTGAGTTTTCAATATTTTTACCCTCATAACTACACATAATTTCGTGAAAATTAATATAACTTCTCCTAATTACGTCTATTATAAAGTTGTCCAATTAAAACTTCGATATGAATATTCTATAACACTAATTTTGCACAAAACATAAGTAAGACGCGTTAAAAACTGTTGTTTAAACAAGTTGTTTGGGTTTATGAAATTTTTTTTTGCCACAACTACACATAATTTCGCGCAAATTAAAATAATTACTCCTGATTACGCCTATTGTAAGATTCTCCTATTAAAACATCGATATGAATATTCCATGATGCTAATTTCGCGCAAAACATAAGTAAGATGCATTAAAAACTGCTTTTTAAACAAGTTGTTTGACTTTTTCAAAAAAATCGGCCACAAAATTAATACAATTAATCCTAATTACGCGTATTATAAAATTATCCAATTAAAACTTCGATATGAATATTCTATAACGCTAATATTGCACAAAACATAAGTAAGATGCGTTAAAAACCGCTGTTTAAACATGTTGTTCGGCTTTATGAATATTTTTGGCCGCGTTACTACACATAATTTGGTGTATACTTATATAATTACTTATAATTGTTCCTATTATATGATTGGTAAATTAACACTTCAAAATGAATATTTTATTTTAGGGCACTATTTTCCCTCGAAACACAAGTAAGATGCATTAGAAACTGCTGTTTAAAAAAGTTAAGTTTCTCAACATTTTTGGCCTCGTAACTTTTATTAAAAATTAAAATAATTACTCCTAGTTATGCCTGTTAAAATATTAGCCAATTAACACTTTGATATGAACATTCTACGACACTAATTTAGCACAAGACATAAGTAGGATGCATTAAAAATAGATGTTTCAACAAGTTGTTTGTGTTTTTCAAATTTTTTGGCCGCATAAGTACACATGATTTCATGCAAATTAATATAATTATTCCTAATTATGTATATTATAAGATTGTCAAATTAACACCTCGATATGAATATCCTACGACACTAATTTTTCAAAAAACAAGTAAGATATATTGGAAGTGCCGTTTAAACAATTTATGTAAGATTTTTAACATTTTTTGACTCGTAACTACACATAATTTCGTGAAAATTGATCTAATTACTCCTAATTAGACCTATTAGAAGATTATCCAGTTTACACTTCGATATGAACATTGTACGACACAAATTTTGCACAAAACATAAATAAGATGCATTAAAAACAGTTGTTTAAACAAGTTGTTTGAGTTTTCGTACTACATATAATTTCATGAAAATGAATACAATCACTCCTAATTATGCCTATTATTATATGATTGTCCAATTAAAACTTAGATATGAATATCCTATGACGCTAATTTTACACAAAATATAAGTGAGATTCATTAGAAACTGTTGTTTAAACAAGCTGTTTAAGATTTTCAACGTTTTTTGCATCAAAATTACACATAATTTCGAGCGAACTAATATAATTACTCCCAAATATGTCTATTATAAGATTGTCAAATTAACACTTCGATATGAATATCATAGGACACTAATTTTCCATAACACATAAGTAACATACATTAGAAATTGCTGATGAAACAAGTTGTTTAAGATTTTTAACATTTATTGCCTCATTACGATACATAATTTTGTGAAAATTAATATAATTACTCCTAATTATGCCTATTAGAAGATTATCCAATTAACACTATGATATGAACATTCCACGACGCGAATTTTGCATAAAAAATAAGTAAGATGCATTAAAAACAGCCGTTTAAACAGGTTGTTTGAGTTTTTTTTTTTAATTTTTGGCTTCATAACTACACATAATTTCACGTAAATTAGTGTAATTACTCCCAATTATGCCTGTTAAATGATTGTCCAGTTAATACTCCAATACGAATATACTATAACAGTATTTTTTCATAAAACATGAATAAGATACATTTGAAACTGCTGTTTAAACAAGTTGTTTAAGATTTTCAAAATTCATTGTCCCATAACTATATATAATTTCGTGAAAATTAATATAGTTACTCCAAATTGTGCCTCTTAGAAGATTATCCGATTTATTACTTCGATATGAATATTCTACGACACCAAGTTTGCACAAAACATAAGTAAGATGCATTAAAAAAAGCAGTTTAAACTAGTTGATTGAGTTTTTCAATCTTTTTGCCGCATAACTACATATAATTTCGTTAAAATTTATATAATTACTCCTAATTATGCCTATTATAAGATTATCTATTTAAAAATTTGATATGAATATTCTATGGCGGTAATTTGGCACAAAACATAAATAATATGCATTAAAAACTGCTTGTTTAAACAAGTTGTTTGAATTTTTTAAAATTTTTGGCCCCATAAATGCGCATAGTTTCGTGGAAATTAATATAATCACTCCTAATTATGCCTATTATAAGATTTTTCAATTAACACTTCGATATGAATATTCTACGACACTATTTTCTCCCAAAACGTAAGTAAGATGCATTAGAAACAGCTACTTAAAAAAGTTATTTGAGTATTTCAACAATTTTGGCCCCATAACTACACATAATTTAGTGAAAATTAAAATAATCACTCCTAAGCATGCCTATTATATGATCTTCTAATTAAAACTTCGATATGAATATTCTACGACACTAATTTTGCAAAAAACATAAGTATGATGCATTAAAAACAGCTGTTTACACAAGTTATTCGGGTTTTTCAAAAACATTGGCTGCATAGCTACACATAATTTCTTATAAATTAACATAATTACTCCTAAATATGCCTATTGTATGATTCTCCAATGAAAACGTCGATATGAATATTCTACAACACTAATTTTGCACAAAACATAAGTAAGATGCATTAATAACTAGTGTTTAAACAATTTGTTTGATCTTTCCAAATTTTTTGGCCGCATAATTGCACATAATTTCGTATAAATTAATATAATTACTCCTAATTACGTCTGTTATAAGATTTTTCGATTAACACTTTGATATGAATATTCAACGATACTATTTTTTGACAAAACATAAGTAAGATGCATTAGAAACTGCTAATTAAAACACTTGTTTGAGTTTTCAATATTTTTACCCTCATAACTACACATAATTTCGTGAAAATTAATATAACTTCTCCTAATTACGTCTATTATAAAGTTGTCCAATTAAAACTTCGATATGAATATTCTATAACACTAATTTTGCACAAAACATAAGTAAGACGCGTTAAAAACTGTTGTTTAAACAAGTTGTTTGGGTTTATGAAATTTTTTTTGCCACAACTACACATAATTTCGCGCAAATTAAAATAATTACTCCTGATTACGCCTATTGTAAGATTCTCCTATTAAAACATCGATATGAATATTCCATGATGCTAATTTCGCGCAAAACATAAGTAAGATGCATTAAAAACTGCTGTTTAAACAAGTTGTTTGACTTTTTCAAAAAAATCGGCCACAAAATTAATACAATTAATCCTAATTACGCGTATTATAAAATTATCCAATTAAAACTTCGATATGAATATTCTATAACGCTAATATTGCACAAAACATAAGTAAGATGCGTTAAAAACCGCTGTTTAAACATGTTGTTCGGCTTTATGAATATTTTTGGCCGCGTTACTACACATAATTTGGTGTATACTTATATAATTACTTATAATTGTTCCTATTATATGATTGGTAAATTAACACTTCAAAATGAATATTTTATTTTAGGGCACTATTTTCCCTCGAAACACAAGTAAGATGCATTAGAAACTGCTTGTTTAAAAAAGTTAAGTTTCTCAACATTTTTGGCCTCGTAACTTTTATTAAAAATTAAAATAATTACTCCTAGTTATGCCTGTTAAAATATTAGCCAATTAACACTTTGATATGAACATTCTACGACACTAATTTAGCACAAGACATAAGTAGGATGCATTAAAAATAGATGTTTCAACAAGTTGTTTGTGTTTTTCAAATTTTTTGGCCGCATAAGTACACATGATTTCATGCAAATTAATATAATTATTCCTAATTATGTATATTATAAGATTGTCAAATTAACACCTCGATATGAATATCCTACGACACTAATTTTTCAAAAAACACAAGTAAGATATATTGGAAGCTGCCGTTTAAACAATTTATGTAAGATTTTTAACATTTTTTGACTCGTAACTACACATAATTTCGTGAAAATTGATCTAATTACTCCCTATTAGACCTATTAGAAGATTATCCAGTTTACACTTCGATATGAACATTGTACGACACAAATTTTGCACAAAACATAAATAAGATGCATTAAAAACAGTTGTTTAAACAAGTTGTTTGAGTTTTCGTACTACATATAATTTCATGAAAATGAATACAATCACTCCTAATTATGCCTATTATTATATGATTGTCCAATTAAAACTTAGATATGAATATCCTATGACGCTAATTTTACACAAAATATAAGTGAGATTCATTAGAAACTGTTGTTTAAACAAGCTGTTTAAGATTTTCAACGTTTTTTGCATCAAAATTACACATAATTTCGAGCGAACTAATATAATTACTCCCAAATATGTCTATTATAAGATTGTCAAATTAACACTTCGATATGAATATCATAGGACACTAATTTTCCATAACACATAAGTAACATACATTAGAAATTGCTGATGAAACAAGTTGTTTAAGATTTTTAACATTTATTGCCTCATTACGATACATAATTTTGTGAAAATTAATATAATTACTCCTAATTATGCCTATTAGAAGATTATCCAATTAACACTATGATATGAACATTCCACGACGCGAATTTTGCATAAAAAATAAGTAAGATGCATTAAAAACAGCCGTTTAAACAGGTTGTTTGAGTTTTTTTTTTTTTAATTTTTGGCTTCATAACTACACATAATTTCACGTAAATTAGTGTAATTACTCCCAATTATGCCTGTTAAATGATTGTCCAGTTAATACTCCAATACGAATATACTATAACAGTATTTTTTCATAAAACATGAATAAGATACATTTGAAACTGCTGTTTAAACAAGTTGTTTAAGATTTTCAAAATTCATTGTCCCATAACTATATATAATTTCGTGAAAATTAATATAGTTACTCCAAATTGTGCCTCTTAGAAGATTATCCGATTTATTACTTCGATATGAATATTCTACGACACCAAGTTTGCACAAAACATAAGTAAGATGCATTAAAAAAAGCAGTTTAAACTAGTTGATTGAGTTTTTCAATCTTTTTGCCGCATAACTACATATAATTTCGTTAAAATTTATATAATTACTCCTAATTATGCCTATTATAAGATTATCTATTTAAAAATTTGATATGAATATTCTATGGCGGTAATTTGGCACAAAACATAAATAATATGCATTAAAAACTGCTGTTTAAACAAGTTGTTTGAATTTTTTAAAATTTTTGGCCCCATAAATGCGCATAGTTTCGTGGAAATTAATATAATCACTCCTAATTATGCCTATTATAAGATTTTTCAATTAACACTTCGATATGAATATTCTACGACACTATTTTCTCCCAAAACGTAAGTAAGATGCATTAGAAACAGCTACTTAAAAAAGTTATTTGAGTATTTCAACAATTTTGGCCCCATAACTACACATAATTTAGTGAAAATTAAAATAATCACTCCTAAGCATGCCTATTATATGATCTTCTAATTAAAACTTCGATATGAATATTCTACGACACTAATTTTGCAAAAAACATAAGTATGATGCATTAAAAACAGCTGTTTACACAAGTTATTCGGGTTTTTCAAAAACATTGGCTGCATAGCTACACATAATTTCTTATAAATTAACATAATTACTCCTAAATATGCCTATTGTATGATTCTCCAATGAAAACGTCGATATGAATATTCTACAACACTAATTTTGCACAAAACATAAGTAAGATGCATTAATAACTAGTGTTTAAACAATTTGTTTGATCTTTCCAAATTTTTTGGCCGCATAATTGCACATAATTTCGTATAAATTAATATAATTACTCCTAATTACGTCTGTTATAAGATTTTTCGATTAACACTTTGATATGAATATTCAACGATACTATTTTTTGACAAAACATAAGTAAGATGCATTAGAAACTGCTAATTAAAACACTTGTTTGAGTTTTCAATATTTTTACCCTCATAACTACACATAATTTCGTGAAAATTAATATAACTTCTCCTAATTACGTCTATTATAAAGTTGTCCAATTAAAACTTCGATATGAATATTCTATAACACTAATTTTGCACAAAACATAAGTAAGACGCGTTAAAAACTGTTGTTTAAACAAGTTGTTTGGGTTTATGAAATTTTTTTTTGCCACAACTACACATAATTTCGCGCAAATTAAAATAATTACTCCCGATTACGCCTATTGTAAGATTCTCCTATTAAAACATCGATATGAATATTCCATGATGCTAATTTCGCGCAAAACATAAGTAAGATGCATTAAAAACTGCTGTTTAAACAAGTTGTTTGACTTTTTCAAAAAATCGGCCACAAAATTAATACAATTAATCCTAATTACGCGTATTATAAAATTATCCAATTAAAACTTCGATATGAATATTCTATAACGCTAATATTGCACAAAACATAAGTAAGATGCGTTAAAAACCGCTGTTTAAACATGTTGTTCGGCTTTATGAATATTTTTGGCCGCGTTACTACACATAATTTGGTGTATACTTATATAATTACTTATAATTGTTCCTATTATATGATTGGTAAATTAACACTTCAAAATGAATATTTTATTTTAGGGCACTATTTTCCCTCGAAACACAAGTAAGATGCATTAGAAACTCATTGTTTAAAAAAGTTAAGTTTCTCAACATTTTTGGCCTCGTAACTTTTATTAAAAATTAAAATAATTACTCCTAGTTATGCCTGTTAAAATATTAGCCAATTAACACTTTGATATGAACATTCTACGACACTAATTTAGCACAAGACATAAGTAGGATGCATTAAAAATAGATGTTTCAACAAGTTGTTTGTGTTTTTCAAATTTTTTGGCCGCATAAGTACACATGATTTCATGCAAATTAATATAATTATTCCTAATTATGTATATTATAAGATTGTCAAATTAACACCTCGATATGAATATCCTACGACACTAATTTTTCAAAAAACACAAGTAAGATATATTGGAAGCTGCCGTTTAAACAAATTTATGTAAGATTTTTAACATTTTTTGACTCGTAACTACACATAATTTCGTGAAAATTGATCTAATTACTCCCTATTAGACCTATTAGAAGATTATCCAGTTTACACTTCGATATGAACATTGTACGACACAAATTTTGCACAAAACATAAATAAGATGCATTAAAAACAGTTGTTTAAACAAGTTGTTTGAGTTTTCGTACTACATATAATTTCATGAAAATGAATACAATCACTCCTAATTATGCCTATTATTATATGATTGTCCAATTAAAACTTAGATATGAATATCCTATGACGCTAATTTTACACAAAATATAAGTGAGATTCATTAGAAACTGTTGTTTAAACAAGTCGTTTAAGATTTTCAACGTTTTTTGCATCAAAATTACACATAATTTCGAGCGAACTAATATAATTACTCCCAAATATGTCTATTATAAGATTGTCAAATTAACACTTCGATATGAATATCATAGGACACTAATTTTCCATAACACATAAGTAACATACATTAGAAATTGCTGATGAAACAAGTTGTTTAAGATTTTTAACATTTATTGCCTCATTACGATACATAATTTTGTGAAAATTAATATAATTACTCCTAATTATGCCTATTAGAAGATTATCCAATTAACACTATGATATGAACATTCCACGACGCGAATTTTGCATAAAAAATAAGTAAGATGCATTAAAAACAGTAGTTTAAACAGGTTGTTTTTGAGTTTTTTTTTTTAATTTTTGGCTTCATAACTACACATAATTTCACGTAAATTAGTGTAATTACTCCCAATTATGCCTGTTAAATGATTGTCCAGTTAATACTCCAATACGAATATACTATAACAGTATTTTTTCATAAAACATGAATAAGATACATTTGAAACTGCTGTTTAAACAAGTTGTTTAAGATTTTCAAAATTCATTGTCCCATAACTATATATAATTTCGTGAAAATTAATATAGTTACTCCAAATTGTGCCTCTTAGAAGATTATCCGATTTATTACTTCGATATGAATATTCTACGACACCAAGTTTGCACAAAACATAAGTAAGATGCATTAAAAAAAGCAGTTTAAACTAGTTGATTGAGTTTTTCAATCTTTTTGCCGCATAACTACATATAATTTCGTTAAAATTTATATAATTACTCCTAATTATGCCTATTATAAGATTATCTATTTAAAAATTTGATATGAATATTCTATGGCGGTAATTTGGCACAAAACATAAATAATATGCATTAAAAACTGCTGTTTAAACAAGTTGTTTGAATTTTTTTAAAATTTTTGGCCCCATAAATGCGCATAGTTTCGTGGAAATTAATATAATCACTCCTAATTATGCCTATTATAAGATTTTTCAATTAACACTTCGATATGAATATTCTACGACACTATTTTCTCCCAAAACGTAAGTAAGATGCATTAGAAACAGCTACTTAAAAAAGTTATTTGAGTATTTCAACAATTTTGGCCCCATAACTACACATAATTTAGTGAAAATTAAAATAATCACTCCTAAGCATGCCTATTATATGATCTTCTAATTAAAACTTCGATATGAATATTCTACGACACTAATTTTGCAAAAAACATAAGTATGATGCATTAAAAACAAATTGTTTACACAAGTTATTCGGGTTTTTCAAAAACATTGGCTGCATAGCTACACATAATTTCTTATAAATTAACATAATTACTCCTAAATATGCCTATTGTATGATTCTCCAATGAAAACGTCGATATGAATATTCTACAACACTAATTTTGCACAAAACATAAGTAAGATGCATTAATAACTAGTGTTTAAACAATTTGTTTGATCTTTCCAAATTTTTTGGCCGCATAATTGCACATAATTTCGTATAAATTAATATAATTACTCCTAATTACGTCTGTTATAAGATTTTTCGATTAACACTTTGATATGAATATTCAACGATACTATTTTTTGACAAAACATAAGTAAGATGCATTAGAAACTGCTAATTAAAACACTTGTTTGAGTTTTCAATATTTTTACCCTCATAACTACACATAATTTCGTGAAAATTAATATAACTTCTCCTAATTACGTCTATTATAAAGTTGTCCAATTAAAACTTCGATATGAATATTCTATAACACTAATTTTGCACAAAACATAAGTAAGACGCGTTAAAAACTGTTGTTTAAACAAGTTGTTTGGGTTTATGAAATTTTTTTTTGCCACAACTACACATAATTTCGCGCAAATTAAAATAATTACTCCTGATTACGCCTATTGTAAGATTCTCCTATTAAAACATCGATATGAATATTCCATGATGCTAATTTCGCGCAAAACATAAGTAAGATGCATTAAAAACTGCTGTTTAAACAAGTTGTTTGACTTTTTCAAAAAAATCGGCCACAAAATTAATACAATTAATCCTAATTACGCGTATTATAAAATTATCCAATTAAAACTTCGATATGAATATTCTATAACGCTAATATTGCACAAAACATAAGTAAGATGCGTTAAAAACCGCTTTGTTTAAACATGTTGTTCGGCTTTATGAATATTTTTGGCCGCGTTACTACACATAATTTGGTGTATACTTATATAATTACTTATAATTGTTCCTATTATATGATTGGTAAATTAACACTTCAAAATGAATATTTTATTTTAGGGCACTATTTTCCCTCGAAACACAAGTAAGATGCATTAGAAACTGCTGTTTAAAAAAGTTAAGTTTCTCAACATTTTTGGCCTCGTAACTTTTATTAAAAATTAAAATAATTACTCCTAGTTATGCCTGTTAAAATATTAGCCAATTAACACTTTGATATGAACATTCTACGACACTAATTTAGCACAAGACATAAGTAGGATGCATTAAAAATAGATGTTTCAACAAGTTGTTTGTGTTTTTCAAATTTTTTGGCCGCATAAGTACACATGATTTCATGCAAATTAATATAATTATTCCTAATTATGTATATTATAAGATTGTCAAATTAACACCTCGATATGAATATCCTACGACACTAATTTTTCAAAAAACACAAGTAAGATATATTGGAAGCTGCCGTTTAAACAATTTATGTAAGATTTTTAACATTTTTTGACTCGTAACTACACATAATTTCGTGAAAATTGATCTAATTACTCCCTATTAGACCTATTAGAAGATTATCCAGTTTACACTTCGATATGAACATTGTACGACACAAATTTTGCACAAAACATAAATAAGATGCATTAAAAACAGTTGTTTAAACAAGTTGTTTGAGTTTTCGTACTACATATAATTTCATGAAAATGAATACAATCACTCCTAATTATGCCTATTATTATATGATTGTCCAATTAAAACTTAGATATGAATATCCTATGACGCTAATTTTACACAAAATATAAGTGAGATTCATTAGAAACTGTTGTTTAAACAAGCTGTTTAAGATTTTCAACGTTTTTTGCATCAAAATTACACATAATTTCGAGCGAACTAATATAATTACTCCCAAATATGTCTATTATAAGATTGTCAAATTAACACTTCGATATGAATATCATAGGACACTAATTTTCCATAACACATAAGTAACATACATTAGAAATTGCTGATGAAACAAGTTGTTTAAGATTTTTAACATTTATTGCCTCATTACGATACATAATTTTGTGAAAATTAATATAATTACTCCTAATTATGCCTATTAGAAGATTATCCAATTAACACTATGATATGAACATTCCACGACGCGAATTTTGCATAAAAAATAAGTAAGATGCATTAAAAACAGTACTTTTAAACAGGTTGTTTGAGTTTTTTTTTTAATTTTTGGCTTCATAACTACACATAATTTCACGTAAATTAGTGTAATTACTCCCAATTATGCCTGTTAAATGATTGTCCAGTTAATACTCCAATACGAATATACTATAACAGTATTTTTTCATAAAACATGAATAAGATACATTTGAAACTGCTGTTTAAACAAGTTGTTTAAGATTTTCAAAATTCATTGTCCCATAACTATATATAATTTCGTGAAAATTAATATAGTTACTCCAAATTGTGCCTCTTAGAAGATTATCCGATTTATTACTTCGATATGAATATTCTACGACACCAAGTTTGCACAAAACATAAGTAAGATGCATTAAAAAAAAGCAGTTTAAACTAGTTGATTGAGTTTTTCAATCTTTTTGCCGCATAACTACATATAATTTCGTTAAAATTTATATAATTACTCCTAATTATGCCTATTATAAGATTATCTATTTAAAAATTTGATATGAATATTCTATGGCGGTAATTTGGCACAAAACATAAATAATATGCATTAAAAACTGCTGTTTAAACAAGTTGTTTGAATTTTTTTAAAATTTTTGGCCCCATAAATGCGCATAGTTTCGTGGAAATTAATATAATCACTCCTAATTATGCCTATTATAAGATTTTTCAATTAACACTTCGATATGAATATTCTACGACACTATTTTCTCCCAAAACGTAAGTAAGATGCATTAGAAACAGCTACTTAAAAAAGTTATTTGAGTATTTCAACAATTTTGGCCCCATAACTACACATAATTTAGTGAAAATTAAAATAATCACTCCTAAGCATGCCTATTATATGATCTTCTAATTAAAACTTCGATATGAATATTCTACGACACTAATTTTGCAAAAAACATAAGTATGATGCATTAAAAACAGCTGTTTACACAAGTTATTCGGGTTTTTCAAAAACATTGGCTGCATAGCTACACATAATTTCTTATAAATTAACATAATTACTCCTAAATATGCCTATTGTATGATTCTCCAATGAAAACGTCGATATGAATATTCTACAACACTAATTTTGCACAAAACATAAGTAAGATGCATTAATAACTAGTGTTTAAACAATTTGTTTGATCTTTCCAAATTTTTTGGCCGCATAATTGCACATAATTTCGTATAAATTAATATAATTACTCCTAATTACGTCTGTTATAAGATTTTTCGATTAACACTTTGATATGAATATTCAACGATACTATTTTTTGACAAAACATAAGTAAGATGCATTAGAAACTGCTAATTAAAACACTTGTTTGAGTTTTCAATATTTTTACCCTCATAACTACACATAATTTCGTGAAAATTAATATAACTTCTCCTAATTACGTCTATTATAAAGTTGTCCAATTAAAACTTCGATATGAATATTCTATAACACTAATTTTGCACAAAACATAAGTAAGACGCGTTAAAAACTGTTGTTTAAACAAGTTGTTTGGGTTTATGAAATTTTTTTTGCCACAACTACACATAATTTCGCGCAAATTAAAATAATTACTCCTGATTACGCCTATTGTAAGATTCTCCTATTAAAACATCGATATGAATATTCCATGATGCTAATTTCGCGCAAAACATAAGTAAGATGCATTAAAAACTGCTGTTTAAACAAGTTGTTTGACTTTTTCAAAAAATCGGCCACAAAATTAATACAATTAATCCTAATTACGCGTATTATAAAATTATCCAATTAAAACTTCGATATGAATATTCTATAACGCTAATATTGCACAAAACATAAGTAAGATGCGTTAAAAACCGCTGTTTAAACATGTTGTTCGGCTTTATGAATATTTTTGGCCGCGTTACTACACATAATTTGGTGTATACTTATATAATTACTTATAATTGTTCCTATTATATGATTGGTAAATTAACACTTCAAAATGAATATTTTATTTTAGGGCACTATTTTCCCTCGAAACACAAGTAAGATGCATTAGAAACTGCTGTTTAAAAAAGTTAAGTTTCTCAACATTTTTGGCCTCGTAACTTTTATTAAAAATTAAAATAATTACTCCTAGTTATGCCTGTTAAAATATTAGCCAATTAACACTTTGATATGAACATTCTACGACACTAATTTAGCACAAGACATAAGTAGGATGCATTAAAAATAGATGTTTCAACAAGTTGTTTGTGTTTTTCAAATTTTTTGGCCGCATAAGTACACATGATTTCATGCAAATTAATATAATTATTCCTAATTATGTATATTATAAGATTGTCAAATTAACACCTCGATATGAATATCCTACGACACTAATTTTTCAAAAAACACAAGTAAGATATATTGGAAGCTGCCGTTTAAACAATTTATGTAAGATTTTTAACATTTTTTGACTCGTAACTACACATAATTTCGTGAAAATTGATCTAATTACTCCCTATTAGACCTATTAGAAGATTATCCAGTTTACACTTCGATATGAACATTGTACGACACAAATTTTGCACAAAACATAAATAAGATGCATTAAAAACAGTTGTTTAAACAAGTTGTTTGAGTTTTCGTACTACATATAATTTCATGAAAATGAATACAATCACTCCTAATTATGCCTATTATTATATGATTGTCCAATTAAAACTTAGATATGAATATCCTATGACGCTAATTTTACACAAAATATAAGTGAGATTCATTAGAAACTGTTGTTTAAACAAGCTGTTTAAGATTTTCAACGTTTTTTGCAACAAAAATTACACATAATTTCGAGCGAACTAATATAATTACTCCCAAATATGTCTATTATAAGATTGTCAAATTAACACTTCGATATGAATATCATAGGACACTAATTTTCCATAACACATAAGTAACATACATTAGAAATTGCTGATGAAACAAGTTGTTTAAGATTTTTAACATTTATTGCCTCATTACGATACATAATTTTGTGAAAATTAATATAATTACTCCTAATTATGCCTATTAGAAGATTATCCAATTAACACTATGATATGAACATTCCACGACGCGAATTTTGCATAAAAAATAAGTAAGATGCATTAAAAACAGCCGTTTAAACAGGTTGTTTGAGTTTTTTTTTTTTAATTTTTGGCTTCATAACTACACATAATTTCACGTAAATTAGTGTAATTACTCCCAATTATGCCTGTTAAATGATTGTCCAGTTAATACTCCAATACGAATATACTATAACAGTATTTTTTCATAAAACATGAATAAGATACATTTGAAACTGCTGTTTAAACAAGTTGTTTAAGATTTTCAAAATTCATTGTCCCATAACTATATATAATTTCGTGAAAATTAATATAGTTACTCCAAATTGTGCCTCTTAGAAGATTATCCGATTTATTACTTCGATATGAATATTCTACGACACCAAGTTTGCACAAAACATAAGTAAGATGCATTAAAAAAAAGCAGTTTAAACTAGTTGATTGAGTTTTTCAATCTTTTTGCCGCATAACTACATATAATTTCGTTAAAATTTATATAATTACTCCTAATTATGCCTATTATAAGATTATCTATTTAAAAATTTGATATGAATATTCTATGGCGGTAATTTGGCACAAAACATAAATAATATGCATTAAAAACTGTTGTTTAAACAAGTTGTTTGAATTTTTTAAAATTTTTGGCCCCATAAATGCGCATAGTTTCGTGGAAATTAATATAATCACTCCTAATTATGCCTATTATAAGATTTTTCAATTAACACTTCGATATGAATATTCTACGACACTATTTTCTCCCAAAACGTAAGTAAGATGCATTAGAAACAGCTACTTAAAAAAGTTATTTGAGTATTTCAACAATTTTGGCCCCATAACTACACATAATTTAGTGAAAATTAAAATAATCACTCCTAAGCATGCCTATTATATGATCTTCTAATTAAAACTTCGATATGAATATTCTACGACACTAATTTTGCAAAAACATAAGTATGATGCATTAAAAACAGCTGTTTACACAAGTTATTCGGGTTTTTCAAAAACATTGGCTGCATAGCTACACATAATTTCTTATAAATTAACATAATTACTCCTAAATATGCCTATTGTATGATTCTCCAATGAAAACGTCGATATGAATATTCTACAACACTAATTTTGCACAAAACATAAGTAAGATGCATTAATAACTAGTGTTTAAACAATTTGTTTGATCTTTCCAAATTTTTTGGCCGCATAATTGCACATAATTTCGTATAAATTAATATAATTACTCCTAATTACGTCTGTTATAAGATTTTTCGATTAACACTTTGATATGAATATTCAACGATACTATTTTTTGACAAAACATAAGTAAGATGCATTAGAAACTGCTAATTAAAACACTTGTTTGAGTTTTCAATATTTTTACCCTCATAACTACACATAATTTCGTGAAAATTAATATAACTTCTCCTAATTACGTCTATTATAAAGTTGTCCAATTAAAACTTCGATATGAATATTCTATAACACTAATTTTGCACAAAACATAAGTAAGACGCGTTAAAAACTGTTGTTTAAACAAGTTGTTTGGGTTTATGAAATTTTTTTTTGCCACAACTACACATAATTTCGCGCAAATTAAAATAATTACTCCTGATTACGCCTATTGTAAGATTCTCCTATTAAAACATCGATATGAATATTCCATGATGCTAATTTCGCGCAAAACATAAGTAAGATGCATTAAAAACTGCTGTTTAAACAAGTTGTTTGACTTTTTCAAAAAATCGGCCACAAAATTAATACAATTAATCCTAATTACGCGTATTATAAAATTATCCAATTAAAACTTCGATATGAATATTCTATAACGCTAATATTGCACAAAACATAAGTAAGATGCGTTAAAAACCGCTGTTTAAACATGTTGTTCGGCTTTATGAATATTTTTGGCCGCGTTACTACACATAATTTGGTGTATACTTATATAATTACTTATAATTGTTCCTATTATATGATTGGTAAATTAACACTTCAAAATGAATATTTTATTTTAGGGCACTATTTTCCCTCGAAACACAAGTAAGATGCATTATAAACTGCTGTTTAAAAAAGTTAAGTTTCTCAACATTTTTGGCCTCATAACTTTTATTAAAAATTAAAATAATTACTCCTAGTTATGCCTGTTAAAATATTAGCCAATTAACACTTTGATATGAACATTCTACTACGACACTAATTTAGCACAAGACATAAGTAGGATGCATTAAAAATAGATGTTTCAACAAGTTGTTTGTGTTTTTCAAATTTTTTGGCCGCATAAGTACACATGATTTCATGCAAATTAATATAATTATTCCTAATTATGTATATTATAAGATTGTCAAATTAACACTTCGATATGAATATTCTACGACACTAATTTTTCAAAAACACAAGTAAGATATATTGGAAGCTGCCGTTTAAACAATTTGTGTAAGATTTTTAACATTTTTTTGACTCGAAACTACACATAATTTCTTGAAAATTGATCTAATTACTCCTAATTGAACCTATTAGAAGATTATCCAGTTTACACTTCGATATGAACATTGTACGACACAAATTTTGCACAAAACATAAATAAGATGCATTAAAAACAGTTGTTTAAACAAGTTGTTTGAGTTTTTCGTACTACATATAATTTCATGGAAATGAATACAATCACTCCTAATTATGCCTATTATATATGATTGTCCAATTAAAACTTAGATATGAATATCCTATGACGCTAATTTTACACAAAATATAAGTAAGATTCATTAGAAACTGTTGTTTAAACAAGCTGTTTAAGATTTTCAAAGTTTTTTGCATCAAAACTACACATAATTTCGAGCGAATTAATATAATTACTCCCAAATATGTCTATTATAAGATTGTTAAATTAACACTTCGATATGAATATCATAGGACACTAATTTTCCATAACACATAAGTAACATACATTAGAAATTGCTGATGAAACAAGTTGTTTAAGATTTTTAACATTTATTGCCTCATTACGACACATAATTTTGTGAAAATTAACATAATTACTCCTAATTCTGCCTATTAGAAGATTATCCAATTAACACTATGATATGACATTCCACGACGCGAATTTTGCATAAAAAATAAGTAAGATGCATTAAAAACAGCCGTTTAAACAGGTTGTTTGAGTTTTTTTTTTTAATTTTTGGCTTCATAACTACACATAATTTCACGTAAATTAGTGTAATTACTCCTAATTATGCCTGTTATAATATGATTGTCCAGTTAATACTCCAATACGAATATACTATAACAGTAATTTTTCATAAAACATGAATAAGATACATTTGAAACTGCTGTTTAAACAAGTTGTTTAAGATTTTCAAAATTCATTGTCCCATGATTATATATAATTTCGTGAAAATTAATATAGTTACTCCAAATTGTGCCTCTTAGAAGATTATCTGATTTATTACTTCGATATGAATATTCTACGACACCAAGTTTGCACAAAACATACGTAAGATGCATTAAAAAAACAGCAGTTTAAACTAGTTGATTGAGTTTTTCAATCTTTTTGCCGCATAACTACATATAATTTCGTTAAAATTTATATAATTACTCCTAATTATGCCTATTATAAGATTATCAAATTAAAATTTTGATATGAATATTCTATGACGGTAATTTGGCACAAAACATAAATAATATGCATTAAAAACTGTTGTTTAAACAAGTTGTTTGACTTTTTTAAAATTTTTGGCCCCATAAATGCGCATAGTTTCGTGGAAATTAATATAATCACTCCTAATTATGCCTATTATAAGATTTTTCAATTAATACTTTTTTTTACTATTTTCTCCCAAAACGTAAGTAAGATGCATTAGAAACAGCTATTTAAAAAAGTTATTTGAGTATTTCAACAATTTTGGCCCCATAACTACACATAATTTAGTGAAAATTAAAATAATCACTCCTAAGCATGCCTATTATATGATCTTCTAATTAACACTTCGATATGAATATTCTACGACACTAATTTTGCACAAAACATAAGTATGATGCATTAAAAACAGCTGTTTACACAAGTTATTCGGGTTTTTCAAAAATTTTGGCTGCATTAGCTACACATAATTTCTTATAAATTAACATAATTACTCCTAAATATGCCTATTGTATGATTCTCCAATGAAAACGTCGATATGAATATTCTACAACACTAATTTTGCACAAAACATAAGTAAGATGCATTAATAACTAGTGTTTAAACAATTTGTTTGATCTTTCCAAATTTTTTGCCCGCATAATTGCACATAATTTCGTATAAATTAATATAATTACTCCTAATTACGTCTGTTATAAGATTTTTCGATTAACACTTTGATATGAATATTCAACGATACTATTTTTTGACAAAACATAAGTAAGATGCATTAGAAACTGCTAATTAAAACACTTGTTTGAGTTTTCAATATTTTTACCCTCATAACTACACATAATTTCGTGAAAATTAATATAACTTCTCCTAATTACGTCTATTATAAAGTTGTCCAATTAAAACTTCGATATGAATATTCTATAACACTAATTTTGCACAAAACATAAGTAAGACGCGTTAAAAACTGTTGTTTAAACAAGTTGTTTGGGTTTATGAAATTTTTTTTGCCACAACTACACATAATTTCGCGCAAATTAAAATAATTACTCCTGATTACGCCTATTGTAAGATTCTCCTATTAAAACATCGATATGAATATTCCATGATGCTAATTTCGCGCAAAACATAAGTAAGATGCATTAAAAACTGCTGTTTAAACAAGTTGTTTGAATTTTTCAAAAAATTTGGCCACAAAATTAATACAATTACTCCTAATTACGCGTATTATAAAATTATCCAATTAAAACTTCGATATGAATATTCTATAACGCTAATATTGCACAAAACATAAGTAAGATGCGTTAAAAACCGCTGTTTAAACATGTTGTTCGGCTTTATGAATATTTTTGGCCGCGTTACTACACATAATTTGGTGTATACTTATATAATTACTTATAATTGTTCCTATTATATGATTGGTAAATTAACACTTCAAAATGAATATTTTATTTTAGGGCACTATTTTCCCTCGAAACACAAGTAAGATGCATTATAAACTGCTGTTTAAAAAAGTTAAGTTTCTCAACATTTTTGGCCTCATAACTTTTCTTAAAAATTAAAATAATTACTCCTAATTATGCCTGTTAAAATATTAGCCAATTAACATTTCGATATGAACATTCTATTCTACGACACTAATTTAGCACAAGACATAAGTAGGATGCATTAAAAATAGCCGTTTCAATAAGTTGTTTGTGTTTTTCAAATTTTTTGGCCGCATAAGTACACATGATTTCATGCAAATTAATATAATTATTCCTATTGTCAAATTTACACTTCGATATGAATATCCTACGACACTAATTTTTCAAAAACACAAGTAAGATATATTGGAAGCTGCCGTTTAAACAATTTGTGTAAGATTTTTAACATTTTTTGACTCGTAACTACACATAATTTCGTGAAAATTGATCTAATTACTCCTAATTGAACCTATTAGAAGATTATCCAGTTTACACTTCGATATGAACATTGTACGACACAAATTTTGCACAAAACATAAATAAGATGCATTAAAAACAGTTGTTTAAACAAGTTGTTTGAGTTTTTCGTACTACATATAATTTCATGGAAATGAATACAATCACTCCTAATTATGCCTATTATATGATTGTCCAATTAAAACTTAGATATGAATATCCTATGACGCTAATTTTACACAAAATATAAGTAAGATTCATTAGAAACTGTTGTTTAAACAAGCTGTTTAAGATTTTCAAAGTTTTTTGCATCAAAACTACACATAATTTCGAGCGAATTAATATAATTACTCCCAAATATGTCTATTATAAGATTGTTAAATTAACACTTCGATATGAATATCATAGGACACTAATTTTCCATAACACATAAGTAACATACATTAGAAATTGCTGATGAAACAAGTTGTTTAAGATTTTTAACATTTATTGCCTCATTACGACACATAATTTTGTGAAAATTAACATAATTACTCCTAATTCTGCCTATTAGAAGATTATCCAATTAACACTATGATATGACATTCCACGACGCGAATTTTGCATAAAAAATAAGTAAGATGCATTAAAAACAGCCGTTTAAACAGGTTGTTTGAGTTTTTTTTTTTAATTTTTGGCTTCATAACTACACATAATTTCGCGTAAATTAGTGTAATTACTCCTAATTATGCCTGTTATAATATGATTGTCCAGTTAATACTCCAATACGAATATACTATAACAGTAATTTTTCATAAAACATGAATAAGATACATTTGAAACTGCTGTTTAAACAAGTTGTTTAAGATTTTCAAAATTCATTGTCCCATGATTATATATAATTTCGTGAAAATTAATATAGTTACTCCAAATTGTGCCTCTTAGAAGATTATCTGATTTATTACTTCGATATGAATATTCTACGACACCAAGTTTGCACAAAACATAAGTAAGATGCATTAAAAAAACAGCAGTTTAAACTAGTTGATTGAGTTTTTCAATCTTTTTGCCGCATAACTACATATAATTTCGTTAAAATTTATATAATTACTCCTAATTATGCCTATTATAAGATTATCAAATTAAAATTTTGATATGAATATTCTATGACGGTAATTTGGCACAAAACATAAATAATATGCATTAAAAACTGTTGTTTAAACAAGTTGTTTGACTTTTTTTAAAATTTTTGGCCCCATAAATGCGCATAGTTTCGTGGAAATTAATATAATCACTCCTAATTATGCCTATTATAAGATTTTTCAATTAATACTTTTTTTTACTATTTTCTCCCAAAACGTAAGTAAGATGCATTAGAAACAGCTATTTAAAAAAGTTATTTGAGTATTTCAACAATTTTGGCCCCATAACTACACATAATTTAGTGAAAATTAAAATAATCACTCCTAAGCATGCCTATTATATGATCTTCTAATTAACACTTCGATATGAATATTCTACGACACTAATTTTGCACAAAACATAAGTATGATGCATTAAAAACAGCTGTTTACACAAGTTATTCGGGTTTTTCAAAAATTTTGGCTGCATTAGCTACACATAATTTCTTATAAATTAACATAATTACTCCTAAATATGCCTATTGTATGATTCTCCAATGAAAACGTCGATATGAATATTCTACAACACTAATTTTGCACAAAACATAAGTAAGATGCATTAATAACTAGTGTTTAAACAATTTGTTTGATCTTTCCAAATTTTTTGCCCGCATAATTGCACATAATTTCGTATAAATTAATATAATTACTCCTAATTACGTCTGTTATAAGATTTTTCGATTAACACTTTGATATGAATATTCAACGATACTATTTTTTGACAAAACATAAGTAAGATGCATTAGAAACTGCTAATTAAAACACTTGTTTGAGTTTTCAATATTTTTACCCTCATAACTACACATAATTTCGTGAAAATTAATATAACTTCTCCTAATTACGTCTATTATAAAGTTGTCCAATTAAAACTTCGATATGAATATTCTATAACACTAATTTTGCACAAAACATAAGTAAGACGCGTTAAAAACTGTTGTTTAAACAAGTTGTTTGGGTTTATGAAATTTTTTTTGCCACAACTACACATAATTTCGCGCAAATTAAAATAATTACTCCTGATTACGCCTATTGTAAGATTCTCCTATTAAAACATCGATATGAATATTCCATGATGCTAATTTCGCGCAAAACATAAGTAAGATGCATTAAAAACTGCTGTTTAAACAAGTTGTTTGAATTTTTCAAAAAATTTGGCCACAAAATTAATACAATTAATCCTAATTACGCGTATTATAAAATTATCCAATTAAAACTTCGATATGAATATTCTATAACGCTAATATTGCACAAAACATAAGTAAGATGCGTTAAAAACTGCTTTGTTTAAACATGTTGTTCGGCTTTATGAATATTTTTGGCCGCGTTACTACACATAATTTGGTGTATACTTATATAATTACTTATAATTGTTCCTATTATATGATTGGTAAATTAACACTTCAAAATGAATATTTTATTTTAGGGCACTATTTTCCCTCGAAACACAAGTAAGATGCATTATAAACTATTTTTAAAAAAGTTAAGTTTCTCAACATTTTTGGCCTCATAACTTTTCTTAAAAATTAAAATAATTACTCCTAATTATGCCTGTTAAAATATTAGCCAATTAACACTTCGATATGAACATTCTACGACACTAATTTAGCACAAGACATAAGTAGGATGCATTAAAAATAGATGTTTCAACAAGTTGTTTGTGTTTTTCAAATTTTTTGGCCGCATAAGGACACATCATTTCAAGCAATTTAATATAATTATTCCTAATTATGTATATTATAAGATTTTCAAATTAACACCTCGATATGAATATCCTACGACACTAATTTTTCAAAAAACATAAGTAAGATATATTGGAAGCTGCTCTTTAAATAATTTGTGTAAGATTTTTAACATTTTTTGACTCGTAACTACACATAATTTCATGAAAATTGATCTAATTACTCCTAATTATACCTATTAGAAGATTATCCAGTTTACACTTCGATATGAACATTGTACGACACAAATTTTGCACAAAACATAAATAAGATGCATTAAAAACAGTTGTTTAAACAAGTTGTTTGAGTTTTCGTACTACATATAATTTCATGAAAATGAATACAATCACTCCTAATTATGCCTATTATATGATTGTCCAATTAAAAGTTACATATGAATATCCTATGACGCTAATTTTGCACAAAATATAAGTAAGATTCATTAGAAACTATTGTTTAAACAGGCTGTTTAAAATTTTCAACGTTTTTTGCAACAAAATTACACATAATTTCAGCGAATTAATATAATTACTCCTAAATATGTCTATTATAAGATTGTCAAATTAACACTTTGATATGAATATCATAGGACACTAATTATCCATAACACATAAGTAACATACATTAGAAATTGCTGATGAAACAAGTTGTTTAAGATTTTTAACATTTATTGCCTCATTACGACACATAATTTTGTGAAAATTAATATAATTACTCCTAATTATGCCTATTAGAAGATTATCCAATTAACACTATGATATGAACATTACATGACGCGAATTTTGCATAAAAAATAAGTAAGATGCATTAAAAAAACAGCAGTTTAAACTAGTTGATTGAGTTTTTCAAACTTTTTACCGCGTAACTACATATAATTTCGTGAAAATTAATATAATTACTCCTAATTATGCCTATTATAAGATTATCAAATTAAAATTTTGATATGAATATTCTATGACGGTAATTTGGCACAAAACATAAATAATATGCATTAAAAACTGCTGTTTAAATGCGCATAGTTTTGTGGAAATTAATATAATTACTCTTAATTATGCCTATTATAAGATTTTTCAATTAACACTTCGATATGAATATTCTACGACACTATTTTCTCCCAAAACGTAAGAAAGATGCATTAGAAAAAGCTATTTAAAAATGTTATTTGAGTATTTCAACAATTTTTGGCCCCATAACTACACATAATTTAGTAAAAATTAAAATAACCACTCCTAAGCATGCCTATTATATGAACTTCTAATTAAAACTTCCATATGAATATTCTACGACACTAATTTTGCACAAAACATAAGTATGATGCATTAAAAATAGCTGTTTACACAAATTTTTCAAAATATTTGGCTGCATAGCTACACATAATTTCTTATAAATTAACATAATTACTTCTAAATATGCCTATTATAAGATTCTCCAATGAAAACTTCGATATGAATATTCTACAACACTAATTTTGCACAAAACATAAGTAAGATGCATTAATAACTGGTGTTTAAACAATTTGTTCGATCTTTTCAAATTTTTGGGCCGCATAATTGCACATAATTTTGTATAAATTAATATAATTACTCCTAATTACGTCTGTCATAAGATTTTTCGATTAACACTTTGATATGAATATTCAACGATACTATTTTTTGACAAAACATAAGTAAGATGCATTAGAAAGTGCTAATTAAAACACTTGTTTGAGTTTTCAATATTTTTGCCCTCATAACTACACATAATTTCATAAAAATTAATATAACTTCTCCTAATTACGCCTATTATAAAGTTGTCCAATTGAAACTTCGATATGAATATTCTATAACACTAATTTTGCACAAAACATAAGTAAGACACGTTAAAAACTGTTGTTTAAACAAGTTGTTTGGGTTTATGAATTTTTTTGCCACAACTACAAATAATTTCACGCAAATTAAAATAATTACTCCTGATTACGCCTATTACAAGATTCTCCTATTAAAATATCGATATGAATATTCCATGATGCTAATTTCGCGCAAAATATAAGTAAGATGCATTAAAAACTGCTATTTAAAGAAGTTGTTTGAATTTTTCAAACAATTTGGCCACATACCTACATAATGTCATGAAAATTAATACAATTACTCCTAATTATGTGTATTATAAAATTATCCAATTAAAACTTCGATATGAATATTCTATAACGCTAATATTGCACAAAACATAAGTAAGATGCGTTAAAAACTGCTGTTTAAACAAGTTGTTCGGCTCTATGAATATTTTTTTCCGCGTTACTACATATAATTTGGTGTATACTTATATAATTACTTATAATTGTTCCTATTATATGATTGTTAAATTAACACTTCAAAATGAATATTTTATTTTAGGGCACTATTTTCCCTCGAAACACAAGTAAGATGCATTTGAAACTGCTGTTTAAAAAAGTTAAGTTTCTCAACATTTTTGGCCTCATAACTTTTCTTAAAAATTAAAATAATTACTTCTAATTATGCCTATTAAAATATTATCTAATTAACACTTCGATATGAACATTCTACGATACTAATTTAGCACAAGACATAGTAGGATGCATTAAAAATAGCTGTTTCAACAAGTTGTTTGTGTTTTTCAAATTTTTTTGGCCGCATAAGTATACATAATTTCATGCAAATTAATATAATTATTTCTAATTATGTATATTATAAGATTGTCAAATTAACACTTCGATATGAATATCCTACGACACTAATTTTTCAAAAAACATAAGGAAGATATATTGGAAGCTGCTGTTTAAACATTGTGTAAGATTTTTAACATTTTTTGACTCGTAACTACAACTAATTTCGTCAAAATTGATCTAATTACTCCTAATTATACCTATTAGAAGATTATCCAGTTTACACTTCGATATGAATATTATACGACACAAATTTTGAACAAAACATAAATAAGATGCATTAAAAAATAGTTGTTTAAACAAGTTGTTTGAGCTTTCGTACTACATATAATTTCATGAAAATGAATACAATCACTCCTAATTATGCCTATTATATGATTGTCTAATTAAAACTTAGATATGAATATCCTATGACGCTAATTTTGCACAAAATATAAGTAAGATTCATTAGAAACTGTTGTTTAAACAAGCTGTTTAAGATTTTCAACGTTTTTTGCATCAAAATTACACATAATTTCGAGGGAATTAATATAATTACTCCTAAATATGTCTATTATAAAATTCTCAACTTAACACTTCGATATGAATATCATAGGACACTAATTTTCCATAACACATAAGTAATATACATTTGAAATTGCTGATGAAACAAGTTGTTTAAGATTTTTTAACATTTATTGCCTCATTATGACACATAATTTTGTGAAAATTAATATAATTACTCCTAATTAGGCCTATTAGAAGATTATCTGATTTATTACTTCGATATGAATTTTCTATGACACAAAGTTTGCACAAAACATAAGTAAGATGCATTAAAAAACAACCGTTTAAACATGTTGTTTGAGTTTTTTTAAATTTTTTGGCTTCATAACTATACATAATTTTACGCAAATTAGTGTAATTACTCCTAATTATGCCTATTATATGATTGTCCAGTTAATACTCCAATACGAATATACTATAACAGTAATTTTTCATAAAACATGAATAAGATACATTTGAAACTGCTGTTTAAACAAGTTGTTTAAGATTTTCAAAATTCATTGTCCCATGACTATATATAATTTCGTGAAAATTAATATAGTTACTCCAAATTGTGCCTCTTAGAAGATTATCCGATTTATTACTTCGATATGAATATTCTACGACACCAAGTTTGCACAAAATATAAGTAAGATGCATTAAAAAAACAGCAGTTTAAACTAGTTGATTGAGTTTTTCAATCTTTTTGGAGGTTGAGAGTCCCGGAGACGTAGGCATTTTTAAGCCGAATTCTGTTACATCTTGTGTTCTTGTTTGATCTTTTCTTTTCTTTTCTCACATTTCTTTGATTGCTATATTCTTGTGAGAATAGAATCGTATTGAATTGTATTATGCTGCCATTACACTTGAACACTAAGCCCTAAATCGGTTTATACATTTTTACCTTAGGTTCTTTACATTCTTACACTATTTTGACCTTTAATACCACCATCCTAGGACTATCAGTATGTCCTTTGTTAATATTTTTATCAAATTACTTATATTGAAATGCATAATTGTGTTTCTTATTAAAAGATTTAGCATTACTAAATTTTATAATTTTTACATTCGACCCTTGACCTTATTTCTCTTTAGATTTAGGGCAATTTGAATTCTTAGAAGATTTATCATATTCAAGATCTGATTTGTTGTTAGGTCTTTGACCTATAAACTTGTCTAAATCCATTGAAGTGATGCTTGTTGAAGTACATGACAACTTTAGTGCTCTATTTTCAGGTTCTAAAGTTTGCACTTTCATTTTTAACGTTGTAACTTCATCTAAGTACATTTGATAATTCTTTTTCATATTTTGCAATTTAGACTCATAAGATTGAATCTTTAACTCAAACTCTGAAATTTTATTTTTAATTCTCTCAATTATCTTTTTTTGAGAAGATGAATCATGAATATGACTCTCTAAACTAGATAAAAAAAAATTAATTTTATCCTCATCATCCAAATTATTTACATTTTCAACACAAAATTCATCATTCTCAACAAGATCATCATCACTATCATCCCAAGTGGATGTAGTGCAAGATACTACTTGATTGTACAATTAAAATTCTTAATAAAATTATACCTTAGGTGCAAATGAGTTCATCTTTATATTCTTGGATATGGCGATGTCGTGTAGGATCTCCAATGTGCACAAGTCGGTGATGTTGTTTCTTGCTACAATCTCATCAACATCTACCACGGGTGAGATATCATCTACTTCTGTAATTAGGGCAAGGTTGAGTGAATTTCTTTCATCTTTCTTTCTCTCAACATGGTTGCTTGTGGCTAGCATAACACCAATTCTCTTAAAGTTTTCTTTTTTTCTTATGTGGGAAGATCAAGGAATAATCGTGTGTTGTGTGACCTTCCTTATGGCATGAGAAACATATGCACGTCATTCATTTCTCATCTCGCTCTTTATTGTGCTCCTTCTCTAGATTGATCATTCTTTTAAACATCTTTGTGATGATTTGATCGTTCATAGAAGATGAGCTAGATGATGTCTTGCTCGAATAGTAGCGTGATGAAGATTTTTGAGTTTGAAGTGTGGTTTCTTTGAGCTTTGGTGTGAGCTCTCCATTTTATCGTAGCTTCTCCTCAAAGTATAGAAGATGAGTGAACACTTCATCTTGTGTGAATTCATCAAGAGTGCCTTGCATTGCTTCTAGAGTGCTTATCATGCTCTCTCATCTTGATTTTCTCATCATTGCCCTAAAAATCTTGCCTATAATCTTAGAGTTAGACAATAATTCTCTATCTTTATCAAATTCATTTAGAATATGCATTAATCTTGAATAAATATTCTCAATTGACTCTCCTTCTTGTATACAAAAATTTTCAAATTCGGACTCTAGACCTATTAGTTTTGTTCTTTTCATTTGAGAGTTGTCCTCAAATCTATTCAATAGGGCCTCCTATATTTTACTAGCAATTTCGATAGTACCAAATAATATAGTAATTCTTTCACTAACCGAATTTAAAATAATATTGACGACATAATCATTTTGAGATTTCAATTCTTTGGCCTTTTGTGTCAATGTGAGGTTGCTAGGATCATAATGTGGTACATAATCATATTGGAAAATATCCTAAAGTTCTAGTATGTTGAGATAGTTCATCGTATATTTCTTTCAAAAGCTGAAATTTTTACAATTAAGACCTAGGGTTTGGGATTTTTTTTACATGCATCAAACAAATCATCTTGGACAAGAAATATCACAAATAAAGTAATTAAAACTGAGCTCCTGCTCTGATACCACTTTGATAACCCTAGTAATGATGGTATTTAAAGTAAAAAATAGTGTAAGATTGTAAAAAACCTAAGGTAAAATGTATAAACTATTTGGGTCTTAGTGTTCAAGTGTAATGGCAGCGGAAGACAATTCAATTCGATTCAATTCTCACAAGAATATAGTAATCAAAGAAATGAGAGAAAAAAAAAAAAATCAAATAAGAACACAAGATGTAATGGAGTTCGGCTTAAAATGCCTACGTCTCTAGGACTCTCAACCTCTAACAATTGAGGTTGAGCCGAAACACTAAAAAATAGTTTTACACTTGTAGAACTTGGTCTCTTACACAAAAATGGGCTGCCAAGCTTATCGGTAATAAGAGTGACAACACACTCAAAAAGATGAGTGACAACACACTCAAAATAAGAAGTGAGTGACAACACACTCAAGAAACGTGAGCACTACAACTCAAGAAAAGTGAGCACAACAGCTCAAAACAGTTATAAGTAGATCATGAAGGATCAAGTTTGGAGAATATAGAGAAGTTAGATTGAGCTTAAACAATAATTTGGCTAATTGAGTGTTTCTATCTCTTGGCTTATCTCTCTCACTTAGTATATATGACTAATAAGCTCCCTGGAGTAATGATTTAGCTAGATAAATCACATACTTATCAGTAAGAGAGATGATCCTTTTAAAATAAATCTTCTGAAATAGCTGAAGAAATTATTTTCGGTATGAACCGTTATAATGGTTTGGGAATCATTATAACGACTTAGAAATGATAGCCGTTGGATCTGATTGAGCTGAAACGTTATAACGATTCACCGAATCATTATACGTTTCATAAATCATTGCAACGATTCCTAAATCGTTATATAACGATACGCTTTGACTTTTTTGAGAACTTTTCTGTCTTAAAATATTTTTGAGTATTGAGATGAACCGTTATAACGATTACTGAACCGTTATAACGATTCACTGGGCAGAAATATTTTTCTTTGTTGTTTAAGCTCAATTTATCTTAACCAAATCAACACATTTTGAGTCTAACTTAACTTAAGCCTAATGCAGTTTTGATTTAGCTCTTGTATCCCATCATTTGTCTTGGTTCTTGTGCAATAATCCATTTATATTTTAATCCTTGCACAAAACTCAAACAAGACAAATTATAAAATTCAAAGTTATTTTATAAATCGACAAATCAAATAAGATGTTTAGTGCAACCAAATGGATAATAAATATATCTTCATTTTTAATATAGTTATCTTCTTTCATAACAGTGAAAGACTATTAAATATGTATTGGCAATCCCTATGATAAAAATATTTTTTAATAAAAATATCCTTGAGTTAGATCTAATGCATCAGAATATATCCCAACCGTTAATTTTATTTTCTTTTCTCCCCTACCCTACGATTTTGTTTTGACTCATCAGAAAAAAAAAGCTTAGTGGGGATAAAGATAGTCTGTGATGCTTATTGTGTAGTAGATAATCTGTTGTTCTTCTTTGTGGTTTTGTGCTACTGGATTGGTAATGCAAATTGTGAATAGTCTGGCAGGTTATATCAAGGTATAACTGGATGATGTCTAAGTGCAAAGATGTGTGTTAAGGGGACACAAAAGCTATTTTGACCTATAATATTTATGCGTGTGAAAAAATTGGATCTCTTAATGCTACACCGGTGCTGGCGCCTGTCATGGAAGAAGCGTCATCTACGTAGAGTTTTCACTTCTCATCCCACTTATCCGGCGGGCCGGAATACTCGATGATGAAGTCCGCAAGGATTTGTGATTTTATGACTGTTCTCGGTTAGAGAGATATATCAAACTCCGAGAGCTTGAGGGCCCAACCCAAAAGTCTTCCGAACACATTGTACCTAAAAATGCCTTTTTGAGCGGAACCCCTGTAAGGACTCAGATGGGATGTGCCTGAAAATAGAGCCTCAATTCCTTGTTGCAAGCATCAAAGCATAGGCAGTCTTCTCAACAGGGGATATCTGATTTCAGTGTCTCTAAGAACATGAGATACAAAATATACTGGTCTTCGTTGCGTACCTTTTTCTTAAACTAAGACAACACTAATAGCATGGTCAGCCATCACCAAATATAAAATTAATGAATCATTAGTTGCTAGTCTGGTTAGGCAAGAGAGATTTGCCAAATATTACTTTATCTTCTCGAAAGCTTCTGCACACTCGACGGTTCATTCAAATCTTACCTTCTTGTGCACTGCCTTAAAAAATGAAAGTCAAACCTCACCGGATTTAGCTATGAACCGACTAAGTATTGTCAATTTCTCTGTGAGTGACTGGAGTTCTTTCAGATTTCGTGGTGGTTTTATGTCAGGTATGGTTTTAGAACTGGAAGGGTGGATTTCAATTCCCTGTACGGAAATCATGAAACCTAAAAATTTACCTCCCGCGAGGTTGAAATTTTTTTCTTGGGATTCATCTTCATGTTAGCCTTATTCATCATCTCAAAGGCTTCCTCAAGATCTGTGATGGTGATCAAGACATGAGAGATCTACAAGTGAACAACCATGATCAAGGAAGTATGTTCTAGACCAGGTCATCCTTAGAAGTGTAGGGTTTTAGAATGCCCAAATCCCATTAATGCTCAAGCTGCGAAAAGACCGTAAAACAAAATTTTTACTTCTACTTAAGTTAGGGATTAAAGTATGTCAGATAATTACCGAGAGATACACACATTTAATCCTTTACAAAAGATAGTAAAATATTATTTTACTTCTAACTTAAGTTTAGGGTTAAAGTGATATGTCAGATGATTACCGAGAGATACACACCTCTTTTAACTTTTATTGATATACTCCATGATTGATTTCTAAAATATTAATCTACTAACTCCGTTATATCTTGTGTTCTTATTTGATCTTTTCTTTTTTTTCTCTCTCATTTATTTGATTGCTATATTCTTGTGAGAATTAAATCAAATTGAATTGTCTTCCGCTGTCATTACACTTGAACACTAAATCCCAAATCGATTTATATATTTCTACCTTAATTTTTTTACAATCTTACACTATTTTTGACTTTAAATACCATCATTACTAGAGCTATCACATTTAATAATCATTTTTACAAAAAAAATACAAATTGGAAATCATATTTTGTTAATCTCATGATAAAAGAAATTATTACAGACTTAAAAAACATATTATGCGAAATTTCATGCTAAATCGTACAAGTATAAATATGCAAGAAAATAATGAAATAAAATATTTCATAAAACAAATGAAATTAAGTAAAAAGTTTGTTTTCTTATGCAGAACCTCCAAGCAGGGCGAATGTATGTTTTTGGATCAAATTTGCCAATATGATCTCCTGACTTGCTTTCCGATTCTCAGAATTAATTTGGTAAAAATATATGTTGACTTGTTGATTTTTTATTTAATACTTAGTTAACTAATGAACTTGAACTCCATAAATTATTGTAATATGATTATGGATCCAACCAAATTTTTTTTTATTGATCGTCTTGAGAGCTGACCCAGCTGGGGGAAGAAAAACATTCCATTTTGTTCTACCTAATTACCTTATTCGACTGAACCGTGAGATTAATGAACTATACATATGTCAGCATTTTAACTATACAAGGACTTGTGATCTCCATGACGATCGCGAGCGACTCCCAGAGCTCCGCTTAGTCCCTTCTCCGGCGACTCCTCTAGCTAGATCGCCTCTCACCGAAGATCTCGCTGAACACCTCTCGCAGGCCCACCCTTCCTCTCACCCAGCTCTGCCCAGATCCGCCCTTCCCGATCAGTTCCACCCAGATCCACCCTGCACCCAGCCCCACCTTACCTCTCTCCCAGCTCCGCCCTTCCTCCCTCCTCAGCCCCCTCCCCGGCCCCATTTTCCCTCTCCTTAGACATCTCCTTAGCACCCCCGTCCAAATCTGTCCCTCCTCTCTCCTCAACCCCCCACTCGAGCAACTCCCTTTCCTCTCTCCTCAGCTCTTTCCCCAGCACCCCGCCTCTCCCCTCTCCGAAGCTCCGACCAGCCCCTTCCCTCTTCACTGACCAGACCCGCTTCACTGACCAGCCCACCTTCACTGACCACACCCGGTTTCACTGACCAGGCCCAGCTGCTCTCTCCCCTGCACCGCCTCAAGCTCTCTTAAGTTCCCTCCCTCCGCCGTGCACCATCTCACCCCAGCTTCACTGACCGGACCCGTCATGTGGCTCCCCCAACTCCCGATTCTCTAGAATCAGCCCCACTGACCTTGTTGCTGCCTTGTTAAATACAAGTAACATCTTTCTCTACTCTCGCCGTGTGGGCCATCGGTTGTGCCGAGGCTAAGACTCAACCTTTGAGTGTTGATTGATTGTTGTCCTTTTACTTCTGATTTGGCCGCCAGCTGAGCTGTGCTTGCCTTCTGTTATTCACTAGTTGTGGGGTAGTTTTAATCCTTATGTGATCGTCTATTGCGCGTGGGTCCACTCATCAGTCCCGATTCTTGCTCCCGCCTATCGAAGCCATTTGACCCAACCACTCTTGCTTCTGCATCCAAGACCTGCTGCTGCTTCTGCGAACTTTCTGGTTGGAAATTCTTGGCAATTCTTACTCCAACCCATCATAACCTAGCCATTAGAACCTACCCGTTACCGTCTAACCCGACCTGCTGCCGCTCCTACGAACTTTCGGTTTGGAAATGAATATTACAAACTTGTCTTTGTTATACTGGAATGCACGTGGTCTAAGTGATCTTAGCAAATGTGCTGTTGTGAAGGACACAATTAGGGAAACCAATGCATCTATCTTCTACATCCAAAAAACTAAACTCAGTGATTTGCCTTTTGTTAAATTTAACTCTCTTGCACCACCTAAATACACTGGCTTCTCCATATTATCTGCTATCGGGTCAAGAGGGGGACTCTTACTGCATGGACATCGGCCTTTACTCTCAATTCAACTTACACCCTAACCTTCTCTAATATGATCCTTTTTACCAACAATCTCGGCTTTAGCTTCATGGTAACAAATGCTTATGACCCACATCCAATAACCTTAAAAATGACTTCCTCATGGAAATGCGCACGATAGCATGCCTTCACGACCTCTCTTGGTTACTCTTAAGTGATCCAACATCCTGAGAGACTTATCTGAATCAAACTCCTCTAACTCTAATACTCATTCCATGTATGAATTCAATGACATGATTACCGACCTAGACTTACATGAAATACAACTCTTTGATCGTTCCTTCACATGGTCTAACAAACGCCCAAACCTTTGTTCTTCAAACTTGATAGGGTACTCCTCTCCAACCATTGGGACTCACTGACATTCCATATTTCATACCTCACAGACCTCCCTACCCTCACTTCTGACCATGCATCGCTCATCCTTAAATTTAGAATCCTTGACAATCACGCTTATCGAAGCTTTTCCTTTAAGCGACATTGGCTACAATATGAAGAAGCTAGAGACAAAACCCGTTGTGCATGGGATTCGATACCACCAAGTAATAACCCAGTCGTAAACCTTGTGACCAAGTTCAAAAAAGTGAAAACCGCTATAAAACCATGGGCAAGTAAAAAGTTCAATGGGTATAATAAGCTTATACAGAAAACTAAATATATCATTCAAATCCTTGATGGAGCTGAAGAAGTCAGAATGTTATCCGGGCCGGAATTGAACCTTAAAATTAAGCTGAAGGAACACACATACCATCTAGCCAATATTCAAGAAATGAAGTGGAGACAACGTTCAGCGACGCTTTGGCTAAAGAAAGGAGATGCAAATTTTAAATAATTTCACACACTAGCATCAGCAAGCCGAACTCAAAACCACATATCACATGTCACTGTGCAACTAACCCAACGATCCACCGACTACAATTACACATACTCCTCAAATCCTTTCTGAATTTACTGCCTTCTACCAAAATCTATGATCTGCCTGACCCTGACTCCCTTCTTGATGCACTCTATGATCCTTTCTACCAAAATCAAATCCTTTCTGAATTTATCACCAGGCCTCCTAACTCCCTTCTTGATGCACTCTATGATCCTTTCTACCAAAATCAAATCCTTTCTGAATTTATCACCAGGCCTCCTAACTCCCTTCTTGATGCACTCTATGATCTGCCTGACCCTGACTATCTACGTCCGCTAGTTGACCCTATATCCCTGGAAGAAATCAAACAAGCCGTGTTTACATTGCCAAAAGACAAGGCCACTGGTCCCGACAAATTCCCCGTTGAGTTCATTCAAACATACTGGGAAATAGTGTAGATACTGAATTCACATCTACTCCGTAAAACACTTTGTATTTCGGCGGAGACTCAATTCACATCCCTGAGCTGATTGACATCTCATCAATATCTTCTCTCCACATTTGTCTTAAGACAATTTTTCAAGTTACAAGATGGCATGTTCAGGATTCATCCCTGAGTTCTCTTTTCTTTAGCATCATATATATGTGATTTGCCAATAGTACCAGTTGTTTGGTACCAAGCCACTGTATACAAACTATTCTGTTTCAATAAAACAGTTGTGTTGACAACCACTTTTAACCAAAAAAAGTGTCTCATGTTATATTATTCTGCTTCCATATTCCGAATCAAACCATCATATGAATAAAAGATTTTGACTTAAAAAACTAAAAAAAATAATACCATTTTACAAAACTTATGTCTAAAAAGTACTAGCTATTAAATTGTAAACAATAGACAATTTTTTGAAACCAAAATTTAAAAAGATAAAATCTACCAATACCTCCGGTCCCTGTCAGGTTCAGAGTATCATGCCAATGTAAGCCTACTTGCACCGACCCTAGTTAACACCTTTGTAACAGTTACATACAGAAATTACAGAGATGGAATGACATAATAACACTAATAATGAACATGCCCAACACTGACACAACCCATTTATTTATAAGAAATAAAAAGACATATAAAACCCAAAAAAATAACGGAAAAAAAATAGCCATACAAGTACATGAAGAATGACATCTGAGACTTCCTTTTCTGGGCACTCGTTTGAGCACTTGGTTTGGGTCCTTGTTGGGGATGGAGAACCAATATGCTTATTAGCCCCAATTTAACAAATTTTCCTTTTCTATTCGATATGTCATCCAGTTAAACAACTAGATGCCCAGAAATCAACCAGTTCCAATATTTTTTTCAATTTTGCACATTCTCACTTTGCTCTGTTTTCAGCTCATTAACACCAGTTTCAGCAACTGGAATATCCACCTCTGTTTTCACCTCAGTTGCTACATTTTCAGCTGGAATCTCCACCTTTTTAGGTTCAGCAGTGCCGGTTTCAGCAACTAGCATCTCCATCCCTTTTTTAAGTTCAGAAATTCCAGTTTCAGCAATTGGAGTCTCCATTATTACCTCTTTCTCCATAATTTCTACATCATTTTTCTCATCTTTTAATGGCAACACATCCTCTCCAGCTTGTTCAGCATCTGTTTCAACTGGAGAGGGTCTGTCAATTGGTGAGTCACCCAACTCCACCTTATCACTTTCACTAACACTTGGTGGCTCAACAGGCCCGTTTCCTAATACAATGGTGGGTCCATCATCATCATCTTCTTCCTCATCCCCTTCAAGGGATGCCTCTAAATCATGGTTACGGTTAGGTTCAGTAGTTCTTTCAGAAGTTTCACCTATCATGGCTTTTTCTTCAGTCAAATCGTCAGAGCTTGGGGCTGGAGAAGGGATGGAACTATTGGAACTGTCCGTAACAGCTGTGTTGTCTTCAAACGCAAACCAGTTTGAATTTGTGAAGAGAGAACCACTGGTAAATTGAAGTGACAAAAAATGGGACTCTTAGCAACAACAAATTTGTTGTGTTGATATGAAGAAGTCCTGTTTAAAGTCTAGAAAGAGGATACCTGTCTTGGTTTTCACCCCCTAAACGGAGTGAAGAGATTACAACTTCAGCAGACTCATCATCAAAATATGCATCCTAAAAGTTGACGATCAAATTCTAAAACATTAAAATGAACTAAACAATATCTCCATATTTATTTCAAGATCCTCATAGATTATCAATGTGATATTTAATATGAAAAAGATAGATTTTAACATGTCAGAGGTAGGAGGGTTCAAATCCATCTTTTAAAGATTGACAACTCAAAACCTAAAACTCAAGCATCAAAATACAACAATTAGACATTTTCCATTCATTTCTACTCGCACATCAAAAAAAGTATCGCATTCTGCTCGATCTTTTTTGAAGGTTGATTTTTCAAGTTATTGTTTTCCATCGAAAAAAATTCCAAACCTGCTGTAATTTATTATGTGTGTATAGTTAAAGTAATAAGAGCATATCTAAAAGTCATGTTTTGTTGTTTTGAGTTCCAAACCGAACTAGATACATCTGAAAGGAACTAACTTCTCGAAAATGAAACAATGAAAAGGAATTAACCTCATCATCTCTTTCAGTAGGTTGAGCCTGTTTGTAGGAAGAGGAAAATCAATTATCAAAACAATTCAATGGACACTCTTCAGTAAGTAATGCAAGAAAAAAATGGAAGAAAGAAAGAAAGAATTAATGAATTAAAGAATGAGTGCATGGATAAATGAATGAACGAACGAATGAACGAGAGGCAGAAATTTGTTTATAACACCTAAAGCACCCTCAAAAAGCATTGCTGATGAGAACAATTTATCATAAATGCTCATCATTTGAAAAATTACTTAAAATGTCATTTTGTTACTGGTGATGGATGGGGCTACTTCTTTAGTAGATTTTGATTTTTTGTAAAAAAGATATATCTATTAGTTTTAAGTAAAAACATATCTTTTGCAGCAAAAAAATCATCATATTTAATCATGTCAATGATTTTGGGAGTACTTTTAAGGGGTACAACACATTATCCCAAGGAAGAATAAAAGAAAAGTCTAGACCTCATCAATATCATTGTCAGTATAGATGCCATAGCGAAATGCCTGGCTGAGATTACTAGCAAGAACTGCAACATCATAATCTCTATCACGGAAATCCTCTTCATCACTGTCTCTTCCCCTATCCTGCAGTGAAGTAGGCCTCCTGTATTCATGCAAGTTCACTTTAATTCATCTCAAAGAATGATCACAGTTACTGAGTTAACAATGGCGATGATTGTCAAAACACAAGTGATGATGGCTCACATTATATTCAGCACAAGTCCATGAAAATGAGATGAAACTTCAAAAAAATATAGGAACATCTTCTATGACCCAACAGATTTAGGTGACACTGAATATAAGACCTTTATTCCCATCAACTCTAAGATACCCCAAATATTTTCCCATCTCAGATCTATATGAGACCAAAAGAATGGATTAATTAGATATGTTTTAAATAAAACAGGAAACAATTGATGCAAGATTTTGCAAAGTATACCTATAAAACATGAAAAAGCACATAAATTACATCATAAAAAAGTGTCTAATGATAAACTAGCCGACAACGACAAAGTTGACAAAAACATACCCGCAAGCCCACTGGTAGACATTTTCTACAGCATTTCTTTTTCCCAGGACATCCTTTTGCCACTCAAGCCAATTGTTATTTCCCTGAAAAGAAAACAAATCATGGTCCATTTTAACAAACAAAAAGGAGATAACATAATAATAAACAAAACAAGTTTAATATAGCCACCTGCAGATGGGACTGGATGGTAGGGTTGTTATTAGCTAGCTGGATAAGCTTGTTTGCTATGCGCGTGATGTGGCCGCCGTTTCCTACTTTTGGTGGTGCTCGCCCCTCTGTTGGTGTTGTTGGCTAGGATCAAATAAGTGAACTTAGATACTCATATACATAAAAAAAAAAAAAAACAGGATTCTCTCAGTGATGATTATACCTTAGATGAGTTGGTCAATAAAGTAGGATTATTTTCTATTTCCAGAATTCTTCCAACAAGATTGCATTCATTTAGCAAATGTTCTATAAGCAGAGCTTGCTTGCTTTCTAAGCAAGAGGTGATGATGTTCTCAACAAAATGGTGCAAGAAGTTATTGTAAGGATACCTACAGAAAACCATTATAATAATTAGTCCGTTCCTAAGTTTCTAGTTAAAGGAAATGTTTCTAGTGTACAACTACCAAAAGAGTAAAAGCATTTTGTAGTTTATAAACTTCCAAAGACCTCATGTGTCACCATGTGAGTGAAAGGTACCTAGGGCACCTTAACCAAATCATCATCATAGAGATTTTTAACAATGGAGAGACAAAAAGGTATGCAGGATAATTCTGTAGTGTAATCATCAACCATGATACTTCTGTAGGGTTGTATGTTATATTTTCTTAATTTGGCAGGCATACATGTAAATACCCAAAAATCCAATTATCTTAATATAGAAATGATGAGCTAGGGAAACAACTATTCTACATTTTTAATCCCTATTTACAAATGATTTACAGGTTTACACAGGATATGGAATCCTGCAGCCATACAAAGAAAATTGAGATAGTACTGACAATGGAAGGAAAAAGTAGCTAAATGAGATGAAACCTACTCAAAGAATAAATCAATGACACATTTTATTGCCCCCAGATTGACTAATTTTGCTTCTGCTGCCTCACTACCAATCGATAACAAAACAGAGATGAATTCTACAATCTGTAGAAAGACATATACCAAACATTAATAGATTCAGAAATTTTTAAAAATAAAAACAATAAATGAAGAACTATTTTCTTTTTCTGAAGAATTTACTCATCACCACATCACAACTATTACCTTCAAACGGTGTTTACCAAAAGGTGGTTGCAAAATACCATAGGTAGTTGGTAAAGGAGACTCTGCTGAAGAAATATCCAACAACTTAAGCAAATCACCTGCCACGTGATGTCACAATATAAAAAACACATACAATCTCAAAGACCACCTATAAGAACTGCATTCTTTGAGATGGTGATTTATCATACAAAATAGAAAAGTTATAAATAACAAAATTTTTGAAGAACTGACCAAGGCTTTCTAGCATGCCATTGACGGTCTCAGGACTGGCTGTGACAAGCGTACCATGGCTGAGCTGGCTCCTGAATGCCTGGTACGAAGATGATACCAACCTCTTTGGATCCAACAGTGATATGCAAACAGATAATGAATGAACCAGTACGGATCTAGGCCTTGAGGGTTCAAAGGCATGGTGGAACAGCCTTCCCACAAAACTGCATAATTGTCAGAGCACAATTTCATAAAACACAATTACTGCGGCACCTACTAGCTTTGGTACAATATCATAGCCAATATCTCTAGACCTGTAGCATGTTCAACAGCTACAGCTCCACATGAAAATGATATCAGAAAAAAAAAGCATAAAATAGAAGAACTGTCGCCCTATGGTAAATGGCAAAAACAAGGGTAAAAGACCATTCAAAGCACTAACAAGCTGGCATTATCTGAGATTAAAATGCTTCATTAACAATCATACAAGAAAGGTAAAATAACCTTGGACTACAAATCTTTGAAGCAAGACCAGGAGGGGCATATCGAGTTATGGCGCACAAAACCTCAGCCGCATTGGCATGTACTTCAGGTGAATCCTGACAAATTAAAAACAAAATTAGTTGAAAAAAGTAGAAACCAATATTTTACGGATAGGTTTCTATGGATACCCTTACAGGAAGATCCACCCATTGTTGCAGTTATCAGAAGAAATAAGTACAAACCATATGACACCATAGAAGAGGGTGTGTAATAATATTAAAAAGTGGCTGGTACTACTTCTGTAGCTATTGCATTGCTGCAGAGGGGCAGAAGATACATACTGAAGAGCTGAACTTCTCCACAATCATCTCTAGAACATTTGTATCATCATCTAGCCATTGCATTGCATCAGCATAGTTGGCGTACATTGTCTCATCAGCACCTATCAGTCGGATCAATACCTGGTATAAATTCAAGTGTTATGATACAGTTAGGTTTGCCCTTTTAAAGGAATACATACAAATCTTACATATAGTAGTTATATGGTGCTTACCTCCATGATAGAAGTAATGCCAATGAGGTCAACAAGTTGATTAACAATTTCAGGATGTTTCTGCATTTAAAACTTAGTTATTATCTAAATTTTTAAATTTAAAATAATAAACAAATCGAAGTTTGAAATGCATAGAGCAGCAATGCATGGAGGAAACCATACTTGAACATAATTGATGAGAGGAAGAGTCTTTCGGAGCATCAAGCATACAACCACCTAATATTCAGCAAGTTCATTCTTGATTATCAGATCCAAAATTATACAGTTAACAAATCTATACCACAAAGAATATTGACAAGTGAAATATATAGTGTGCCACCTTGCTAAAGTAGCCTGCCAGTAAAGGGCTATGTGGCCTATCCGGTTTAAGAAAGGAGAAGAGCAGATTCATAAGCTGCATTAGCAAATTATAACTTTATAAATGGTAAACATATATGCATAAAGCAAATTAACTTGTAATTTCTTGCAGTTTATGATGGATAAGGCACTTAGTACTTGCCTCCTCATTTTCTACCAGTGTCCTCAATATAATGTCAACTTCACATGTAAATATCTCACATGCTATAAACGGAAACCTACATTAAAAAAAGTCAAATCAAATCAAGAAAAAAAGATAACTCACAGTAGAGAAAACGGCCAACAACTACAGTTCCATATTTTGCCCCATTAAAAGAAAACATATCCCTTAGATCAGGGATTATGTCAAATAAATTTCATATTAAAGTGATAAATTTTGAAGTTATAATACCTACTAGTATGTTCAATTTCAAATAACCAAATATTAAAAGGTGTTTAGAAAGAAAGCCTACTTGAAAACTCGCTTCTTCTCAGCATCTTCAGGAACATCTTCAACAATTAATCGAAGCAGTTGTTGTACCTGGGCCTTCTCCCGCAAGCTAGTTTTTAATGTTCCAGAAAAGATACCAATGTAAATATTTCAATCCAGCAGAGCATTGTATGGAAAATTTAAACAAAAAGACAGACAGGCAGAGATGGAGAGGGAGGGAGGTAGGACCACAGTGAGAGAGAATGAGAGATTACAAGTTGATTAGGCGAGTATTCAGTGCTTTGCACTCTTGAATTATGTCATCTTCATCCAGTAATTCATCAAGGGTATAATTGTCCTTATCCAAAATAGCATCAACCTAAAAGATGGCAGAGCCAATCAATATAAAATCAAAAACTATGTTTAGATTATCTATTCATCATTCTTTTATAATTGCAAAATTAGTCAAATATAACCAAAACAAAAATTTCAGAAAATTAAACAACAGGAAAAACTATATCATGAATTTTAATATTGAAACGATAACATTTAGAACCCAAAGGGTAGGTTTATTTCAACAAGCCATGCCCCTGCTACCCTGCGCACAACCCAACAACCCCCCCCCCCCCGGACCAACAACATGAAGTACATTCAAATAATATCTCTAGGTTTCTTGTATTTATATAATATATGCCAGCCCTCAAAGACAGGCTTAATTTTAGTTTACCCCAGGCCTTCTGTATTTATATAATACAAGTGTTAACTGACCTTCTTCAATCATATTTCCTAAAGCACCTAACAGAAAGCCAATTAAATCCTACTAAGTGTCTAATAGATTTTTCTCTAGACTAAAGGAGGTATCTGTAAATTTTAATGGAAATTGGGTATTCTAAAGAAATAAAAGAAACTCAATGTGTTTTCCTTGCTATTCTTAAAGAAAAATAAGCTAGCAGTATCCTCCTTATTTGCAGAATCAAACTAATAGAAGTAAAATCGCATTTGCATAAAGAAATAAAATAACCCCACAATGGAAAAAAATTGCAAATAAATTCAATAAAATTTACCCAGCGATTAAAGACAATTCAATACAAGGTGCTATTCAATGAACGTTACTTATGTCACTATTTTCTAAACAGCAAACATATTTTAATTATCTAACAGTTGTTATATAGATATATTGATAATTGTTTGAAAAGTGGTAAAATCATTACTACCGGTTTAAGTGCCAGAAATAAAACCTTATTTTCATTTACAAATATATACCAAAAGATCATGATCTTTAGGCAAAACAACAAATCATTTGCACCTTACAACACTAATGAGATATGATCATTGGTAAAAAAAAGTAAAATTTATAAACACCACACGCCAATACAAATTCATGAATTACTAAAATAGCACCATAGTACCAAGAATTGAAGCTCAAATTGTACAAAATCAACAACTCTTCTAACTGACTGGTATATTATTTCAAACTAACGACTCACCTTGTCAGCTTCAATCTCAACACTTGTGCTTTCAATAATTGAAACAAATACATGACTATGTTTGAAAAATAAAAAAATTAATAAATTAGAGCACTAACAGGCGAGGAGGCCGACAGCCCAGTCATGCGCCAAAACATCTTGACACGTGGCCCAGTAAGAACACTTGCAACCAGATCTAGGCTTTCTGCCCCTAAACAAATCTTCTAGAAGAGAATTCCCAAAACATCCGAATGAAAAACCCTAGAATTCAAACGACAAAAGCGAAGATTTCTACAGGGAAAGAGGATTAAACGTGAAATCCCGAAAGGACTGTAATTGACCAGAAGGATTGAAATTGAGTAGGGGGTCGAGGATGATTAGGGATTTGGGGGAATCGTGAAACGGAGAGAATCGCAAAAGCGAGAGATGTGAAAAGGGACTTTTCGGACGGTGGAACAATCAATTTGCTGCTAATGATACATGGGATGGGAGCTGTCGCTGTTGTACAGAAGTTGAATATACACAAATGCAATGGCTCTTTTAGAAATAGTGTACTATAAATTCCGTTCAATCATGATATTTTCTTACAACTTGGCAAATATATAATTTAGAGATAAATACAAACACGCAGTTTTAGCAGCAGTATTCATCATCCTGTCTTGACCAAGTTCTGTAGTGCAGATAACAAATGATAGTATGTCAATTTAAGACGTAGAAAATATCAATAGTATATTTCGTTGGATCTGCTAGTTGTGACTTTAGGATTATTTTTGGTGAATACATGAATATGATGTAAGATATAGTATATATAATAACGTTTCTAGTTTGTTTGTAAGTTTAAAAGCAGTTCAATTGATTTATAGATTTAATGTGGCATTTCTGTACTTATTATCTTTTTCAATTACCGTGACTTCTCTACTTTTACACTTTATTTGAATAATACAAAGTAAAGGGAAGAAATATAAAAGATCGAAGGGGAAGAAAAGAAATGAAAAAAATATTATAATATTTATATTTTTCTTATTTGATTTATATCGTTAACCTTCATTATACTTTAATTTAGGGAGTAATAAAATATAAACTTTAATAAATTACAAAAGGTTAAATGAGTAACCTCCATTAGTCTTACCCTCCTATTAAATTTTCAACCAAGTAAAATTAAAAAAGAAATTTTTTTTTCTTTCCCATCTCTCTCTCTGCTCTCCATCCAAATAAGGTCTAAATGAGAGTCCGGATCTGCGATTATTATGATCTAGATAATAGGATTCTATTATTAAGTCTAAAAAGTATAAAAAAACTTAAAAATAGAAAAAAATCATATATATATTCTTTTATTTATAAATTGATAATCTATCAAATTTTATGTAATTTCATTAACATTTGATAGTCTATCAAAGACCGTTAAATTAGAACCGTTATAAATATTAATAAAAGACTATTAAATTTAATAACCTTTGATGAACTATCAAACGTTAATAAAATTACATGAAATTTGACAGTCTACCATTCTATAAGTAAAAGAATATATCTATAAATTTATTTTTCATTTTTAAATTTTTTTTATATTTTTTTATATTTAATAATAAAATCCTATTACTTTGTCCGTGATAATAACAGATCCGGACTCCTTAGATGATATGAATTTCTAGAAAAGCCTCCTCTGAAATAATTATTACATATGTCATTAGAAGTTAGAATTTGTAATATGAGAAATACAAGTGTGGTTTAACATATTGAAATACAATGTTGTTATTAGGGCTAAATTTGTAATTATTCTAAATTGATAATACTGCCAGGGCGCTAAATACATGGTCCTCTTTTCGCCCCCTGTTGGAATTGCCTCTGATTTGACTAACGTCATAATTTTACATTCTTACCTTTAAATCTTTGTTAATTTTCTAAGGCTGTTTCAAAAGAAATAAAAATGTTTGATTAAATCAGAGGCCGCTTCTGCCGCTGCCAATGATCACAACACCACCGTTGAATTGTAATGGATTAATTGAGTTTATAAATAACAAGTAATTCTATTCTAGTTGCAACATATCAAAGATATGGATTCGTATCGGCTGCTGCACGGCACGAGAGCAGTACGTGCGCACGCCGTTGGATTTACGGAGGTTGTTGTAAGATTGGGTGAAACACAAATCTCCACACGATTCAACGATCTCCAAATACAACACGATATATGATACGAATTCCCAAAGATAAATACGGCTACATTGTTGAACACAAGGCTATTAGGTACTTCTCTATTTTAGCTTAGGTTAAGAAAAGAGCAAAATAGTACTGACTCATGATTGTACTACCCTCTTTGTACAATTAATATTACCTTATTCGATGCAATCGGATTTTTATTTTAAACATAGTTCGGCCATCCCCTAGTCCCCTACTATCTTATCATATATTGTGTTAAACTAATTGTTTCAAATGTTTTACATAGATGAGCCGAGGAGGGATCATAGATCTGTTGTGCTTATTTATCTATTTAGGTATAATTAATAAAGATAAATAGTTAGATATGTTTTAAATAATCTTAAATGCATATATATGAAAAGTTATGAAATTTTAATTTGGTTTCAATGACCATGAAGAGAGGAGATTAAATGATAAAAATCGATGCATTGATTTCATTGATGATCGATGCATATAAAAATAATGAGAAAATGATGTATTTTTGTGTACACATAACACATGATCTATACAAACTATCCACTAATTACTTTTGTTATTTAAAATTCTAAAAAATAATTATATAAAGTTTAATTTTATTAACCGTGATGTGACACCAATAATCATGATCATTTCATCATTCTTTTTTACATAACATAGAATTGAGATTTTCAACTAATTGGTTTTCATCGAATCCCCTGCACTCTTTATGCATTGGATTTCAAGCGCGCAATATATTTGCTTGTGTATGGGATTGATGATTATTATTATTATTATTATTATTATTATTATTATTATTATTATTATTATTATTATATCAATGTTTGCAGATGAAAAATATATTTTCTCAAAATAAGTTCCACGACACTATCAAATACTTTTTTAATGTTCCATAATCGTTCTCATCAATGTGGTTTTTTTATAATTTGATTTGTTGTTCTCACTCTCATAGAATGCTAACCTGTGTAACAGTGTAAGTCCATGGCAACCAAACACACGCGGTATCCGAGTCTGTAAGTGTCTAGAATCTTGACATGTCCGAACGCATATGTTCAAATTTCATTTAGAGCGTCCCTACCTTTTTATAAATAAATAAATAGCTTAATTATAAATTCATATGTGACATTTATATTTTTGCTTCATGTGCTTGATATTTTTAGTAACCTTGTAATTGTTGATAATCTTATCAATTGAACAACTTGTTTTTACAAGTCACATGAGTATCTTCTTTGACAACAACAGTAAATTGCCACTTCATCGAATTAGAAAAAGAAATATTCTGAAATTTAAATATGTAGAATTGTTTATTGCAGAAATGTGAAAAAATAAATTCGATTTTTGTAATTACAGGATAAGAGCTCTTATCTTGCACAAATTGATAAGAATTTTAAGTTCGTTTAATTTTATTCTGACTACTTTGTGGCAAAAGGTGTAACGAGTATAACTTGTTGCTATCCACTTAGCGGCTTAGTCATACAAGAGGTGACAATTAGACGGGTCGGTCGGGTTCGGATCAAATCAGTTTTGACTTTTTGGAAGAATCAAGTCGGATCAATTTGAATATTATTTTTTCAGATTTGATTTATTTTGATTGGATCGCAATTTATTTAATTTTGAAGCGAATTAGTTTAACTTTTTAAAAAAAATCGAGTTAGACTGAATCGAAACCGAGTCATATCGGACGAATTTGTCAACTCGATTGGATTTTATAAAAAATGTTCTAAAAATGTTCTACTGCGAATGACGCATTGTACAAGTGCTCATCTCTCTCCCACATAATTGGCATTTGTATTATATGATTTATGGATGGATGCTAATTTTCTTCTTCAGTTGTTTTGTATTTTAATACTAAAAAATGTGCTACTATAAAAACTATATGGAATCATATGCTGATATGTTTTCATGGATTGGATTATTATGAAAATGCAATGATTAGAGTTGAATTTACATAAGTGATTAAATACTTGGATTAGATGAATATGTTGGTTCGATTTCTAGTCTTAGACTCTTAGTTCTGATATTTGTATTTTGTACTTCCTATCTCTTACAAAAGAAAGGGAAGAGGGTGAAATATAATTCATTTTGTCGGGAAAAGTAATAATTCGTGTTTTGTAAAATGTATTTTATTTCACTGAGCCCGATCCATTTTTTTAAATAATCAAATTGATCTAATTCAATTGAATTCAACTTAATCCGAGATCAATGATGTGCAATCTAATTAAAATTAATTTATTAAAAAAAAGTCAATATATAAATTAATTTGACTCAACCCTACTTAATTTCTTTCAAAAAAATCAAACTAATTCAACTTTTTGAACCCAAACTCGAATGTGAACAAATCCAACAAATTGCCACCTCTACCTCTACGTGGATCCCATAATAAATTTGATGGAGGGGATGTTCGCGGTATGCGACTCATCTGTTGCGGTGTCACGCAGCCTCATAGGCGCAAGTTAATAGTTAAAACTATTTTCAAGAATTATTAGTAATGTATCAATGTCAGGGGCGAAGCCACCTTGTGGCTGAGGGGGCGCCATCTCCCCCGCCCGGAAAATTTTTCAAAAATACTCCTATGATTATATATATTTTTCAAAAAAAAATATGTTTATCTTGAAGAAAATTTTCAAAAATTGCTCCCCCTAAATTTTTTTTTGGCCCCCCAGACTGATAGGCCTCAATTTCATACACTTTTTTACTAAAGTTAATCTCACAAATCTGTCGACTTTTAGGATAATTTAGTCATTTTACTTATATTTTTATCCCGTGATCGAGATATTGCTATGATTGAATTGAAATTACAAATTGGGACGATAATTGCAGAAAAATTGAGAAATTGAGCAATTGAACATGATTGGAAAGCACTCAAACACGAACGACATCAAGACAAATCATCATCAGCAAATCACGTTAAATTTGATCATAAAATATCATGGAATGACTAAGATGATATACTAATTTTGTAGAGATTATTCTTAGTTTTTCAACGCATTTTAGATCACCCAAATTGGAGTTCGGATGAAGAAATTATGGTCAAAATACAAATCGTTGCACAACATACCCGTCTCCATACGGGCCATATGGAAAATTCATATGACACTTATGCTCCATATCCGAAATTCAAACAAAGTTGGTAGCAGTTGGCTGATTAATTTTTCTCATATATAAGACCATTCCATGTGTCTTCTAGACCATCTAGGAAACTCTAGCCGCTAGAACGATCTTGGGAGCCATCTTTGAAGTTTATAAACGATTTTGAAGGAGAAGAAAAGATTGAAAGATGGATTCGAAACCAACACTCAAGATCCAAGCGAAAAATCGAGGGATTATTAGTGTACCCCTTTTCTCTTCCTCTCATGTCTTTTATTATTGTTTTGTTATGGAATTTTGTTGTTATTGTTTTATCATGCATGGCTAAACACTCGTTCTAGGGGTGATAGCTTGTAATACTTGAATCTTTTTAGTTAAATTGCTCGGTATTTGATTTTTTAGCATTTTTGTGTGATTTATCCTTTGAATCGATTGTTTGCATGTTTAAACTATAACATTTTTTATGTGATTTATTTTAGAAATTGTAGTAGATTATGAAAATATATTGTTAGGATTTTCGATCTCGAATGGTAAAATTCATGTTTGCATTCAAAGTCTAACGATAAGTTTGCAACTTAGGTAATTATAATTAGAACTGAATCAAATACCAATTTGTCAACTCATAACTGTGTAGCGTCGGGTTTTGATAAGATTTTAACAACAAATAACACAAAGGGTTTGAACTCTTATGACAAGGTATGTAACTGTGAAGTCTGAATAGTTTGGACACAACATTGACATGTGAAAGCGTCCGTCAATGCTAAACTTGAATTGTTAATCTCACGCTATTGAATTGTTTAAAAAGTGAAAAAACCGAGTAAGTTAATTAAAGAGTGAAGAAGAAAAATCAGAACACTTAGTATTCACCTTGTAATTTAAAACACTATTTTATTAGATGTTATTTAGTTTAATTTTAGTTTAGTCAAAATCAATTTTTATTTGTCTAGATTAATAAATTAGTAAGAACTAGTATTTTATCCTTATTCTTGTGAATTCGACACTCAATTATTATTATCATACGTTTATGATCAAAATTAAATATCATTAAAATAATTATGATCAAAATTAAATATAAATTAAAATAATTATTAACTATCGTTTAAAACAAACCCAATGTCAACCCCGCCCCTGATTAGTGCCCAATTTCTCAAATGCGAAAAGTACTATTAAAGTATATGTCATAACTCATACGACAGTACTTCCATGCACATCTGACTACAATATTTTTTTTTATGAATATTTAAATGTGAGAGGCATAACCTTCATTTTTATCTTAAAAAAAATCAAGATAATCTGCAACTACAAGGAGTAACTAGAAAAAAGGAAAAATAATCCTACAGCACGACACACAAATTGTTCAATTTTTTCATCATTATTTTGTAAAACCGTGAAATATTAACAAAATTTCTTACAGTGCTAAGAACCTTCTAGAAGGCAAGCATTTTGCCCGAATTCTCAGTTGTTGATTGAGACGAGCAGATATGTCAAATTTAGGCACACCATGTTAAAAATAAATAAATTCCCCTAATACCAATTGTCAGTCAAGACTGGCAACGTAGTATTTTAAAATGTGCAACTATATTTTACATGTAATTAAAATTCTACATTTTCACTGTCCCAATCAATTGTTTTGTCCTCAAAGGCAATACTTGATTGCGACGGAATGTTGTTACGTGACAATCTGCTCATCATAGCCAGACCTGAAAGAAAAAGAAATGACAACTAAACTAAGCAAAATTCCCATGAACCTTCAATTTAAGAGCGTATCTACGCCAAAAATGCCCATGAATGTCTTTGAAATTTGAGGAAAATTTCATGTCTGCCCTACCGAATGACTAAAATTTTACATAAAACCCTACAAATGAGACATAACAAGGATCCCCATATAATGGTAACTGCGGTTTGTGGCCAATACCAAAATAATAAAAGAGGGGGCATTTGAATATCTTAACTAGTACAGGTATATGTTTTTTCTTTTTTTCTTTTTTTGAGAAAAAGTACAGGTATATGTTTATTTCTTATATAAAAGGGCATTTGACTCCATTTGCAGTAAAATAGTAAATAACCATGATGGTCTGATGGAGATCTTCACAGGGACATACAGTAAAATATGTTTAGGATCTCAAACTACGATGGAAACCAAGAGAAACTATACCTTCCACAACTTTATAAAGAGATGACCACCACCTGTCAGCTGGGACCTGATACTGGTTCAGACTATCCTCTATCTCGCTATCATGCTTTCCTTGTATAACATTCTGAAGAGTTATCACAGCATCCTTTGTTTTGTTGAGAATGTTAGCATCATCAATGATTTCCAACTTTTGAAGATCGTTTTGGGAAGAAGTGAGGCTCATGGAAAGTGCGAACTGGGCTGCTGCGGCCCACCTTGTGGTCGCCAGCCAATGTCTCTGCCCATCTTGTCGCTTTGTTTCCTCCCTCCTCGATCTCTCCTCTTCACCTCCAAAAACAAGACCCTGTTTTTTTTTTATTTACAAAGGATTAATTAACTTTTATGTGAGCATGCATTTTAAAGGTAAAAGAATGTTTGTAGCAATTTTCTAGTATGAGAGACTGAGAAACAAAATGAGGGGAATACCCTTAAATATTCAGCATTACTAGCACCAGTACTCTGGACCATCTTTGAGAAGGCACTATCTCGAGTCGATAAGAGATTCTCAGGTGTGTCAAACTCCAGTACCTATGAGTTAATACGACATTTAGTTCCGTTAACTATCTGCTGCTTGAATGAATTACTTAATGAATGCTAGTCAGAACCAATGGGTATATTCCTTATTTCAATATTTCTAAGGGATCAAACAATCTCGACAAAATTCATATAAAAATAAAAGCTTTTTGCAAACAAATTCTTTTTCATCTTTTTTCTTTTATCTTTCAAATAATTTATTATGTGGCTCTTAAAAATATCAGATATCAGGCCCTTTCTCAAAAGCAGATATATATCACCTGCCCTGCTGCCCCCTACCCCCCCCCAAACACACATAGGACAGCCGAGGTCCAATATCAATTACTTCCTTAGGGGACACAAGGATTCAGGTTAGGTCAAAAACAATTTATTATTTTGTACCATACAAGAGAACCTGACCCAACTTGCCAGTGGGTTGAGATAAATCTCATACGCGACTTGCAGTGAGTCAGAAAATGTCAAACAGGACCAAATCCAACCAGGACTAGTATTTTTTTCTTTTTTTGGGTTGGTGTGTGCGTACGGAGGGGGGGGGGGGGGTTGGACAGTCATACTTGTCCGATTCAACCAGGTTCAAAAACTGCCAGTATATCCCTTGAGATATCTTTGCTTTAATTCATATCGACAGGATGTGCTATATCAAATATGAGAGTAAACTACCTTCCCGGAACTGAGGAGGAGGAGGCGGTCACAATCTATAACAGTGTTCAGACGGTGCGCAATAATTAACATGGTGCAAGACTTGAACTCTTCTCTGATCGTCTTCTGAATCAGAGCATCAGTTCTCACATCAACAGAAGCTGTTGCTTCGTCCAGCACTAGTATCTTCGCTCGACGTAACAATGCACGTGCCAGACTGAGCAATTGCCTCTGGCCCACACTGAAATTCTCTCCAGCCTCAGAGACCTGTAAGTTGCAGCATGTAATAAATATTGTACTTAACAACAAAGGTCATGGTACTTCTATGATTTTGTCATCATACTACTAATCAGGTTCTTATTTATGAAGGTTGCACAATATATCTTATCTTAACATCCTCAGCTGCAATAATTACCCAATAATCCAATATTGCATTTTAGAAGTAGTATAATGGAGAAGGTAGATCAAATGCTGATGATTTCAACCGTATTATTTTCCTCCTGAAGGCCTTTACCTTTTAGTTCAAGAACACACCGAACAAGTAAAACTAATAAAAAGGAAATCTAGCTATAATCCCAGTTTGGTGCGAGTCATGGATCACTCAAGCCCAGAATAATATTGGTTGTGACTTGTAAGTACAGTAGTATTTAGGATACTTCGCAGAAAAATTATTTTATGTAATTAAAGGTCTTTAATAAAGATAATGGACCTCAGCATCAAGCCCTAGGGGATTTCTCCTAATAGCATCCTTCAGATGTGCTCTCTCAAGGGACTCCCAAAGATCAGCATCATTATGCTCACCAAAAGGGTCCAAATTAAACCGCACCGATCCTGCACATTGTTGTCACAGTACTGTCAAAATAAACATTTTGAGCATCTAACGACTGAACATTATTAGAATAGCATGTTGTAGCAGCTAAGTAATAAATCCACTAAGACAGATGTAACAGAATAATGTACAGACCTGAAAAAAGAACCGGAGACTGTGGTATGATACCCAGAAACTTTCTCAGATCCCAGAGTCCAAATTTGGAGATATCACAATCATCTATGAAAATTGTCCCCCTCTCCAGCTCCACAATTCTGAATAGTGCATTCAGCATGCTAGACTTTCCAGCACCAGTGCGCCCTACGATCCCGACCTTCTCACTCCCTACAATTCTAAAACTAATACCATGCAAAACTGGAGGCAACTCTGGTCGGTACCTCAACCAGACATCCTTAAACTCAATTACCCCGGCTGATGGCCAGCCTGGTGGAGGCCTTTTCCCTTCTATGACAGGTGGGGCCTCAGGAACAACATCAATGTAATTCCCAACTCTCTCCACCGCATTCAGGCTGTTCTCAGCCAGACTAGCCAACCGCAAAACTACAGTAAGCAAATTGGTAATATTCAAGGCATATGTAAGTAGAAGCCCCATGGTAGAGGCAAAAGCTTTTTGATTCTCAGCATTTTGGTTCTGCATGACTGCAAATGTTGCAGTGAACCAGATCATGATGCCACCTAAGGTTTCAAGCCGGATAGCCAGCCATCGGTTCCCGCTCATGTTGACTAAGGTGAAACGAACATTGTTGTCCATTGATTGGCCATTGATGGCAGCCATACGGTCATATGCCTTGTACGCACGAATTGTGGAGAGACCATTCAGGGCTTCACCAAATTGAGCATAGACTGGGGATCGAGTTATGGAGTCCAGGCGTTTCACCTCCCGTGCCGTGCTCTGATAAATAAAGCATACAAAAGAATGGGTTAATGAAGGTTGATTGCAAATTTTAAAGAAGTATCTTCCCATATTCTATATTATAAAGCTCATAGTCATATATGAACAGATACAAAATTTGAGGTGAACTTCTTTTATAGTTGTCATTATTTCCATATCCAATCATGCAATTAAGTTGGAATCACAAGGGGGCGTTATAGAATTAAGATCAAATTAAATACTAGCAAGCTAATAAGCTATGGGAAAATGGGTATGTTAGAGCTTGAAGGAATTTCTACCACTACACCAAAAAATACTCAGCACCAATGTTTAAAATTTACAGCAACAACTGATAACAGTGCTAGGGTACCACTTCAATAGAGTTTTTTGTAAATAGTAAAATAAGATGGTTTTGAGTTCATGAAAAAAAAAATTAATCAATAAAAAATGTGAAGATGAAGTATATACATAAGCAATAGAGATACCTGGTAGTAGAGATAGGCAGCGTAAAACAAAATCAAGAGGGGCATAATGGCCCAGAGCGACATGGTGCTGACAATTCCAATAAGCACAAAAGTTGAGAGAAGCTGAGACACTTGTGCCAAGAACATGTTCACAAATACTGCCACATTCCGATCAATGTCACCTAGGTCTTTGGCAAACCTGTTTATTATCCTTCCTAGTGGGTTTGTGTGGAAAAATACCATTGGTGCCCTTAATATCGAATTTAGCATGGCATCATGTAACCGTTTAGCAGCTCGTAGACTTGAAATTATGAGCCAGTATGAGTTTGAAAGAGACACAAATACCTGTAAAAAGAGAAAAAGATTAGATAGAAGCATGCAGGTTGGTTGGTGCTTTTACCTATATCCTCCAGTAAATCAATTCTTTCAAAAGAAGCTCTCTAAGGAAAATTCAGAAAAAGAATGAAGACTACTATCTACAAAATATTAGTATGGACCTTTCTGAAACTCGTATTTATATCCAAGATGAATATTTCAAAATAAAGATAACCCAACTCAAGAAAGTTTTCAGGACAAGGATAATTTTCCTCATGGCAGCAATAAGTTAGTAGGTAATAAAGTAGGGAAGAAACAGCAAGTGTGCAAAAAGAAAATGCTAATAATGTACTATGTAAAACAAATTCTACCTGACAGAATGAAAAGACGCCATAGATAAGATTGTAGAAGCCAGAACTGTATTGTTTTGGCCCACTTTGATCAGTCCAAACACTCAACCAAGTGCTACTTGAAATGCGAAGTGTTTCAGTCAATGCATAACAAAACAACAATATTAGCACCACCCACAACCCTCCCAAGGCATTCTTGTACCTAAAAAAAATATCAATAACATGTCAGCAACTGCTCATCGGCACATGAAACAGTACAATGTTAATCTATCCATCATTATAAATTAGGTTGCTCGCATGCCTACAATTTCCACCTAAAATCAATCATAAAAAAAGGTAATAATAAAATTTAGAATAAGGTTCCCAATTTTTCACTCTGTTGCAATAAGTTCTGCTGCATTGCTATTGAGGTATCTTCATCCATCTTAAGCACCAGTGACATAATTGAACGCAAAAACATCTGATAAGGTGCAAAGAAGCTTATCCTTACCTGGAAAGAACCTTCACACTGACAACACCGGTTTCTCTCTCCTCCTGCTTAATCAGCACTGACTTCCCTTCCTTACCCTTACCAGCCTTGTCTGAAACAGTACCATTACCTGTAACAGCTGCATCCCCATTTAGCTTTGTTTCATCTGCACCATTTTTCTCTGCCTCTTTCTCACTGTCCTGTTGTTCTTCCATTTTACCCGCATTTTCCATCAATTTTTTGAATAACTCACCAGTATCACTTAGCTCTTCAAATGTACCTTCTTCTTTCACCTCACCATCATGTACCAAAATTATTCTATCGACATATGGCAGGAAGTGAAGCTGGTTCGTGACTAGCACTCTGGTTTTGTTTCTAAGCTGATCCTTGATGCACTTGTCGAAAACCTAAGGTAAATATTTATTTTAATGGGTTAGCCAGATCCAGAAGTTATTAATCTTTTTACTATTGGTGCAAGTTTTGAATGTCTCATTAGGTTGATTTGTGTTTTTTTTTTATTTCATAGCTAAATCATGTTTACATCAGTTTGAACATCAGTACAAGCATAATGCATTGCAACATATTCTGGCATATGCAAGAGTTGAGTAAAAAAGTTCCCACTAGTTGCATTATAGTTCCCAAATGAGATCATAAACTACCCTGGTTTGTTCTTTTGGTTCCTTGGGTTATTATTGGGTCAACTCGTATCTATTGAACTTCAATGGTTGAATCAGATTTATGTAAAAACTCACCCAACAATTCTTCCAAGTTACTCTACCAGATTTTTAAACCTTGTACCAAAACCAGTCCAAGACTATAGCATATAGTCAATCTTACCATTAAAAATTATCATATATTAGAAATTATTACCTGCCGACCAACATGAGCATCTAGAGCACTCAATGGATCATCAAAAATGTACACATCCGAATCAGAATACACTGCTCTTGCCATGGAAACTCTCTGCTTCTGGCCCCCACTTATATTAACCCCTCTTTCCCCTATCTCTGTCAGATCACCTCCCTACTCACCAAGAAAACACAAAATTTATACACAATAAGCTTGGCAATAAATACAACTCATTAGGATAATGAATAACTCCGCACACTTACAGGGAGTGAGTCAAGATCGTGTTGCAGTGATGTCACGTCAATAGCTTTCTCGTACCTCACGGGATCAAAAGGGGATCCAAACAATATGTTGTCTCGTACCTATACAAATGAATATACTAATATTAGCTATATGAAAATTAAAAGAATTTTTGAAAATACTAACATAAATAGGATGAATATTAACAGAAAATAAACAAATAGAAACACTACATCAGCATTTGCCATTCCTTTACCATATATCAGTCAAGGTCAGAAAAAAGCAACCAAGGATAAGAAATCAATTTTCTGGGTGCCAAATTGCCAATTCTGACAGCTGTTTGACCAAATTTATCTCCCTTTCTATCTATTATTCTTTTTTGAATTAATTGATATTAAATGCATGGCTTCCAAGAAACCAGCAAACTCCATCGTGGCCAATTGAATCTGAACAAGAAGCAAAAGTGAAGAAAAGACAACAAGACAATTCTTACAGTGGCGTTAAAAATCCAAGAGATCTGAGGTACATATGCGACAGTGCCACGGATGACCACTGATGTGTTGGACCCAGCCACAGCTGGTAACTCCCCTAGCATTGCTGAAACAAGAGATGTTTTTCCTTCACCAGTACTTCCCACCACTGCCACCAGACTACCAACTGGTATCTCTAGATTCACATTTGAAAGGGTTGGTCTTTCCACCTGTTAATTTTAAATTAAATAGTATTTGTTCATATTTGCCAAATAAGTCGCAGTAATTACAACTGACATTGTTCTAAAATTGCAATTTACTTCCAACACCTCAGGGTAATATGCAGATAAATCCAACCATTAAAATCAAGGATAAGCCAACCAATGTTTCCAGCTTCCAATTTAATTAAATCACTTCTAAACAGTTCATGCAAAGTTGCAAATTGAACATGAAAAATACTAAGATTGAACTTTTTTCCAGTTTGAGCTTTGAAAGGAAGATCAACCACCTAGGTTCATGTAAAGCTTCAAAATTTAATGGGTCACCGAGCAAAAGAGTGATTCTAATTTGCAACTAGCCAAAGTAGACTGCTAATTTGAAACTAATTGATCATATTTTCAATGGAAAAAACACATAATTCAAAAAATATATATATATATATATATATATATATATATATATATATAGTGTTTGTTAAGCAAGAACTTAATTTTACATTAGATTCCCATGAGAATAAGCCATCATTTATTGAGATAGCGGGAAGCTTTGGATCAAGAGGTGGATTGGGCAAAAGCACTCTCTCTTCAGTCAAGAACAGCTCCTCTAGACGTTTCAATGACACATTGGCATTGACAACCTTCAAAATAAGAAAATAAAGAACGAGTCATTGTAGTTAGAAAAGTAGTGTTGCACAAAATCATTGAAAGATACTTTATGGAAGATAAATGAGGAAGATAAAATGGCAATTTGGATACTCTGTGGAAGATAAGAGAACGAGAGCACGTACAATATGCCAAATTGCCAATATTGTGAAGATATGTGATTGTCCGTGTTTTTGGGGGTATACATGATATTGGTCTTTTAAAGGGAAAGAGCATCATTATGAAATAGTGTACCTGAGTGATTAAATTGGGAAGCATGAAAAGAGGGAACCTCAGCACCGTAAAGAGAGAGAGTGAAGTGAAAGCCTTAGCAGGTGTAAGCTCACCTCCAAGCAGAGTATAGACACCAAATGAGACAACCGTTACTAAAACTGGTATGCTGTTCAATATAAAACTATTCAACTGAAACAAAACAAATAAATACATAACACTAGTCAGTATGAAAGTAACAGCTATGTTTTACTATTTTATTACCTTTTTTTAGTTAGTTCTTTTTTTTTCTTTTTTTTTTTTTTTTTTTTGAGGAAAGGAGGGTTCGGGCATTGCGTAGTGACTTACAGCAGCGAGGAGCTGAGCCTTACGAAACCAAGAGAGTTCATCATTACGAATTCCTTGTACCTTAGACTGAAAGCTCTGTTCCCATGCATAGCACCTGAGGCAACAAATCAATTTTTATTTATTCATTTATTTATTATTATTATTATTTCTTTTTTTGTGGGGGGTGTTCCAATATGGAAAAAAATGAAGTGTTCGCTTAGTCAACAGTTCAATATTATTTGTTTGGGAAAAAAAAGGCATTCAACAAGCAAAAGAAGTATATGAATGAATGAGAGATATATACATACTTGACAGTGTCCATAGCAGCCAAAACTTCATTCATAAGGCCAATACGCTTGTCAGTTCGTTGTAGCCCTTCCTTTGTTAGCTTTTGCATTCGACTTATCACGAGTGTCTGTTCAAGTAAGCACACAAAGGTCAGGATTATGATATTTGAAAAATAAGTAAAGAGTAATGTTCTAAACAGGAAATGTACCTGAATAGGGAAGAGAAGGACAAGCATCAATGCGCCAACAAGAGAAGCAATACCTAATTGCATGTAGAGAAGCACTACTGCTATGACAATACGAAAAGGAGCTGACCACAAACTATGCAATTGTTGACATATTTGCTGAAAAATAAAATAAAGATTAGAAATTGTTATTAAGCACATGATTGCTGGTGCCCCCCCCCCCCCCGCCCCCCAACCATGATTTACGTAAATGTGCAGGGAGGTTATGAAAATTGGTTATATTTGTATAGGAGTTATCGATTGTCCCCCACCCCCACCCCACCCGCCCGTATTCAATTCCCGGTTCCGCCCCTACTCATACGGATGCTTAAAATGCCCATGTTAATATTTTGCAAATAACTTTTCCAACAAGAAGAATGCTTGCAACCAGCAGGATAATTGGCTGCTACAATCAATTTTTATGCATCAAGAAATACCTGAAGTGCTTCAGCATCAGTTGTCATCAAGTTGGTAATTTTTCCAGATGCAAATTTACGGCGACTTTCATGGGTTAATCTCAGAGATTTACGAAAAACTGCAGCCACCTGGCAAAGACATGTAACGTCATACCTATAAATTGATGAGGGTTTTGCACTAGTTTTGAATGAAATGTGCTCTTCTAAACTGAAATTCATTAACTTCAGGCTTCAGGTATGTTAAGAGGAACCCCTGCTATTGGGTATGTCAGTGCAATAAAGCCAGTTCTTTATTTGGCTTGACTTTAACTTTTACAGTTGGTTATTTATGAGGAAGAATCCAAAGATGTTCGAGTTAATTGCACAAGATATAGTGCGCTAATTCTAAGGAGACTCTTGATATGCTTGATATAGTCAAAGGTCCATAGTCCATACCAAGGTGGCCCTGAGCCTGAAGCCAACTCGCATCACATTCTGAAAGTATTGTGCTTCACATAGAACTCCAAGCGCCTGTATTTTGGTGTCAGGATTTGGGGCACATCAAAAGGAAATAAAATTAAAACCAAAAGAAAATTGATTTAAGTCTTTCATTATACAAACAAATAAAATGTTAGAAGTAAACATGTTTCATACCACTCCAGCAAAGATTGAGAACGCATAGACGTAACCATTCCAAGCTGGACCATCTCTTTGCATAGACTACAGAAAAGCATCAAACAGATTACTGAAAAGATAACAAAAGCACATGTATGCTATGCAAACATAAGGGAAATAATAAAGGAACACACATACATTTAAAAGGAGATTCAGTATCACAGGTCCAACAAACTGAGAAGTGTCATTGCCAATCTAGTTTTAAAAAAAGAAGAAGAGAGAAGTATTCAATAACAAACTAAAGAAAAATGTAATTGTATGCTTGCTTAAATGGGTAACAGCTTTTTTACCATCAAGTAAAGTATATTGCTATAGCGTCAATACAAATTTTGAACTGTACCTTGAAAAGTCCACCGAACCAGAATCTGTGAAACAAGGAAATATTTAAATTCAAAAGTTACTTCTCAATTCAAGGACACGATTTATGAACCAAACAAAAACAAATAGAACGTTGAAATTACCGTCCGCCAAGGCTACGATTAAGTGCCCTTAAAAGCCAAGGTTTAGGCTTCTGTGCTTCTTCAATCCAGCACTCATAAAATCTGAAAGAACACTGAAGATATTCAATTCAGGTAGCATTGAATTGAATATTTACATAGTAATGAAATATATTTACCTACTATACAATGTCTCTGTTTGATCCCATGTGTCCAACTTCCATACATCCTTCTCTGTAATGGGTCGCTTGTACCCTTGTTGCATTAGAGGCGTCATCCATGAAAAAAATATCCCTGAACAAAATAAAAGGAAAAAAGAAAAACTAAATGTGATACAGCATTCCATTATTTGCCAACTGGTACTGTCCATAACTCTTGAATTTTGTATACAAAACCACAGGAAAATGTTTTAAAGGAAGAAAAATCTTCAACAATGTAAAATCTTTAACAGAAAAAAAAATATAAATATACTTTTTGATGACTTACTGGATAAAATGTTCACATGCCTTTCTGGACAAATGTTTTCTCCACTTGCAAGAGGCTCATAAGCAGCAGCATCGGTCAGAGCCTCATTTCTGAGAGGTGTGTAACCAGCATATGGTTCCAAACTAGGCAAATGTCCCAGCAATAAAATCACAAACAGGAACTGCAGAATTAGTGGAAACACAATTAACTGAATAATATTTTTTTATATGATTGAATCAGTAATAATAAATAAAAATAATGATAAGGAGAACTGTAAGTAATTATAGAAAACTTTTTTACTTGACCCAGAAAACCAGAAAAATTTCTTGTATTTCCCTAATAAACTATATGATCATCAACAAATGCCCTTCTATTGTAAGTTATGTTTGAAAAGAGAAAAATGAGAAAATAATCCAGTATCTTTCTTGATGGCTGGCAATAGAGAGACATTTTCTTGCTTTGTGGGGGTAAAAAGTGTTATTTGTGCTTCTGTAGTGGCTTTTACTTATCTGAAGCACTGTTGATTGATATAGGAAAAATATTTATTAAGCAAAAGAACAAATGCCACCTTGCATGCTAATTCAGTGATGTAGAGGTAAAGACTCGTTCTGCAAAATGAACAGAGAAAAAAATATATACTTTTACTACAGCTGTGAAAATTGTAAAAAAAAAAAAGAGCCAACAAACTTCTATTTCACAGGTTCCATTTTTCAAGTACCGACTTGAGTTTGTACAGTTTTGCTACTAACTTGATTGTACTGATAATTGTCGATAGACATATATTTTTGGGTAACTGCTTATAACTCTATTGGTAGATTCGGTACCAAGTACTGATAAGAATTAGTTGTGAAGATGCAAAGTAATACAAAAGACAAGAGAGACTGAGAAAGTGTTGTACTAACAGTGAAAGATAGTCTCTGATGGAGAAAACAAGATTGAATACAGTAATTTCTCCAATCAAAACATAGATCATCACAAACCGAATGTACCATCTAAATTCTCGTATGTAGATCTGTGTTTCTGCTATAAGCATGACAAGCACACAAGTCCAGGCAGCAGCTTCAATCAGCAGTGTGAGAACCTATGCATATTGAATGGTAAATTCTGATGAGAGAGCTCTCTCTCTCTCTGGCAGCATATATTATACAAATTTAGCAAACATATTAATATCAAAAATTTGAGAACACTTTTTAATCTGTATCAGCTTAAGTCTGGTCGGCCTGGTGTGATACAGTTATGATACCATCCAAATGAAATATCAGTTTTGGTTGCTATTATGTATGCTAGATAAACAAGAAATGTAATAGAAATATGTAATTGCTCAAATAATTAGCAAATTATTGGGCATGAACTTGCATAGTACAGACACAGGATTCATCTGAACAAGTTCATTACGAGCATCAGATATCTGGACACAAAAAAGAGCTAGAATAGAGGATAACTGCTAATTCAATATCACCACAATAAAAATGTAATGCAAATGAGAACTTGCCTAAAAAGTGTAAAATGTTGTAAACCAGTATAATTACTAACCTCAAAGGGTGCAAGACTTGACTGTCCGTCCAGATTCACAATTGAATAACCCATTACGACCTGAAAGAGTGGTTCCGCCACACAAAAAGCTGCAAAGATCATGAGAATATAGCTATAGAGCTTGGACTTCATACTAAATCTTTGCACCTTCAGATCCTTTGTGATTTGCCAAGTACGATAGAAGCAAACACCAAACAGTGCCAGATGGGAAATGCCCAAGATCACTGTCTCCGTGCCACATGGGGTATACATGCCCAATGCATTCTCTACAGTTTGAGACCATACGCCACCTTGTACTGGCTGACAGTACCAGTCTAAAGGATGGAAACCCATCTTTGGCACCGATTTAAGTTTTAATTGCGTTGATGATCCTTCAACAGTAAGGACTTAATGAATAAACCTGTATTAATTAAATGAAAAGAAAATTCAGTTTGTTGAAAAAAAAAACATTACTTCACAAAATTTGTGTGAATTGATAAGACTTGATAAGACTGAATGGTTGTTTCCCTGCTCTCTCTAATGTAATAAGCAAAATAGAAAGGTCTAGTCTGGGTTGGGTAAAAAGGTACCGTTTTGCAATTTTGCATTCAAAGAAAAGAACAGATTTCAAATCATCCCTTGGTGAAATCAGAAGCTTGAAATTTGTGCAAAAGCAGGAAGAAGATAAGTGATGTTACTTCCTTATTCCAGGATACAAGTGGAACTAAGAATTAGCAACAACGAGAAAAGTTGGACCACAACAAATTTGATTTCTCAAGTCGAATTCCTCTTTCGGAAGAAACAATACTAATGAACTACCAAGCTTCAACTAAACATGAACGAGAGTGGATAGAGGTAAGAGAAAGGACCTATTGCACCTCATGATTTTGACTGATAAGCTACAAAATATCAATGAAAAATCGTGAACTTGAAAAGACGCACATATGAGTTTCTCGAAAGAAAAACACAGGCGCGCGCAAAACGCAGAACGAGCCAATTAATCATGTAAAAGGAGCAAACTTTTTCTTGAAAAAAGGAAACAACATTTTTCCCTGATCGCAGTTTGAAAACATTATCCGCTGGAGTCGAAACAAATCACAGCCATCCAAACGAAAATTACAAAATCCAAATCAAATTTACCTCAAAAATCAGAAGTCCAGATCGCACTCTCATTCAATCCTCGCAACTGAGCATTCCATCTTAGAGAACACACAGCGAGAGACCAGACCGAGAGAGACCTGACTACCTCCCTTAACTCCAGCCTCCAGGAGAGGATAATATAAAGACTTTGGCAAGCACAACCAAACTCCCAATCCAGGGGGCTGCGGTCACAATTGGAACAAATACTATTTACTGTTACTATGTGCAAATGATAAGCAATGGTGTCATTATTTGTAAACCTTCAAAATTGCGAATCTGCATCTCTGCCGCGCTGACAGTGCAGCCCAGTTGATCCTGACCCTCCTAGGTTAAATCAACGGTATTTATTGCTTAATTTTTATTTCTCTTATCCTGTATTTGTGTTATCGTGTACAATTTCTCTTCCAACCCACTTTCTTTCTTTTTGGAATATAGAAGCTACCCATCGACTTAGTGCTTGCTCCATTTTCTTTTCTTTATAATTCTTACTTTGTCTTGCAATTAACTACATTAAAATGAAATTCAACATATTGATTTAGTGAGTTACTGCTTAATTTTTATTTCTCTTATCCTGTATTTTTGTTATCGTGTACAATTTCTCTTCCAACCCATTTTCTTTTCTTTTTGGAATAAAGAAGCTACCTATTCACTTATTAGTGCTTGCTCCATTTTCTTTTCTTTCTAATTCTTGCTGTCTTGCAATTAACTACATACAAATAAAACATATTTATTCATGAGTTATTGTTTTAACTATTTAGCAGGTGAACTATAAAATAAATAGGAGTATTTTTTTTTCTCTCTCGGAGTAAATTCTTTCCGATAGTTATTAGGAGTCAAAACTTGAACAACTATGTATTTTTATAAACAATTATGAATTTTGTTCACTTGAACAATTCAAAATGTATTTTTTACTGAGAGATAATGGACAAGAGGCAAATTTATAAATACAGCTATTTTGAATGGTGTCGGAGGTAGAGTAAAAACATCCTATTAGTAAATTTCAATAGCTTGTCAAGGACGAATCTCCGATCCTCGTAGAAAGCAAACCCTGGAGTTTTTAATTCTTTATTTTCTGACAGGGTTAGGTTCATCTTGTAAGTTCAACGAGAAGTTTCAATATTGATCGAACGCTCAAACAATACTATTTTTTAAATATCACTGAGGTTTGAACTTTGAAGTTGGGATTTTATGTTGTCGACGTGTACAGAAGTCTAAATCAGCCTAAAATTCAAGTATTACATTTTTATTATCGATCTAACTTTACGGTTTACATTAACATTTTGTATTTATTTTTATAACAAATAAAAATTAAAATAATTATTTTTCACCTAAAATGTTAGTTCCATATAAAAATAAAATTCTAGAAGTTCACAAATATTATATAAGAGAGGAAGTACATTTATAATTTATTTTTTGAAACAAAAACACATTTCATATATGACAAATGACAGTTACTAAGTTTATATTTAATTCAACTTTTTTTATTTAAAGTTAGAAGAATTATGATAGACATATTATTCTAATAAACTAAAACAATCAACAACTTCAATAATTTAAAGATACTTTTATATCATCTCTTACCTCTGATTTATTGTTATCTTAGATTGTTCTTCATGCAGTGTGTGTAATCATTTGTATGTACTTTTAACATTGATACTCATATTTTATTTTTGTTATTTCTCGGAATATCCATTTAACTTCTATTATGAAACACAGATAAACTCGAATGCTCATAAATATTACTTTGTCTTTAAAAAAATGGTATAATGAATTATCTAACTATATTTATACCATCATTTTTTTTTTTGCAAAGTTTATTCTTGTAAAAAGAGATGGTAACATCATTTAAAAAATAAATTTCAATTAATAAAAGAAGTATTTTTATAATTTTTTTATAAGTGAAGAAATTCATCTAATTTGAAGTGCTTTATTTCACTTTGGCTTGTTACATATGTAACTACCGCACGCAGCTTGATATTTGAATAAGTCTAGCTAGTACTTAAAGTTTTATTTTAGGTACTTGGATGTATGACTATGAAATTATGATATTGATTTTTTAGTATAGGCGAATAAATAATGGTGTAAATATTGAAATTAGGTTGAGTGTTTAAATCATAGAATGCCGAATAATGGTACTTTTATTTGATAAAATTGATGTCCAGCCAAAATGAATTTCTATAGAACACTTAATTGAGAAATTCAAATAATGATATTAGATATTTTTTAAGAAAAATTAAGTCAACTTAAAATAGAACATGAAGATTAAAATAGTAATATATATCCATTCCCTTTTCAAATCAGGAATACAAAATCATAATCTTATTTTGTAGACATCATATTCTATTGTTGGCTCAAATAGCAGTCTACCTACAATGAATGTCATAGAAGGTCTCCATCATAGGATCATGCATGACAATATCCTCAGCCACAACATCAGATCCTCTGTGGCGACTTAGTAGGTCGAAATTTCAAGCTCCCATTTCTCATTTTAAGTTTAAGCTAGGTATCCAAAATTTGCCCTGCTAATGGCCTCACCTACTCCATTTTTGAAAGCAGAATCCTGTTATCACCGTTCCTTGTGTCTTCTTTTTTTCCCTGTCATTCTGTATTTCGGTTGCAAGTTGCCTATCATGCATATATTACAAATGAAATTATGAAAATTTGCAGGAAAATTTATCTGAAAGCAGCAGCGTGGACAAGTATGGTTTTAGTCTATTTTTTTTATCGATCTCTCAATCTCTTATGAAGGATAAAATAATAGTGCCAGATGTCTCTGTTTACAAAAGTCAATTCTAAAATTAATTTATATCAGTTTTGTTTCCAGAGGTATGCACGATATACAATAATTAAAGGTGGAGTAGTTTCATTATTGGGGAATCTCCATCCAGTGATTATAAAAACTTAATTTATTTATAATATTAAAAGTTTAACAATTTTCCTTCCATCAATTAATTCTCGTACTGATGTTTAGAGAGAAAATTAGAAAATGGCCACTCCAAAGTTTTGGATTTTAAAAAACGTGACTCTAAATTTGAGGTTTAACAAATGCCATCCTAAACTCAATTAATTCATAATTTTATCACTGCTATATATTTTTCAATATAAAACATATGTATTTGATAATATAATTCGTATTTCCAAATTATCCTAAACAAATACAAATACGTATCTAAATACACATTTGTTTTTCATGGATATTTCTCAATTCAACTTCATTGATCTGGGCATCTGGCTAGCTGTTTATTGATTATTGGTCTTTGCCAAATTAAAAAAGAAATGATTTGATGATTCTTAATCATGAGAAGGGACTTGAAGCTTTCCACTAGCCTCTGCCCTATGAACTGGTCATGTAGAGTGCGCAAAGGACAATATATATTGTCAATTTGGCATTTCTAGGTTATACTTTTCTTTTGTTGGGCAAGACCTTTACATACCCTCCACTGGCGGAGAGGAGGCCAGCTGAGAGGAGTGAAAAAAAAATATATCGAAGAAAAAGGGTCCCGAGGGATGATGAGAGTATTTTAAATATTATGTACATTATTATATTTTTAATTCTAAAATTATGTATTTATACAACTTGAGTAGTAAAATTATGAATTAATTGATTTTATGATGGCATTTATCTAAAGCTCAATTTTAGAGTGATATTTTTCAAAAAATTTAAATTTGAAGTGACAATTATCTAATTTTTCCATGTTTAAATCTAGCACATCAACACAACACTTTTTTCTCTTTATTTTTTATTTTATTTTATTTTATTTTATTTTATGTTATTTTCCCCCCTTCCTATATGCATCATGTGACATCTAAATACCAAAGAACAAATCAAAATGTAATTATCGATCAACGTCATAATAGTATTTTTTACCACGACAAAAAGTTTCCATTGTAAAAAAAAACTAAAAGGTTAAAAGATTTACATTAATCCATTCAAGAACTTTACTTCACTGAATTTAAACAACAGTTATACAATAATACAATCTCCCTGAAAATAATCAACAGTTATATCAATAATACAATCTCCTTCTTATATTGTAGTAGAATTAATATGCATTGATGTAACAAGATCATAGTTTGCAAATATATATATATATATGAAAAACATCATTTTTTTAAATAAAGGTTTAATTAACCTGGCATATTTTTTTTCATATATCACTTTCAAAATTTCAACAAATACAACTTCATAGAGAGCTGAGATCTATTATATCCATGTTTACAAACATCAGTTTTCGGAGGAAAAAAAAAGATGAGCTCCATTTAGACATGTACTTTTCCACAGCAAAACTTGTGTCAATAAAAAACAGACGCATTTGCTGCCTTTTCCATAAAAAAAAAAAAAAGAAAGAAAGAAAATAATTAAATTCCCATTTAATTCACGTAAATCCTCCTTTGATTCTATACTCACATAAATAATAAATTCAATCAAAATGCATGACCGCAAAAAATGAAATTTCCCATTTCAATTCCACGTTACAAAAAAGCTCCAACCGTCTCATTTCTCAAGCATGAAAAATTGGACGAGGACGGAGACAATTCACAGAAATGAATTCTGCGTAACAACATTTATTGCCAAAAAAAGAGGGGAACATTTTATATTTGTCTTAGTTATCTTTGAGTTGTCTATCTATCTATAGGCAGGCTATAGCACATTAGCATATTACTTCCTAGAAGGAAAAAAAAAATGGACCCAAGTTGCCAACTTGGACTCCGGTTCTGATGGCCAGTGTTGTTTGGACTGAAGCTATCTGCCACTTTGAGGTTGTTGTCTTCACATATATTTAATTGACGACGATGATGATTAATATTAATTTGATTTTGCATAATGAAGTTTGATTGTCGATCTTTAATATAAATTCATAAATTAGGCTAGCATACACGTTTGTATTTTTGTCAAACTTGAAATGGCTTAAAGCATCAATTCAAGTTTCTCAATGATATTTTTTATGTCAAGATCTCGTGAGATTTTACAATTAGTGAGCTTTTTCAATTATTTTTTAGATTTTTGAAAAATGACCATTTTAAAAGGTACCATAGCATAAATCAAATAGTAATTTAAAATTATTTTAAAATGATTTTGGATTATGTACAATCTCTAGTGACTAAACAGTTTAGATTAGAACATTTTTAGATGCATTTTAATTTTGTTGGAATAAACCTTAATTACATTATATCACTTCATTTCATGGTTTTTCATGACAAGTAAAATTAGTCATGCCTTCCATTAGTAAACTTGGTTGGTAAGCATTTTTAAATTAAAATAGAATAAATATTAAATCATCTTAATGCAATTGTCTTTGATGATAGCAAAATAAATGGATTAAACAATTTGAGTAAAAGATATCAAAAAATAAGTTTGTTGATTTAACTTTAAAACATATGAGGACTGAAGTTGAAGTTTTGAAAATAACATATAAAAAATAATATATGTAAGATTTTATAAAAGCTCTATTTTTTTTTAAAAAAAAAGTAAAGCATATTGAATTCTCGATAGACGCTTATTTTAACCTATTTCATCTTAAATCTAATCGGACAATAATTTTTATTTCGTTTGATGCATGAAGATGCTTTAAATACTTGAATAATTTTTGGTTTCAAGTTCAACTAATTTTCCAAGACAGATTAGTCGTTCTCCATGCCCCCCCAATGTCAATGTGGCACGCCAGGCCAAACTGTTAAAAAAGAGAGTACGGAAAAGGTCAATAGAAAATGACAGACAACAAATAAACAAACGGCATCACCCCCAAAAAATCAATAAACAAACGACATAAAAATATCCCATATCTAAGAAGACGTCATTGATTCGTTTCATTTCCTTAATTTCAATAAATAAAATCCTGCTGAAAAGCCCAATAGCTGGACAGGCTCAAACGGTGACACATGAATTCATTACAAGTCCAATATTAAATGTTGATTGTTTGTTTAAGGGGGGGAGAAGGTTGATGAATGCGGCAATTGCAACTATACAAACAATATTACCCAATTGTCAAATGGACAGATGTTATTTTTCCGAATAAATATTTATGGGCCACAGTGGGAGCAAAACATTTTCGACATAATTAAATATAGTAAAATGAAATAATTAAATTTAGTTTTAGACATAACCATGCATTAAATTATAGATATAAATATAGTTCATAAAAATACTTGAATTAGATGAATATTTTGGTTAGATTTCTAGTCTTAGTTTTGATATTTGTATTTTATACTTCCAATCTCTTAGAAATGGAAGATGGTGAAATATAATTCAAAAAAAATAATAATTCGTGTTTTGTGAACTTGTTTTGAGACTCGAATTAGTATGGATTTGAGGTGGCAAAATTACTCAAGAAATATGTCCGATCCATTTGAATGCGATTTGATATTTTTAAATGTCAAATTGATCTAATATGGATCAAACCTGATTCAAGATAAAATAATCAGTAATCTGATTGAAATAAATCTAAATAAAAATAATAATATATAAATTGACTCGATCCAATCGGAGTGAACACCATAACAAATTCGAAGGAAGGGATCTGTGCTTAATGCGACTCACCTGTAGCGGCGTCAGCGTCGCAGCCTCATAAGTCATAAGCGTAAGTTAAAACTATTTTGACGAATTATTAGCAAGGTATCAGTGCCCAATTTCTCAAATGCGAAAAAAGTGCAGGGCTATGTTTATTTCTTATATAAAAGGGCATTTTAAATGGTACTCCATTTGCAGTAAAATAGTAAATAACCATGATGGTCTGATGGAGATCTTCACAGGGACATACAAAAATACGTCAAATATGTTTAGGATCTCAAACTAAGATAGAAACCAAGAGAAACTACTTCGACAACTTTATAAAGAGATGACCACCACCTGTCAGCCGGGGCCTGATACTGATTCAAACTATCCTCTATCTCGCTATCATGCTTTCCTTGTAGAACATTCTGAAGAGTTATCACAGCATCCTTTGTTTTGTTGAGAATGTTAGCATCATCAATGATTTCCAACATTTGAAGGTCGTTTTGGGAAGAAGTGAGGCTCATGGCAAGTGCGAACTGGGCTGCTGCGGCCCACCTTATGGTCGCCAGCCAACGTCTCTGCCCGTCTTGTCGCTTTGTTTCCTCCCTCCTCAATCTCTCCTCTTCACTGCCAAAAACTAGACCCTGATTTTCTTTTTTATTTACAAAGAATTAATTAACTTTTATGTGAGCATGCATTTTAAAGGTAAAAGAATGTCTGTGGCAATTTTCTAGTATGAGAGAAATGAGGGGAGTGCACTACAACAAACAATTCTCGTTTCAACGACAGATTAGAGGCGCGTCCTACAAAAACTAAAATGTTTCGACGAATCCTTTTCCGCCCATAAAAAATTAAAACAGCGGCTCAACTTCGCTTCTACCAATTTAAATTTTTCGTCCAATTTCAACTTCTCTCCGTCAAATATGAACCAACCCACTTCCACGCCCAATTTGTTGTTTTCGTTAAATTTCTTTTTTGTTTCCAAATCTCGATCTCCATCCATAAACAATCGAGCAATTAGGGCGGCATATGTAAAATTTTAGGCAAAAAGATTTTCGTATCTCTCATCGATCTCCTCTCGGCTCCAAAATACACGAGTTTCTATATTCATTTTTTCCTTTTCCTGCACAAGGGTTCCACTATCCCAGGCTGAAACTTTTAAAATGGTAGATTTGGAACCATGTTTATTCATGGTTTTAGTACGCCCCTCACAATTTTTTTGGGCAGAATTGGATATATACTATGATTAGATACTTATCTCTTTAAATTTAAAAATTGAATATTTATTTCTCAAAATATTAAAATTTTAAATATTTATCCATAATTACTACGATCCTTAAAGAAATTAAATTATAATTAATTATAATTATAATAGGATAAAAATTATCCTTCTTTTTATTTCTGCCATTTGCTTAAATTTACAACAGTCTCTTAAAATAATCGTGTCCTTTATTTTCCCATGAATTTCATGAGCTCGGAACAGGGTAATCAACAACTTTCGGCACAATCATGAGCTTTCCTGAAAGACTAATCGAGCTCCAGCGGCCTTTCAAAGACACGTGTGACTGAATCTTCTAGATCTTGATTGTGAATAAAAATATATGTGTTTGTTGAGAGTTGAAAGAAATTAAAGTTTAAAATTTATACTATTCACTTGATCAAATGGTAAAGATAAAATTAATGCTTTTTAATTTGCTAGTTCTTAGCGAATTGTTGACCGATGGAGGAATATTTTATCCTTTTATAATTTTAATTAATTATTAATTTAATTTTTATGAGAATAATAGTAATTTTGGGTAAATATACAAGATTTTGATATTTTGAGGATAAATATTTAATTTTCAAATTTAATAGGATAAATATCCAAATTAAAATATATTGAGGGGTATATACCCAATTTTACTTTTTTTTTATAATATGTGTATAGAGCCTAGTCGATTCCGCTTCCTAATATTACAATTATGTATCTATGGATTAATTAATTTATATTGTACTGACATTAAGTGATTTTTTTGCCAAAGCAAAAATGATTTCTTTTACTTTACAAAACACCATAATGTATCTCTCTATATATATAGGGAAGGGACCACTTGACAATGGATTTTTAAACAAATATATAAAACTCTTAAAAATAGAAAAACCTTATAGATATGTTCTTCTACTTATCAATGGATGGTGATTTAAATTTTATGTAATTTCATTATCGTTTAGTAGTACATCAAAGACCGTTAAATTAGAAAAGTTGCAAAGTGCATAATATTTTGATGATTTTTGATAGACTAGTAAACAATAATGAAATTAAATAAAAATTTTATCACCATCAATTTATAAGTAGATCAAATATATATATAAGGTTTTTTATTTTTAAGATTTTTTCATATTTATTTGAAAATTCATTATAAAAATTGTCACAATAACTCATTATCAAGGAATCTCTTCCTATATATATATATGAGGCTATGGTGATTCGCTAAGTACAAAATCTCTCATGTTTTATGTTTATATCTTAAATTTAAAAATCTAAATAACCGATCAAAATTATTGAATATGATCTTCAAAATAATAGGAATACCCTTAAATATTCAGCATTGCTAGCACCGGTACTCTGTACCATCTTTGAGAAGGCACTATCTCGAGTCGATAAGAGATTCTCAGGTGTGTCAAACTCCAGTGCCTATGAGTTAATACGACATTTAGTGCCGTTAACTTTCTGCTGCTGGTCGTGAGTCAGAAAATGCCATATCATACTCTCATCTTATGAGTTAGATGAGTATCGATCAGAGTGCTGGTACCTCCGGTACTCAATATGAGCCCCTCGTGCGTCTTCGTATCATATCCCTGACTCCTTCATCCGAGTTTTAGATACCCAGCCTGATGAAGTCAAAAGGCACGAGCAACCTCGCCGTCAAACCCGATCGAGAGACACATACAGTCCGTCTTTGATTAAGAGAATGTTTGATCAGCGGTGTTGATGTAGTTATTTTATTATCTTATTTCAGATACTGTAGTTCATTTTATTTCAAACATTGTAGTTTATTGTACTTTATTTCGGAGACCGTAGTTTTTTGCACATTATTTTATTAACTTTCAATTAAACTTTTTATTATTTATAATTTATAATTTATAATTTAATACTAAAACATAATAAAAAAATAACAACATAATCTAAAAAATATTTGAAATTTTATAAATCACTAACTAAATAATAAAATATCTAAACAAATAAACCAAAACAGAAAAAAATACATGGGACCAAGATTAAAACTCGATCCAGATAATATTTTTTTGCTTTCTTTTTTAGAATTAAAAAAAAATATATGGGACCGAGTTTTAAACTCGATCCAGACTTTACCGTCTAAATTCCAAAATTATCTTACCAAATCCCAATTATTTATTTTTTCAATTATAATTTTTTTTGCGGATATATAGTGCACTAGTATTTTGCCTATGTGTTGTCGCGGTGACGTCTTTTAAAAATATAAAAATATATATCTTCATGAGAAAAAAAAGAAAATAAAAATAAAAATAATTTAGCAATTAATATAATTTTTAATCATTAATAATATTTAATGTATATTAATGCAGAATTGAGAGAAAAATTATCATTTCAGAATATAAGGAAGGTTAAAATTCATAATTGATAGCAATTTAAGAAAAAAAATAGAGCAATTGTACTCCTAAATTATGCAGCATTTGTGTAACAATTAAAATTGAGAAAAAATTATAACTTCAACACAAATGGTCATAGAGATATAACATTATTTGACGAATAATTTAATCCGATAATTGATATTTGTTCTAAAAATTTTACAAAAAAATCTAGACCATTGCAAAATTAGAACACTTACGTGCTTAATAAAGAGTAGAGATATGAAATCAATCTGTGCCGATCAACCAATGATAAACAGTAGCTTGCTTACTACTAAAAAAACTAACTCTCTATTAATTAATAAGGAACCTACTAAAATGCTCCTTGACTCAAAATGGTGCTTTTATCTTCTGGCATACATTACAAAAGAGAGATGAATCCCATTTGCGCACCACTGGTGGTCCACTACAAAAGAGTACATGGAGAAACAGTCCAAAGAAACTCACAAGTGGGTCATGTTATTTAAGTTACCTCACTAATTAAATTATTTACACATGTTCTTATGCTTTTTCTTATGTCCTAATCAGCCTTCAAGCATGTTAGCGTCAAGTTAGTTAAAATATGCATGATTTGTCAGGTAGTGCGGAGCTAATTAAAATTCAATGAGAAGAGGAAAGCCATGTGATAGCGACATGGATCTCTATCTGCTATTATAAAAACTATAAAATAAAATTATCATAGGTTTTTCGGTCATCATATTTATTTAGACGGAAGAAATTTAATAATAAATGTACTTTATTTGTGAGTCGTCTTGTCATTGACATAAAAATATTATGACAGCGGATTCATTTTCACATGGACAAAAATAAAAGGTTGTGAAAACTCAATTCTAACCGTTAATAAGAGCATCTGCATTGGTGTTGACTGTCAAAATTATTTTTTTATGTTATGTCATCAATTGATAATTTATTTTAAGAGTGGCATCCCTGAATAGAATAAAATTGTCAAAATGACACTTTCATAATTAATTTTTTGCTTCTTCGCTGACGTGACTTGTCAAATGGATTGTCAAATTTAGACAATTGTCTAATTTTGTCTAGTCCCTGCATTTCTGAAATTCAAATGACAATTGTCAAATAAGATTTGACAATGAGATGCGGATACTCTAATAAATGGACAATCTTTGTTGCGCTGCAAGTGATGAGGATATGGATCCCAAAATTGCACCGTATTATTCATTTTCATTGAATTATTTATTGTTTGATTGTTCTCCGGATGAAACATATCTTTATATTTGAATATTTTCTTGGAACGCCTTGATATTTTTCAAATGACTCAATTTATTGCTGTTTAGTCGCTTGTTCGAATAGTCTGCGTCATCCCCCCCCCCCCCCCCCCCCCCCCCCCCCCAAAAGGAGAATTAGTCTCTGTCATTATTAATATTTTGAATCTTTTCGATATTTAACTAGAGGTAATGTCTATGGTCTTCACTATATTTTTGAATCTTCTCGATATTATTTAGGGTCTCCCATTTCAATTAGAATTTAAAATTATTTTGTTTCATAATTTCAATTAGTGTAATTAGTTTCGAATTTCAATAGTGTAGTTTGGTTTAATCTAGAGCCAATAAAATAAAAATAACTTAATACCAATACATCACAATCCCTAAAAATAAAGTACTTAATACGACCTAGAATATTTGTTATCAATTCACCTACCGTAGACCTGTAGTTATCTAAGGGCCCGAATTTTTTTTTTTGGGTCTACTCTATGTTCGAATTCATTATGACTATCAAATTTATATTACGGACCGTCGAAACTCAACCTTCACCCCTTAAATTCACGTAACCCATTTTAATTTGGATATTTTATTCCATAAAATACTGAATTATAATGGAGAAGAGGTGTGACCGTGTGAGCATGTGGCTGGGTCAGAGGAGGGGGGCGGCCCAATTTCAATTAAAGAAGGTTAAAAGTAGAGGTTTAATACTTCAAGGTAGGGCTGCAAACGAATCGAACACGAACGAACTGATTTGTGTTTGAGTTTGATTTGAAATCTATTTCGAACTAGTTTGATTTGAAATAGATAGGCAGTTTCGAACTCAAACCATTGTTTGAAATTTGATTCGTTAAATATTCGAACTGTTTGATTTGATTTGTAAATAGTTTGAAATAGAATTATTAGGTGAACAAATTTCACAATTCATATCAAAATAACAGAATCAAATATAAAAAATGTCAATTTAATATAAATTCATACAAAACTAAAAGTTCATTCAACAAAAATTAATAAATTTTATATAAATTCATAATACTCAAAGTCTCAAACAATCAAATAATTAATACAAATTCAAACAAAAATAGTTCGCGAACACATTTCGAACGAATTCACCATGGTTTGAGTTTGATTCGATATAATTTCGAATCGAATCAGTTTGATTTGAAATTAATTTCGAACTAGAATCGAACGAACTTTTTTCGAACTTTTTTCGAATCGAACACGAACGAACTACGAACTTCGAATATTTCTTGCAGCCCTACTTCAAGGAGACAAGAAAAGGGTGAGTAATGAGCTGGTGACCGTTGAATATGAATATTATCAATTATGTCAATTTTACATCATTGCGCGATTATTAAGGTGGGTAAACGGGAGAGAAGGGGGCGAAGGTTTGTACTTTTCAATGTCATATGATTAGATGGGGTGGGGCACTATGCAGTCAGCCAGTCAGTATCTGAGTTTTTATTACGCAACATAATTATAACTTAATTTGTATCCTTTTTAGAATGTAGAGACCAGCAATGTATTTTTTTTATAAATATTTGGTAATCAGTAATAACTATACGTACAAATTTTTATGAAAAATATTATAAAGTCGTCAATAAATTAGTGCTTTTTAAATAATTAATGGCAGCAATTGACTACCATTTGCTTCAATCCACCTCTAAAAACATAAAGAATTTTCTACTTTATATAAAATGTACCGTTAAAAGAAATACATTTTTTTTCAAAATGAGGAGTACATTTGAATGTTGAAATCTGTTTTGCCAAAAAAGAGAGAAACAGTCTATATTTGTCTTAGTTATCTTTACCTACTTATATATTTATATGCAGGCTTTAGCACATTAGCATATCATTTTCTAATTTTTACAAGAAAAAACATGAGAAAATATTTTATCCCCCTCCCTTCATCCCTTAAGAAATTCCCCCTCGTTTTCTCGTATAACATATTTCCTCTGATGTTATCATTTTTTCTATTTAATAACTTAATTCATTTATCTAATATATCTGATCCGCCAATATAAATACTCAAGTCATTTTTATTTTCCAAAAATTTTCTTCTATCTTCTATCACTTTTTTTTTCATACAACTCATATCATATTTATCGTTTTCTATCTAAATATCTAATTCAACTATCTATACTCATAGTTCACCTATGTAAATATCTGATTCACTTATGATGTTTGTCTTTTTTTATTTAAATGCACGATTCACTTATTTAAATATATGTTTCACCTATCTAAATATCTAGTTTATCTATAAAAATACCCGATTCACCTATCCAAGTACCTGATTCAATTATGATGATTGTTGTTTCCTATATAAATATCTAATTCACTTATTTACACAACTTGATTCATCTATATAAATACCTAAGTCATATATATAAGTACTTAAGTTTTTTTTTTGTTTTTCGAGAATTTTCTTCTCTCATCCGTCACAAGTGTTTTTCGTACAACACATGAGATGTTTGTCAATTCTCCCATATTATTTTATTTTTTGAGACTTTTTTCTCTATCTTGTTATTTTTTTACTAAATAACTAAGTCACATATCTAAATATTTAAGGTAGACATCTAAATATCCGAGTCTCGTATCTAAATATCTGAGTCGTGTATCTAAATATCTAACTCAATTATATAAATACCTATCTCACTTATATAAATACCTGATTTATTTATCCGACTCACTTATATAGATGGGCGTATTTTTTTGTCAAAAATGGAAAATTAATTATAGATGATGTATTTTTTGTCAAAAATAAAAAAATTAAGTAGGAGATCTTATTGGGAAAATTTATAAAGAATGTAATTTTATGTCAAAAATAAAAAATTAAGGTATTTTTTGTCAAACGTGAAATGGCTTAAAATATCAATTTAAGTCTCCCAATAAATTTTGTATATCAAAATCTTGTGAGATTTTATTGTTACTAGGATTTTTCAATTATTTTTTAAGATTTTTTTTTAAAAATGACCATTTTGAAAGGTACCAAATGAAAGAAGCATAAATCAAATAGTAATTTATAATTATTTTAGAAACAATTTAATTATTTTTTCTATTTTTTTTGGATTATGTACAATCTCTTGTGACTAAACTGATGCTTTTACTTAGAACACTTTTAGACGCATTTTATAATTGTTGGAATAAAACTTAATTACATTATATCACTTCAATACATGGTTATTCTGGAGAAGTAAAATTAGTCACGCCTTCCATTAGTAAACTTGGTTGGTAAGAGAAATAAAATTAGAATGGAGTAAATATTAAATTAGTGTTTATGAGAGCTCTGTTTTTTTTTTTAAAAAAAATAAAGCATCTCGATGGATACTTATTTTGACTTGCTTCATCTTAAATCTAATCGGACAATAATTTTATTTCGTTTGATTCATCAAGATCCTTTAAATACTTAAATCATTTTTATTTCACTGTGAAACGGGGATTTAGTACGAACAGATTTGAATCTAACCAGACATTAATTTTTGGTTTAAAGTTTCAACTAATTTTGCAGGACAGATCAGTCCCTGCCCACAATGCGATGAAAAATGCACGCCAGCCGCCAGGCCAAAGGGTTAAAAAGCAAGTACATAATAAAAGGTCGATAGAAAATGATAGCATGAGCTTGGCACCATATTTAAGTCCAAGTGAAATGAAAGACGGAATAAATGAATAAATAAACAGCGAAACGACAAAAAAAAAAGATCCTATATCTAACAGGACATCACTGATGGCGTCAATGATCCATTTCATTTCCTTCAAATTTAAATAAAAAAATCCTGCCGAAGAACCCAATAGCAGGACAGGCTCGAACGTTTTTTTTTTTTTTGATAAAAATCCGTAAGAGGCTCAAACATTTGGGTGACACTGAATTCACTAAAAGCCCAATATTAAATGTTGATTGTTTGTTTAAGGGGAGAAGGTTGAATGAATGCAGGAGAGATGGTTGATGAATGCGGCAACTGCAACTATTCAAACAATACAACCCAATTCCCAAATGGACAGATGGTATTTTTCCGAATAAACATCCAACGATTTATGGCTTAGTAAGGTTGACAAAAGAGCCCAATAAATCACTAGATAAATAATTGCCTCAATCACTTGTGACAAGTTGGGACTTGATAAGCCTTAATTTGCCTGGACAAGCAAATTTTTCCGATGAAGGAACAATACAGATTAATTAGCAAACACCCTAATTCTCAAATATGTGACAAAATACTTTTAACAATTAATTAGCTATATAATACTCCATTTTTAATTGTGAAATGATAAAAAACTTGTATGTCTATAACATTATAAATTAAATATTTATGTTTCATGTAGTTTCAATTTTAAAAATTAAAATAGTTATTAAATAAACTAATTTTTGGCAGAAAATATTTTATTAATTTAAATTAGTTATATAACTATTTATGATAATAATAAAAAATAAGATAGGTAAAATATAACTAAAATGTCATAACAAATATATTATATATTGTTAATGCAAAATTAGATTCCTCAAATTATTTAAATAATTTTATTTATAAATTAAAACTGTATGAAATATAAATATTTAATTTATAATGTTATTTGTATCATTTCACAATTAAAAATGAAATATTATATGACTAATTAATAGTTGGAGTAATTTGTCACAAATTTAGAAGTTATTATTTATCAAAAATAAAAAATTCATAAACCAACTTATGCAACAATGTTGCTTGGTTGGCACACTTTTAACTTAACTTTAAGAGGATTATAACTTATTGTAAATTTATAATCATGCTTGCTCTACATTATGTCATTATCCGATTGATGCTTAATAAAATGTGACTCACATGCACAGCGCTCTATCCGTTCTAACAGATCTAAGTATCTGATAAAAAAAAGTTACTTTTTTCTGAGGCGTCAGCCTTTTTGCCGACTTGTGTTTGTACCTTTTTGTTTGCCCTTTAGTTTGCGCATTGACCAAGATAACGCCTTATATAGGATTCACGGATGAGTGATGTCTAAAGTTTATGATGAAGTCGCTTAAATATTTAATTTACAAGATACTTTTAGTTTTGTACTTTTTAAGGAGATATAAATGTAAATAACAAATACACGGTTATGGTAACATTGTATAATATTTTTAGGAAGTTATTGTACATATCAAATTATAAATTTAATTAACAATTATAGATATGCGGATGTTCTAAGAACTCAGAATTATAAATGGAAGTGTTTTTCTTTGATTTTGTACTTTCAATCACATTTGACATGCTTTAAGCCCTATGCAGACTCGCATCGGATGCGAGCTCCTTGCAGCTCGCAAACCACTAGAATTTGACATGTTCCATAAAAAAATTATATATATTGATATGAAACTCATTTGATAAAATATCTTAACTATAAAAAATGAATCAAAATATTTAATTATATGTTTTTATTATAATGGAACATTGTCCTTATCAGATTTAAATATCTTGAAAGGTAGTTGATCATTTAAATATTGAATTTTAAATTCAATAATTACTTATACTAGTGTTTGATTAGTACTTAGTAGTAAAATAATTTTCAAATAGATTTACATTTGATACATCATGCATCAACTATCAATATAATAAGAACTTGCACATAATTCATATATATATAAACTTTTCATCTGTAATATATATAATAAGAAGTTGCCCGTCAAGACAACCCCACCAGTTACCACCATGCCCCCGGCATAAACTTTTCATCTGTAATATATATATATATATATATATAGAGAGAGAGAGAGAGATGTGCTTCGCGAAGTATAAATTTTTTTGTGTTTCGCATTCATATCTCAAATTTATAAGTTCAAACGGCCGATCCAAACCGTTGAACATCATCTTCATATTGAAATATCCTTGGATATCAAGTTTTATATTTTTTTAAATTTTTTTGCTATTTTTTAAATGGGTACAAAGTTTGCTGATCTAACGATTTCTGCACCATCCAAAACTAGCGATTTTGTATTCATCTAAAAAATAGCAAAAAAATTCAAAAAAAATATAAAATTTGATCTCCAAGGGTATTTTAATATAAAGATGATGTTCAACGGTTTGGATCGGCCGTTTAAACTTTTAAATTCGAGATAAGGACGCGAAGCACAAAAAAATTTATACTTCGCGAAGCACCACTATATATATATATATATATATAAACAATTAGAATAAAGATATATTGGCAATCGACTCGTCTCCTTTTGTGACTATTTTCAAGTACATCTGAGTCTTGACACCGCTGGTTTTGACCAAATAGATCGACTACGGATTTGATCCCAAAAAAAAAACGAAAAAAAAAAGACAAAATATTATTACCCTCCTCCAATTAATTTCAACCCCGCTGAGACATTTTTATGAATCGTAAGACGACATCGTCGTTGTCAAATTCAGTCAATAGAAACAACAGGCATCAGGTGCTAATTAACTGCTGGGCGCCAAAAATATAATTGTCTTCAATCATTCAAGAGAAGTTAAGTATGAATCATAAATCATATTGTCACATACCTACATAAGGACCACAAAATTGTTGTGCAGAGCCACAATTTTGGTCATTCCATTTTGTAGAGATTACTCTTAACACTGTAGTTAATCCAAGGTGATTACTCTTAACAGACAGAAAATTCATGTCAAATTATGACAGTAAAATGCCACACGATGGGAAGGAAATAGAAGTCGTAGAGAATCTTGGTTCATGCGCACATGGGTGAGCCCCTAATGCTCCTGCAATGATTAATTTCGCTAGACCAGACTGCACATTGTCCGCACCAGTAAAATTTTGAAATAGTACTGATACCATGAAACTGGAACAGGAATTCTAGTGCTTATCTTCTGAACCCATTGTACAATTTTAAAGGATTTTTTCAGATTTTATACGAATTGATTTTTATCTAATATTTAATTATTCAGATTTTCGATGGGCAGTTTTTACACAAAAATGTGATTAGAAATTTTGAAGATTGGAAATACACACAGTAAAACGATTTCTAGGTGGAACAAGTAAGTGAAGTTATCTTTATTTTTTTTTATTTTTTATATAAGCGATTTTGTTAGTCTTAACATTAATTTCTTTTTAGTTTTTTTTTTGCACATTTTTGAATCAATATCTTTCCGTAAAAGGCGGAGTCTATTATCAGTACTTAGCTTGTGCCCATGGAATTTTATTAAACTAATCTCTAGTAATTAGTTTGATCACACCTATAAAAATCACGAGGCATGTGATACATTTAAAACAATCATAAGATATTAGCGGGTTGTGTATTTTATAGGGACCCGTGCATGAGGGAACCATTCAATATCCAATATAATAATTAAAAAAAAGACAGATTTAATTTTTTTATTGGAAAATTCGGGAGGACTGATATTTTCACATATGCATGTCGCTGGTAATTTTTCTATTGCCCGAATGACATGAGATAGGTGGTCTATATATAGTTATATACTATAATTCATCGATGCGACGTTTTATAGTGATAATAAAATTGTCATTTAATTGATGAATGATGCATTTGATTTGGTCACAAAAATGATTTATGCATTTTGTTAAAGAGAAAAGAATAAACTTGACGTTTAAAAATATTATATGCCAGATAATGATAAATTATTATGGTTATTAATCGACAAATATGTGTATAATTAAGCATTTTATTGAATCGAGGTTTATTATTTTGCACCAACAAAAAACTCAATGACGAAGGCATAAACATATAACGTATATAAATAACAGCGATAAATTGCGGTGTATATATATTTTTCTATCATATAACGATAATTGGTAAGTACAAATATTTGCAATCATTATATATAGCAATAATTGGTGTGTAAAAATATTTCCAAATATCGCTTTTTTACAACCGAAAATGAATCCGTCTCATTATTTCATCATATATATAGAAGCTGTTAAGCTGCATCGATGTTACTAACTTACGATTTATATATATCTCATGAAAATTGATACTTTCAAAATTCAGAGTTTCAGACTGGACAACAAATAATAGACCAAAAAATAGAATGTAGGCCATGGAGACCGAAGAGTGACGGAGGAGAGAGAGAAAGAAATGTCAGCTGGCGGGGTGGATTTAAGGTGGTCCAGTGTCCTCTCTGAATTTAAAAATATTATTTTTCGATAATGTTTTTAATAATTTATTATTTCTGAATTGTCTGATTATTTTTATTGAGAAAAATATTTAATGGCGTGCATAATGAAATAATTATGCAAAGATATCAAAATATAAAGTTAGAAAACTTTCTTCATCAACTTAATTATCTATTACTTTGAGTTTTATTTTGTTGTTATTTTTAATATATAAAATGTTATTATTTTAATATATTTTTATTAAATAAGAATATATATTAAATTATTATTTTTTATTTAGTACCCGATTAGTTAATGAGTTTGAACTCAACAAACCATTATAATTCAATAATTGCTCCCTGATTAAAATTCTGCATCTACCCCTCACAACTAGTAAGTGCTAAGGAACCACCATTGCATAGCACAGTTGGTAAAGACATAAGTCCTCCAACAGAGAGGTATGAGATCAAATCCATCTGGGCGGGTATGATGGGTGAGTGTGTGTGTGACCTACGGACAATATTAAAAAAAATGGCAAGGAAATCATAACCCATGCAGTGCCCGGTTATAGATGAAGAATTGACCATTTTTGTTTGCACTTATCGAGACCACAGCACCAATTGAACAACCCATCACAAGCTCATCATCCATGTGGCATCTATGGTACACATCAAGCATGCCAGGGCCAGGCCATGGTGCCCTACAAAACCCGACCAGTTACTGTTAGGGCTCCGTCAGGGGTGTAATGCGTATGGCTCTGTGATTATATATATATTTTTGTTATATTTGTGTATGCTTAAGCACAACATTTCGTATCTATGACCCGTCATTTGTTCTGTTATCTGTAGTGTTCGTCTCTTGAGTGATGCATGGTTGTTTGGACTTTGGATTTTCTGAGAAAACATGAACGCACAATTTTTTTTTGCTGATATATTTTTTTATTGTTATTTAAATGTAAATCTGAACCAATGATCTTATTTTACGTCACACGAGATCTATTCATTTTTTTGTTTATTTATAAGTGTAGAATTCATTTGATTACATTAATATCAAGAGGTGAGATGGACAAAATAATATGATTAATTATTAGTTATTTTTTTACATGCTAATCTTATTATTTCGACGCGTTGCAAAAATGACAAGTGGATTCCTCGTTTTATGCTGTACCATGGAGTGCTATATGCAATTAAGAATGATTCTTTTAGTGTAGTTTAATTTTTATGATATAATTAAATGTAAAATATTGGCGACGATCTTGAAAGTTGTTTAAATCAAATTGTTAAGATTTTTTATAAAATAATATCGTCTGAAAATATTATGTGTCAATTGTTTTCCATCATTAAAATTTTATCAAAATTTTTATATTGAAATAAAGTTTTAATTTTTAATCCAAAAAAAAAAAGTAAAAGCACCTTTGGAAAAAGAGAAAATTCCACATCAAATTTGTCAGTTTATCCAAAGAAAAAGCTAAATTAAAAAGAAAGCCTAAGGCATATATAAGCCAACATGTCGCTCTCCCAGTTCAAAACTAAGCATGTGCATGAACTTAAACTCAATGATGAACTGCATTAATTTTGCGGGTCCATGGGCATGATACTAAGCAACTAAACGACAAGTGTCGGGGAGAAGTTTGATTGGTTTTCAGGGACAGATAATCATTTTTAGAATGGAGGTTATTAATCGACAAACTTTTCTTTTTAATTTATATTCTTTATGTCTTTCTTTCATTATAAATTATATAAAAAACGAAAATTAACAGTCATAGTTTTAGTAGAAATTCAATATCACTTTCATATTTTAAAAGTATTAGATTCACATCAGAATTATGACAATGCAATATAAAAGAAATATATAGTTGAATTTTCTGGACATTTTTAAGTGGTCCATGTTAATTATTGGTATATAAAATTGTTGTTTAATTTGTATATTCTCCAATATTGGAATATTACAATACTGATCCATCTATGATAATTCAACGTTGTATAAAATGGTTGTTTAATTTGTATCTTCTCCTCCCCATCTATGATAATTCATCAATATTCCATTGTACAGTCGACTAAAATCCAAAAAGAGAGGGTGGTACCATGGTACACTAAAATCTTTCGGCGTGGAGTAATATGCATTTCTAGTGGCTTGTTATATGTAATACATTTTAATTTCAGCAAGAGTCCAACTTATTTGTCGTCTGGCCAAACAAAATTTCTGTCACAGAATCACTGAAGCGGATGCCTACGTAAAAATTTATTATTTACAGTACGGATTTTCTTTTCTTTTTTTTTTCTTTTTTTGAGAAAAATGTCCCAGGTCGAATTCTTATGCAAAGACTCAGGCCCTCAGCCAAAAAAGGCTGCATCATTGATCTCGTAAATTGTGTCAAATTGTATAATAATAACAAATCATAAGTTCCGAGGTTCAATGAAATATGCAAATTATATATGGCATTTGAGCTTTGCTCCTACATTGGAAAATTGGAATAATGTAACAAAAAATATTTACATCACCTAAAAGTTTTTATGCACTAGTAATATATTCAATTTCCCAAGAATGCTTAACTAATAGCTTGTAGAATGTAAATAGAGTAATTCCCTTTATCTGTTAAAAACAATTTAGGATAACTAGATATGTACAAATAGCAGTGAACTGATGTGTGTCATAGAAGAGTATGGGTTAATCATAAAGAAATCTGACAAATCAGAATTGAAAATAGGAAAATTGTGGGAGTTGTGTGGTCCCTTTTGTGTGAATGAGTGCATAATGTGAGGGGTCTTGGGAAGTACATTTGACCAATCTCATACTTTGACGCCCCATTATAGTGCTCTCATGAAGAGATTTGCAAAAGGACCCAAAACTTTCTTATGTCATACATTTTACTTTTCAGAAAGGTGAAGGCGTAATTTTCTTTTTTCTTTTTTTTTTGAGGAAAAATCTCAAGCCTAAAGTATGCTGTAAGTAAATGTACTGAAATACTGAAAGTACAATTTTCAAATACTTTTCAATTATTAAAAAAATTCTAAAGATAAGTTATTATTATATTAAAGCATTATCTATCATCAAATAAATGTAATTGTCAACATGCTTATTATTTTTTCTAGTCGAATAAAACTAGGTCAAACTTGATATTCGCTTATTAATGTAACGAGCCAAAAATGCTAGCTTGAGATTGACCGATTAAGTTAATGAGCGACTCAAACTGATTCATTAATAACTCATTTAATAATTGATAATATTTTATATAAATACCTTATGCCAAAATAAAAAATTAATAAGAATCAATGACAATAATGGTTTAAACATATTTCATTCAATAATTTATATAACTTATATATATATATACACTATAAATTTATAATAAAATAATATCAATAATAAATATCAATAGTTTAACAAGCCTAACAAGCTTAGCAAGTCGAGTCAAACTCAATTCATTATCTTAATGAGCTTAATGAGTGGACCAGAGTCAATCCCAAATAAATCATGAGTGAGCCATAAGCTCACAAGCTATGAATTTTTTTTGACAGTCATATCTTAAAAAAATATTTCAAAGTAATAAGTTATGTTAAATTGCCTATATCCATTTAATCAGATGGTTATTCTACATTTTAAGTATTTTTAGAAACAAAAAAAATCAAGGATACAAAAGATATTTCATTACAATCTATATTACAAGTAATTATATTCTTAGTAATATAGTAGGAACCATTCTTTCTAGCAAAATAAATATTATCTATTTATCCTTATTCTTAGAGGTGTCAATGGATACAGTACGAGTCGATGAATATATTTTCATTATCATACCCTTTTGAAATTAATTTTTCTCATATCTTACACTTGCTCAATTAAATTAAACTTATCCATATTCTACTTTTAACCATTAAAATAAACAGATAATAAAATAATAATATATACTAATAAATAATATTAATATACTAATTGCTTTTATCATCATTCATGAAAGCATCCAAAAATCATTCCTTTCATATAAATGCACCTCTATTTACTAATATGAAATTAAAATATAAATTATAATTAGGCAGTTTTAACTTTTTATATTGAAAAAGAAGAGGGAATTAATTTAGAAGACTCAAAATAATTAATCTTATATTGAAAAAATAATTATTGGATAATAAAATTATACATAATATAATATAAATTATTTTTTAATAATTTATTTTATAGCATAACCAATACAAAAATGACCTTTACTCATACTCATATTCATTTACTTAATGATTTTTTTTACTCATACTCATATAAATTATGTTAACGAAAAAATATTTATCCACACCCATGTTGTAGAATATTTTATGAATCAGATAAGTTAAAAAGTATCATTGAGAGCCGTACTTATTTTCCATATATTTGAAAACTACTGTGACCTAATAATAAATTAGCAAGCACTTTGAAGGTATAATTAAGTCAGAAGCCAGGGTTTCATATGCATTTAGTTATTTCTGCGGTCTGCAAGTGTAGTTCCCAAGAAGCGTGACTAAATCACTGAAGCAGAGAACCTAAGCACTGGAGACTCCTGTTCGTAACTCATAGCAGAGCCAAAGTGCACTCTGTTTAACACCCTCCCTCTCCCCCTCTCTCTGCTCCACAGCGTCTCTGAAGCAACAATGGAGTATGAGAGGATTCACAAAGTTCAGGTATGAGCTCTGTAGCCTTTAAGCTCGTTTTATCAATCAACAATTGAACATTGCAATGAGGTTGTCTATTCATACACTATGTTAGTTTTTTCTTAATTTGATACTTCTTGATTAGAATATATTTTGACATAATCTACTTCTTCGACGTTAGCAACGTACTTGATTAATGTGCTTCTGAATTTCTTTGCAAGTCTATATGTACTTGGAAGCAGCAGTGTAGGTACATTGTCTCTAATTTCTTAGAATAGCTAGTTTTTTTTTTGAAGAGGATGTATTCTTTCTCAAGCAGTTACAGAATACCTTATGAGATCCTATAATTACGTACATTTTGTGGCTACATTTCTATTTATTCTTTTCCTCTACATTTTAAGAGAGTTTTTTAGCAAACAGTTTTTTATTTCCTCAATATTTGCTCGCTTTAGCAAGAATTTAATTCTCTTTTCTCTGTTATTAATGTATCATTATTAAATTCTAAAAATATATTTGCATAATCAAACTTCATTTATTTTCTAACGGCCAAAGATATATTTTTTTTTCCAAAGATATGATATTTTTCTAACATCTTAAAAGGGGCTTATTTATTGCAGTTCCTTTAAAAGCTTCACTGGATCAAAATCATAATCTACTTTCATAGGAGCTTTAGCTAGTTCATTTAAAGTATTGAAGAAAAGCAGTATGCGTACTACCTACACTCCTACACCTATCAACTTTCACGAGGGAACAGGAAGAGGAAAAGAAAATTTATGAGAAAATAATTGTACAGTGACCATTCATCAGTCTGATAGATTGCTATTGTAGATTTCCCCCCTTCCTTTCTGAAAAATTATTACATCTTTGACACAAAAGGAAAAGAAAAAGATGTCCTGCCTCTCTGAAATCCCTCTTTCTTCTCATGTATGTGTCAGACTAAAGTCCACCTTTTAGTAAAGTCTTTACTCCTTGGAGTTTATTTAATTTATCTTTTAACTTTTTAATAAATGCTCTTTTTAGTGAAAATTTAGTCTGTTATTCGCCTACAACTACTACAAAAAAAATTAAAGTTCTGTTTTTGTATATGTTTAGTAAAAGTTATGGTTATCTTTTATTGTGATACTTTTAGTATTCTACCGTTGCCTATTTTTCTCTACGGATATTAGATTCAGTTCTTTTACTATTTAAACAATCATTTATGATTTCTTTCATTTAGATTTTAGAGTGTTCTCCAAAAATATGGAAAATCAGGGACAAACTCTTTAATTTCCATTTTCCATTTTCTGAAAATGTGCTTACTAGATGAAAAAGTACTATTTTAGTTTAATTAATCAGTCTTAGTCAACCAGCTTACCTTTTGCTTAATCGTAAAAGCACCGGTACATTTTTTATGAAGCAGACTTTATACCAATTTGCCAGTAACCTGTAACTGGATTGTTTGTTATTTTCCTAACATTTTTTTTATTTTCCCTCCTTTTCCATCCTAAACCTATAAAAGATCGGCTTCCTCAGTTCTAGTGGTTTTTTTAATCTCATTAGCTTTATGCCTTTATCCAACAAATTTATTGTTTTGTAATTAGTAATGTATATGAGCTGTAGGTTGGGGTTCTTTCTCCAACAAAGCTAAGAATGAAGCTTTTGGGGTCCCAAAACCGTGTCAGGACTATTAATGGTGTCACTGGCACAAGCTCGTCAAGATCTTCCCCTTCAAAAATTGTTGAACCTGAGAACGCTCACAACAGCTTATTGTCACGTGATACTGATGAAGAAGGTTTCATTTGTTTTACATATATTTACTTTGGTTAACGATAAAAAGGCCTATTTCATGCTGTTACTATTTTGGTACAAGCAACTCAGTTATGTAGTTAGTGCGTACCTTTAACTAGTCTATGTGAATTTACCTTGTTTTCATTACCTCAGTTGAAATCTTGAGATAAATATAAATAAAACACCTGATTAATAATTCCTTTCCCTACTTGTTAAGTAAAAAACAATAAAAAATAAAAATGAGAAAAAGTTTGACAAACTGAATATGGATATTATTTTTGTACACTAAATACATAAATTTTGTTACATAAATACATAAATTTTGTACACTAACAGTTACATTATTTTTTTATCACAACCATAACTTCGTTTTTCATTTTTCAACATATTCTTACAGACAGCTCGAGAGACTCCAGAGGTTCTATGACCATGAATCATCCAACAAAGAAAATTCAGAATATTGGCCAGAATAGTGTACCAAAATTTATCCAAAATCATGCCCAAGCGAGTAGTTTGAGCACAGTTCACCCATTAAAACTCCTAGAAGAAGATCGAAACCAGAACCGGTCCCTTGAAAGTGGTCAGGACAATGGCAATGGTAACTTTGAGTTTCATCAAACGATTGTAGAGCGAATTTCTCAAAACCCACCAGTTGGGATTTTTTGTCGAACTGCCCCATCAAAATGGAACAATGCCGAAAAATGGGTTTTGAATCGGCAAAATTCAAATTCAAATTCAAACGCCTTGAGGAGACTTGTTGGATTGGGCCAAAGCAGTGTGGGGAATAATGCTAATTCTTCTGATCTAAGAGTTGTAAATAGGAACTCACAAGTGATAAATACAAAAAGGATAGAGGGTATCAATGCTTCTAGTCATGGCTGTTTAGAAAGGTTTTCCTTCCAAGCTGCTCACCCGAATTGGGTTGAAGCAGGTCAAAATGAATCAGGTGCTACAACAGAGCCTATTGATGGCCCAAAAGGTAAAATTTGTTTTTTGCTTAAAAGATCTTCCTTTTTGTGTTCTGATAAGGGAAAAAAAGAGAAAAATACAATAGTCCCCTCTTAGAACTGTATTATGCACAGACATGGGGCAATAACATAATCCTTGATTTTAATCAGTTCTAATATTTTCACCAATTTAGCTATTCCCATTGTGCAACCAATCTCTACAAGAGATGTCGGTACAGAAATGACGCCGATACCAAGTCAAGACCCTTCCAGAACTTGTACTCCACTTGATTCGATAACGCCAATTCGTAGTCCCAATTCATCCATTCCCTCCACCCCATTTGGAGAAAAGGCTGACAGCAACACAGCCAAAACAATACAACCCCAACCCTGCTTGAAGAGAAAAGGAAGCATCAAGGAGTTGTCAGATAATGATTTGAAAATTAGAACTAGAATGGAGATTGCAGCACTTGGAGTTCAGTTAGGAAAGATGAGAATTGCATCTTGGGCAAGCAAAGGAGGAATGGAAATGGAATCTAGTGATATTTCTCCAAAGAACAAAAATGAAACTGAGGATGCAATGAAGAGAGATTACCAAACACGTGCAGTCGCATGGCAAGAGGCTGAGAACTCAAGACATGATGCAAGGTACTTAATGATTCAAAGTTGTGAATTTTCAGATGGTAGCCAATATAAGTTCTGTAGCTGGTACTGTCACTCTTTTAACTTTTTTCTTTCCTTATATTATGTACTGTCTGGCAATTTGGGCCTTGATTGCTCCAATGTGTCTTTAATAGATTCAAGAGCGAAGAGGTAAAGATACAAGCATGGGAGTGCGAACAGAGAGCAAAATTTGAAGCTGAAATGTTAAAAATAGAGGTACTTCCTATTGATAATTCATTGGGCTCATTGTCTTTTATTAGTTTACTAAAAGAATGCAAGAGGCACTGGAGAGGCATACTGGTTGTGCAATCACATTATATACTTTTTGTACTGATTTTCACTTCATTTCAGAGAACTTTCCTTCCACAAAACTTCTTAGTTCTTACCCTACATACAGAGGTAGGTATATTAAGCTTAAACTATACCTGATACTGAAAAGTACAGGCAAATAAACCTCACATAATAAGCCTGATGTATGCAAGTAAATAACAACAGAAGTGTAAAAATTTAGCAAATGATATTATTGTTAATATATATTGTAATTGTTTCTGAATAGGCTAAAGCAGAGAGAATGAGAACTGAGGCAGTAGAGAAGATGTCAGAGAAGATCCAAATAACTCGGCAAACTGCTGAAGAGAAACGAGCAGCCGCTGAGGCCTGCATGAATAAACAAGCTGCAAGAGCAGCGCATAAAGCACAAATTATTCGTCAGACTGGGAGGGTACCAGCTTCACATGGATTACTATGCTGTAGTGGTTTCTTTTAAGAGACTACAAAATATTAGCTTGTGAATAAGTCCACTATTTGGCCATGCACATTATTATGTCTATATTGCATAACTTGCTCAACTTTGTTCAAGAGAATATGTACTTCGCAATTGTCAGAATTTCTTTCTTTTACTTTTGGTTCATAGTTTTGACTGATTCCAAATTTCCCATTGGTAACTTTCAGCTTTGAGCTGAAACTTGATGTTTTGAGGCGCCTCATATAAGCTTTTGAGGAACTAATCAAACCCCAACATACATACTAAGGTATAATATAAGGCACATGATTGTGTTTGTAAGTGAAGAATGCGAGATAAAAAATGATACTTCGACCTTTTCTGTCAACAAATCATAGAAGTTTGTGGCTAAGGAATCAAAAAAGGATCCAGACTGATTGAATGATGGCGTCTTTACTATTGTGAGCCTTCTCTTTCGGCCTGTAAGCCTGAATAATAAATTATGCATGCATGACCGGGAAGTATGAAATCCTGTATATTATGTCTTCCTAAAGGAAATTATAGAACGTATACTAATTTCATGTATAAACTTTTATAGAACTATAATTGTGAAAAAAAAACATTACTGAACTACTTTGATGTCTCTCAAAAGACGTCTGCAAATGTTCAAACATTCTGATCATATTTGGTTATAACTTAAAAGTTGGTTGTGATCTACATATAAGTGGTTTTGATATGCAATCAGCAACCCCGAGCATTTTTATTTTATTACGTTGGTGGCTCAATTGGGATCACTTCTCCTAGACTTGACATGAACTATGCAGCAATTAATCTTCTAACAAGAATAGTAAATGCTAAATAAATTGTGAAAAGGGCCAATTTTTATTGTGAAGATGTATCGTACACTGGAGATCTGTATACAACATAAGTAGGTAAACTAAACTATGCTAACAATACAAAGTAATCTGGTACCAAAATTTCAAAATAAATTAAAAAAAAATGAAAGAAGGAGATGATCAAATAAATAAATTCAATCAAACAATTCCCAGCTTGTTGTAGCAGGATGATCAAACGTTTCCCATTTTGATACTTTCAGCACATCCAGGGTTTCTACGCATTTTTGCACTCTTTTACCCTACAAAATAAACAAGGGCATTATAATACCTCCCGAGTTTTAATACGTGGCTTCAAAAGACCGGCCCCAAACTATGCAGTGTTGATGAATTTAATCTTTGAAGTGGGATAATAATACATATTACTTTTCAAAACCCATATTTCTAATTATTTTACTTCGAGAGAAGCAATTATGATTTTTTCGCCAACTATGTTTGCACAGCAATATAAGGTGATATAAAAATGATTTGCTCGACTAGTGTACTTAGTGGATTTCTTCCTTTATGCATACATGTGCAGCTATGTGCCTAACAAGGTGTTATTTCGTAAGAACTGAAAGGGGGCATGTAGGCCTGTTTCCCATTAATGACTTCAGTTATCAGCCCACTACTAACACTAACAACAACAACAACAATAACAACAACAACAACAAACAACAACAACAAAGCCTTTAATCCCAAATAAATTGAGGTAGGCTAGAAATGAAACCCAATCGGAAAACATAAGATCAAAGATCTCAAATATCAGTGATAAAAATAAATATTATGGAAGAAAAATAAATAAATAAATAAAATAATAATAATAATATATAAATAAAGATGATAATGTTAATGATAATATGCTAATAATAGTAACAATAATAACAATAATAATAATAGTACAATAAACCTCTATTATAAAATCTATTTCTAAATCATAAAATTCTATTTTAAAACCTAATTCTAAATTCTAAATCCTAAATTCCTATCTAAACCTCTATTTCTGAAATCTATTTCTAAATTCTAAATCCTAAAATCCTAAAAAATCTAAGAATATGAAGTCTATAACTCTACTATTAGACTCTAACTCCTAAATCATGGTTCAGGTACATGAATCGCTATCTTCTACACACTCCTATCCAAAGCAAACTCTTTGGGTATATTTCATTCCTTCAAATCTCTTTTTATTGCTCCCTCCCATGTCAATCTCGGTCGACCTCTTCCTCTTCTTGTATTTTCAGGACGACTTAAAATACCGCTGCGTCCTGATGCTTCAGGAGGCCTTCGTTGGATATGACCAAACCATCACAAACGATGTTGGACTAGCTTCTCTTGAATTGGTGCTACCCCAAGTTTGTCCCTAATATCATCATTTCTGATTCGATCTTTCCTTGTGTGGCCACATATCCAGTACAACATCCGCATTTCAGCTACACTCATCTTCTAGATGTGTTGTCCTTTTGTAGCCCAACATTCTGCGCTATATAACATCGCGGGTCTAATCACCGTCCTGTAGAACTTGCCTTTTAGTTTGTTTGGAACCTTCTTGTCACAAAGAACACCAGATGTTTATCTCCATTTTACCCATCCAGCTCTTATTCTATGACTAACATCTTCATCGATCTCTCCTTCACTCTGCAACATCGATCCCAAATACCGAAATGTGTCATTCATGGGTACTACTCGTCCATCCAAACTAATATCTCCGTCATCTAAGTTTTCCCCTCTGAACTGACACCTCATATATTCAGTTTTTGTCCTACTAAGTCTAAAACCTTTCGATTCTAAAGTTTGTCTCCACAACTCTAGTTTCTGATTGACTCCAATTCTGTTCTCGTCAATCAGCACCACATCATCAGCAAAGAGCATACACCAAGGAATATCTTCTTGTATGTCCTTTGTGATTTTATCCATCACTAAGGTGAAAATATATGGACTCAATGCTGACCCTTGATGTAATCCTATCTTAATAGAAAATATATCGGAATCGCCGTCTCATGCTCTGACACAAGTCACGGCATTTGTGTACATATCCTTAATAAGGGTAACGTACTTTGTTGAGACTAGTTTCCTTTTGAGCGCCCACCACATGATATTTCTCAGAATTTTATCATACGCTTTCTCTAAATCAATAAATATCATATGTAGGTCCTTCTTCTGTTCTCGATGTCTCTCCATAAGTTGTCTTATCAAGAAAATTGCCTCCATAGTGGAACTCCCAGGCATAAAACCAAACTGATTTTTAGAGACAGTTGTCAGTTTTCTTAAACGGTGCTCGATCACTCTCTCCCAAAGCTTCATGGTATGACTCATGAGCTTAATTCCTCTGTAATTAGTACAACTTTGAATATCTCCTTTATTCTTGAAGATTGGTACTAATATACTTCTTCTCCACTCATCAGGCATCTTATTGGACCGAAAAATAATATTAAATAGTTTAGTGAGCCACACTATTGTTATATCTCCAAGACATCTCCATACCTCAATCGGGATGTCATCCGGTCCTAACGCCTTACCTGTTTTCATCTTTTTTAAAGCTTCTTTCACCTCAGACTCTTGAATTCTCCGAACAAATCGCCTATTGGTGTCAATTGAGTCGTCCAACTCGATCGCGGTTTTCTCACTCTTGTCATTGAATAGCTTGTCGAAGTATGCTCTCCATCTGTTCTTAATCTTCTCATCTTTCACCAAAAGTCTATCAGCTTCATCATTAATATATTTAACTTGGTGGAAGTCTCTTATCTTCCTTTTTCGAAGTTTAGCCATCTTGTAGACATCATTTTCGCCCTCTTTCGTATCTAATTTCCGATACAACTCCGTGTATGTCTGACCCCTTACTTCGCTCACAGCTTTTTTTGCGTTTCTTCTAGTTTCTTTGTACTTCTATATATTTTCATCACTCTTATTGTGATGTAAACGTTTGTAACATTCTTTCTTCTCATTGATAGCATTTTATACTTCATCATTCCACTACCAAGTGTCTTTAGGTTCACGTTTATTTCCTCTAGTTACTCCAAACACCTCTATAGCCACCTTCCGAATGTGAGTCGCCGTCTTCTTCCACATATTATCCGCATCCTCACCTTCGTTCCACGATCCTTCTGCAATAACTCTATTCTTAAACACCTGAGAACCGTCCCCTTTGAGCTTCCACCACCTCGTTCTCGTTATTTTCATACCTCTATCTCGCCGAACGCATACCTGAAAACAAAAATCAGCCACCAAAAGTTTGTGTTGTGTGACAACACACTCGCCAGGTATAACCTTACAATTCATGCAGTTTGATCTCTTCTCCCTTCTAGTCCGGATAAAATCGATCTGGCTCGAGTGTTGACCACTGCTGAAAGTAATTAAATGCGATTTTTTCTTTCTAAAGAAGGTGTTCGCTACCATGAGGTCATAAGCTATAGCGAAGTTCAAGATGTCTTCTCCCTCTTGATTCTGTTCGTCATATCCAAAACCCCCATGTACCCTCTCAAACTCCCCTCTAACTGTGCCAACATGACCATTAAGATCACCTCAAATGAAGAGTTTTTCACTGCTAGGCACTCCTATAACCATGTCCTCTAAGTCTTCCCAGAATCGTCTCTTGACATCATCGCTCAAACCTACTTGTGGGGCATACGCACTGATGACGTTCAAGATCAAATCTCCAAAAATCAATTTGATCATGATGATCCTGTCCCCTTGTCTCCTAACTGCGACAACTCCATTCTTGAGGCTCTTATCAATTAAGATGCCTACACCATTTCTACTTCGTTCTTTTCCCGTGTACCACAATTTAAAGCCTATATTCTCCACCTCTTTAGCCTTCTGACCCGTCCATTTAGTCTCCTGAACACATAAGATATTAACGCGTCTCCTAATCGCAGTATCAACTAACTCTCTTAGCTTACCTGTTAAGGACCCTACATTCCAACTACCTAAACGAATCTTACTTTCCCCGACTAGCTTCCTTGCCCCTCGCACTCATCGAGTCAAGTGTGAAGACCCTTGTTCATTTGACACTACATCCGGGCGCCGATGCAGCGCGTCACTAAGGTGATGACGATCCGGCCCTCGCTCACTTGTCACCATATTCGGGTTCCAATATGGCGCGCCACTAAGGCGGTGATGACCCGACCCTTGTTCTCTTATCACCATATCCGGGTTCCAATATGGCGCGTCGCTAAGAGGGTGACGCCCCAACGAAAATTGATTGGGTTTCATTTTCATAAAGATTGGTTGTTTTAGTGCAGGGCTCGCCACACCCACTGCAACCCTCCTCCTTTATTCTGACTTGGGACAGACTGTGCAGAAACTAGTCCACACAGGCGGAGTTAGACTAAGAGCAAAAATAAAGAGAAAGAAATTAAACAATTAAAATGAAAAAGAGAAATTAAACAGAGGAACCTTGGTCTGAATAATCATTCTATCAAAGATGTAGGTTCTTTCCTTTACTTCTTCCTTTTCCTTTTTGAGTAGCATTGTGAACTTTTATTTTAATCTTTTTTTTGTTTTAGTTTAGCTATTGCAAAATTCATATGCCCCTTAGGCAATTCTTCAATCTCTTTAATCTTTGGCACTTGAGGCTTCTATTTGTCAAACAAAATGATTTCTTTTCTTATGCTTGCATCTTGATTGTTTTGATTTATATACTTATATTATTATAATCAGCAAAAGTTGTGTAAGTTCAATTATGATGTCCCAAGTCCAACCATAGATTGAAGAAGGCTTCCTTATCAGCATAGAATAAAAGTAAAACAATATCTACTTTACTGTGAATGGACTATAAAGTTATCCTCATCAACTCTGATATGGCTAAAGCAAAAGAGCTCAGGCAGTGGTAAGCAACTTCAAACTTTTTAGTTACGTAATGTTGCACTACACGCTAAAAAAAAGAGGGGATAACAAAGTCAAAGAGTAATCTTTGTTTTGACAGGGTTGATAACCCTTGAAAATTGATTCAAAAAATATTTTTAGAATATTTTTTATTTAGGAAATTATTTTGGTAAAATTAATTTCAGCAAAGATAGAATGATTATAGGGTTATTTTAGGAAAGATAATAGTCAAAATTAGTAGGCAATTATATTTAGGAAGTAATGGAGTTAGTGGGGGTAATTTATAAGAAGTAATGGATGCTATTTTAGGTATGTAGTAGAGTTAATTTGAGAAAATACTATGCTATATAAATCATAGAATATAATGTAATTGTATGTCTCAAATATGCAATGAAGTAAGAAGAGAGTTTCAGCAGAAATTATTTGGTAGTGTGTTCGTTTGTCCTTCTATTATTCCAACAATTTGGTATCAGAGCCAAAGGTGAAAGATCAGGACAAATCCGACCATAGCAGACAACATGAGCGTTTCAAATCCGTCAATTTCGCTGTTCAAGGGAGACAACTATGAGTTCTGGAGCATCAAGATACGAACTTTGCTTAAGTCGCAAGGTCTATGGGAATCGGTAGAGATGGGAGCACCGAGCATAGATCCCACACCAATAGAAACAACGAAGCGCGATGCGAAAGCGTTGTTCTTCATTCAACAAGCCGTACAAGACACAATGTTCGTGAAGATTGCAGCAGCAGAAATAACAAAAGAGGCCTGGACTATTCTGAAAATAACATTTCAGAGAAGTTCCAAGGTAGTTGTCATCAAGTTGCAAGGCTTGAGATGGGAGTTTGAGACGTTGAACATGAACCAAGACGAAACAGTTTAGCAGTTTCTCACACGAGTTACAACAATAGTCAATCAAATCCGTAGTTGTGGGGAAAATCTTTTTGAAAAGATAGTTGTGATGAAGGTGTTGCGTAGTTTGACAACCAAGTTCGATCATATGGTAGCAGCGATTGAAGAGTCCAAAGACTTATCCACCTACACATTTGATGAGTTGATGGGATCATTGCAGGTCCATGAAACTCAACTCAACAGATCTGAAGAGAATGGTGATTCTAAGGCGTTCCTCACCAAAAGCAATTCAAGTAGAGGAAGTGATCATAATGAAAGATGTCATGGAAGAGACATGAGCAACAAAAACAACCAACAATACTCTAATCAACTGAAGAAAGACGTGGAGTGTTATTATTGTCACAAGAAAGAGCATATAAAAGCCTATTGTTATAATAAGCAAAGGAAAAAAAGCCAAGTGAAATACTATTATTGTCACAAGTTCGGGCATGTGCAAGTCAACTGTTACAAGAAGAAAAGAGAGGAAAGACATGCAAGTTTTGTCGAAGAGAAGGACAATCATGCACGGTTGTTTATGGCCAAAACCGTTGAAGAAAAATATGTGAGTAAAACCGCTAATATAACAGTAAAAGAAAAAACCTTTGAAGACCTATAAACTTATTTTTGGTGAAGACATAAGGTGGGGTCATATACCAACATGTGCCACAATGAGTAAGGTATGAGAGATTGTTAGTTACAAGTATTCTGGCTTGAAATTTTTTTTGATAAAATATCGTGACAAGGAGGGTGATTTGATAACTATCACAATAGGTGAGGAATTAAATTTGGCTGAACAAGTTTTAAGTATGAATTTTGTTGCAAAATTAAATTTGAGAAACACTTTCAATTAACTTTTTGAGTTCAAAACCGTTTGAAGTTGAACCTCCCCGGTCCCAAAAGTTGAAGTAAAGAGAGTAAGAGATACAAAATAATCTCAGTCGTTCGGTTCAATTAATGGTCTAGATTTAAACTATGATAAGTTACTACATCAAAATAATGACAGTAGATATGAATCCATAAACATTAATATTGGTTGACCGCATAGTGCTCTTATCGAGAGAGACGTCTTTAAATTTGATTCTATTATTTATTTTTCTCGGTCGGAATCAAATGTTCCTTATTCATATGGAAGTGGGAGAGGTTTAAAGAATTTTGAATCAAAAATTTAGTTTAAAGTCTTCCAAAATCGTTGATTTTGTATTGAAATTCGTACTTTTAATAAAATTTAAGTTCAAAATTCATACTTTCAATAATTATTACGAATCTCAATGTAAAATTAATGATTTAAAAAAAAATTGAACTAAAAAAATTCAAAGTATTTTAAACCTCTCCATTCATATGGACTCTCTCTCGTCGAGTATTTTCTTTCCAATCACCGTATTTGCAATCTCGTTTCCTCCTTTATTTTGAATTTTTTTATGTAGAAGGCGAATCATTTCCCCCTTCTAACAAATTTTATAAACTATCCCTTGATTGGTCTCAAGTCTCAAGCATTTTATATTGTGCTGCACAAATGAGAGCGCAAGAACAAAAATTCTTACACCTAATTTGAAGGATAACAAGTTAATATAATTTATACAGAAGAATTTTCTTTCATTCTCTTCTCCCTCTTAAACCTATCAGTTTGGATAAGTAAATATTTCATCCGTCACTTTATTTTCCCTCTCCTCTTCAAAGATGATATGCACTATGCAGCACAATATTAAGATGTGTTCGGAACATTCTCATCTCCGTGGAAAAAAATAAATTCACTCAGATTTAATTTTTATTTTCGTAATAGTACAGTACATTTTTAGTTCAATTTATTTTTCCATCCCACCATGTGTGTGGAAAACGACCAGAGCCTTAGCATGTTAGATTTCATTCAGAGATTTCCCACCACACGAGTTTAATTTTTTTAACTGGTTCACAGATAAATGAGAAATAATTAATTCAATCCAATTAACTTTTTCTTTCCACGTATATTGATTGTACCAGAAAATCCACAGTGTCCTTATCGAAAAACCCGCCCACATGAATTCCTTTTCACCTAAAATGTTGCATTCGAATAGGGCCTTAGTCCTATTGGGTGTCACAATGTGGGATGAGAATTAATTCACTTGAGTATAGATTCTGAGTGAGACTTGGTGGCTAAGCAAACGCAAGAGAAAAAAAAAATTCAACCTAATTTAGACTTGGTGGCTAAGCAAACGCAAGAGGGAAAAAATAATTCAACCTAATTAATATTTGAGTGGGATGTACAATTATATATTTTGACAATGAATTTTATAAAAAATTATAGAGAATTTTTAAATATTTTTTATAAATATATTTTTAAACTTATGAATTGATTGTGATTCAATTTGATATAATTCGAGTATCATTTAATATTTCTAAAGACTATCAAAATTATATGATAATTTTAACGATTTAAATTTATTGATCTTCGATGGAATACCAAATTATACTAAAATTGTACCAAAATTAAATCACAATTAATCGATAAATTTAAAAAAATATTTATAATTTTTTCTATATTTATTTTTTAAAATTTATATAAAGTAATTATTGACATTGTCAAAATATATAGTTGCCGTAAGAATCACCAAAATCAATAATATTCTCCTACGGTATGTTTGGAGTATGCAAACGAAAAAAGATTTACTATTAAATCAATAATATTCTCCTACGGTATGTTTGGAGTATGCAAACGAAAAAAGATTTAAAAATAGTAAATGAGGATAGTGAAAAAATAGTTATTTCTAAGTTAGCGGAAAATAATAAAAATATAGTGTTATTTCGTTTGAATGGTAGAAATATTGTTTGAATTATATATTAGTAATAACAACTGTCTCGAATAAATATAAGAACAACAATTATCACTAAAAACATTAAAATAATTATTATTTTCACTATTTTAAAATGACGATCTTATATTTAAATCATCAATTACTATTTTAATTTTCAGAAAAAAAAAATTATTCCCCATTCAGTATGCATCAAACATACCGCTGCATATATTCGTAAAGAAATGGGAAGTGTGATGGAAAAAAGGGACTTCGGTCCCATCTCATTTCTCAAAAGTGCTTAACATCATGTGAGGGACTGAGGGGGTTCTGTTTCAAATAAAGGCAGCTCTCCTATTTGAAAAAGAAGTTATTTTGATCATTTCAACTTTCAAAAAGATTAATAATAAATGAAATAAGTATTATTATATTAATTAATTAAAAAGGATAAACAAGAAATTAGCTTGATTACTTTTAACGGAGAAATAAACTATTGTGATGTTTTGATGAACAATTGATTATTAACTAAATTTTCCCTTTAAATATTATAAACTCTCCCTTCATTACTGTCATAGTCTCATGTGAGGGTAGAAAATCGCGGTTGGATCAAATATCCCACTAATTTCAGTCAGATGGCAACTTCCTCCGATCCCCCATCCCCAAACCCTGGAACTAACCCAAGCAAAGTACTTTCAACGATGGATGAAGATCGTGATTCTGTTTCTGATTTCAGAAACTGGGCGGAGATTCAGAGGGATGTGTTAGTGTCAGTTTTTGAGAAAGTCGGCATGATCGGAGTTCTATCAAGCGCTGAGCTGGTCTGTAGCCCATGGAGGAAGGCGTCGAAGGAGGAATCTCGCCTCTGGCGAAGGATCCACGTGGGGATGGATGGCAAAACTACCGATGTGACTGAAGACAAGCTTAAGACCATGGTTAAAAGGGCCGTTGATAGGAGCACAGGGGCACTGGAGGAGTTCTGGATCAGTAGATGTTGCGATGCTAAAGTTCTCCGGTACACCGGAGCGAGGTTAGTTATCTCTCACTTCACTATATTTCTTCAGAAGTTAAAATTGAACTTTTCTTTTGCTATGCTTATGCAGTCTTTGGATACAAGGATAATTAGTTTCTTATATGTTTTACTTATTGACTTCTTCAAATTTATATTTTTTGTTATAAATTTCAACATATAAAATTCACTTGTCATATAGATGAGTTAGTGTGCGGTGGTAGTAGATATATTGATCAACTTTGCATGCTTTTGGGGAATTCAACTTCCGAGTACCCCAAATTTTTAATTTAAGAAATGGGCCTTTTTACCAGTATGCTAACTTGTACAGCATCTAATATTATGAAATAATTGTTGCATGTTGATCATCCATATAGTTCTTCTTTTGTTGTTTACTAATCTAAGGATGCATGGTTATTTAAGATTTTTGTGCATAATTGAGCGACCAAAATATAAGAAATAAAGTAAAATAAAAGTGGATTTAATAGAATTGAGCAGTGCATCAGTTCAATTAAACCAGTCTAATTAGATCTGATAAGCATGATTATGATGGTTTGCACTTAACAAAAGTTTTTATAAAAACCAAACTCCTTGGATTGGGTGATCATTTGTTTGTGGTCAAGATTCATGAACCGATTATAAACTTGAAACTATAAGATATACAACTTTCATGGGTCATGTATTTTCTCTTTGTGCTTCACCTTACAAAATGCATGGTAGGACAATTTTGGGGACTAGAACATATCATGGGTTAATGTTGAAGTAGTATAGTAATTTTATTTCTTGCCAAAGACGATGCATGTGTGGTAAATTTTGGCAAAGCCTGTTTACATGGTCCTGATATATCCATGCATGGATTATCTTTACAATGCATACAAAGGGAATAAATCATATGCCTAGTTATTGTTTCTCTTTTACTTTTGGTTATCATAGGGCAAGCAATCTGAAGAGCCTACGTCTCGTGGGATGCATATACATAGCTCATGAGTTGGTTGATGTCCTGCAAAATCTAAAACAGCTAGAGGAGTTGGAGCTCACTTATTGCCGTTTTAGAGTGGCTGCACTGAAGGCAATTGGACAAGCATGCCCTCTCCTCTCGCATTTCAAACTGAAAGAAGTTGCAACTCTTGCATTGCCAGGAGAGGTAGTGGATGATGAGGCAGCGATTGGGATTTCCAAAACCATGCACCAACTTCGATATCTCCAACTTTTTGGTGGCTGGTCATTGTCCTTCTTAGATCCCCCTTAATTGTTCAAATATATCAGTACTCATTTTACCTAGGAGCAGAGCCAGACATATCATTAGGGGCAGGCAAAAAATATATTAAGGAAATATTTTAACAAGTATTATGATACCTTATAATTTTAAAATAACAAAATTTTATTCAACCAACAATCCAATTGTGGTAAATGAACCGAAAGTTTAAAATCATGAGAATTGGATGCAAATGAACTAAAAAATTGAAATCGAAAAATCTTGAGAATTTGAATACAAATTAACTAAAAAAATTAAATAATAAGATGCAATTAATAAAACTAATTGCAATCTAGAACTTCTAACATTTCTCTTATTCTTTTAGCCTTTTAGCTTTCCATTTTAGTAGTAGTGTGATCTCATATCCAAAAACAGACAAGGAGTTAATAAATTCCATGAAAAGATTGGGCATTTTGCTAATTATTGGATTAAATCTCATGTTATTACTGTTTAATTAAAAAAATTGAATTGGTTTGTAATTCCTACTCTAACCATATATTTCAACATGAAGAAAAACATACCTTGAACTAAATAAACTTAATGTCTACAAAATAAACAAAGAAGACAGCATATATATATATATATATATATATGGCATAACATCAAAAACTTGTATATACTAGCAAATGTACCCGCTCTAAGTGCGGATCCTTATATTTTATAATATATTTTTGACAATAATTAATATTTTAAAAGTAGAAAGGTACATAAGTAATATGTTTAGAGTTGATTTTTATTTTATGTTATTTTTAGAAAGCTTAAAATAAGTAAAAAGTTAAATTAATAGGTGTTGCATTTAATACGAATATATTTTGTAATATTCATGCACTTTTCAAATATGGAAGGTATTATCTATATACCATCTCGCTAGACTTAAAGTATATATGTCTATTCAAAAATTAAAAAAAAATGGAGGAGAAAATAGTGAAAAATCATTCGTATATGTTACTTTCATTGTAATTTTTAATCTTAACCGCACAGATAAATAGAGAGTATTTTGGTCAGTAAGAAAATTTCTTTAAATTATTTGACTCTTCATTCCTTGCCTCCTTTTTAATATAGTAAGATACTACAATGATTTGAATTTTAAAACAAAGTCCGAGCATTGTGCTCTCTTCTTATATTAGCCTTTGATCAACAACTTCAATTATTTTTTTTCTTGTTTTGCATTTGTATTTTTTAATGCATGGATTTCTAACTCGAACAATATTAAATTTGTCTATGTTTCTGTCGTCTATAATTGACTGAAGGTGAAGCGTTCAATGCACAATGTCTATAATAATATAAGGAAATCAGAATTGAGAGAAATAAATAGATGACTATCAGTCAAATAGAACTAGGCCTATATCCTAAATTATGATGGATCTAAGCATCTAGCCAGTTAATTAAATAGCTTGATTCAAACTTTGTACTGTGACCTAAGCTATTTTTCGAAAAACAAATAGAAGTAACAATAAATAGGGCAGGGCAATAAATGTCTCAATAACATTTGAGCTCTTTATATACTTTTACCATCTTACAGTGTTAACAAGCAGTTTACAAAATCCGATTTTCACCCCTAATTATATGTACTCCGCCCCTGATTTTACTTGTCAAGTATACTCTGGGTTTCCGTGCCATCTTACCCATTGTGTATATTTGTTAGTACTTGTATAGATGAGTTTGGTATCCACTTATTACATGTCATGCCTGCCATGGGTCTTTACTGCATGCTTATATGGAAGAATGTGTATTTTATGGTATGTTTACATGGTGGACCACAAATACTGCAATTTCTGTATGGCATTATTAGTACATGCTAGTTTGTCATTGGATGGACACTTGGACCTAATAACTTGTAGGTCCAACTTGCAATGGTACATGTATGGGTTCTATAAACATGTTTATGATCACTTATTGTGCCAAACCTTATGTTCTTTTTTGGCGGTCCTTTACAGTACCCAGGTACACTGGGTGGTTGCAACTTGCATGTAATGAAAGATGTCAGAATCTGTTTAGCAGTATTGCATTTATATTTTCAATTAAGGCTGGGAAAATTAACTAATAGGCTAAGTGACAAGGGGGTGAAGGCAATCCTCCAACGATGCCGGAATCTTGAGTCATTAGATGTGCGCGAATGCTGTTTTGTGAAATTGGATACTGAAACAAGAAACCTCTGTGCTAGACTGAAAATGCTGATTCGTCCTGGAGGGAAGTTATCAGAAGAAAATGAATTTGCATCTGAAGCTGAACGGGAGCGGCCTCTGGATTTGTACGATGACGATTACTACAATGAAGGCTACCACATAGATGGTGATGATTTTTTTGACTACCTCTCTTCGTAATTTGATTTTGTAACTCTAGCATTAACTACTTATGCTGGAGCCTCAGTGGGCTGGCAAATGACTCCTTTTTTTGTTAGCTAAGAAATATTTTATGATACTTGCCCCTTGACTTTAGGCCTATTGTGGAATTAACTAATATATATGAAACTTATGTGGCATCTATTTTCTATGAATGTAAGCAGTTGTCTTTCCTGATGTTTAAGTTGGTGAGCTAATTGGTTCATGCGCCTTTTTGTTTCAGACTTTCAGTATTGTATTGCGCTTTCAGAGCAGCTTGTTATTTTCTCAGAATAGATGTTATTGAATCTATCCTTTTTAATCTACTGGTGGATTTGATGACTTCTTTAACGAGGGTTATATTTTTTTTTTCCTGCTAATTATGAACTAGTGGCTTTGGAACCAATGTCATCTTCAATGGTGGCGGAATCTCTGCATATGGGACTGCATTGTTATTTGTAGACCTCATTTATCTTTAATGTGTACAAGTCAATCTTAAAAACTACCCACGTACCCATCAATGATTTCTAGCTTTTTCATTTTATGTTTATTCTCATATGGCCTGAGGCCAGTATGATTGATATTAGGCCACTTCTCTCAGCCGAAAAAAAAGTCTAATCATACTATGTCCTGTTTTGTACCTCTATAAATTAGTTTTATTTGTGTTTTGTAAGAATATATTAAGCTTGATAGATAACAGATGAATAATAGATAATTATTACAAAATCAATATTATAACAAATTCATAAATAAGATTTAAACAAATAATGTGGATAATATTGTAAAGTACAAAAGTTCATAATTATTTGTCTAGTTTAACATACTCATGCATGTTTGGTTGGAGTGTAAATTTAAGGAGGCACAAATTTTTTATATGAAGTGAAACTGTTAGTTGCTGTAATATCTTTGTGGACAATTATTAACTCAAATGCCACCTTCTCTTCACCTTCCCTTGTACTTTTATTATCCAACCAATTACGTTCAAACACCCCTTCACAATTAGCATGGATTTCTTTAATCCATTTATTGCCCACCTTTTTCCTTTTGTGATTCCAGTACCACCCTTCTGTTGAACTCACTTCAGAAATTTGAATCGGTACAGCTTCTATCCTCCAATTCTGAATTTTCATACTACTTCCTTGACTGGTAATTTGTACTGCAAGGTCCTGTCCAATTAAACTTTGGGTTTCAAGTTCTCAACCTTGTGAAACATTTGTACCTTTTCAGTCCTTACACCAGAGGAGATCTTGTTGAGCAATTCAGAACTGGCAATCTTGTCAGGGTCTTTTGGAATTCTTCTCGGCATCGAGTCAGGTAAAATTGGCTGCAGCTGTGTGAACTCCCCTCCTTCTGGTACAACAACAACAGGTATGGCACTGGCAGTGTCAATTGGGATAACCCGATTTGGAGAATGAGATAAGTGCGCTCTTGCCAAGTCAAACTGTGTGAGCAACATCATGGACTGGTTTGGTAGTGTTAAGAATCAGAACAGAACTGGAGACTAACTGCTCCAAAACCAGATCTGTCTATGGAGAGTGTATCATAACTTGTAGTCAATGGATTAGGAGTCGCTTGGTCGAGATGAGTTGGTGAGCCATCCAGATGTTTTTCAGCTCCGTCAGTATCAATTTGCTGAGCTGCAGGAGGTTGATCGGTTTGCTCAGGTGCTGATTCATCCTCAACCAGAGAAGAAGTGAGGCAATAGATGTTCACCACTGCTCCCTGTGTTCTTCAGCTGCTCGGCGGTGTTCTTCAGCTGATCGGCGGTATTCTTCAGCTGATCGGCGAAGTTGTTCATCACGCTATACAAAGGTCTCATTTATAGTGGCAATAATATTGGCAATCATGGTGTCAAAACTGGTGTTGATGGCCTGGAGCATTTCTTCCATCTCCATGGGCAGATCGGAAATAAGCTCCAACAGATCGGAAAATGGGAGATGAATTACCAGATCAACATCTCCAGATGCAATCGGGCTCTGATATCAATTGTAGTAATTCTAATTAGATCAATTACGAGAATAATTGGATAATTTGCTAGACTAAGAAGAACAGTGAATGATTTTGGATTAAAGGCTGATTTTATTGAAAAAATTGATGAACAACGAATAAGAGAGAGACAAATAAAGGGTTTTGATATTGTTTGTATTCATTTAATCGGCAAAGATAGGTTGTTTGGCAAATTAAGGAATAAATTTGAAAGAATGATAATTTTGGAAGAGGGATAAAATAGTGTATTTTTAGAAAAGTGGTATAAGAGTGTTATTCTTAATTATTTAGAAGAGTGAAAATATTATTTAGCAGTTGTGTGATCTTTTTTCGCACGTCTCACCGTTCAGAGCGATGGATTGCAGAAAAAGAACACAGAATCCCTCTAAACGTGCATTGAGGGGTATATTATGAATATGGAATGTACATTTAGGGGTTTTAGAGATTTTGAGTTCATATAGATTTTGATGAGCGCAAACCCCACCGTTAATTACTCTAGGCTCTTAACCTCGAGGTACTTCTGGATCTCGAAAGGGGAAACAAATATAGTAGCTAAGTGATGATTAAGTGGTTGGGAACATTGAGAAACATGATGAACTTACAAACAAATCAGTTTAATCTTTATGAAATAGTGAATGACGAACTTACAAATAAATCAGTTCAATCTTTATTACTCCGGGAAATGACTTTACAAACAGATCAGGTCAATCTCTATGGAGGGATGAAAGATGAGCTTATAAACATATCAGCTCTATCTTTATTGATCTAGAAGTTGAACTTATAAACAGATTAGTTCAATCTTGCTAGCCAATGATCAATCACACAAAATCTGACTTGATGCGCTATGCTAGTCGATCTTGAGGTCGGTAAAACAGAATATTAGCAGATATGGCCCGCAAGTACATCTTATTGATCTTCTAGATCATGAATTCCAAGCACTGAGCGTATTCGTAAACCTAGGATCACTACGACACAAAGTTAAACATGAAGCGCTGAGCCAGTTTAACATTGAAGCGAGTGTGTTAGTGAAAGAACTTACAAACATATCAGTTCAATCTCATTATCTAGAAGATGAACTTATAAACAGATCAGTTCAATCTTGCTAATTTGTCATGTCATGAACTTAGAACATGATAGTTCAAGACTCATGTATTAGAAGATAATGGATATAGCCCATATGATCATCTTACTGATCTTCTATATCACGAATTTTAAGCACTCAGTGGATTCGTCAACCCAGAATCACCATACACACAAGATTAAACTCGAAGCACTGAGCCAGTTCAACATTGAAGTAGGCGTACTAGATGATGAACTTACAAACAGATCAGTTTAGCCACTTTAGTTTGTCAGATTATAGACTTACAAACAAATCAGTCCAATATTTATACACCATCAGCCTTTGGAGGTAGCTAGTGTCGTGATGATTATTTTTATCACCACATCATCATGTCATCTTCATCAACAGCATCATCATCATCATCATGTTATCATCATTATCATCATCATCATTATCATCATCATGTTGTCATCATTGTCATATTATAGTCATACTATTTTATCAACATATTATTCTTACGGTCATTTTTATATAATATCATAATATCATTATTTTTATTATATTGTTATTTTTATCATTTTTATCATCATATTATCTCTTATATTATTTCTTTATTCTTTATTATCATATTATTTCTTTATTATCTTTATTGTCATTGTCTTTATTATTTATCATGTTATTTTTTATATTTTTATTATTATCATATCACACCTATATAATATCCCTATCTTTATTATATTATGCATGTTTTATTTTTATCATCACATTATTTTTATATTTTATTTTATTGTACTTTCATATTTTTATTATTACACTTATTACTATAATATCTTCATATTTTATTATCATATTATCCACACACATATATTTTTTATAGTATTATTTTCCTTCATATTTATTATCTTTATTAATCATAATATTATTATATTTATTATTTTACATATATATTTTTTTATTATTATATTTACTTCATAAAAAATAAAATAATTAGTTGTTTGAGTACTTTTAGACTAAAGAAAACAAGATTCAAAATATTGCATATAAATACATCTTGTGAATATATTGAATTAAGTTTATCAACTACCTTCGTATATAAGGCATTCATTCTATGGTACAACTCGATATTTTTCGAGATCCTGAATACAACTTATTTTGAGTGAACTTTATGTACTGACAATTGACAAATTCATTCTGATGAGGCATTCGAGATGAAGAGTCGTGGCATATTGCCAACTTGCCGATTGCTATCTAAACGTTATTGGGATGTACCAGAAATTTGGGCTTTGGACCAGGCCGAATTAGGCCCTCTTTGGAGGGTTGGGCCTGGAACAACAAAAGATGGAATCATACGCTCTCTTTCGGTGATGTCCACACTTCAAAATCAGTACATCACAGATCCATAAACGAAAATATCTAAATTCTGAACCCTTGCGCTCTTAGGTTGACGCGCAGCTGTTCAAAAAGTTATAAAACGGCCGCCTCCACCCCCTCGGTATAAACCCTCTCTAAAACCCTAGCCATCGCTGCCTCTCGAATTTCTAGGGTTTCTCCTCCTTTTGTTTTGCTATTCTCGGTGAGTTCTCAGATTTTGCTTTGTTTCCCTCTTTTGCTGGGACTAGCTTATCTTGTGCTGCTTTGACATTCTTGTAGGGTTTGTTTTAGTTGGAGATCGGATAGAATACTTGTTGCTGTGCGCCGTCTTATTGTGCATTTAAAATTGATTGTAGAGCTGTTGCTTGTATATAAAAGTTCTTCTCGTTTTTGGAAAATATTTGGACGGAATGTTACAAGGACCTGTTTATAGTTTAACTTACACTGTTTATATAAATCGGCTGTAATATATTGAGCGACCCTCCCTAGATTAGAGCTTGTTTCGTGACATTTCCTTGTAAAGTAAATTATGCAATGTATTGAGTAATAAGAAACTCAAATGTATGAATTAGGGAAGTTCTGAATCTGACAATTGGTAATTTGATCTTGTGTCTGTGTTTGTTTAGGTCATTTGAAACATACAACGATGGGGAAAGCAAGTGTTGTTGAGGTATGTACAAAGTGCCTGTTAACATTAGTTCCTTAAAATTTTGTTACAATGTTTAATGTAAGTCTATATGTTTTTTTTCTGTGAATAATGTATATTGTTGTGACATGCAGGTTGCCCCAGCTGCAGTACCAGAGCTGAAATCTGCAAAAAAAGGTACTAGGAACATAACTTCTTATAGAGATATTTGGTTATCAGACAACAATTATATCTTAGTACATTTAATTGATTTATTTCCCATCATTCCATTTTTTTTAGGCAAGAGGGGTGCTGAACAGTCATCCGAGAAAGTTTTGAGTGCTAAGAAGCTGAAGAAAGGAGAGAAAATTTTAGTTCCTAAAAAGGAGGTGAAGAACACAAATATGGCTCCACCTCCCAAGAAGAAACCTGAAAGTAGCAGTTCTGATGACTCATCATCTGAATCGGAAGAAGTACTATTTACTTGGTTTTTTGTGTAAGCTGTACATTTCATTCTATATCTTTTTATAATGGTCTGTTTAAATTAACTTATAGGTTAAGGCTGCACCCAAGAAAGCTACAAAACCTGTGCCCATAAAGGCTTCGAAAAAGGATTCTAGCAGCAGCAGCAGCGAAGAGGATGCATCATCTGATGATGTAAGTGTTAATTCTAGTCTTAGTGTATGTATTTGATTAGCAGTGTAGAGCAGATATTAGGTTCCACAATTAATTGTGCATTATCAATTTGGCTAGTGATTACATGGTATAAACAATGTCCTGTTGTTAGGTTGTTGTTTTGTTATCTGTTTGATTTTTTTTCCCTGACCTTTATTTTATTATTTTTGTTAGGAGCCTTCAAAGCCTGCTGCACCAGTTAAGAAGCCAATGTCAGTAGCTACAAATGGGTCAAAGAAGGTTGAATCCAGCAAAAGTGATTCTGATGATGATGATGAGGTATCTTTGTCTTGTTTTTTTTTAGCTTTTTTATCTTGACCATTCTTTTGTATAAAGTATAAAATATTGTTTGTCTCAAACTTTGTCTGATCTTTTTTAATTTATTCTGGCATTGAGCGCTCAAGTCTTTTTAGTTTTCTTTTAAATATATTTTTATTCTCAGAAACCAGCAAGCAAAGGAAAAGCTGCAGAGGGTTCAGATGATAGCTCTGAGGAGAGTTCTGACGAAGAAGAGGTAAGGATTGCATATAAATCAGAGATGGTGCTTGCTTGACTTCTTTGGTAAATTTGGTCGCATTATCAAACTTCTATTTCTCCTACTGCGACTTGTCTAATTAGTTCCCGCATGTCTTTAATTTGAAGGCTGTATCAACAAAAGCATCTAAGGACAGTAGCAGCTCTGAAGAGGAAGATTCTTCTGATGAGGATGAAAGTGAAGACGAAGAACCTATCAAAACTCCTAAGAGTAAAGATGTCAAAATGGTTGATGCAGCACAAACTGTCACAAAATCTGAGAAGAAAGAGGTACTGTGTGTCTTATGTGAAATTTGATTTCTAAACTGTCATCTATTTCTCTAACTTGCTATTTTGTGCAGCCCAAGACCCCAGCTAATCAAAGTCAAGCTTCTGGAACAAGTACTATTTTTGTGGGAAATTTGTCTTTTAGTATTGATGGAGATCAACTGTAAGTCTCTTATTTCTTTTTCTTGTTCTTTTTCCTTGTCCATTTTCCCCTTTTTATTACCATGCCTATTGCATATTAAATTCCTAATTACAATACTTGCAAGCAATAGTCAAAATGTCTTTTGCTTTTCTTTTGTAAATTGTTTTTTCTTTGTTTAATAAAATAATGAATTATAGGAGAGAGTTCTTTAAGGAGGCAGGTGAGGTTGTTGATGTACGCCTGGCTACTAAAGATGATGGGTCCCTAAAGGGCTTTGGCCACGTGGAATTTGCCAGCCCGGAAGCTGCTCAGGAAGTATGCGTCTTTCTTCTATCCATCTTATTTGGTATTTTATTTTTGCTTCCTTGTTATCTCAATTGATTTCATAAATAAAATGCTTGATCTAGGCTCTGAAGATGTCTGGTATGGAGCTTTGTGGCCGAGAATTGAGAATTGACTTGGCTGCAGAACGTGGCACTCGTGCAGGGTATGTGTTCTCTCTTTTCCTAAGCTGAGCACAATTTTATAGTTACATATGTTTGTTATATTGACCAAGTGTATATGTGTAGGAAGGACAACTCCTATCAAAAAAGCGGTGGTGGGAATACAGTATTTGTGAAAGGTTTTGACAGATCGCTTGATGAGAATCAGGTATATTTGTCTATTGATATTTCTTTTTTCTTTCTTATTTTTCATACTGTCAGGCCTTCTTATCCTGTTTTCCTTTTCTGATTGTATTTAGGTCAGAACCAAGCTGGAAGAATTCTTTGGTTCTTGTGGCAATATAACACGTGTTTCTGTTCCCAAGGATTATGAATCTGGTGCACCCAAGGGGTTAGTTTTAATATTTGATAATCCTACTGAGGTTAACATCAGCAGATTCCCTTGTAGCCACCCTAAAAGTTTTTCAAGTTCTCATTTAAACATAGTTTCATTTTCATATGTTAAAGAGAGATGAAATTAAATGAACATGGTTGATTAAAAATCCTACTATACGGCTTGCTGGTAGCATCTTTGGAATATGCCATCTGGGTTTTGACCAACTTACTTTGTTATTTTTGATGAAGCTTAATGTGCTATTTCTTTTGAAAGTCCGCATCAAAGTACGTCCAAATGCTAATAAAAATCTCGTGCCTGACTTGCAGGATCGCATACATGGACTTTGACAACAAAGATGCATACAATAAGGCCTTGGAACTTAGTGGCTCTGACCTTGATGGGTACAGTCTGCATGTTGATGAAGCCAAACCCAGAGGTGATGGTGCTTCTGGTGGTGGCGGCTTTAGTGGTGGCAGGGGTGGCCGCTTTGGTGGCAGAGGCAGTGGTGGGCGTGGTGGTGGCAGATTTGGTGGTGGTCGTGGAGGGCGAGATGGTGGCCGTGGGAGGCGTGGTGGAGGCCGTTTTGGTAGCACTGGTATTGCTATTTTTCTTTCTTGAGAGTTTAGGTGCCAACATTCCTATGGGAAGTTCTACACTCTTCGTTGTGCAATTCATCATAAAATAAAACATGCCTTGATTCCCTCTGGTCAACTGACGTGGGACTTCCAACTACCATTCCCTCTGGCTTTCACTTCCCTTTCAGCTCACCCCTTCCTGTTCTCATCCTATGTGCTAATGAAGAAAGAATTGGGGAATTCATGGGGTGCCTTGAAAATATTGGGGAGTAGATTTGCTGTGTACAATTGGTCAGATATGCTAGGATATGTAGACCGCAGCTGTTGTCTAAAATCCATTATCTTTTTGTTTGGTTCATTTGAATTCTGAAATTGATCTTCTAATTGTGAACTTATGCAGGTAAGAAGAAAACTTTTGGTGATAACTGAGTAAGAACTGGCAACTTCGGTCAAATTTTGGCAATTTTGATCAAATTTTAACAATTTTGGTCATATTGTTAAGTAGTTGTTTTGGTGATTTTATGTACCTTTTTAAGATTTTGGTCGGGATGATGATATGTTTTGGATGTATCTGAAATGAACAATTTGTGTTGAGCTGAATTGTTAGTGATTTATTGTATGTTAGTTTTAGTGCTTATTATTTTAACATTAAGCGTGGATTATTAAATTTTAGCAAAGAATATATGAATGTCATCTTTCATGCATGTACCGCCTCTCATATATATTTACGTAAGTACTATTTTTAAATTTTATGATATCCGATTCTGAAACGTGTACTAGTATAGTTTGTAATGAATTTCGTTTGACTATGATTTGTGGGGCGAGATGGTTTATATGTATACTATTATTTGTGGCAGAATCTGACCCGACAAACTCGTCCGACCCGTTCGGACTCGAACTTGATCCGACCTGATTTTTTAAGAATTTTTAAGAAAGTCAAACTGATCTGATCCGACCCAAACCTGATCTGACTTGACCCGATTTGAGGTCAAATGATCTTCAATCCAATTAAAATTTATCAATGATTTGAAAAAATACAATATGTAAATTGACCCGACCTGATTTCTTTTAAAAGGTCAAACTGACCCGACCCGCCCGATCCGAACCCGAACCCGACCTGACCCGCCCGATTGCCACCTCTATATACTATTATATAAATATTATCTATTTAATTGAGGGATAAAATGGATATAATAAAAAATTATCATGACAAAAAATAGATTAGTACACATTTCATAATCATGAACTCTATTTCTCTCCATTTTTTTTTCTCTTAAATACTATTATTTTCATAATATTATTATTATTTTTATTTAGCAATCCTGTGCATATTTGACAATGGTTTATTTTGACCTTGACAATGGACCTCTAAATACATACAAAAAAAATAAATCTTAAAAATAAAAAAAATTTATAGACGTGTTCTTCAATTTTTAGATTGATGGTCATTCAAATTTCATACAATTTCATTATCATTTGATAGTCCATCAAATACTATCAAATTTTCATGCAATTTACAACGGTTTTAATTTAATGATTTTTGATGGACTATCAAATGATAATGAAATTTGAATGACTATCAATCTAAATGTAGAAGAACACATTTATAAAAAAAAAATTCATTTTTAAGATCTTTTTGTATTTATTTAGAAATCCATTGTTAAGGTTGTCAAAATAACCCACTGTCAATGGATCCCCACTATATTTTTATATGCGGCCAGTTTTTTACTAAAAGTGCACATATTATTCTGCATGTAAATTTGTATTTTACGACATTGATCCTAAATTATGTTGTGCAATTATGATATTTGATTGAACCAATGGAACTAGAAAACTGCTTTAACAAACTTCTACATAATATATGTTGTACTTGTTCCATTGTAGTAATCTGAAAACTCCAACGTGAATTTTTTTTTTAAACGTTGACAGTGGCTGTCAACTCCAACGTGAATGCTTTACTTACCAGCTATATGATTCATCAGAATCATCACCATGCTTAATATCTAGCTTAAAAATAAATAGTATGTCCTAGATGAATCATTGTTAAAACTTAAGCATAATACGAGTAACAAATAATCACTATGCTGAAACATTGATACCAGACGGTACAGTGGACATCAGGCAACTGTCTAAGTTAGGGCTGTCGATGGATCGGATTTGAATCGGATACCGAAGGATCTAAATATAAATCTATTAAAAAAATATAGGATTCATATGCAAATTCGTATCTAATAAAATTTTGATAATTCAAATGTGAATCTATTTTTGTTATTATAGCAGATTTCGGATCGGATTCGAATCATATTTCGAATCTTATATAATAATATTAAAAATAGTCTAATTTATACATGACAAGCGAAAAATTATCATGTTATCTTAAAATTATTTCAAATGTAGCGGCAATCATAATCCATGTTTGCTATTATAATAATCTTAAAATTATTTGTCTCAATTATAAACGTAGTAACAATCATAATTATTTGTTTCAACTTCCAAAACATATAATAAACATCAAATAATACAATAAAATCTACCTAATTCAACTTCATGAATCAACACATGGTGAAAGATAAATATTGTTCTTCAATTTAAACTAAATTGGATATGTCTATTTTATTAATTGACACATGATATGATTTTACTTACTTTTGTTTTATTTATTTATCAAATTCATAGTGAATTCGAATTAAGATCTTATAAGATACAAATGTGAATTCATTATATTAGATGGATTATTTTGTAGAATCCATATGCAGATTTAATGAACTAACGTATATATTTTAAGGATCCATATACAAAATCATTTGTACAAATTCGAATTAAATTTTGGAGGGGGGGGGGGGTTCCCAAGAACTTGGGATAAAAATTGATTCCAAATCTTTTTTCACCGTTGGATTAGCACTGAGATCGAAACAAAGTATAGAGTTAAAAATAAATTGCATCAAAATTGATGAAACACTATTGATCGGACGGACGGTGAAAATAAGTTTTGGAACCAACTTTAGTCCTAAGTCCTTGGAACACTCCTCGCTTTCTATGAATATCCATTGACAACCTATGTTTTATAAGTACTATGAAAAATCCTTTTTTTCATTCTAGAAAGGCACATTATTTGATTCAGAGCATGTTACATGAACATAAGGAACGCGTGAAACACACTATAACAAACTGATAGAGAATCACCGAAATAAGGCCTCCTATTTTAGGCAACAACCTGGAAATCCACCTCATCTCGACAACTTCAAGTTCTAACCAATTCGTTTCCTAAAATATCCTTCTTACAGCTTCAGCAATGACCAAATTTAGGCATCAAATGGGGGCATGTCTGTAGCAGGATGTCTTATAAGTATCTTTCTTCTCTCTTTCATCAACACTCGTTACAGTTCTCTTATTTCAACTAAAACAGTAACTTTGCTTTTGCATCCAAATACATTCTTTCAAAGCCAAAAACCACATGGCTAGCTTTCAATTGGCTTCTGTCCTTTTCGACCGACGGTTGAGGCCCAAGTCTCCATTTGATGCCGTAGCACCAACACGCCTAATCACACGGATGAGGAGTAGCATCCATTTGACACTTGACACGATCCAAGAGGAGGAAGGATCATTTGACTCGATTGATAGTTCTCGTATCATAACCTCATCCGATCTATCCACATTTGTTTCTGGTCATAAAAATCACACTCGATAACCTGGCGTGCAGGTTCAAACATATTGCTCCACTGCATTCAGCCAGCAAAAGTTTTTATTTGCTGGTTGAAAACAGTTCTTTATGTGGTTAAACATTCATGCATCTTATGTTCTCCAATCAAAGCAGCTGGAGACTGATTGTGTATGTACTAGAGTTTTGCTCTTCACACTGAAGAATCTTGTATTTTTGGATTTTAGTGTGAATGTGCTCTCTTATTTGTTTTCAGATGAAGGTTAATTGTACCTCGGTGTTAAATTGAAGAATTTTACCTGTAAGATGTTGCTCTTCTCATTGTGTCAAGTGCCATAATTCCTAGAAAATATTCATTGGGTTGATTCATCCTTTTTGGGTTGATTCAAATTCATTCAGTAAAAATGTCTTGTGCGGCCATCATTTCTCTCCTAATTTCTTCTTGTTATTACTGCACATACAATGTCCTGATATTCAGAACTCAAGACTTGTTGTCTAGTGTTTGTTTCTTTCTTCATTTATTTGTATTTTAAATAAAGTAGACTTCAACTACTTGTTAGAAATATTAATTAATTAAAAGAGAGTTACATGAGGTAAAGAGACATTCTAGCACATTTCAAGCAAGAAGTCAGCTGTAGCTGAAAGGAGAGAGAATAGAGAGAGTTGAGAAATGTGAGGTTCTGATACTTCTAATTAAAGTGATTATAATCTTAATATATTATTGAGAGTTAATAAAATAGTTTTGAGTGTTTTTAATATATCATGTGTCTATACTCTTCATCTCATCTCATCGTTTTTTCTTACTACCTACATCCTAAAATTGTGTATTAATTGTTAATTTATTTCTTTATATAAACATCCATTGTGTGCATTCATCGTCTCTGATATTAGAGTTTATACATAACATGAATGACATTTCAATGAACACTAAAAATTTCGATGATGTTTTCGATATTAGTCCTGACAAACATAGAACAAAAAAAAACTACTTTATCTCTACTTTTACTATATGCATTCATTACTTGTGATCCACTTGAGTGAAGTTATATTAAATTTGGATGTGACAATTTTCTTAGATATTATAACGTATTTGAAAAACAATTAATATATCATTTGTGAGCTCTATATAACGTATTTAAAACCACTATATATAATTTTTGAGCTAACGTATCTGAACCAGTTGATAAACTGGTGAGTAGGTCTTGTTCTCTGCTTCGATTTTCTGTATCTCGATTAACATCCCAACTTTTGAAATTTCGAATAAGTAAATCCCAAATTAAAAGTGAACTCTAATTATACTTAATAATATTCATCCAAATCCGGACCAAAAATTTCCACAAGATAGCCCTCTTGTTCAGAAGGTTCAATTCATGGTAACAATATCGTTATTATAATTATAGCACCAAAATGTCGTAAAAGTAAAGCTCCAATAACAATACGAATTACATGGCGTATTAAAGAGATTTATAGCCCCAAAAAATTTCAGTTAAACTATGTTTAGCTTCAGGAAAGAGGGGGGAAAATGAAAAGAAAAAATATATCCTGATTTATAATGGCGAATATAATAATACAGAAAAAAAATGCATATTTCAGCTCCTCCAAGGAAACGTCAAATTTTTCACAGATTCAGAAATTCAACTGTGGTTGGCAAATGCCAGTTCTTGCCTTTCTTTAAATGAAACCAAACCAAAATCATCTTCATCCACATCATCATCCTCGTCATCACCATCATCATCATCATCATAGGAAAATCTATCCTCATTATTTTCATTGGAACAGATCTTAGTTTCTTCATTGTCTTCCTCTTCAGTTGCATTCAATTCACCTCGCAACTCATGTTGCTCACAACTAGCCTCAATACCCAGCAACTCATTAGCTTCCTGTTTTTCCTCTTGTGTCTGTGCCAGAGACAAGAGGATATTCTTCAGCTTCTTATCAGGTTCAATTTTCTTTTCAACCATTTGTTTGTACCAAGCAACCGCACTACCAAAACCCAAATTCTTCCCATGTGCATCCATAAGGATTGTATATATTGTCGTGTTTGGGTTAACACCCTGCACCAGCATTCGCTCGTACACCCTTACCACTTTTTCTACATTATTTTCCTTTGCATACCCTTTCATGAGTGTACCATATGCTACCACATTTGGCCTTAACCCATCATCTTTCAATTGACGAAAGAATTTCTCGGCACCAACCATGTCACATGCATTTACATAGGCCGACACCATGGTTGTGTAAGAGTATAGATCAGGTTCGCACCTAATAAATAAAAAACACATGATGATCATCTTACTTGTAGCAGTTGTTACATATAATCTAACAAATATTGAAATTCAAGTATACTATTACCCTGCCTTACCTGTTTCGTCTCATTTTTTTAAAAACTGTTTTGGCTTCTTTGACCATTCCTGATATGGAAAAAGCGTCCAGTAATATATTATATGCTTGGCGTGTTGGCCTGGTGACAAGTAACCAAAAAGTAAAAGGAATTATAACCAAATGAAGTATAAAAAGGAAAATTGAAAATGATATAATAAGTAAAAGGAATGATTCAGATGATTGTCTTCTACAATTTGGTACCTGGACACAGTTATTTTCATCTAAAATCAAAGTTATAGAACTACATAAAAAGTAATCTTAATTTTTTTTGAAGGTCAGTTGGCGATATGCCAACCAACAATCATATTAATAAGAAAAATATTCAGTTACATCACAATTACAGCTCAATTTTAAAATTATATTGGTTATCATCATGTTGAATTTTCCTAAGTAATTGTAATGAATAAGTTTCTAGACTACAAGATAATTAGCAAGAGGAAAAAGGCTTTTGCAACACACTGGGTTTGAAATATGCTTCTCCATTTGTTGTTAAAGAGGAAAATATTAATAAGAGGAAACTCGTACATGACTTCTGCATCAAGCATCTCCTCAAAAACTGCCAATGCTTCACTTTCTCTCCTAGCCTTGCCATAAGCTTTTATCAAGAGAGAATAGCTTATGACATCTGGTCTAGCTCCTGATCTTTGCATCTATTAAAAGACAGACTTTTCAGATGTATCCTTTCAAAAGATGCTTTTACAGGCATCTTCCATAGTATACCCCACATATACCATTGGAAATAACTGTTACAAAACTTTTCAGAGATAGCTATGCTATGATTAGTTCACTTTCATTTAGGGCTGGTTGGATGTGATCAGTTCGTTCTTTTTGGATATTTCATCTTGGCAGGATTAGATTCTATAATCCATCCTTTCTTTTTTACTACAAACTCCTTTTAGTTGAGCCGTACATTTTCTTAGTTTAAGAAAGAGAATAGATACCTGATCATAAATATTAGAAACTTCCTTGTAATCTGTTTCAAATGACATCAGGGAATTAAAAGTGACAGTAGTTCGAGGGATTCCCCTCTTGGCCATCTCCGAAAACAATTTATGGGCTTTCTCATAATTTCCTGCCTTCTTGTACATGTAAATCATCATGTGAAACATTTTTTGATCTGGTTTGAAAGGAGATCTCTCTTCTTTCAAAAGGCTCTCAAAGACTTCTTCGGATTCCATGTACTTCTCCCCCTGAATAAAAAATATTTCTGGTTATTTGCACACAAAATAGCAAAGAACCCTCTTTCTGTGCTAAACTCGTTCTTACTTTCTTTTTGCAAACTAATTAATTTTCCAATATGAGAATAAAACAACATACATCAACAAAAGTTTTTAGTATAATCTGATAAGTCACTGGTGATGGTGAGGGACCCATAGACTGCATCCTACGAAATATCGCCTCAGCTTTGTTGTACTGCTTAGCTCTACCATACGATTCCATCAATGCTGTATGAGAAATTACACTTGGTGCGAAACCACTTTCATTCATATACTTCATGAGTCTCTCGGCCTTATCAAATGAGGCTAATTTGCCATAAGCAGTTATCAGCATTAGAAAATCCATCTCAGAGAAGTTCCACCAGTGTTGCGTCCTTAGCCATTCAAGGATCTAATAGAAAAATAACACAGTAGTATAGTCGTATAGTCATGACCTAGTTAATAATTTAGGAGCACAAACTTAAACTCAAACCCTTCAAATCATACGGAAAACATCTAGCAGGCACAACCAGCACCTCATAATACTATAAGCATTTCTACATTGTACAGAGATGGTATCAGTACTCGATCCCAACAACTCACTTTGGTTTCTTTTCTTTATAACTCAACTAAAGAATGGTATTAAGCACCAACAGAATATAAGAAGCAATTTCATGAAACAATGTACTGGTGCACAACTCATGTTATGTCTCTAGCTATATAAATTTGCATTACCAGTAACAACAATAATAGTACAATACATAAATAATAGTTAGGTCTTGACATATTCTGGTATCAGACAGAATGTATCAGGGCTAATCTTCTCATAGCTCTGCTTAAATTTGTTCATAACACATCTGTGTGCATTTGATTCTTTACCAGCATGTAACCTGAAATATGATATCTTGCCAGCTAAGCCCCAGCAGTACAGCAATATTTGAAAGTAAACTTCATGTTTTTACATTAATAATTAGTCAAGATTGTAGTTTCTTTTAAAATGAAAATCCAAAACTTGTCATACTTTGCAACTGAACATAACTTTTTTGGGAGTTATCATTTAACATACAAAAGTTAACAACAAAAAGAAAATGACAAGTTGCTTCCTGACTTAAGCTTAGTATCTCAATCTGCTCAAATAATTAAATGATCAATTACCTCACTGACAATATCCCATCTCTTCAGCTGCTTAAACCTGACAAGAGTCCCCAAAATAAGATCCCTTGGGAGAACATCAGCTTTATATCTTTGTTTCCTGAGAGCATCAACAGCTGATCCAGACTGCTCAATTTCTTTCATCAATTTTCTCCACTTCTTTTGCTTGAGCTCATCAGATGTATTTTGAAAAATCTCATCTTTCCTTTTCTTCCGCATAAACTTTCGTGGGGCCAACATGTCACAGCAGACGACCTCAAGTCTCCTTGCATTGTTGGTTGTTTTGAGGTTTCGAAGGGGGATAGGCAGCTTTGTCTTTCTGGTAAGAATTCAAAAACTTAGATGAGAATTTTCCCAGTACATCTGTAACCACACAGAATTCAAGTAAAAAGTGAAAACAATGAAAATTTTCCCTCCTTGAAGCCTTTCAACTATTAGCTTGAATTTACACACGAACTTAATTGAGAATTTGAGGATAATAAGTTTAGAATTAGAACCAGAGTTTGACTGTACTTTACTCCCATGTACTGTGATGCTAGAATTCAATTTAATTGCCCTTTAGGTCAGCAGTAGGCAGGATTCAATTCCTCCAGTAAATTAGTGAGCTAACTTACAAATTATCCGATATTTCTGAAAGGTTAAACTTCCTCCCTCATTCAATTATATATTTCACTGCTCCTCAAAGAAGGAAATCATTCCATCTCGCCCCACCCCCACACAATCACAGAGACGGAGGGCGAGGGAGAGGGAGAGGGAGAGGGAGAGAGTGGGGGTTGATCTCGAGAAAAAAGAGGAAAATAGAAACAGAGAGAGGTACCGGATACTTGAAGAAAAGGAGAGAAGTGACTGAGAGCCAATTGCTTCCATGGATGGAGAGTAAACAAAGGAGAGAAGCCTTATCAGCTCTTGTAAAACCCCACGATAACCCCGCTTTCGCTCTCATTTCACCGCCTGCTTCTTATTGATAATGTAACGGGTTGAAAATAAACGCATAACGATCCGCAACATAAGAATATGTACCATGTTATACATACAAGGTTGATTTATCTAAACCGCACAGCTCGGGATTATATCCATCTGCATCAAACGATCCAGATAGAGCCACATTGTCTTTGTTATTTGTTCATTTTTTTATATATTCTGTTTTTTTTTTTTTTGCATAGACCTCTAATTTAAAGTTTTACTATGGTGTTTTTACTACAGTAATACTTCAAATTTTGTGAAATGAAAGCGGGTAGCCTATTGTCACTTTTTAAAGGTAAAATAAGGTATATATATATATCTTTCAATACGTTCTAATTTGAATATTTATTCATTTAAATTTAAAAATTAGATATTAAAATATCAAAATTTTAGATATTTACCCATAACTAATATTATCCTCATAAAAATTAAATTAACAAAAATTAAATTATAATAGAATAAAAGTACCTCTCTATATTTTTTTCGTTATTCATACAGTTTGCACCGCAACAAAATCAGTGGCGGTGCATTGAATTATTTTATTTTTCTATACACATTGTGTTGCTGTTATATTGTTATTTACCCTTACTCTCCCTCCTTGAGCTCTAAATATGCGTAAATGCAACCTCAAATAAAGTAACATATTTCTATGAATCAGAACTGACACAATCCAAATCTGATATGAACCAGACTTAACCGTAACTAGTGCCTACCAATGAAGTTGGTATTACAATAAAAATAGTTTCATAATTATGATTTTGTGATAATTGTGTGTGTCACTGAAGTAATAAAATTAGCAAAAAGATTTATATATAAATAAAAATATCTTGAATCATCAGAGGGGTATTTTTATCTTATTATAATTTTAATTAATTATTAATTTGATTTTTGTGATGATAATACTAATTATGGATAAATATCTAAAATTTTGACATATTCAGGAATAAATATTTAATTTTCAAATTTAAAGGGGTAAATATCTAAATTAGAATATGTCAAGGTATACCCAATTTTACCTTAAAAAAAGGTTCAAATTTTGTATTCTGAACGGGTGTTTCTGTTAGTTTGTAATAATCTTAAAGTCAATAATACGATAAATTTGTTATATAAAGCTTTGTTCATGAATTGGATATTTAAACGTTATTTTGTTTCCTTGAGTATTATTGAATTTATAAATCATTCTGAGTTCATGACTGGAATTGTGAAACTTCATAATATAGAATATACTCTTAAAAGTCACTAACTATGGTAATTAGCAGGAACACTAATTAACTACTATCAGGTTAGTATGTGGATTAAATGATGGTCAAGTTGTACAGGCCATAGACAAAGAGTTGTCATTTTAATCACATAGATAGATGTTCTAGAAATATCGTATTTGACAGACCACAAATGAAATATTAAATGGAATTGTGTTCGTGTCATTAATATTTTCGTTCAGTGTTAAATTCTAAAGTATGAGGTATTTATCTTTCCTACATAAGATATATATGTGTGTGATTTCTACCAAACGTTATCCGTAAAAGGTGGCTATAAAGGTAGCTCTTCGGTATACATAACTTATGCGGAGGAAGAGATGATTTGCCAAAAGTACTATTGTCCCTCGTATCTCTATACGAGTTATAGCATCACTGGGCCCCTTGATAGAGTAAGATTATCTGCTAGCAGTATAATTACAAGAGTAATTATATTTGATAATTTACTCAGGATCAAGAAAAAATTAAGTTTGTAAGAGTGACACATACCTACCTTGAAAATGATCTGATAGCTATGAGACAAAAGAATTAAATACAAGTAAATAGTTTACTGGATCATGATATTGTACAATACAACATCATCTGTGTAATTGGATGGTCATAGTGTATTCTGCCAGATGCCTCATATGATTATAGAGGTTAAAATGGTTTTAACTCTATTTACCAACATAACACAGATCCTATCGGGTCACACCGTATAGGAGTTAATTAATCGGAGAATCTTATTGATTAATTATAAATTATTTATAATTAATAATAAGATGGTTATAATTAATTATATATGATATAATTAAATTATATTTGTCATAGAGATGACAAGAAGCAAAAACTAGATTGAATTTATAACGTGTTTGACACGTTGTATAAATTTACCGAAACAACAACCGAGAAAAATATAATTGTACATGACAAATATATATATATATATTTGATTTGGATTTTAAATGTTAATTATGTATTTAAATTTTGGGTTAAAATCCCATTTATAATTAAATCCTTAATTAATAATTAAAAGCTCAAAATCAGAAAAGCCCAAAAGTTGAAATGCCCGAAAAGGCCCATGGAAAACCCATGCCGACCTTAGAGGGGCATTTTGGTAAATTGGACAAAAGCCCAAGGGAATTTTGGTAATTTGGCCAAAAGCCCAAGGGCATTTTGGTAAATTAGATGAACTTTAAGGGTATTTTGGTCTTTTTACTTTGGAACCTCCCTACTATTCATGAGGGTATTTTGGTAATTTGGCAATTCTACATTTTCTATAAATAGTGGGGTGGGATGAGAGAGAAAGCTACACCAAATCAGTTCTATTTTCTCTCTCTCGGTATACGGTTGTTTCAGAATTCACGAGATCGGTGAATAGTATTTTTATGAAAGTTATGGTATTTCTGCACATTTGTGAAACAGAATAACTGCGAGTCGTGAATAGTACTATTTCGTCTTTTTCTCAATGAATAGTATTTTTGCGAGAAACCGCGGTTTACGGTATTTCTGGTAAAAGAAATAAGCCGCTCTCTGGTCAGTTCTGGTGGATAACCTACATAGACATCAGATGTTTGGTGCTCCGAGACAAGCCGATTTTCATTTCAATTGAAATTTGGAAGCGATGTATAACATCTTATATTAATCTATTTAATTGTTAAGTAGATTAATATTTTAGAAATCAATCATGAAGTAGATCAATAAAGGTTTAAAGATGTGTGTATCTGTCGGTAATCATTCGACATACCACTTTAACTCTAAACTTAAGTTAGAAGTAAAATAATATTTTACTGTCTTTTATAAATGATTAAATGTGTGTATCTCTCGGTAATCATCCGACATACTTTAATCCTTAACTTAAGTAGAAGTAAAATTTTTGTTCTACGGTCTTTCCACAGCTTGAGTATTAACGAGATTTGGGCATTTCAAAACCCGACAATTTCATCAATCATGGTTGCATCTTCCAGCGAAGAAAATGGCCCATTGTGTATATATTAATCGGATGAAGGGGGGGCATATATTAGGTGATATAATTATTGATTTTTCAATTTATAGTGATATAATTCAGAAGTACGTACAAATATATCTATAACTAATTTAGGTCATGATAATATATCAAGCTATTCAGATTGCTCTCTAGAGACGTTTTTGCAATTAATGTCTTAATCAGATATACTTTGAACATTGATTTAACTAATCATATTCCATAACTATAATTCTCAAAGAATCTCAAAATGTAACTATAATTCTCAAAGAATCTCAAAATGTAACTATAATTCTCAAAGAATCTCAAAATGTAATTTCTACTGGTTCCAATGTTTAGATCAAAATAAATTGGAGGATTTGTTATCTAAAAAGACATTTTTCATGCACCTTATCTGTGTCACATAGTAGGCTTTAATGGAATTTATATAGTGGACTTCCCCCAAAGAGAAATGCATTATTTATGTCACGTAATCATTTGTCATTCCGTTTTTTCTTTATCTTTTTTTTTTTCTTAATCTTGTTTGGATAAGCCATACTAGTATGTCCAAGGTGAAATAGCTTTGAAGGTAATATCCTCCTTTTTGTACTTTTCTGCAAGAATTCTCGTGATGTTATTCCATTTCCATGCTTTTATATTTGAAAAATACTCATTTGTGTTCCAGAACTTGTTGAATGTAAATTTTTGCCTACAAAAGATTTTTAATGTTAAAATTGAAGTTTTAATAAAGTTTTTTCTTAAAAAAATAGAAAATCTGATTAGTAAATTATGACAATTAAGCACTAACTATTAGTGTTAGCACTTAAGCTGAGCAACTTTAACACTTATTTACAATCAAGGATGCAAATAACACAGGTAATTATGCTAGCACTCCCTCGCTAATATTAAGACACTAAGGCTAACTTTTGCTTCAAGTTAACGGCTTTGTGAGAATAAAATTAACAATACAGAACAAAACATAACCATCTAACAATATTTATATATGCATTTATGTAACAGACAATTCCAGTTATAAAATGATTATGTCTGTGTGTTTTTGTGTGCACAAAAAGGTTATAAAGAATAAATTGAGGACTTAATGATAAGAGTCAATTATATATCACTTTCAATTAGAATTTTATCTTAAAAAATGTCTTTTTTGTTATATCTTAAGATTTTTTATATATTTTATGTTGAGATTGAGATACTGCTGTAATTTGTGTTTGTTTTCAGAAAACAAGAACAACAACAACAACAAAGCCTTTAATCCCAAATAAATTGGGGTAGGCTAGAAATGAAACCCAATCAGAAAATAAGATCAAAGATCTCAAATATCAGTGATAATAATGAATATGATGAAAGAAAAAGAAAATAAATAAATAAAATAATAATAATAATAATATATAAATAAAGATGATAATGATAATGATAATATGCTAATAATAGTAGCAATAATAATAATAATAATAATAATAGTACAATAACTTGTTTTCAGAAAACAAGAGCACAGAGAAAAATACAAATAAGACTAGAGTTCAGAGCGAAAATCAACAATATGGCACAAAGAAATTAAGCAAAAGATGAAGCTTACATGTTATGGCGAACCACAATTATCACACCAAACTAGAAAATCAAAATTTGCTCACTGTCATCACTTTACATAAAACTACGGATTGCACTTTTTGAGGCTGATGGAGAATTTTATATACTTTGTTCTGGAAACTAAAATACAGAAAAACAGCAGAACATAGTTTCAAAACTTCAGTCCACTATTAATGACGATGGATCGTGAATTTTGAATTTCTCAAGCAATTATTGATTAGAATTAGAATATTTTTGTACCCATTTGTCCCAAAGACAAGAGGCCTCTTTGAAAACACTCTTACATTTAGAAGATGAAGAACTTAAAGAAGACAAAGGATTTGAAGGAGAAACAGAGATTCGAACATGAAATCGACTCGGTTTTTTTATTTATTCTTTCTTTCTTTCTTTCTTTCTTTCCTTCTTTCTTTCTTTCTTCTCATGTAGAATTTTATTTATGTCATGGCACTGTTTGTACTTCATACTTTGATGAGCGGTCAGACATTCTTCTAAGGGTCTAGATGTAAACTCGATAATTCTATGGTTTAATTATATTCTTTTCATATTTTATTGTTTATTATTGTTGATTTGCTTGAACTGATTGTATTGTATAGTTTTGACCAATTACATGATATATTAGAGTTTATGGTTAAAAACTGAAAAGTGAAGACTTAGACTATAGACTAGATATAAAAATATGACACTATATTCTAGAACCGCGACTGAATTAACAATTTAGACTAGACTAGATACTTAAATGTGATGTGTATAATCTAAAAGGATTGTAGGGCAATCTAGGGTTTGTATTAGCCATCGAAAGGAGATGTACAAATTTTAAGTTAGGAGACCACGAGTAATCTAAGGTTTGTATTAGATACTGAAAGGAGATGTACGAATGATAGATTAGGAGACCACATGGGTAATCTAAGGGTTGGATTAGGAACCGAAATGAGATGTGTAATATTTAGGTTATGTCAAAGTTATTCACTAAGTTTAATGAATTTAGGTTTGAAAGATGAGGAACTGAAAAAAAAAACTCGAATTATTTAAGTACAGTGTCATACTACTACGAAAGTGTCTATTTAATACTATCATATGACCAAGAATAAAAACGTAGAAAAAGAACATAATGAGTATGTTGACTATATAAATTAGAGTTAAGCAAAAAATCCTTAGAATTTTCCTTATTGATAAATTTTCAGTTTACGTCATTGATTTTCTATATTAGTATACTTTTAGATTAAAGAATAGTCCCTCTTTGTTAGTCTAAATTATTAAACTGGTTAGAACCAAAGCCTTATCCTTATTCTTATGGATTCAACATTCATAATTATTGCTTGACTATATCATACGTTTGCGCCTGAATCTAGATATAATTAGAATAATTATTAACATACAGTGAAAGATAATTTGGCAATCGGCTCAAATGCCACTTGTTTACAAAATACAAGAGAAGCAAATTTGTGTATAAACTGACTGGAGCTTTAACAGCTATCCCTTGAAATTAGGATGCACACAGGTACTAATCAAATAGTATTAGTTAAGCACAACTATATAATCTACACAACATTACATAATTAACTTCATACCGCAAACCAAAGCACAAGATACAAGCCACGTTATTCCACAACATCTTTATTTATTTCCTTCTTATACACCTACAAGATAGCAGATAACACATCTCCTCATGCCTGGAAACGCAACAAGAGGGAAAGGCATACTTAACCTTCTCCATTTGTCATCCATTTCTCAAGCAATCAAAGGTTATGGTTATACAACTACAATTGTGGAGTAGTTATTCAATCTGATAACAATCTTCATTTAGGATGCTTTATATACTTAAAGCCTCGATATCAGCAGTGGCACAGAAACTGAGGCAGCTTCCTCTGCCATCACAGGATGGAACGTCATTTCCAGTGACTTTAGATCCCCGTACCTCTCCAGGACACGCATGCGGCATTCTTCAGCAGCCTTGAGACCAGTAGAAAACGCACCATGTACTGTACCTGTATACTTTATACATGTAGCCTCACCAGCAAAGAATAAATTGTCTACTGGTATGCGAAGCTTCTCGAATAAATCACGAGATTTGCCAACCCCATCATATGTATAAGAGCCTAGTGAATTTTCATCTGTTCCCCAGTGTGAGACTAAGTACTGGATCTGAAAAGATAGAAAATACTTGACGTTATATTAGTTCCTTAAAGAAACAATTGTTGTAAAAACAACAGCTGTAAGTATCACATTTCTTGTACTGGTTACAGATAGAAGGTAAAATGACAAAATTATAGAGGTGGGAATTGAGATTCTGTGGTTGAGCAACAAGCACATGGTTTTGTGCATGCAAATAGGATTAAGTGCTGTTACGGAAAATTTAGTTGCCAGAGAGTAGTTGCGAGTTGCCTCACCAGAGCCTTGCCGCTGTCGCGGTACCATCAACCCGATGGCGGCCGGACATCGGTCGGAGTTCTGAGTGACAAATGTAAGCCCACTTGCGAGTAACTGTTATACCTGCAACTATAGATGCACCTCACCCCTTCGGTTATCCCACCAAAATCATAACCACCCATAATTATATGCCAAGCTTTATTCATTAGAACAAACAGCACGACTTGTGACTAGTGAATTGGTTGCTTTTCATCACTTTAAAAAAGTAACTTATTGAAGACAGGTTGACAGCACAAACTAAGGGTCCGTTTGGCAAATCAAGGAATAACTTTGAAAGAGTGGTAATTTTGGAAGAGTGATAGAATAATATTTTTTTTGGAAGAGTGGTAGAAGAGTGGTATTCTCGACTATTCGGAAGAGCGAAAATATCGTTTGGCAGTTGTTAAATAGTTAAAATATGAATAATTATGATACTAATAATGATGACGATAATAATAATAATAATAATAATAGTAAAATAATAATCATAATAGTAAGATAATAATAATAAAGTAATAAAAAATAATATTATAATAGTAATATAATAAAATATAAACATAATCATAATATACTAATATAATAATAAAAAATTATAATTATAATCATAATTATAATAATAATAATAATAAGTAATCATAATTTTAATAATATAATCATAATCATGATAATAATAATTATAATCATAATCATAATAATATAACCATAATCATAATCATAATAATATAATACCACATAATAAAATAATAATAAAGTAATAAAAAATAATCATAATAAATAATAATATTATAATAGTAATATAATAAAAATATAAACATAATCATAATATAGTAATATAATAATAAAAATTATAATTACAATCATAATTATAATAATAAGTAATCATAATTTTAATAATATAATTATAATATAATCATAATATAATAATCATAATCATAATCATGATAATAATAATTATAGTCATAATCATAATAATATAACCATAATCATAATAATATAATCATAATCATAAAAATAAAAATAATTATAATTATAATAATATAATAATAAATTAATCATAATATAATCAACATATAATTATATAATACAACATAATAAAATAATAATAAAGTAATAAAAAATAATCATAATAAATAATAATATTATAATAGTAATATAATAAAAATATAAACATAATCATAATATAGTAATATAATAATAAAAAAATATAATTACAATCATAATTATAACAATATAATAATAATAAGTAATCATAATTTTAATAATATAATCATAATATAATAATCATAATCATAATCATGATAATATAATAACAATAATGATAATAATAATTTAATAATAATAATAATCATAATATTAATATAATAATAAATTATAATCTTAAATATAATATAATAATATAATAATACTAAATCTTAATCATAATCATAATCATAATATAATATAATATAATCAAACAATAATCGCTATTCCAACGAGAGCTAATCCGATATTCCACCTATAAGTTGGTATACCAGATTAGCACTATTCTGCACTCTTCTACTTAGTCTAAAATTCGTTTGGCAAATTAATTCGTCGGAATAACTATTCTATTCCAACTTTTTGCTATTCCATTGAGTGCCAAACACTCCCTAACTGAATAGAAAAAGAACTGATATTTTTTTGAAAATAGTTGGTGAAAAGAAAATAATTGATCTTCTTATGCAACAACTATTGTCCCTCATGTGCTATAGCGCAGAAGTAGCAAATCATAATATTCAGCAATTTTTGGTGGTAAATTCAGGCAGCAAGTGATATACCTATACCACGAGTAATACAAATTGGTAAGAATTAAAAATAGATACACCAAAGAGATGATGATCACAATTCACCAAAAATTTATGCCTACTTAAAAGTCATTGATATAGTTATTCCAGCAATACTACAATATCAGAGAAATGCAAATACGCACCGGTTCACATGCATTAGGCAGGATGTGCTGTAACTGAGAGAATGCGAATTTTGCAGCAGCCTCATCCGACAATTTCTCTATATCATGAGCAAGTCGACCAGCTGGCATGTAAACAAGCACAGGATACCCAGTTGCCTTGTGCAAATTAAGAAAATAACTACATCCATAAGTAGTTGATGAAACTACCCCTATAAACTCAACATTTGGCCAGAATACCCTCTCAAAGTGTAATGCTATTTTATTCTCAGTGCCAACACTTAGTTCTCTTATTGCCTCTTCCTTCCAGTCTGGCAGTTGAGGTTCAAATTTTATCAAGTTTGCTTTTAGTACACCGACCGGCACAGTTACCACAGCAGCATCAGCCACAAAAGTCTTGCCGCTTTCTACCATTACTTCTACACCATTATTGTGGCGCACAACTTGTGTAACCCTAGAAGAGGAACAATTTCTTTAAGTTTATATAATGGTTATGTCTGTGTCTCAATGTTAACTTTTCTTTGACCAATCGCATATGACCAAGATCTCTCATAACTATTAGGTGCCACAGCAGTTGAGAAGGAAAATTGAAGGACTTAGCAAAAGGAAAATTGCAATAACAAAATTTGATCTAAAACTTGGTGAATTTCATGAAGAGCAGATTTACTTAGAAAACACGATTGTCTAGAAAATAAATACAATAACAACACCAAAAAGTGCACCCATCGGAACTCCAGTGCCCATAAAGGACTTGGCAAAAGGAAAATTGCAATAACAAAATTTGATCTAAAACTCGGTGAATTTCATGAAGAGTAGATTTTACTTAGAAAACACAATTGTCCAGAAAATAAATACACTATCATCACCAAAAAGTGCACCCATCGTAACTCCAGTGCCCATAAATCAAAAGATGGGAAAGCATGAAGTAACCTCTAATAATGGTGCCTTCCCTTAAATTTAAAGGGCTAACAATGCCAAGAAGTAAAGTAAAAACTGTACAAACCTATGACGTAGGCGAATATCAATGCCTTTAGCAAGAGTGTTTATGACAGGCCGGTATCCCCGCACCATTAAACCATGCCCTCCTGGAAGCAGCACTTCCTGTATTCATTTTATAGAAACTATTAAGTTTTCTTTTTGTTTACCTGAAAAAGTGGCATAGCCACCAATTTTATTAAAATTGAAACCAGATTGCAACTAATATGATATCCAAATATACCAGCAACACTAGGCTACCCAAACAAGAAACCCTGATGTTAATAGGAATAACAACAGAAAAATCAAGTCACACCTCAACAAAAAATTGAAACCCTGATGTTAAGTCCCAAACAAGTTTAAGATAGGCTAGAAATGAAACTTGACCGCAGTAACAAAAACCAAGGGAATGACATTAAATCATGCCTCATGAAATTATGGGCTGCTATGCACTGAATATATAAAAGAAAAATTAAGAAAAAGAAAATACTTTGTGTTTACCTTGTCCCAAGATTGAAGAGAGATTGTGTCAGCATCAGTGGCAAACCATCCTTCCATACGGCACAGGTACCACTGGAGCACATCATTTGCAAGCCCTTCTTGTCTAAAAGAACAGATAATTAAGAAAGAACCAGAATAAATAATCAATAAAATCGCCAAGGAAGTCAATTGGAATGCCCTTAAAAAATAAAAAATAAAAAATGTTTATTTACACACCTCAGATGCGGATTCTGTTCCAGTACTATTGCAATAGCCTTTGCAACAGACATATCTTCACTATTTTCTTTTCTTAGCCTTTCAGTCTGTACATGCAGAGAAACAGAAAATGCTGTTAAGAGAATTAACCTTTCTTTTGTAACTATAAGATAATAATAATATATTTTATTAAAATCAAAGTACCTCCTTGAGTATAGTCTCAAACACAACTCCTATCTTTTGCACAAGGTCTTGAGGCACTTGATGCCCACTGGTGTCAAAGAGTGCATAGCTATGCACAAATGGGACAATTAGTCAGTCGCAGCTAATATATACTGAGATCATGTTTTCTTTTCAAGACAGATAATACAAAAGTAAATACCTCTCCAAATCATGATCAAAGAGTACTGAATCATCTCCACTGGTACGATAAAGAGGAAGGCCAAGCCTTCCTATCAGAGGTGCCAAAGGGTTCTCTTCGCACACACCATGTAGCCTAAGGCAATCATAAAACCATCAGAATGAAACTCGAGTGTATATTAATTTTAAAATTTTCAAATAGTCTCCGGAAAGATTTCAACTCACCAAGAGGCGCCGAGGTCAACAGGAAAGCCAAAAGAGAAATCAGTGCATATCCGACCACCTATCCTATCTCTTGATTCAAGAACAACAACCTAAAGAAGAAAGCCAAACATCCAATTAAACATTGGCAAATAAATACAGCTCCAGAATATTGGTAGTCCTCAACAAGACGCACACTTTATTAATACTTACAATCCCGTCCACTTACCATCTAGTGGGTGCAATATTTTCTTAGTAGTTCATTTGTATTTTCACTGAAATATATCGAGGTAACTGATACCATCTTTATAAATTTTATTTTCATGAGTGAGTTTAGATGATAGATTTAAGAAAAAAATAGAAAAATAAATGACAGCAAATATTATTATTCATATCAATTGAGATGGGTAATATTCCAGAATGCTTGCTTCATTTCTGTAATTTGTCAATCCAATCTTTTGGGTCTACTCCTTTCTAAAAAGTATGTTAAAAAAATAATAATGTACCTTGAATGATGCATTCTTGAGTGCATGGGCAGCAGCTAGGCCAGCAAAACCACTACCAATTACGATCACTGAAGGAGAAAGTGATTTTCTTCTAATGTTCGATACACGAGACACTTCAAAGAATACAAAATAATGAACATACATCAATTTGGTGTCCTATATTAATATTAATATGATACACCTTAAATGCCAGAAATTATTTTCCTAAAAGATAAGTAACTAAATATTGATCCCCAAGAGTCTAGGAAACATCAAACTGAAAGTGACTATACTATCTACAATAGTTGTTTGCAAGAAAACCGTTTAACATAAGGCAAATAAAGACAATTAAGCTTAGGTCATGCTATGCATATCAGCATGCATATAAAAGAGACCATAATAGCATCACTTGAATGATATATGGATAATAATTTTTAAAAAATGATCCACGATCCATGCCAACCAAAAAGTTAAAATACATTAGTTAAGCTACAACAGTCCCACCTAAGAGTACCTAAAAAGGCACAAGAATATACCACAAAATAATAGAGCATTATTCTCCACCACACAAGTCTTTTTCCCATTCTTTCCTTCTAAATTGTAAAATTTTTACATTTAGTCCCTTGAATCTCTTTTTTTTTTTTCTATTACAACTACAAATCTTTTTCTTGTACAAGTTCATATCCAGACTTAATAGTAATTTACCCGACAAGTGTAACAGTTTGTTTGTCTGGACAGAATAGTTGCATGGAGGCTCAAGTGTTAATCTAGTGGTTGTCGTAAGTTAGGTACATACTTAAATCACAAGGTTTCTCCTTTTTTCGCGTAGAAGTTTGACATAAACATAACCACAATCTTATATCAGAAGATCATCAAACCATATATACCCCACAGGGTGGTCTGCTTGCACTTATAGCAACCACATATTTTACTTTATTTTTTCTTAACAATAAAAAATCACTAGAAGCAACTAAGATTCAGAGGAAAACTTCAAATTTGAGTTGCTTTGAGTTGTATAAATAAACAAAAAGATCAGTCATTGGTTGATAGAATATTTATGTACAACTTTGGAAGTTGTGATCACAGCTATGTGAAAGTGGGAAACAAGTTGTCTTGCTCTGTTCTTAGCACAAGAGAATTAATTCCTACTTATTCTGGGCACAGGTTAATCAACGGGATAGTTGTCAATTTTAATAAGCAAAGCAACAAATAAAGATTGAAAACTATCCAGTTCATAAAAAAAAATATTCTGATGGTACTTGTAGTTGTTTACTTGTTTACCCTTAAAACTAATGTAAGAAAAAGGAAATTATATTTTTGTACGAAATGAGCACAAAATGAGTTCCTCTACGAAACAAAAAAAAAATGCTGATTCACTTCACTGTCTGGAATAATTGTTTTTCAAAATCTCCAACTTTTAGGGGTTTCAAGACAACTATGCCAATATCATAATTTCAGAGTGGTATACTGGCATTAAAATTGCCCCGAGTACTGTGTCGTTTTACCAATTTCAATTTGTTGAATGCTAACTCCAAACACCAGTTGAAATCATTATGTTTCAATTCACAGACATGCAATTTTGTCCAGACTATAAAATAAGTTACCTTGTTTCTCCATCCTCACGGAAATGACTATCGCAAATCGATATACAATTGGAAGGGGGTATCTGTAACTGAGGAGAGAAATGGAGGAGAAAAACGAGAAAACAGGTCACGAAGTGATTCGAGTTAGAGTTCAGCCCCAAATTCACGAACCAGCTCATGCGATATGCCCCGCAAGACCGCGCTACGCTCTCTTCTACTTAATTCCTCCAAAAACCCTTCAAATCCGATCAAATTGGAGGGACGTCGAAAGAATTAGAGCGATTTTGAGGTTCTTTTGTGGAAAGTCGGTGTACTTTTTGGTTTTTAGGTGAGAGAAAGAGCGATGGAAGGTGATTTAACGTGGAGAGAAAGAAACCCAGACCTCGATCCTTTTCTGTTTCCTTGGCGTGTTCGTTTGATTTCCCCATCGCACAGGGGGCATCTTATAGTTTGTTTCGTGGTGGTACTGGTGGGTTACTTTGGCGGTATGTACACCCCCGGTGAGGTTGCCTTCGATGGAATTATGGAAATGTGCCACCAATTTGGTTCTTTGTTTCCTTGTGAATATGACGAGTCGATCTTAAAAGCATGTTTTTTTTCTTATCTGGATTGAATATTTCCGAGTTAATTTGGATATTCATTATATCCGTTAATTAATCTCCATGCATGCTCTCCGCATAATATTAATTATATCAGATGTTTAATTTTATCAATTGATTAAAATATGAATCAATGCTATAATGAGGGACTTTTTAATCATTATGATAAAAATATTAATATGTTGAATGTGGTGTCTAGTATCAGTGACATTGTCACTAAATACTAAGGTCGTGGATTTAAATCTCAGCACACACTGGAGAGGGGAATTGGGTGCTGGACCGATCTCTGATATAAAAAGGCCTTCATAAAAAAAAATACATTAATATGTTTATGTTTATTGTGTGATATCTTATTGTCAAATATTATTATTATAATATATTTATAATTTACGTAATGCATCTTCTTGCCAAAAAGAAGTTTCTCTTGAAAGAGAAGATTCATTTTGAATAAAGTTAGAGCAAAAAATAATGTAATAATAAGATAAACGACTTTGACTAAAAGAGGGGTGATAACTACATTCTAATTCTGCACTCTATGCTTGTACCTCAGAAAAATTCTAAACGCAGATTGTACAGGCTGACACAAAAGTCATTCAGATGATTCAGACAAAAGTGTTTATACTAAAATTCAAAAGTATTTATATTAAATATATTGAAATTTATAACATATATGGAACATTTACAACATATATAACAATATTTGTAGCATATATAGTCATATACATATTGGGTATTCCAACCTTAGATTAACAAACCCTAGTGTATATTTAATATTTAATTTAGTGAGTTGCCTTTTATGCCATTTATATTGTTAACATGTAGCCACAGTTTTTTTTAGTATTTTAAAATATTGTTATATTTAATTTTCAGTACATAATAGATGTTTATTTTAGTTAATATTACTATTCTCATTCACTCTTAGTTGTAGTTTGGAAAATACCAAAATCTCAAGGAGATAATCATTGCCGCGTAAGGTCATGAATTATTCATATTTAATTTGTGTGCGTGTGAGTGAGCATAATAATAACTAAATTATTCAAAAAATGTTCAGCGATGTCAATAATATGTGATTCGAGTATAATAAAAAAATGATTAGTTCTTCGTGATATAAGTAAAAATAATGTGAAAATACTAAAATTCTGATCAATCAAATAAAAATTCACATTATTGTTTCCAACTTGGTATTCTGCCACAGAAGATCGGAACAAATACATTAAATATATTAAAATAAAGGGGCATATAAAATTCTGCATTGACACGATATGCAAGGTCTACAGCATTACTCGTATCTCTCCCATTTGAATTGAAACGAATTATTAAAAAATATTTGGATTATTCGTAAAATATATTTTATTCGCAAATAAATCGTATATAATTCAGTAAAGAGACAAGTCAATGTTTTATATAATTATATGCGTATCTATTTGTGTGAGCTCAGCACATGATAATAATCACATCATTTAACGCCCCCATAAGACTCTGAATTCTCATATTAAACGCCAAAATTAGGATAATTTTTATTTTCTGAGAAAACAGATGGCAGTGAAGTTGACTAAAAAAGTTTTAAATAAAAATTTCGAAAAAAAAAACTTTTACATTCTGAATTGGAACTTGGCAATAAAAATTTAACAATCGATAAATTCAAGTGTTTGTTGCATGCAAATGCAACAGAAAATCGGGGACCCAACAAGTGGCGACAAAGAAAGGAAAGAAACGCGTGTGACGTCATCCGACGCAAATCGTGAATCTCGCGGTTTGCGTTGCTTGCGCTCTCACTGGCCACGTGGGCCACATGGCAACTTCGTACCTTCCCACATTCAATTCTTTTAAGTTATAGGATCTCTTTCTGCACTTATAATTTGATCCGATTAAATGCTATCCGATTCGTTCGTATCACTTGCGGTTACTCTGCAATTAATTCGCTCCAGCTGTTATTTCTTATTTCGTTTAGCAACGGCAGTACGGCACAAGCGGTGATGCTACCTGTGCTACACGACAAGAAACTAATTTTTTTTTTAATCTACAATTCTGCAATTGCAACAATTGGCAGTGCCGATGGGCAAGTTCAGCTTAGCAAGGTTACAGTTTTTAATGAAAATAATTATTAGTAAATTAATATTATTAAAAATAAGAGTGAGAAACGGGTAAGTTCAAAAATACGAATAGCAACGCGCCACTGGCAGTGGCGCGCTCATTTTTTTTTTTTTTTTTTTTTTTTTTAAAACGCGCCGATCGCGCGCGGCGCGCTTTTTTTTTTTTTTTTTTTTTTTTTTTTTATGAAACGCGCATGACACGCCGGCGGGCGCTTTCCTTCTTATATATACAAAACGTGCGCAGGCGCAAGTGAGATGGAGTCGCTGCGCGGGGTTTGGACGAAACGCGCCACAGGCGGGCGCGTTTCATTATTTTTTTGAAACGCGCCCATCGATGCGCTACCGCCATTCGTATATTTGAAATTTTACGGTTTTCACTCTTATTTTTAACAATATTAATTTACTAATAATTATTTTCATTAAAAACTGGCAAGGTTAATATTTGATAGCGATTGAAACTTGAAAGAACTCTTTAATGAACTCAGACCGTTGTATCTTTGCATGTAAATTAAGCAAGAGATCATGTAGCTAACATTAGAAAAAAGGAGTAGAATAGATCAGATAGCATTTAGGCAACATATAGCACGTGTCAGAAAAGACGACATGTCGATGTCATCGTTAAACACATGGGTAAACATTAAACAAGCACCGATATCAAGTGTGGGTTTGATCGAGATATCTCTATATCTCTGTACAAATTTTAAATCAAAATAACGATATATACGAAGGTGACAATCAAGTCACCCAACGGTCCCAACCACAATTGCGACAACATTTTCAAGTACCAAAAGAAAAAAGAATTCGTATATATAGATATATATATGTAGTTAAAATCAAAATCTACATATTTAATTTGACGTCTAAAATTTATAATATTATGTTTACTATTTTCTTTGGAATTTTCGCAATTTTTTTTATAATATAATGTTATATTAAAGTATACAGATTAATCTTGATTAAATATTTTAAAACTCAAATTGAGACCACAATTATTTTTTATGGCGATTATATTCTTTCATCCACCTTCAAATTGTTCAAATAATAACAGCCATTTATTACATCGCTTAGGGGTGTATAAAAGAATATATAACCCGCCTAACTCATATATCGTTTTTTACTGGATTGATATTTTATCCGATTAGGTACACATTATGATTTTGACTAACCCAGTGGGTTTATAGATTTTTTTTTTTTAAAACTCATCCAAACCATACCCGACCATACATAATTATATATTCTATATTTTTAAAATTTTGTATATACAATTTATTAAGCAAACCAATCGAATAACTATTCAAAAGTTAAAATTTTACTTTGCGTTTTAATTATTGATATACAATTTTTGTTATATTTTTTATTTTATGTATGTTTTATATCAACTTTTTTTAACATTAATTGTTAGTTATATCTTTTTCTTTTGTGAGATATAACAAATATTTAATTTTTAAATCCATTATTCATATTTTTAAAATATATATTAATTATAATTTCATTAATATAAAATTCAATATTAAGATAAATAAAAAATATATATATAATAGATTATTTAATTAAAATGATAATTTGTATAACTTACAAAAAATACACATATAAAAATGGATTGAGTTGGATCATGAATGGGCCAATAAAAAAATATTTCAACCTAATATCAGATTGGATTGAAATTTTAATAAAAAGTATTAACCCACTCGTTGTATACCTTTACTCTCGTTTTCTCATTAGGACTGTAAATGAGTCAAGTTTGAGCGAGATGAGCTTAGCTCAAAGTCAGCTCATAAAAATACAAGTCAAGTCAAGCTGAGAATGTGAAATGCTATGGGCGGAAAAACCTAACTCACGCTCAGCTCATCACATTTCGAGCTAGCTCACGAGTTGGCCCACGAGTTAATCCATGTGTGTTGACTCGGTTTGACATTTAGATTTGGTATATCTACAAACTACAAGACTAGTATATCTACAAGATAGGTACAAGAGTTGGAATAAATTTGATATTTCAATAAGCTATGCTCTCAATGACATTTTTGTTGCACTAATTTGAATTTATGGGCTGACAAAAAAATATCGAGTAAGATATACGAGTTAAGTCACGAACAAGTAAGTGGTGTTGCTAAACCGCTCAGATGGTGAGAGAGGATGAGAGAGGGGTTATTGGATTAGAGCTTGAAAAAAAAATCTATTGTTATTCTAGTTGAGCTGAGCCAATCCAACTCAAACTCAGTTTGTTTAACTACCGAGTCATATTACCTCAAATCAGATTAACTCGAACCAAATTAGTTTGAGTCCGAACTAACCCCGAACTGAGCCACATGCCCGAACTTTTTATTTAACCCTACTTCTCATTTTTTTTCACTCTTCTAACCCTATCATCTCTCAAAACCATGATGTTATTTCTCAACTGAAAATGAGAGAATTGACTAAATCGTCCTCAATTGATGAGTGAGAAAATGAAAGTTTTAATGACTGATAATCATATGTGATGAATGCATTTATAAATATCTATTTACTGAGGATTTGGTTTAAAGGGAATTTTATATTTTATTACAAACAAAGATATATATGATGATTATAAATCTGAAGCTGATTTAATCGAAAAAAAATATTAAATTGGATAAATAAGAGAGTTTTAATAAATTGAAAAAAAATGATATTATAAGTTTTAGAGAAGGAAATATGTAAATTTTAAGAGAATTCAGAAAGGTGCATATAAAATTAATTTCATATGATAGCAAGGTCAGTCGTCGTCGCTTTGCCTAATATTTAGGGTAGTGTGGCGTGCTACTTCCCACGTCTGAAGGCTTAATTTATGTATTTTGAATTTGGTCAAAGGTACTTTAAACATTTCATATATTGTTCTCGTTATAACCGAGTTTAGATATATAAGAGCTCACACTTATCCATTAATATTCAATATTAAAATTTTCTTAGTTTTGAGAAGAAAAATCAAAATTTCCGTTGTTGAAAGTCAAAACATGCGGCGATACCGTGCTAACGCACGCACAAGATTTCTGCCGCCCAAATGCTATGTCAACTTTTTTTTTTTAATTAATATTCTAAAAGTTTAAAGTTCAACGAACTGGACTGTATCTAGCCTTGCAGATGCAATGCGTGTAAATTAATATATATATATATTGTTTCAGACAAGATTAACAGAGGAACAAATAGTGCATTCATGCATATTTCAGCATTTTGATCATAAAATAAAGGAATATTGCAAAAAAAAAAAATAATGTGCATTTTCACCAATAAACTCAATGGTTGTAGGTGGTTGCTTGAACTTGGAATTGAGAAACATATTAATTAAATTCACCGCACTTGAAAATTGCAATTCTCTGTTTGCTGTTTATGCAAGAAATTACATTATCAGCAACGACTTAATGCGACATATATTCATAATATCTTTAATAAAGAATACACATAAAATAAAGGAAGAAATAAATAAATTAAATTGACTAAATTTTGCTATGAATCGAATTTTATATTATAGATGAAGATATCAGACTTAATTAAAGTAAATTATCCATAATAGAACTATTCAATTAAATTTATACATATAAAGAATTTGGACCCTCCAACCTTCTAATCAGATATTAGATATTTGGTCTTTTTGACATCTAGGTAGACAATTATAGACATTTAGTAACAAAGACAATGTTCTCTCTTTGAAAGTTTGTAAGTTTGAAACTCAAATAGAGAATTATTTATAAATAATTAAAAGATAGATAGTTTAGACTCTTATTTTTACTCGAAAAAAAATTACTCTTCTAGACAACTACTGAGTCCAGACTTCAAAGTTTAATTGCCTTCTAATTTTCTTCTTCGTGATGATACCTCAATTAAGTCTAAAGTTGCTCTTGATCATCCATAGACTATATATGGTACATTAGAAATATTTCATCAAAATTAAGTGCGCGCTGTCAATTATTAAAAAAAAATGCTCGCAGTTTCCTGTATGTTGGAAATTTGGCCACGCAAACGTGTATCCACTTATGATTTATCTTGATTTGTTGTTGAAAAAAATATATATCAGATTATAAATCATTATCAAGACAGGGACCTGCAACGCTCTATATGTAGATTATGCATCATTATACAAGTTAAATATAAAATAGTAACGTAAAAAATAAAAATACGACACATTCTAATGACAAAACAATATTTTTCGTATTAAAGATCATGGGTTTGAAATTGAACAGAAGCTCTTATGAGTTATGATATTTAAGTTGAATAGATAAAGCTCTCATCTTTTTAACACCAAAAATAACAACAACAACAACAATAGTAATAATAATAATAATAATAATAATAATAATAATAATAATAATAATAATTATTATTATTATTATTATTATTATTATTATTATTATTATTAATTTGAGGTAACAGTTGATAGTATTTACCAAAATCACAAGTTTACACAAGTTTGGGCAAGTTAGAAAAGACCGGTTTGATGAATAACTAATTTTACTATAAAATCACACAAGAATCGACTTAAGAATGATCAAGAGAGAATGTACAAACTAAGTCGAATACTAGATGCGAATGTAATGAAAAATATGCTATAAAGATTCAGCCAAATATTAATTACCAAAAAGAGCAATTGATGTAAAACAATATTTCACAAGAAATACACCTTTGTAAGAATGTAAATTATGAAATACACAAGATACAAGTGCTGAAATCTAAAGAAGACACAAGATGTTAATGGAGTTTGGTTATAGAAACCTATGTCTTCGAGTCTCGTCCCACTAACAGAATGCCGCTTTATTACTCAAAAATATCTTACAATTAGAAATTTTACCTTCTTCACAAAACAAGTGCATGAAAACTAAAAACTATCAAAAAAAGAATAAACCAAGAGCACTTAAGGCTAAAAAAAATAACTAAAAGTTTGAGAGAAAATTAAGTCAAAGCTCAATGATGTGTGCTATGTACTGTCCAAAAAAATTATAAGAGATTCTTTAAATTTGGCTAATTCAAGATCTTAGTTTCTTGTAATTTACAAGGAGATAGTATGGGATCTTTGATAGTTGTTAGATGAATACTCTGGATTGCTAAGGATTGTAAAAGTTTTAATTAATTTGAATAATCACATAACATCACCTTAAATAAGTTCTTTAATAGAAAGCAGTGGTATTTTTACGCAGGGAACCGTTATAACGATTCCTAAACCGTTATAATATTTTTTAATCTTGAATCTTGAGTTTCCAAGAATACCCCTTGTCAGGTCTTCTGATAACGTTATAACGGTTCAGAAATGAATAAGATGATCGGTTATAACAATAGAAAAAAATATTGAACGCTTTATAAAATATTAACAATGATTTGACTATTTGACCAACCTATGACAAGGTATACTGCCATTTGGAAACGTTATAACGATTCACTTAATTGTTATACGTTTCATGAAGCGTTAATGCTTCATGTAGCGTTACATAACGATACGCTCTGTTAACTTTTACAATATCTCTGCCTTCAGAAGACTTAGAATATTTTGAGTGTGAAGTGTGAAAACGTTATAACGGTTCATGAACCGTTATAATGGTTTTCTGCAGTAGAGAGTTTTTCCCTTGTAAAATTATGAAAAAACATAAAATTTTGAATTATACATGAACATGAAATATAATCGTATATCTTCATAGAAGTCTCTTTATTAATCTTGACCATTTGCACTTGAATTCCTTGAAGTATTCTTAGAATCCTACACACATATCTTAAAGAACCTTGTTAAATTCAATTATGTTTTGCAAAATAATAAAATCAAAAAAATATTAAGTATAATAATAATAATAATAATAATAATAATAATAATAATAATAATAATAATAATAATAAACATAGCACATGAATACATGATTCGCGTGCAACTGTGTAAGCATGAAAAAGGCAAGTACAGAAATATACGGAAGAAAATAAAGTACTTGTCTGTTTCCACAGAAAAAAAAAAGCGAAAAAAAAAGAGATGTGGATGTTCACGTATAAAGTTGCATTGCACTATGTATTCAGAAAAAAGAAAAGTTAAAAGTAGCATTATTATTGGTGAGCCCCAGAAGCCAGAAGCCAAGAAGTATATATTATTTTTTGTTACCTTTTCTTTCCAACAATAATTCTGAAGTTAACATAACTTAGAACAGTTTACTAAGCCAGAAGCCTAGAACCAATTATGATGCCTTTGCCCAAAACTGGTGGGCCTATCTTATATTGCTCTCTTAAACTAGAAAGGATACTAAAATGTAGAAGACCACAAAATATGGGCTTTAATTATACAACGAAGGAAAATAACGGCCCAAATTGTCGTTCTCCAACTTAATTTTTTTTTTTTTATTTAGTTTCAATGTGAAATTTGGGGAATTTGAATTCAAACAGAAAAGAGGAGGAAACAAAATAAATCTTCTATTTAGTTTTTCTGGGCTTTCTCATGTTCAGTTGGGGATTGAAATTCTACGCAGGCATCGCCGCACCGGCATGTCGGGTGGGCCTCATTTCCCGGACTATGATATGTACGAAATGAGACCCAGGTTGCAATGTATGTGCAGCCCATTCAACGGAGTTCCCATTCATGCTTTCTATGCTTGATCAACACTTCCATGGCCCAATTCTTTCCAGCTTGAAATCTAAAGGACAAGGTATAATCTGAGCCTTTCAGATGGAATAATGCAAGTCGAGTCGCTGTAATTTCAATTTCAGCAATTGCAAAATTGTTCTAAAGTATAGAGGCCGCGATCACAATCAAGATATGATGTGAATGTGAAGTATAAAGCAGCAGAGAATGCAAACTAATACAAGTCTGCACACAAACTCGAATCCACTGGAATAGAATAACAGCAAACTGTTCCTGTGTGTATGTGACAAAAAAAAAAAAATAGAACAGAATTCCAGTCCGCATTTCTCAAAATTAATAATACATTGAAAATTTATCTTAAGAAAGCAAGACATTGAAAAACCATTAATTAAATTGTGGGCAATTCACATTCCTCATACTTCAAAGCCTTCCTTACTAATCCGATTGATGGCCGTTCTGAGGCTGCCGGATGACAACAACAAAGCCCCAGGTACATCACACGTTCCATTTCTTTTACATTATAATCGCCTCGGAGCCTTTCATCGGCAGCTTCATGGAGTTTGTTCCTCCCGTATTGCTCCCAAGCAAACTGTACCAAGTCTACATCAACTACTCTTCTCCCACATGCTATTTCTAGTAGGACAATTCCAAAGCTGTAGACATCAGATTGCGTGCTCGTTTAATTCTGCCATCATTGTTGAATAATTCTGGGGCCGCATATCCCCAAGATCCAGAGGCATTTGTTTGTTTGCACCGAGGCCATGTTCTGCAAGCCTTGCAAGTCCAAAATCACTCAGCTTAGCTTCCAAATTGGAATCTAAGAGCACGTTACCCGGCTTAATGTCTCTATGAATAACATTCTTGCCACATTCATTCTCAATATGTAAATAGCACAATGCATCAGCAAGGTTGAGTACAATCTCATACCTTTTGGGCCACAACAATAAGCAGCGTGTGTCGTAAAGGAGCGAGTTAAGACTTCCATTTGGCATATACTTGTATACCAGTAGGGGTTGGCTGTTATCTTCACACCAGCCAAAGAGCTCGACTAGATTCAGGTGCTCAGAATTTCGATTTCTGACTTGAACTCCTTCAACCCTTGGTTTGATCCTTGTTTAAGTTGCTTCACTGCCACTTCATTGCATCTGTTCCTCAAGTAGCCTTTAAATACAGGACCAAAACCTCCTTCCCCGAGCTTGTTCTCTGGCGCAAAATTTGATGTGGCGCAAAATTACTGCTTGTGCTTGTACATTTAGAAACAAACAAAACCCTGCAAGAACCAATGAGACCCCGATAGTGCTTGGTATAATTGCATGGAATTTTGGGCTAGATTTCTGCTTAAATGGTGGATAACTAGGTAGGGGACTTGGTGACGATTCAAAGGTGGAGGAGAACTCCCAAGAAAGGATCTGATGCGTCTCATATCTGGTTCCAATGTAAGCTGAGAACCTACTGCCACAGTGTTTGAGAATATTTGAGTCAGATTTACTTTATAAGAGAGGACAGGATCACCAGGCAATTTCGAATCACCTTGGTAGTTCAAAAACACGTTTAAGGTCTAATTGCCAGCACTGTACATAATCCATCAATGTGCCAGTGTGCCATTGGCCATGATATAATCAGGATACCTATGGACGACGACTGAATAGATACTATTGACATCAATTACAACATGGTAGAACTGAGGATCAAAGTCATTGAAGAAGGTGTCAAACTCCACAGCCACCATTTTGTTTTGCGAGATTTCCATGTCGATGGAATTGGAAAACAAGCTGAGGTTGCTGCCACAAGAGTCAGGCGGCGGGAAGTGAGGATAAGGGGAGAGGAGAAATGCAAGGCTGTCACCAGTGTGGCCTCTAGAGGAATTAGTCCATTGATGACAAAGGAGAAATGAGTGAGAAAGCTGCTGGCTGGCTGGCTGGTGACACTATCCATGAGTGCAATGGGTTTGGTGTAGGACGCCCAGCTGAAACCGTCAGCTGGAGATGAACCCGCAGTCACTGGAGGATGCCGTTGACAACTGTAACATTGCCATCTTTCCTGATATCCTTCCAATCAGAGGAGGAGTTATAGCTGAAGTAGTTGCCAGTAGCAGCGGCGTTTGAAAGAGAGACGTGTATAATTAGTAAGTTGAGCAAGTGTGTGATTAGGATCAGCTGGTTCATGGAAGCTAATCTTTTCTTTAAGAATTGAGCTGTGCAAAGAGTAGGTGGTGCAACCGTCCAGACAAGGGACATGCAGAGAGGAAACTGACATGTACTTCTCAGAGATAGAAATGGGTAATTAAGAAGAGGCAGATTTGTTAATGTCAACAACTAAAACCTTTTTTATCTCAAATGCTAGATTTGATAATTCAAAATACCTTAAATGACAACTCTAATTGGGTTAGTGCCAGCAAGTAATACATCCATGAATTTTATACAATAAGTTGCAGTTTCCTCTTGATATGGTTGTCAGCACCACTATACTCGATGTAGATGGCACCTTACATCTGAACAAATTAATTGTATATCAAACTTCTTTATTTATCTGCAGGTGTCAACTTCTATAAATAATACAGCTAGATTTCATTCTGGATTAGATAAAAGAATAAGAGCATTTATCATGAATATGCTGATCATAGTTTGTGAACGAAATAAATAAATAAATGAAGTACAACATGCTTTGGATGATAAACCTACACTGCATACAGCATAATAATTTGACTTTGATCGAGCTAATGCAAGCAATGTTGGAAACTTATTTTTCCAAACAATTAAAATAGAGCCAAGTTATTTTATATTATTCTCTTGATTCTTGAAAGTAGAACCAATATATAATAAATAATTAGTTATCTAAATTATAAAATTTGAAATCAAATCAAGACTCAACTTCGAAAACATTCCTTTATTTAGACATAAATAAGCCTAAATGAACCCAACTGCATTTCAGTTGCAATCAAGCACCTAATCTAGTCATACGCAGTAATCACCAAAAGTGATTAAGTGAAATGTGTGAAAAATATAACATAGATCATTTCATATATTTTGATTCCTTTTGACGACTTTTATTTGATTGCCTATAATTTTTTTTTAAAAAACATTGTTTTTCTTCATGAGCACCAATTGAAATTTGAGACGACTCTCATCTTTCTAATAATTTTTTTTTTCTGAAGTTGACGCCAGAACCAGTTCTGACGCTTTGAACCGAAACTGGTGGACCCATCCTATAAAGCTTTTTTAAACTAGAAAGTAGAAAGGATAAAATATAAGCCCACAAAATCTGGGCTTTATTATACATAGAAAGAAAATAACGATCTCAATATCATAATTCATGGGCCATCATAGCATTTCCCCAACAATTGAATTCACAACGAAAACTTTCCATGTGGAAACTGAAATTGAAATCAAGGGATTGCAAAATGTTAAAGTAAAATCGTGTTCTAAAAAAATAGTTAATTAAAATTCTGCAGAATTGAGAAAGCATTTTCTGGGAATTCACCAAACTTGTGGAATCCTTTTGTAAGAGTGGCCCATATTTGAATTTGGGCATTCAAAAGAACAATTTCAATTTTTTTTTAAATTTAGTTTCAAAGTCAAATTTGGGGAGTTCGAGTTCCAAACAGAAAAAATAAAAAGGAGGAAAAAAAAAGAAACTTTTTAATTTTTTTTTTCCTCGGCTTCTTATGTTCAATTGGAGATTAAAATTCCACGTGGGCATTCGCATCTCGGGTGGGCGTCATTCCCGGATTTGACACAAATTTAATTTGACTTTTGCTTAAAAAGTATTATGTAACACGCATGGCATGAAGATAATTTGATCTTAATTTGAATCTTTTGTTCTAGATACATTTTTAATTCAGACGAATTCCACGATGTTAATTTAATTCTATCACTTTACGAATAGGAATTCTAGCACAGCACAAGTTTTTCATCTGTAGACTTCTGAAATATTTTAATGGTCGCGTAACCTATTCAAAGACCATGTACCATATTATGTTCATGAATCATTAACCTACGACTTATACTGTACTAACTACTATTCCATGATAATGACAGTAATTGTTACTTAATAATTTTGACTCCAGATTTCTATTACAAGCATGCAGTTTACATTAATACTTAAATGCTGGTATTTTACTTAACAAAAAAAATCAAATGTGAGTCTAGAACTGCAGTCTTTTGTTCCCCCCCCCCCTCCCTCCCTCCCTGAAGGTGTAGAAATCTAAGTTGGTTTGATGATGTTATAAATATCATCTTCCTTTTTAGGATTTTTAATGCATTTTTTGGGGAATGTTTTCTTAAGTTTAGTAAGTGAATTATAAATTTAAAACAAAAACATTACAAAATTTAATTCAAAGGAGTGGTATTTAATAATAGTGAAATAAGTAGGTGAATAATATCAAACAAAAATCAGATTATTTTTATATATTATGTTAGCTAAAACATAGTGAAATTGTAAAATCAATTAATGATTTTGATGTTTTAACTCGATTAATGAAATTATTTTATCTCCACTTCACTTTAAAATATCTTTAGATCACATGCGTTATGCAATGCATTAGCATTTCTTAAGGATAATTCACCATTTGGTCCTGAACTTTCAACAAAAAAAGTCAAGTTAGTCCTTAAATTTTTAATTGTATCAAGTTGGTCCCTGATTTTTTTAAAAATACCAAGTCAGTCCTTAAGCTACTTCATAAAAATCAAATCGGTCCTTAAACTTTAAAGTACATCAAATAAATCCTTCAACTTTCAATATAAGAACTAAATTTGTCTAAAAAAAATCTTAACTGATCCTTGAACTTTTTAAATTAATATTATTTTTTATTTTCTAAGTTTAAATAAAATAGAAATAATCATATTTTATTAAGAAAAATAAAAAAAAAATTTATGGGGTAACAGATCAGATTTCAGGTCGTTTGATATCAATCTTTTTCGGATATTGGGTTAGTTTTAGGCCACGGGTAGGATAATTATTGATTAAGATCCGAAAAAAGCTGATATCGATTGACCCGAAACACGATCCATCATATGATAACTTTTCTTAATAAAATATGTTTATTTATATTTTATTTAAACTTAAAAAATTAAAAAGTATTAATTTAAAAGTTCAAGATCAATTTTTTTTTGAAAGTTCAGAGACTAAATTAGTTTTTATGTTGAAAGTTCAAAGATTTATTTGTTGTACTTTAAAGTTTAAGGACCAACTTATTTTTTCTGATGTAATTCAAAGACCTACTTGGTGTTTTAAAAAAAATTAAGGACTAACTTATTACAATTAAAAGTTTAAGGACTAATTTATTTATTTTTAAAATTCATGAATCAAATGATGAATTTTCCCCATTTCTTAATGTGAAACGAAAAAAAATGTAGAATCTTTACTACTTCGAGACACCCGTGTAAGTATTTCCGTTTCTTCAAAGTCCAAATTTGATTTTTTTTTCAAAAAAATCTGCATTTATTTAATTGATAAAGAAAATAACGTCACTCGTGAATGTCAATTACGTAGATCATTGTGAGACGAGGTTGTAATCAGGGCGGAGCCAGGAATTTTTACAGGGTGTAGTCTCAATCGGATTGAATATCTTAGCGGGTTAAAACCCATTAATTTATCGGTATAAAAAAAATTTTAACATGCATTTTTAATAAATCAAAGGCCAATTCAGAGTCCAGACTTCAGAGGGTAACACAAAAATTTTTCAGGGTATGACTTAGTAGATCTATTATTCTTTATTTTATTGATTTTTATTTTTTCAGGGGTAACACTTGTACCCCTGGGTTTATATGGCTCCGCCCTGGTTGTAACTTATGTAATATTTATTTCCTATCCTATTGTTTATTGAAAAATCAACTACAGAGGTTTAGTACTTTTCTTTGTACGACTTAAATAACCCCTTAATTCGAACAAATCATGGATTGTAATAGCTGCTAATAATTAATTAACTTAAACTCTGCCTCCATGCTGTCTTTTGTTGGAGCCTCTGATCTCAACACGCTGCTTGCGCTCACGCACACGAGCAGCAATTTGAGGGAGAACAGATTCTGGGAATTTGCTCACAAATTTCCACAAAATGATGGGCCCACTATGTTTTTCCCCATTTTTTATTGGACTTTCAAAAACCGAAGTAATTAAATGGTCCACTACACGTTATATAATTTGAACTAACCAAATAATGGATTGCAGTCTTACTATACTATACTACTCATATACTTCAAATACCTTAGCGCACACATATCTGATACGAGTTCGATACAAATTTGTATCTGATACGGGAACCTCCAAAGAGTCGCTGAGATAGCATTACCACCAAACTAGACCCCGCTTGTGTCAATATAATATTTGCATTATATATGTTAACTCCCCCAGCTTTTATTTTTTTTATTTTTTTCATTATAGATATTTATTTTTATATAAAAAATTACTATATATAACGGCATCCATATCCAAGATTTTTTTAATTTGAAATATCACCGCACCCCCACCGTATCGAATACAATACCTGCACCCAGTGGCGGATCTAGGATTTTGATTAGGGGGGCAATTATCGGATTGTAATGGCTTATCGGGTTCAAATCCATTAACTAATCGGGTACTAAATAAAAAAAATTAATAATTTAATATATATACTTTACTAATAATTTTTTTATTAAATAATAACATTTTATATATTAAAATAACAATAAAATAAATCTCAAAGTAATAGATAATCAAGTTGATGAAGAAAGTTTTCGACTAAGTAACTTTATATTTTGATATCTTTGCATAATTATTTCATTATGTACGGTATTAAATATTTTTTTCTCAATAAAAATAACCAGACAATTCAGGGGGGGGGGGGCAAAAAAAATTTCCAGGGGGGGCACGTGCCGAAAACATTACCGAAAAGCACTATATTTCAAAATCCAGGGGGGGCACGTGCCCCCCCTGGATTTAACTGGGTCCGCCCATGCCTGCACCCGCATCAATGCAACATTCTATTTTGTTAAAATTCTAGACCTTAATACCGTAAAATTCTATGTTGAATTTTCTTTCAAGTTCGAAATTTGATAAAAAAATATATATTCTTAAAACAAAGTGTTGTAAAGTTTGAATTACTAAAAGAAAAGAAATAGTTATAAATGTAATTATAAATAGTATATATATATATATATATGTAATTGTAACTAATTCTTTTAATGAAAAATAAAAATTATGGAGCGTTATCCACCTTCAATCTAGTAACTTATATGCTATCAGAGCCGACAATTGGTCTAGGTCAAGGAAGCGAGACAACAGATGTTGAACATCGTAGTGTGTCCTCTGTGCTTGTCGCCTCGTGCTTGTTACTTGAAGGTTGCAAGTGACGCTTGGTTGAAAATCGCGAGCTTCATCACCGTCGTACTCGATTGCGAGTGATGATCGTGCTATTCGAGTGAAGGTCGCAAGTGAGGCCTCGCTGACTCCTGAAGATCATGAGTCGCTGCCTCCTGATAGTCGCGAGTGTAGCTCACGTTTGGCTCGAGTAGTAGCCGAGTGAAGATCGCGATGGGGAGGACCACTGTAATTTTTTGAATCGAGTGGAGATTGTGAGGGAAGTGATTTTTATTGCTTGAATCGAGTGGAGTTTGTGAGGGAAGTGATTCGTGAGGGCAGATAATATCTTCGGACTGAAGTCAATCTCGTTAGCGAGGTAGAGCGTATTCTGCGGCCTGAAGCTTCACACATCGGACCGATGAAGCAATATCAAAAAATCACTCAGAGATTGTTGTGTGCGGACTGAAGTAGATCTCTTCGGACCGAAGAAGAGATAATTGAAATGATTTTTTTTTCCTCTGACAAATGAAAATGTGTGATTATTGTTATAAAAATAGTCACACTAGAAATATTTATTGGGATCTTCATGAGTGGTCTAGTGATGGTCGAGTTCAAACTGATCGGTGCAGTGATTGTGGGTCAGGACATACTTAGCGAGTATATACCAGTGACAAAGCATATGATGGTGAAACCAGCGTATTCAAGCCCACGATGAAGGATATGGTAGCTCGATTAACATTACGGATAGTAGCATTAAAGACATGAATCTCTGACTCATCATCTAAAACTCAGGTTATCATTCTCATTCTCTTTCTCTCTTTACCTTATATTGTGATAAAATCTGTGAATATCCTACGAGGATTGACTACCAAAATTAGTGTAGACAAAACTTAGATTATTGATTCAGAAGCTTCTCAACACATGACCTCATATTTTACTGTGTTTAAATCATATAAACCTCTCTCAAGTAAGGAAAAAGTTCAAACAACCGATAGTACATTTTGCTCGATAGCAGAGAATAAAAATATAACTTTTACTTCAAACATCCAGCTCTCCTCAGTGCTTCATGTATCAAACTTCACAAACAATCTCATGTCTGTTAGCCAATCGATCGATGACCTTAATTACATCATTTATTTGTCTCCTTTCTATGTTGTTGTGCATGAGCTAAAGATGGACATGGTGATTGGTATTGATGAGAGAAATGAAGACTTGTACAGACTCGAGCAAGAACTCAATGTTTTGAATGCGAAGGCATATTTTACGAAAAATCTTAAAATGGAGATGATTGTGTGACATCATCAGTTAGGACATATATCTTTTAGTGTTCTTGAAAAGATATTTTTTATTTTGTTCAAAAAATATAACATGAGTGAGTTAGTGTATGATACTTGTGAGTTTATAAAACACACCAGGACTACGTATCAGTACTTGGTAGTAGAAGTTTAAATTATTTTAATATTATACATTTCGTTGTTTGGGCGCCTTCTCGTGTTGACTCATCATCTAATTTTCGCTGGTTTGTTATCTTTATTGTCTGTTGTAGTAGGGTTACTTAGTTGTTCTTGATGCATAGTAAGAGTGAAGTTCTAGATTATTTTCAGAATTTTTATCAGATGGTTAAAATCCAGTATAAAAAAAGATAAAGATACTTAGGTCTGACAATGACACAAAAATACACTAACTAATCAATCTTTCTGAGAAGTGAAGATATTGTTCATCAAACAACTTGTGTGAATATTTCTGAACAAAATGGGATCACAGAGAGAAAAAATAGATACATTCTTGAGGTTACTAGATATTTATTATTCTCGATGATTGTACCTAGATATTTATAGATAGAAGCGACTAAGATGATAATTTATCTAATTAAGAAAATATCATTGAGAGTGGTAGAGTTTCGCACACCATTTGAAATCCTCACAAGGAATAATGCATTCAAGGTACTACCTAAAACTTTTGAATGTGTGTATTTTGTTCACAATACAACTCCCGGGGTTAGAATGTTGGATGTCCAAGCCCATAAGTGTGTATTTATGGGTTACTCGAGAGACAAAAATGGATATAGATATTTTGATCCATTGAAAAAAAGGATGTATGAGAGTATGAACGTGGCATTTTATGAGTCCAAATCTTATTTCTCTTATATGAGTGTTCCTGTAAGTTCATCAACGGTCCTAAATGACTTCCTTAATATCGTCCCTTCTTTTTGCGTGAACATGACTAGCGAGACTAGTCGAGCGGGGGAGACAATAGAAGCTAAAGAAAAAGATCGGGTATAAGAATGTGAGTTGGTTGATCTGAGGGGTGAACAAAAAGAAGCACCATTGTCATGCTAGATCTGATTGACTCAGGTACTGACTTGGGTATTATCTTACCATTTGAGAAGCATTATGTTCGAACTTGTCAGAATGAGGCCAAACAACTGCACCAGATAAAAGACCAATATCAGTTACCTCCGCCTATCAATAACTATCTTCAACCTACTGATTCAGGTGATATTCCTATCTCTGATTTACACCTTTCTACTGCTCAAAAGAAGGAAATTAGATTGTGCACTCTAAATGAAAGTACTACACCCTCAACCTTACACCTAATTTCTAAATTTATTTCTCTTGACAAATTATCATCAGCCTTTAAAGCTTTTACCACTTCTCTACACTCTGCTATTGTTCTTTGTGAAAAACAACTATGTTTGAAGAAATGAGGGCGCTCATAAAGAATGGTACTTGAGAAATTATTCCGAGACCAACTGAGAAGAAAACGATTGGGTGTAAATGGGTGTTCACGGTAAAATATAATCCTGAAGAAAAGGTAGATAGGCTCAAGATGAGAATAATAGCAAATGATATACGCAAACATATGGCATAGCTATGAGAAAATATTTACTTCGGTGGTTAAAATGAATACAATATGTATTCTCATCTCATGTGTGGTGAATTTTAGATGGTATGTATACCAATTAGATATGAAAAATACTTTCATCTATAGAGACTTAAATGAGGAAGTGTATATGGAACTACCTCCTAAGTTTGTTAATGATAAGGTGACAAACAAAGTTTGTCGGTTGAAATACTCCTTATATAATTTAAAACAATCACCTCGAGTTTGATTTGATAAATTCTCAAAGGAAATGATTAAAGATGGTTATCTACAAAGCAATATCGATTACACCATGTTCATCCGAAGGAAAGGAGGAAAACTCTATGTCCTTATAGTGTTTTTCGATGACACCGTGCTCACCGATAATGATATTGTAGAGATGGAGAGAATTAAGGGTAGTCCCGTCACCGAGTTTGAGGTGAAAGATGTTGGTCCCTTACGTTATTTTTTGAAAATTGAGGTTGTCAGTTCACCAAATAGAATATTTATTTCTCAACAGAAGTATGTCTTAGAGTTGTTACGAGACCAGGTTGCTTGGATGCCGACCATCCAATACACCAATTGACTCTAATCATGTGTTAAAAGGGGATGTAAGTGACTGAGTGGATCGAGAATGGTACCAAAGACTCGTGGGGAGACTCATTTATCTATCACACACTCGATCAGACATTAGTTATGATGTGAGTGTAGTGAATCGATACATGCATGATCTAGGAGTTGTGCACTAAGAGGTCATAGATTGTATCCTTTGGTATCTTAAGAGTTGTCCTTGGAAGGGGATTGCTCATCGAAAAGCACAAGCACGTGGGAATAAAAATGTATATGGATGCAGGTTGGGTTAGGTGTCAAGATGATATGAAGTCAACTTCGGGTCATTGTGCATTTGTTGGTGGAAACTTGATTTTATGGAGAAGTAAAAAATATGATATAGTGGCGAGATCAACTACTAAAGCCGAGTATCGTGCGATGGCAACAAAATTATAATTAATATTATAAATAATTCGGTGCAGCATGATCAAACTAAACACGTGAAAATTAATCTTCATTTCATCAAGGAGAAACTTGATAGTGGAAACTTGATTTCATGGAGAAGTAAAAAACATGATATAGTGACGAGATCAACTACTAAAGGCGAGTATCGTGCGATGGCAACAAAACTGTAATTAATATTATAAATAATTCGGTGCAGCATGATCGAACTAAACACATGAAAAATAATCATCATTTCATCAAGGAGAAACTTGATAGTGGAGAGAGATATCTCCTATTTGTCTGAACAACTGAACAATTGGCTGATATATTCATCAAGGGATTGCACACTACTGAATTCTCCAATGTAATTACAAGATGAATATGAACAATATATATAATTTATCTTGAGGAGGGGTGTTGTAAAGTTTAAATTAATAAAAGTAAAGAAATAATTATAAATGTAATTATAAATATTTTAGGATTATATATGTAATTATAACTGACTCTTGTAATGAAAAATAAAAACTGTGGAGCGGTATCCTCCAATCCAGTAACTTACACAAAGCATGAAATGTGGATACGTAACTATGGGGCCAATGTCCAATTGATGTAGTTCTTGTATTACTCTGGGATAAAAATGATTTTTTTAAGAAGTATATAAAGCTAAAGAGAAGGGATTATTTGTCAGTGTTGTCGATAAATTTTTCAAAAGAATTAAATAAAATTTGACGATTAAGAAATAAATTCCAAAATTTGATGATTAAGAAAATATTATTATGTATTAAAATTTTGGACATATAGCTTAAATTGGTTAAAAAAAAAACTCTGCAAGCGGGGATATTGGTTAAAAACTCTGCAAGAGGGGTAAAAAGCTAAAAGGTAATGGTTGTCAGAAGACACTAAGCTATTGGTTAAAAAAAGAAGAAAACAACTAAAAGGTAATGAATTTGGAGATCCTAAAATTTTAAGGACATAATCAGTTACTAATGATATTTTAAGGACCATAATGATAATTTTCAAACTTTCAGAAACAAAACATAATAAAATATACTTTAAGGATGAAGTTGACAATTTTAAAATTTCAAAAACGAAATTAAGATACTATTTAGATAATTTACTTTCTTTTACGGAAAAAGCAATACATTCATCATGTTGCGCAGTGGTCTAATTACATGACAACTCGTCTTTGGCGTCCGGTGGTCTTCAAAATGAATAAGTAACGGCAATTGATGAATTAAATTATTCATATGTGGCATTCGATAAGAGCAAAATAATGTGTGGTTTTGGTTATAAACTTATAATTTACAGAATGTTTTTTCTTTCACTTTATATTTTTTTAGGGATGTCAATTTTTTATGCTAACTTGAATTTCAAAATAATTTAAAGATAAATGGATCGTATACAAGTAAAATTTGTTTTTTTCCACCTTGAATCAGGTCAGATTTTAATTGATCTAATTATACCCATTTAATTATGGTTTTAGAATTTATCTTGTGATTTAACACTAATTAAAAATTTATGACTAACAAAATTATTACATATTAATTAATATTAATTTTTCTAAAAATATATAAAAATAATTAATACATGTTTAATCATTTTATTCAAGTCTAGTCAGATTATATGAAATAAGAAAAATAAAAAATGACCTGATCAATTGACAACCTTAAAAATATCCATTTTTATATTATTTGCTTTTTCTATGTTTGAGAATTTTTACAGTGATGCTAAATTGGAGTCAATAAAATTAAATATCAGTTAACTATTTATTATTTTTTAATAACAAAATTAATTTAATTAAATATCTTATAAATATCATGATACATAAGCGTACACAAAAAATATTACATCATCAAACTTTGGCTATTTAGCCCCCTTCATTTATGAATATTGTTTTAATGAAATAAAAGTTTCATGTAGTTAAGATAATTTAAAATGTATGTAACTTATTAATGTAAATATGAATAAAAAAGATGAATACGTTTAGATATCAGCGAATCACCATTACACTATAAACTAGAAAAGTTTGATCAAGGTTCGAACAAAAAAAGCAAAAAGATCAAGGGCATGTTTGTCGCTACCAATCAAAAGTTGCATCCCATCCAAAATGCCACCATCTTACTGCTATTTGGTCAGGAATATTCTACTCACACCCACGGCCCCACTCCGTCACCATAATTCATAGAACTGCTTGGAATACATGGTGTCATGGTGTGTCTAGGTGTCTTTAGGATGGTCTTATATGATTTTTTTTCAAACTCATTAATAATAATAGTTGGACTAAGAGTTAGACTATGATGTCATGCATAACACAGATCGCCTTATATTATAAGTCAGTTTTTTATTTTCAAAGTTCAAGTAATTGATCTAATCATACAAAAATGATTTTCTTATGAATATCTACATATAAATTAAATTATATATATATTTTTTAGATAACTAGAAAATCAGTTGATTTAGTTATTATCAGTCATTTTAAAAAATAATTTTTTACTATCTAAAAAATAGTAAAATAATTCTAAAAAATACAGCTCACAACTCATATTAAAAAATATATAAGCTAATGATTTGATCATGAATGAATTAGACTTAATTCAAACTCGATTCATAAAAATGAGGAGATGAGTTGAACTCGAACAATCCATCTCGAAATAATAACGAACAAAATATTAATGAACTAAAAATGGAAAATAAAAGGATGAAAAGAGAATAAATAAGAAGGCGAATAAAAATGGTGGGGCACGCTCTCCCCAAAGAGCGAAAAGGGAAAAGAAAAGGGCGACAGGAAAGCGAATAAACAAGAAACCCTAGATGGGGGAGGCGTCGCCGGCCTCCCCCGCCTCCCCCCCCCCCTCCCCCCCCCCGCCCTCTCCCCCTCCTCCCTCTACTCCTCTCCTCTCCTCCCCCTATACCTCATCTCTTCTACAACCAGTTTGTACAGCGACGATGATGACTCGAGACTCCACCACCAACGCCTCTGTCTATGCCTTCGCCTGCATCTCTCCACCTGTACAGCGACGATGACACATGTGCCTCCACGCCTCCCCACTTGTACAGCGACCCCACCTCCGCCTCCGACAGCCTCTGGATTTGGTCTCCGCCTCCAGATCCGGTGTACAACGACGACAAAAACCACCATCTCACCGTTCGGTAACGACAATCCGTCACTGACGCACAACAATAGCAGCTTCATTTTTTTATTTTCTTTTATTTTTAGTTCTATTTTTTTGCTACTTCTTCCTGTAAATTCTCTTTTTTCTTTCATTTTCTTTTCTATTTTGTAAAGCTTTTCTTCTGTTTTAATGAAAAATGGGTAGGCTATTTTGCCTCCCCTTAAAAAAGAATAAAGAGCTGAAAATGACGATCGAGCTGAATTCGAACTAAACCATCTCGATCTGATATCCAAAAAATATTAATGAGCTGACACAAATGAGTCACGAACGACGAGTATTTTGTGCGATTCTAAACACACGGATTCAATTAATATAACTGTCACATATATGATTCTAAAAGAGACATAATTTTTCTTTGAAATCCGAAATAGACAAAGAAGAATTCAATTCATATTATTCTCTCCAGCACAACCACAGCAGCTCGAAGTAAACGTCCATTTGATAAAAATATATAATAAAGTCACTGTGCAAAATTTATTAGACACACATAATTCTGTGTCTACAGTATGTATTAATCACACATCAAATTTATATTTGAAAATATTTTTCACTCAAAAAAGGAGACATACGTCAAGATAACACATATATCAATGTAGGTGATAATTAATAATTTATGATTAATATTTAAAATTAATAAATTAACAAATAAATAATGTAAAATTAATGAATAAATAATATTAAGTAACAATTATATTGCACTCTAGTAAATTACGCTGAACAATTTTATTGTTATACATTATGTAAATATTTATATATGTTAAATATATGTGCTTAATAGTTAACTGAAATAGCTTATTTGTTAATCATTATGTAGGTTTATTTTTTTAGTCACTCAAAACCCATGGATAAATAGTTATAAAGATGAACGCTAGGTACGACTCTTTCTATAATTTCCTTTTTTTTTTTTATAAAAAAAAATTCCCACGGGCCTGTATAACAAAATAACAGTTGCTTGTGTAAAGAAAAAAAAACCTCCATATTATAAGGGGGTATCTGATATATATCCTTCCCAATCAACATATAAACGACAAGAGAACTATACTGCGTACACGGAATTTTGTTTGTAAGAGCCAATAAAAAGAGAGGATTTCCGAACAGAATTCCATTTCCAATTGGCTTGGTTCAAGAACTTTGTATGCGGAGTAATTTATTTCATATACACGGTACACCATCAAGCCACCTCACTTTAAATAGGCCACCCCTGCTCTTTACTCTTCTCAAATCTCAACCATCCTGGTAAGTTCCTTTCTCTTCTTACCATTTCTCAAAACTTGTAATGGTGGCAACAAAAGTTCCTTTCTTTTTGGGAAATCGATTATTGGTTTTACAGTTAAAACAGTATAAATCAGTCTCGACATGACTCGCAACTCGCAAGAATCATTGGTGCTATTACTTCAGAAGACAATTGTGTAGGCATTGAAACTTTTTTTTGCCTTCTCTTACAACAGGTAATTTGAGACGACGGGTCAATAGTATCAAAGGCAGAGGAGAAAAATGGAGATAACAAATGTTTGCGAATACGAAGAGTTGGCAAAGCAAAAGCTGCCGAAAATGGTGTATGATTACTATTCGGCTGGAGCAGAGGATCAATGGACTCTCAAAGAAAACAGAGAGGCTTTTTCAAGGATCCTGTAAGCATGTTATTAGTTGTGTATTATCTCTTTTAAGTACATAGATCCTCTTTTTCTTCTTTCTTTCTTTCTTTCTTTCTTAAATTCATTAATTATCAATACAAAGTACATACAAGGTGTTGGATTCAATACATACATTATAGTATGAATTATTAGCTATCAAGTCTGACACTCTTTGATTAGTACGGAAGTATCAATCAAGTCTGGGAATTAAAATCCAGTTTGTGGTGGCGTTACCAAAAAATCTGTAAGTTTTTCTTATTTCCTTACTTTTGGCCTCTTGACATTTCAAAAGGTCCATTTTCTAAAAGGTGATTCTAGAATTTTGGATCCTTTTTGTTTTGATGTACTTCAGTATATATAAAGGATAGGGACAACTTGATTGGTTTGACAAATATTTGTGGAAATTTGATAAAACTGTTCCATGTTCAAAGTTAGGAACACTCATATTCTCAAATTTTAGTGTCCCTAATTATGTTTGACCTCATGGATCAATTCATCATTTATCTGATTTATGAAGCGAGAATATAGTTCTTTCTTCTTCTTTTTTTTCATTTTTGTCATGTCACGTGTCAAACAGTTTAACATAAATGACAAAATTATCATAGTTAATCATGTTAAAACCGAATATATTCAATTTGCATAGGATATTTGTAGCAACCTGTGAGTGATTTGAGTGATTTGCAGCACCACTAGTTGGAAAGATAATAGGCTTTTTTTTCTTTCCATGCATGACCGGCATTGCTGTGACCTGACTTATAAAATTGCCATGTGTCATGAGCCCATAAGCTTATTGATGGCCCACATTGCTGTGACCTGACGTGTAAAATTGCCATGTGCCATGAGCCCATAAGCTATGTAAATTTAGCATCGGAATCTCCTATTATTCTTCGGTCATTATAGGACCCAGTTATTCTAATGCCAACCACGAGATGGAGAATGAACGGCTTGGATTCAACTCTCTCTTCACCCTCTCTTTTCGAACAAAATGAGGCCATCAGTTTTGGATCCAACGATCCGAATTGGAATAACAAGACTCTGTTATTCAAAATTCGGATAACAAAAGATTCGAACTCGTAGATTTGTATATATTATCTGATCAAGAATCACTTAATTAATTATTGTTTGTAGGCTATGGAGTCTTATGGAACATAAAGAGCGTTTCACCCAGTCAACAAAGGAACAATAAAAATAAAACATTTCTTGACTATGTCACTTATTAAAGTTAATATAGTTCTCTGGAAATAAGCTTGGAGGGGAAAGCCATTTGGAATATATTGCACTAAGCTCACGAGTAGTTGGTGAAAGGGACTCTTATATGTAGAATTCATGTTCAAACCAAAATGGTTACCAAGTTAAAGAAGGAAACAAACTACAAGTAGAGACCTTGTTTAATGAATTATTAAATATTGTTAGCATATCACTTAACACAACCTTCCACTACATTGGATAAAATACTCAAAAATCTTGGGCACAATGCCCATAATTTTCATATAATTATATTAAAAATTATCAAATTGACATATCATGCACTACTATATTGCAATAACTTGTCTTCAGTAAGTTGCTTTCCTCTAACTCTAGAACATCAAATTAAAGATAACTACTACTAAATAAAAATTTCCTTTTTTAAATTTGAATAGGTTTCGACCCCGCGTGCTGATTGATGTGACAAAAATTGACATGACTATGACTGTTCTCGGCTTCAAAATTTCGATGCCTATCATGATCGCACCATCTGCGATGCAAAAGATGGCTCATCCTGATGGTATGTATATCATCTTTGTTTTAAATAATTTCAGAGGAAAAAAAAGAAAGAAGAAATAAATCATTTCCCAAAACTTAAGAAAATTGGTTTGAATTCTCTAGGAGAGCTTGCCACTGCCAGAGCTGCAGCTTCTGCTGGAACCATTATGGTTTGGCTTTTTCCACTTTTTTATTATTTTATGAAAGAAGAATACAAGTTTTTCTCACCTTTCCTTCAAATCAGTAATGATCGATTTGTCAAAGTATTTGAAGTTGGATAAAATATGAAGACTTAATGTTGACTAATTAAAGCATGAGTGTTCTACTTGTTATTTTGTTTCATATTCCGTATGGATACTATAATGTTTATATGATTTTGATATGCATGGTCAGTAATTTAAAATGCCACGCATCTTTTTCAGACCTTATCATCATGGGCAACTTGTAGTGTAGAAGAGGTCAATGCAACTGGACCCAGCATTCGTTTCTTCCAGCTTTATGTAATTCACTGCTTAATTTTATATATTTCCTTCATTTAGTACTGCTACGTTTTCTCATTCACATTTCAAATCATTTTCATACCCACTTTAAAATGAAAGAAGATACTTCAATTGACCCTAAAAAATATATACCAGATTGTCTATATCAATACTGTTCAGAATATAAAGACTATATATACTACCCGATTGTTTGTTTAACTGTAATTGTTGTGAGAGCATGTAACTGGAGCTGCACTGTTGCAGTGTGGCCCTTGATGCTGTAATTAGTCCTACATCCAAATCCAGTGAAGCACGAGTTACAGGAGTCGTACAAGAATTCAAAATCATCGCTCTTACCTTATATGACCTCCCACATAAATGCAAAATTAAATGAATTTATTCATAAATATAAAACAAAATTATGAGACATATAAATACAACAAAATTTGATATTCTTTACAGAAAATAAAAAAAATTGTGAACTTGAAATTATTTTGTATATAACAGCAATCAACCTTGCATTAAAATAAATACTTCAATGAACACAAGTAGTTACAATCCAAATGTTTATTGGAAGATGCAACGCTCCAAATGGCACATCTAGAGTTGCATCTACCGCATCTAGAGCTTACTGTATCTTGACTTGCACAATAGTTACAACTACAACAAAACAAACAGGCCCATACAGTAGCTTTACATAATTACCAGTAAATGCATGTGGACTGGTAATAAGACTTCTTTTGTAGAGAAATATCACTGACTGCTGCCTTGGAACCTGAACAAATATGAGAAAATAGCAGCTCTTGTAGAAACTTAAATTTTAGTTCTTATCTAAAGACATATACATATCGGTATTTGAAGGTGTACAAGGATAGGAATGTAGTGAGACAACTGGTACGCAGGGCTGAGAAAGCTGGTTTCAAGGCAATTGCACTTACTGTTGATACGCCACGTCTCGGTCGGAGAGAAATTGACATCAAGAATCGGTATTTTTCCTCTTTTAGTTTAGATTAAGAAAAAAAAAGTTTTTTTGATATATCTGATGCTCAATTTTTATTTTAAGTTTTAATTTTGCATCTATTGAAGTCAGATGTTTCACCTATTATCATGCTCATCTGTGCTGTACATTACTAAACATAATTGAAAAGGAAAAAGATAAAAGAGTAAAATCAATAAATGGTACAGTGGTGACTGATAGACTGATAGTGGTACAGACATGCTATTTCTAATTCTTTTTAATTTATTAGTGTTCCATTACATTATCATTAATCATTATTGATTTTGATATTATTTTCAGGTTCACTTTGCCACCTCATTTAACACTAAAGAACTTTGAGGACCTTGACCTTGGCAAGATGGATAAGGTTCAGATTGTAATCTTTCATTTTTGAAATCTTATGGTTCCTAGACTAAGATCTCTGTGTTATGATTAATTAACAAATGTGTTGCATTTTAGGCCAATGATTCTGGTTTGGCTGCGTATGTCGCTAGTCAAGTTGACCAATCTCTCTCGTGGAAGGTACGTTAGAAATTGCGATGTTTTATTCATCTGTTATCAAATGAAGAATACAACATTGTTAAACAATATTTTAACCTTTTTGAAATGATCTGTTTTCTTATACTCTAATAGGATGTGCAGTGGCTGAAGACAGTAACTTCTCTGCCAATTGTATGCAAAGGAATTGTTACTGCTGAGGACAGTACGTATTTTGTAGCTATGGCAACAAACCAAAATGAAATTTATTTTAACATAAAACTCAAAGCCTCTTCTTTTTTTTTTTTTTTTTGTGTGCCAAGAATACTATATTGTATGGTAATGGATGAAATACCTCCTTTCCTCAGCCTCCTTTTTTTTTTTTTTGCCAAGAATGCTTCATGAAATACTTTATTGAAGCTGCCACCAAAACAAATATTTAAGAACAACAAGATTTTCATGTATGATCACAATAATCTCTTTATGGTATTATTTTTGGAAAAAGAACAATTGAAGTAATATTTCATTATGACCCTATAAACAGCCCGAAAGGCCATAGAATATGGGGCTGTTGGTATTATCGTGTCAAACCATGGTGCGCGTCAGCTAGACTATAGTCCTGCCACCATTACTTGCTTGGAAGAGGTAATACACTTGTCTATGATTTTTATAGTCTTAAAACTTCCTTAACTCAATTTCCACAGGATTGAAGATAACTATCCTAACTTTGTCGTTTACAACACAGTTCAGCAATTGGTGATTATTTTACTGCATAATGATTTAAATATAGGTTGTGAAAGAGGCAAATGGAAGAGTCCCTGTTTATCTTGATGGTGGGGTCCGCCGTGGAACAGATGTGTTCAAAGCACTTGCCTTGGGTGCTTCTGGCATATTTGTAAGTACAGAGTTTTGAATTTGACTTCTTCTTTCTTTTTCTAACTATTCAATATTTCATTGCTTGAACAGGTTATTTTTCCTGTTCACTTGACTTGTGAACATTGTCATACATGTACCAGCAATGACTGGTTTATTTCAATGAGGATTTCACTTTAGTCACTTGACTCCAATTTCTGAAAATAACCAGTTTGAATTGTAATAATTAAGATTCTTAGAATGATTGGTGTCAAACAGTTAAACTCCAACAGCACATCTAATTCTGTCAACTTTTGGGTCTGATCTGTCATTGGATGGATTTAGATCTCCAGAAATTGACGATGCCAATTTGAACCAACAGAAATCTACTAGTATTGATTTTTGGAATTTTCAGATTGGGAGGCCTGTACTTTACGGCTTGGCTGTGGATGGAGAGGCAGGAGTGAAGAATGTGCTGAAGATGCTGAGAAATGAACTGGAGATGACCATGGCTCTTAGTGGTTGCACTTCTTTAAAGGATATAACTCGTGATCGCGTGCTAACTGAATCTGATAGAATTCGTCGTAGCCTTTCCAGACTCTAATTTTGTATGACAGGGGCAGAGAGAGAGAGATAGAGAGTCTTCATATTATCTTTCATAAACTTTGTCCAGAGCTTACTACAGCTCTTTGGTATTTCTAGTAACCAATCAAATTCTTTGTAATAACTAAAAAGTGTAACTTTTGTTTTGCTGATTATTAGATATCATTGTTACAATTTTTGTATTGTGCTCTGATTGTATGCTGGCTGGTATACAGTATGTACCACTGTACCAGATCCTCTGCTTAGTACTGCTCAACAAATTTGGTTTTACTGGAGAAAAGAACAAATTTTAATTTGATTTAATATTTCCACATGTAATAATTATTTTAATTAATTGTCAACTTCCTCTCACACCATCTAAATTTGACTGGTACAGTACAGTACTACAATCTGGTACTGCCTTCTTAGATCGTCACATGACTGAAGTCCTGAATTAATAGAGAAATAGGCAAAAAGAATTTCACCCCTCATTAATAAAGGAACCAGTACTGGCACAATGATAACCAACAATTACTAATTAAGAATCAGATGAACTACCACGATCTAATGATGTTCGCCTTTTGAAGCTTCTCCGTTGAAGGAGAAACATTTGTAGAGATCTCTTCATTGATAAGCTGGAGTTTGCTTTTGGATAAACAATCGAATTTTCATTTTGATTTTTGCCTTCATTTTCTTCCAAACGACCGTTGCAACTCTTTCCCTCTTAAAGTTGTGGAATCATTTGTTTCTTGTCTGGCGGGAAACTGAAGTTTCTGAACTAGTATACCTTTTCCTGTCTATTTTGAATAAGCCCATTATTTAAATCTTCTGAAAGGTAAATTCAGAACCAGTTTGTACTCTTTGGGAAAAGAGCAATTTCGCCCAATTTTTTTTATTTTATATGGACAAAATTAAAATCAAACCTGAATCTCAGTTGCATCACAAGTGAACATCCGGCCTCTGTAGATAATTGTAATTGGCTTCTGTTCTGGTGCCCTCCATTGTCATAATAAAATGAAACATCATAAATTAAACTCTTCTCTCAATAGAAGAAAATTTTCTATGAAAAGAATACATAAAATGTTTTTATTAACAGTCAACTTCACTATGCTTTATTCTAATTAAATGGCAAAAACTCTGAAACAACCATCTACCTCCATAGATTTGACCCAGTTTGCTGGCATCAGAGGCTCAAGCCACACCATGATAAGTATCACCAATTTAAAATGAAATGTACATGCTTGATCAAAACTAACTATTGAACTTCTAATCTATAAATGTTAGTTAATACGAGAATTACCCACAAGATGATGTTGCCTTCCTGCTTGAACTTAGGCAGAGCTCTGTGTTGCAATAATCCATCTGTCTTTTTCTCAAATATGCTAGTACACTAAAGGAAATATCAACGGCATGAGGTCTACTTATAATGTTTGGTAATTTATTTTAATTAATGTTTGGTCACTTTAGTGTAAAGAGTGTGGAGGTGGAGTTGAGAGAAAAGCATGAGAAATGTAAGTTCTTTATGCGCGAATGCAGCATGTTATTTCTTTTTCTATATTTAGAAATACTTTGCAACTTGGCTCGTTATTAGTTTCTTTTGTGATGTACACTCCATACATTTTTGTAAACATAAAAGGGACCGAACAGTATTCTTATTTTATTGTTTATGTCACATGAAGTAGATATTGATTTGGTTTCTATCCAATGCCTAAATTCTGGTATTCAACCTATTTAATTTTAAGGGGAAATTTTGCATTCTTAATAAATCCCCTCACAATTTTTAGTTCATTATTTATGATTTTTTTATGGTTATTGTGTTCATTGTGTCTATTTATTTATGCATAAATTTATAATTTAAATAATTGAATGTCATCTGTATATAAAAAAAAATATGAAATTTGAACTTCATTTTCATAGCCATCAAGTAAAAAGGTTAAATAGAAAATTTTAGTCTATTGATTTATTAACGCTTGATACATATATAAATTATTATGTACACATATAGCATGATATATATAAAATATTTTTCAATTAATGTTGTTGTTTAAAAATTTAAATAATAATTACTTACTATTTAATTTTTAATCCCCTTATTATTTTGTAGGCATATATAGCAGATTTTTTAATTAATTATTTGAATAATCATATTTTTAATAATAAGAGTGATTAAATCAAAATTTAAAAAATATGAATAGCAGTGGCAGTGGCGTCTATAATTTTTTTTATTTTCAGTTATTTAAAAAAATAGAACCGCGCTAATGGGAGTGGCGCGTTCTCCCACTTTGCGCCTCTCTCCAATTAATCTTGAAAACATATATGAATGAGATATATATAAAAAAAAAGACGCCACTACTAATGACGTCTTTTCTCAAACGCGACAGTCTGAATGGCACGTTTGCACAACATCACTGATGGTGGCGCACTGTGATTCATATTTTTAAAATTTCAATTTAATCACTTTATTATTAAAAATATAATTATTTAAATAATTAATTAAAAAAATCTGCATATGCAGCATACTCAACTTCCAGTACTACGATCATTATGTACTGGCTTCTTTAAGATTTTTTTTTCTTTATTTTCAGTATGTAAGAAAACAATAATGTTGATCTCATAGGTGGTATTCGTACAGTCGGTTTAAATTAGTTTGACTTTTAAAAAAAAAACGGATCACATCGAATTGGAATAGGATCAGTTAGATCTATTTATATGATATTTTTTTCAGATTTTACATTGATTTTAATTAGATTACAGATTATTTGATAAATTTAACTTTAAAAAAATAAATCATATCAGATTCAAATCCCAACAAATCAAACTGGTTTATCAATTCATATGAGATTTTACCACCTCTGCGCTGCTGAGGTGATCACATTGGTCATTATTAACTTGCAGAACATTAACACCCAAACTTTACAATTTCAACCACTCAAGAGTCAGGGAATCATCGTGGCCCCGTCTGAACTTAACTGATTAAAGCAACTGGGCCAGACTTGAAATCTTACTACATCACATTTGAGCCTTAAAGCCAAGGCCCATAATTGGTAGAATATATCCATTTCGAACAAATGAAGATCGATTGAACAACATTAAGGCCCCGTTAAGCTCACGTCTTTAATTTAAAGTTGAAAGTCAACATATGCTTTTAACGTAACTACATATAATTTTATATTATATATGTAGATTTTTTTCATGAATTTTCTAAATTGTAGTCAAACGTCTAAATTAGAGTTTTCTATTAAAAAATATGTCTATTTGAAATTTAAATTATTCTCTAATAATTTTTGCTGAAGTTCTATTGCATTTTTTTTACATATATGATTTGAAAAGAAAAATCGATATTGGCTGATCATGTATAAAAATATTAAAGTTATTTCTAAAAATTTTAATTATTAAGATTATTTATCGATATATATTATTAATGTAAATTTATATCATTATAATATTTTTAATAATTAAAATTTAAAATATAATTTTGATAGTTTAAAAAATTAAATGAATGAATATTTATTTTTTTTTAAATTATGTATGCAAAAATAACAAAAATAATAAAATAATTTGAAAATTTTAGTAAATTTATTAATGAATAATTCAAACTTCAAACAAACATAATTTTTGATAGAATATTCTTATTTAGACGTTTAAGTACAATCCGAAAAACTCATAAAAATATGTTTATATAATATAAAATTATGCATAGTTAAGTTAAAGAATTCACACCTTTCAAATTTAATTGAAGAGTATGAGTTGAACTCACGTTCTTTAATTTCAATATTTGATGAAATCAGTTATTATAAAGAAATTTTGAGATTTTAGAAAGAAATTTACATCCTTAATTAAATCATCTATGCTTAGCCTAAATTAGATTTATTTAATAGTAAATAGTAAATAGTAAAGTTGTTTAAAAGCAAAAATTCCCGAATCGCACTGGAGAGAGATGTTCCTTCTCCATCCAATCCGACGAATCAAACCTCTCTCTCCATCGAGTCTCTCGCGTGTGGATCCCAAGACCCTAGTTTTATCGCAAACGGGTGCACGATTTTACCCGAAAGATGGTAAACTATTGATCTTCTTAGTACATTTCGAACTTCTATTCGTTTCGATGATTATTGATTGTTATTCTGAGTAATTGGTGCTCTTTAATCTTTTTCTCACTAATTCGTGTGTTTTTCTGTGATAAATGTCTTGCTATATCTTCGTATTATGGTTTGAAATTATTAACCTTCTAGAAGTCTTCACCCTATCGGAAAAGAGAATCAACTATTAACAGTTTGTTTTCGTTGTTAGGTTCTGCTACAACCAGATCCATTCCTAAATGAGCTCACGAGCTTGTATGAGAAGAACACAGAGAGTGGATCTGTGTGGGTTACTATGAAGCGATGTAAGTTATTTCTTGTCTCTTTTTCATTTTTGCTCTATTGCTGTGAATATCGTATCTGGGAGTCATTTGTTGTACGAGATTTGATGATCGTGGAATTCTTTTGATCTGATAGCTTGTCTAAAAACAAAGAACAAAAGACAGAAAATGGAGAAAGAAGGACAAAAACTCGAGTACAAGTGTCTAGTCCGTGCTACCGATGGAAAAAAGACGATCTCAACCTTGGTAGGTACTCTTACCTATTAATTGTTTTTCAATTTGTGATTGTTGAATCTGATTGGTTAATTAGGAATTTAGGATCATAGGATATTTGGACTATAGGGAGTTCTCTTGCTTAATTGTCTTTCAATTTGTGCTTCACTCCTATCTATTTACCCAGAATGCCTTCTGTTATAATTTTGTGTGGACTTGTTCTACCAGCATACAATTGCATCCTGTCTGTGATAAAATATTAGAATGTAGGAACAAATTCCAGTTTTCTTGCTGGAACTTCCTTACAGACATCAGTTTCAACTGCCTTAGAAAGAGGAATGTGGCTCAAACTTTGTGCAGAGTATACATGATGGCGTCCTGATCTATTTGATGTAATTTTTGAGTTTTGTACACAATTGTTACTTCTCTTCTATTTTTCAGGCTACCAATATAAAATTATACCTATTAGAGTAAAACTTAAAGAACTCTATATCAAAATGTTCACAATCTTCTTGATTGTATAGTGCTGTACTGAATTGTACCAATGTTCTCGGCTCATATTTTGTATACATAGATCTCATGGAGTTTTCAGTATGCCTTTAACTGATGTATCCTAACTACATCTTCTTACCTATCTAAGTCATTTGTGTATTGCAACTACATTACTTGGCAGCGATAGTGTATTCCAATATATTTCTAACAACTTGTAATATTTATTTTGAATTTTACAGATTTCAGCTAAGGATCAGCTGAAATTCCAAGCATCTTATGCAACAGTACTAAGAGCACACATGGATGCATTGAAAAAGAGAGAGAGAAAGGATAAGAAGAAGGTGACTGAACCTGAAAAGAAATCCGACCCATCTAAGAAGAGAGCCCCCATTAAGAAGCTGGGTTCCGGCACTGCTAAATCCTCCTGATCAGAAAAGTTAGTTTAGTTAGACAATCAAACTGGGCATCTTCATTTGGTGGCCCAGCACAGGTCATCCTTTATTGTCTGTTGTTTTCCATTATAACTATGGTGCTACGAGATTTTGGATTTTTGGAGCTCTTTTCTTGAGAATTTTTTTTTAGTTGAGGAAACCAACGAGTATTGTATAGTGCTTCAAAATTACTTTTGTTAAAAATCAAACTTTCCAAATTGAAAGTTGAAACTTTAAGAACATTTGTATTTCTTCAACAATGCAACTCCCAACTTTATATTGTGTCATGCAGAACTTGTTATCGTGCACTTCATTATGCCAATCTCACTCCAAAACTTTGCACTTGTTCTCATTTTGTAAAATATCATGCAATAGACCCCCAAACCGTAAAATTACATGTTCTACAATATCTTCAGCGAAATTGCAGCATGTGAAAAAGTTCTATTGAAATTGAGATATTATCTTTTGTTTGTTTTACAAATTGAAATTTTTTAAAGAGAATTAGTTGGTTCACACTTCATAGTTCATACAAACTATTTTTCAATTATTTATTGTGTTATTGGTGTTTGATGTTTCTCTGTCTTGTTACTTCTTATGCAATTATTATATAAATTCGTTTTGCGTAATCTGTGGCTTTCAAATCTCACTTTGGATGTCTTTAATGCACAAAAGTCGACAATAAAACTGCGATCGATGTTGAACATTATATAGCTTGGCACAGAGAATCCAAAATGAATCAAGGAAAGAAACGTTCAATAAAACATAGAGGCCATGGATGCCACTCACTACAAATCCAAATTGCACCACATCCCAAAATCCCACCACCATGTTGCTGTTGGGTCAGGAATCCTCCACCCACCACCCACCACCCAACACCCACTTATTCCCATAGTTTATGAACCTGGTCCTCATTGAATGGTTCTCTCTTCTATTCTGAACAAATTGACAAAGAGATCTATTATAAAAATTTATTAAATGCAATTTATATTTTAACAAGGAAAATAATATAAAAACGGTTTGATTTACTAACACTAGAAAACCTCTAGGATATTTAAAAATAAAGAGAAATTAAGTGTTTCCTATATTTCTGGCATAATTATACATATTAAATGAGATGATTGTTGACATACTCATTAAAAATCATTCAATTTTTTTTATAAATACGCACAAAAATATCTTGTTTTCTCGTTAAAAATTATCAAGCATTCTTTATTTTATCTTCTTTTTATAAATTTTTTTTTCATTTTACCCACATTACAACAAAGGACTCCAAAATTCTCATATCTAGAAGTATGATTATTTTTATTTAGGATTCTTTTTGGACTTTATATCCTTTTTGGACATGAAAAGTTCACAAACTGGGATGTTGTTGGAATGATTGAACATAATGCGAGATCTATATAATGGTGAAACTGAAAAATATAAGCTTCAAGTAGTACTACAGCCAACATAATATGTTTCACTAATTTTGTCAAGAGTACATTAAAAAATGACAAGTCAAATCAAAATAATTGAAAAATCCTAGCTCAAAAAACATTGTAATTTTATTATTAAGATAGTACATGCTATTTTAAAACATTCGAATCTCAAATAGAGATTTTTTTTTTTGTATTGTAACTCTATATTATCATTTATAAGTGTTCATCTTTTCTTAGGAATGGATCTACAGTGGGACAAGACCCGATATATATCCTTAAACTCATCTTTTTTAATAAGAATGAATCACATACAAATTATAAAGACTTTTTGAGCTTATACCGATAATTAGATCCATTACTAATTCTTCTACCTCTGAATAGAATGAAACTTAAAGAGGCAGAGTGAAAAGGAGATAATGAAAGAAGCAAAATTTTAAATGGGAAAAAAATAATGGAGCATGAATAAGTTTAAATAGTCACTATACACATAATTTTCAATATAGTTAAAGGATTATAGTTATCCCATTACACGTATTTATGTTAAATAAAATTTGTTTTTTCCTTTATTTTGTGCTTATTTGTGTTGTATAAACATCATTTGCTCTTCTTAATTAGTAATATTTTGTTTAAAAATTTTACATTGAAAGAAAATAAAAATGAAAACATAGCAAACAAAGGCGGAGCTGCATGGTGACAGGAAGGTCAGTTGATACCCTGGCCAATTTTTTTTAAATATCTTTATATATAATTTTTAGAAAAATAAAAAATATTTACATTGAAGAATATTTTTAAATTTTGACACCCTAAAAAAAATCCAATTTTTGTCTACTACGCCAAAGAATGGTCATAATTATGGGTGTCAATTATTGACCTAATCTGACTCGAATCCGATCCGATCCGACATGGCCCGAAAATAAATGGGTCGGGTATGGATTTAATTTTTTTGACCCGAATCGGGTCGGGTCCAGGTCAACCTGACCAGACCCAATTAATTATGTTTTTTTTAAGTAATTTTATGATTTAGTACTAATTAAAATTTAAATATATACTAATTAAGATTAATTATAAATTAATTAAAATTTTATTGCTTAAAATTATATAAAAATAATTAATAAATATTTAATTATTTTACACGGGTTGGGGTTGGGGTCGGGTCGACCCGTGACCCGTCGGATCGGGTATGGGTCAAAATCTTTTGACCCGAATTTAATCCGATCGGATTCGGGACAGATCAAGAAAAATAATAAAATAATGTGACCCGACCCGACCCGACCCATTTACACCCCTAGCCATACCCTTCATAGCAAATCAGATTTTCATATTCAAATATGTGATCTGGTAAAAAAAAATATTTTTATGTTTAAATTGCTTAGTTTTTGATGTAATCATATGGTTTATTGTACAACACGAGCTCCTAGAATTAATGGGAGAAGGAAAGTTGGTGAAATTAAAATTTATTTTTGGAAAACAATGCAACGAATATTTTACAAAAATCTAGATGGTTTTGAAAAACAAATCAGAATTATTTGGTGAAACTGAATGATCAATATTTATATAAAGAAAAATATTTGAATGCCTGGTGTTCTACATTATCTCTATCATATATGATAAATGAATCTCTAAGACATATCATTCATGAGGGTTGTGTGTATGTGAAAATAAATAAAGTGAGGGATAAAACAAAAGACGCTGTATCAACATATTTTATAAATATTCACGGTGTTATTTTGCAAAGTTAGGAAATAAGCATATAAATTCCAGCGGGAAGGACTGGTTCCCGCATTCAGTCCTTGCTCCTTATCCAAGGAAAAACAACACAAGCAAACACAAACCTCGATCGAACAAATACTTCATACATCAGATCTCATCTTCATTTTCACCCCCCTCATCTCAACACACTCTCCACTCGAACATACGCTTGCGCGCACAACGATGAGGGGCGGAGGCCTCCTCCTATCCGTTACCCGTCGTCTCTCCCGACAATTCGCAACCGATTCCGCTTCTCTGAAGAAAACTCCACTGTACGATTTCCATGTCGCTAATGGCGGAAAGATGGTGCCTTTCGCTGGATGGTCCATGCCAATTCAGTATGCCGATTCCATCATGGACTCTACTCTGAATTGTCGGGCCAATGGAGGCCTCTTTGATGTCTCCCACATGTGCGGCCTCAGTCTTTATGGCCGTGATGCCGCCCGCTTCCTAGAAACCCTAGTCATTGCTGACTTGGCTGGACTAAAACCTGGTAATTGCTCTCAAAATTTTCTTTATGTGGTGTGTTATGCAAGTAACTGATCGTTTGGATGACATGATATGAGGAGTGAGTGACATTACAACTGTTTTGATAAATGTTCTCTTTACTCTTGGTTGGTTGATTGTTTCACAATCAAAGTTCTATTTGCAATTTGGTGGGGTTTTGTTTTACAATTTGTTGGCGATGAATTCCTCTCGAGGCTTGGTGCCTTGGTAATACTACTCTTTTTTGTGGTTGGAAGATTGATACTTTTATTAACATTTCATTGTATATTGATTTTTCAGAGGATTACAATTTGGCTGGTTAGTGTACTGACCTCTGCGGTAACTTGTAGAATCATGTACTAAAAGAAACTTTGTGAAATAGAGTCTTTGTGTTTGACATTGTACTGACATACTTAAATCAAAGAGAACGAACAAATGTGTAATTTTCAATTTTACAAAAATTGCAACAGGCACAGGCAGTCTGACAGTATTTACAAATGAGAAGGGAGGTGCAATTGATGACTCAGTAGTGACAAAGGTAACTGACGATCACATTTACCTTGTGGTAAATGCGGGCTGTAGAGACAAGGACCTGGCTCACATTGGGGCCCACATGGAAGCATTTAAGAAAACAGGCGGGGATGTGACATGGCATATTCACGATGAAAGATCCCTACTAGCTCTGCAGGTAGGATAGCATATAAATAACTTGTTTTTTTGTTTGGGAGTTTTCTTGTCTGTATTGTTTTGGTTGTTGTTGGATAGTTGTTTTGTGAAATGTCCGGAGAATATTGCTGCTGGGAAAAAATTGTTTGTTGGTATATACTTGCAAAAACAACTTTATTTTCTCACTGACAAATTAAAATATGAAAATGTTGGACATGAACCATCAGATCACAGAAACCTGTAAAATGAAAGTACCTTATATAATTCAGAAGTATATGAAAAATATCTTATTCTTTTATTGAATATCATCAAATTTGTTCTTCATTTCTTGTTGATGTGAATAGTGAGGATGCCTGGGCAACTTTTGCAGAAGAGGAAGGGAAGAATGGGTGATACGTTTCATAATTTTGTAGAGTTTTATGGCAATTGTTTGCATTATTTCAAAATTTACTGGGTATCATGTCAAATTTAATATAGTCGGATTATTGTGTGAAGGCAACACTAAAACTTATGCTTATTCATTGAGAAAATAGTTATTGGTTAAGAGGAATTCAGAATTGCAGATTGCGTGTTTTAATTTAGCTACAAACTTCTGATGTGGTGTTTAAAAAATCTAGAGATATTTTTAACAGGGACCACTTGCTGGACCAACCCTCCAACTATTAACAATGGAAGACTTGAGCAAGATTTATTTTGGTGAATTCAAGATGTTGGATATTAATGGCTCTGCTTGCTATCTCACTCGCACAGGGTATACATTACCTATTGTATATTATTTCATTTCATTTATTTTGTCTTTGCATTATTTGTGTTATACTTTTTTTTATCTGTTGCAATTCAGTACTGTTGGGTTTCTTTTGGCCTTTTTTTGTTGCAGCTGAAAGTCAATCTTGTGGGAATATTATATGTGCCCTTAGATATACATATACTGCAGAAGTCTCTAGTGATTCATACATGTATACTATGAGAACATTTAAAAAATATTTAGCACATTCAGAGTCATTTTTTTAGAAAATGTTCCCTTGCTCCTAACACAAGTCATATTTGTTGAGCTGTTTGGTAATTTTGATGGAACCTGGAAGAGAATGATTTTTTTTATTCTCATCTCCGGAATCTGCATCCTGTTAGGTACCATCTGATTGATGCATGAGCATCTGTTTAGGTGGAGCGGTCACTTCTGAGATTTGGGGATGAACAGTTTAGGATGCATCCACCTGAGGTACATGAGGGGATGTTAAGTCTTTCAAGGGGCATATGAGATGCTTCTTGTTATGCATAAGCTTAAATTGGATGTTGATTTTTTAGGACAAATGAAAATTTGCTTTTATATTTAGTTCCTTATCTAAGCCAAGTGCTAATGTAGTAGTTAATAGATGTGCAGAGTCAACAACTGATCACCCGAAAACATTTATCCAGGTATACCGGTGAAGATGGGTTTGAAATCTCTGTACCAGCTGAAAATGCAGTTGACCTTGCTAAGGCCATCCTAGAAAAATCCGAAGGTAAGGTTAGGCTAACTGGTCTCGGTGCCCGTGACAGTCTCCGCTTGGAAGCAGGTCTATGCCTGTATGGCAATGACATGGAACAACATATTACACCGGTAGAGGCTGGCCTCTCGTGGGCCATAGGCAAGCGGCGCAAGGCTGAAGGAGGCTTTCTCGGGGCCCAAGTAATCCTCAAGCAGCTCGAGGAGGGCCCTAAGATTAGACGGGTCGGGTTTTTCTCTCAAGGCCCACCTCCAAGAAGCCATAGTGAGATAACAGATATCACTGGCGAGAAGATTGGGGAGGTGACAAGTGGTGGGTTTAGTCCATGCCTGAAGAAGAATATTGCAATGGGGTATGTCAAATCAGGTTTACACAAACCTGGTACTGAGGCCAAGATTCTGGTTAGAGGGAAGCCCTATGATGCAGTTGTGACTAAAATGCCCTTTGTACCAACCAAGTATTACAAGCCACCGAAGTAAGAGAAGCACAAGGAAAGTGAGTGTTTCTTTTTTATTCTTTTTGAAAGAAAAGCAAGAGGTCTTCCTTTGATTGACCAAATTGCCGTGAATTCCTGTTTTTGAATTGTTGTTGTCATTGCATAAAACTAACAACCTCACATTGGTTTTTATTCTTTTTTAACCCCTTTTTGAGAATAAATTATCTGTGCTGTTTACAATTCTCTTTGCTTGATTGAAATTGACTTGTGGTCCCTAGGGAAATTATATTCGGTTCTCTCCACTCAGAAATGGAATCCTCTAAAGATGGAAGATGATCTGTAAGTCGAAAAGGACGGGGTTGGAAATGGATCTGATAGGCATATGATCCAACATGAATTCATATCGAGAAAAATGTGAATTTGGTTTGTACTATCCGTGTCGAAGTAAAAAATATATTATCTCTAGGTGGGTATTACTATAGATACAACATGGAGATTATGCACCTCAGGGGATGGTTATACGGATTTATTGGTGTTCAGCTCTGAATAATATGATTCTACAACCAGGCTAGATTTGGATATCCAACTACAGATTTAGGATAAGAAAAAGTTTACAAAATTTGTCTGATGTTCAATTTAGCTCTCGGGTAATATAATAAAAGATTTTTTCCCCAACTACATAACATAATTCATATTCTTCTTTGTGTGATTTTGATATTAAAAAAAATCTATTTTCCGGTTCTAATAAAAAAAGTTGGTTTCTGCACTAGTTTTAATATTCTTTCTTTCCAATAGGTAGAACGTCGCTGCTAGTAAGTTCAAACTCTTCTCTGATATCCCAATGCACAGTAGCAATATTTCAATATAAACATATTTTTTATTTTTATTTTCTGAAATACACATGACCCCCCTTGCCTATCCATGTCCAAGTCCAACCATTATTATCACAATTTGTATATTCAAGTGCAGATACGACTAGGGGTGCAAACGGATACGGTGATATAGTGGTTAAAATCGTATCCGTTTTAAATTTTCAAATACGCGTTGCGGATGCAGAATTTTGGTGATGGTAGATAATTATCAGATTATAATAATTTATCAGGTTCAAACCCATTAACTAATCGAGTATTAAATAAAAAATAATAATTTAATATATATTATTATCTAATAAAAAATTATTAAAATAATATTTTTTGCACATTAAAAATAACAACAAAATAAAACTAAAAATAATAAATAATCAAGTTGCTGATGAAAGTTTTTCACTATGAAACTTTATATTTTAAAATCTTTACATAATAATTTCATTATGTATGATAATAAAAAAAAATTCTCAATTAAAATAATCAAATAATTTACGGGGACAAAAAAAAATTCATGAGGGATAGATTACCGAAAGTATTACCTAAAAGCACTATTTTTCAAAATTCAAGGGGACAACTACCTCTAGGTCTACCCCTGAATACGGATATTTCCGAATATGTATATAAATAGAATAATTTCTTATGTGAATACGGATAATGTGTATATATTGTCAAAGAGAAATATAAAATTCACTTAAAATTTATAAAAAATATTGAAACGTACGATAATATAAGTTTGTTCATGCTATTATTTATTTAAAAGTAAATTACTAATTTTAAAAATATTAAAATTTATAATATCTATCCAATTATAATTGAGAATAATATTATTTTTTATGATATATATTAAATAATATATTATATATCTAGTATTTGAATACGGACAATTAATATTGGATATTGTATTTGTACCATTTTCCGTCTGAATAATCGGATATGGACATTTGCATATAAATTATGAATATGAAACAAATATGGTCAGATATTATCCGTATAAGTTTGTATCCCTGGATATGACTTGGTTTGAATAAGCCTACTGTATGTTTCAGGCAGCAAATCCAATTTCAAAAGGTTCATGCGACTGATTTAGGGGTGTCAATGAGTCGGGTCAGGTCGGGTTCGGGTCGGGTCACATTATTATTTTTTTACTTGTTCCGAGCCCGACCCGATTAAATTCGAGTCAAAAAATCTTGACTCATACCCGACCCGACCCGTGTAAAATAATTAAATATTTATTAAATATTTTTATATAATTTTAATCAATAAAAATATTAATTAAATTATAATTAATCTTAATTAGTGTATATTTAAGTTATAATTAGTACTAAATCACAAAATTACTTTAAAAAACATATTTAATCGGGTCGGGTCGGGTTGACCCGAACCCGACCCGACCCCATTCAGATCAAAAAAATTAAATCCATATCCGACCCATTTATTTTTGGATCATGTTGGGTCGAATCGGATTAACCCGTCGGGTCGAATCGGATTAACCCGTCGGGTCAGATCAATAATTGACACCCATACCCTGACTACTGTCAAACAATGTAGAGTGCAAGTGTACTTCATTCATTCTATTAAATTAATCTTCATTTATCTTATAAAAAAATTGGGACTAATGAATTTCTACTTTCGTTTTTTTCCTTCTTCATTGAATCCTCTCATCAAATTCACAAGTATTGCTTGTGTTGATAAGTAAAATGATAATGATTTATGTATTTTTTTAGGATGTTTCAATATACAGATCAAAAGCATGTTAAGATGGAGTAGGGGATTGAAATGGACCATCCAGTCCAACCCGTCCTGGACCGACCCGTGCCTACGGACCGACCGGACTGTGGGCAAACCTGTGCTCTATCACGGTCCGGTCCAACAGTGGTCCGGTTTTCCGTTCACCCAAAAACGACCCGTGTGGACCCATGAACCGGACCGTGACCCGTGTGGGACCGTGACCCGAACCAACTTTTTATATTTTTTGATAATTTTTTATAATTTTTTGAGTATTATTCGATTTTTAAATAATTAAAAATATAAAATAATTGAATGAAAATTATTATTTAAAAATATCATAAATTTATTTTTCAAATTTCATAATTTTCTGAATTTGTAAAAAAAAACAGACTGGACCAGACCGTGCCGACCCGTGGGGTCCGGCCCCCGGGGGTCAACGGTGGGACGGGTTGGATTTTTCCGAGTTTGATCCGTCTAGACCTGTCCCGTGTGGACCATGATGGATCGTGGACCGTCCGGGTTTGGCCCAAACCGGCCCGGCCCGGACCGTTTGCAAAACTCTAAGGTGGAGTAAAGTTAATTCCTCAGATTTTTCAAAAATTCTTAATCTTTTAGTTAATACTGCATTTATTTATTTCACGTTATTAAACACAAATGTTTTCAAATAATTTAATATTTAGTTTACTTTAATTTTACTTACTATTTATAAAAAGTTCAAATGTTTCAAGGAAACTAACTGAAAAAGAGCTTTTAAAATCATAAATAATTGATTTCAGCTTATCAGACATAAAAAATCATAAATAACTGAAAAAGAGCTTTTTATTTAATTCAGATGACATGCTTGATTATTTTGCCCAGATTGAACACACCAAGGCCCAAGCAGACTAAAAGCAGCGCTGCTCTGGCTCATACAGAGCAGAGACCCAGAAAAATAAAATACAATGAGACAATTTGTCCCTCTTAATTGCTCGCTATTAGTGGAGCCACCATAAAATTAAATATATTGTAAATCTCTTCTTTAAAAAGATCATCTCTTTTTTTTGTTTCAAAAAAGAATGAATGATCATACATTCGAGAAATAAAAATTTATATGATTAGCGAAAACGTAAAGATAGATTCCGTACTGAAATTAATGAAATCTTAAAGAAACAATTAGCACATTGATTTATAATAAATTTTATAATAATAAAAAAATACGACGCCACAGGATTCCTCCCTCTGTCCCGTCCAAAGAAGAACCGTAGATAAGGCTGTACAAGTGCCACGTTAGTGTGTTTGTAAAAGAACGTAAAGATTTTTCGTGCGGAAATATGTATTAAAAGCTCGGAAGCGATATCTCTGGAAATGTTCTCTGCTCTCCAGTTTTTAGGGTCGGGTAGAGGGATCCGCGAAATCTGACCGCTAGAGTTGCTTCATACTGTGATCCTACAATTAATAAACTTTCTAATCGGACAGAGTGCGTCATCAATGGAGACAAGTTTAAAGTAATTATGTGCATTACCTCCTTGATCCCGACCTCCAGGAAGAAGATCAGACCAGAAGTTTTGAGATCGTCTCATTTTTCACGCAGTAAGAGCTGGATCATCCATCTTCCTTTCCTAATCAAGTTTCTGAAAGTTTTAGTTTTCTTAGGGTTGCTTTGAAGCTTGGATCCTTCTCGCTAGTAATCGAATGTCCGTCTTCCGTAAAATGGAAACATTGTGTAGTGTGTACTGAACTGTACTTTTATACTTCAGTCAGGGAGAATAGGTTTTATTAATTCTTTGTTAAATTGATGATTTAAAGTGGAATTTATGTTTGCAAAGGGAATTGTTAGTTTATTGTTTGGTTGTGTTGAATTTGCAGGAGTTTTTCTATAATTTTGATCAGTTGTCACCGTTGTGCCTATGGTTTACTACCCTTTTAGCATATTTCTGCTTAAAATCCATCTATCTTTGCAGAAAACCAGCTTAACGTGAAAATTTAAATGGAGTTGAAAGTAAAATCTTAGATTTGTAGGAAGCCGATGTAGTTCATACAAAGCGATTGTTTAGGCTGTTTGATTTTACTTTTAGTTTTATGTAGTAAGTCACGTTTCATCTAGACTGATTATTTCTCTTTGATTTTTGACAATAAATATAGACGGGTGAAGATATGGCATCCAGTGAGAACGCATTGGAGTGGGTCCAGAAGGACAAGCGCAGGTTCTTACATGCTGTGTATCGTGTTGGTGACTTGGATCGCACCATTAAGTATAACTCTGTACCATACAAATTCTTTTTTTACAATTGTTCTGCATATTATAATTTGTATATCCCCTTTTCTTACATGGTCAGTACTTTGAAAATAGGTTTTATACTGAGTGCTTTGGCATGAAACTTCTGAGGAAAAGGGATGTTCCTGAAGAGAAATACTCTAATGCGTTTCTTGGATTTGGCTCTGAGGATACAAATTTTGCTGTAGAATTGACATACAGTATGTGACAGTTCATTTGTTTTGACAAAAAGTGTGCTGAAGTTAGGAGACAGCTTTCTTACATATTTTCTCCTCCTACTAAGTATCAATTGAATACACAAACAAAAACTTTGATTATCTCTTTCTTCTTTCTCTATAAATTTAGTTGTTCCAGCTTTTGCCAACTCAACCTTGTGATGATTTTTTGAGTTCTCAAGTGACTTTTCCATTGATTAGAATTTTGTTTCTAATTTGTAGATTATGGAGTCGACAAGTATGACATTGGCACTGGATTTGGCCATTTTGCCATTGCAACTGAAGATGTACGTTTTACTCACTCATCCATTATTGCCTGTGTTGTTTTTTCAATTTTCAACATATTACAAATTCAATTTCAATTAAAAAAAAGAACTAAAAATCATTGAAGGGCAACAATCAGGATAATTTAGTATCAATATAATATCAATTTAATTACATAGATAACTAAGCTGGTGGAGACTGTGAGAGCTGCTGGTGGAAAGGTAGCACGTGAACCAGGTCCTGTGAAGGGTGGAACGACTGTCATGGCATTTGTGGAAGATCCTGATGGTTACAAGTTTGAAATAATCCAGAGGGGCCCCACACCTGAACCTCTCTGCCAGATCATGCTTCGGGTAGGGGACCTTGACCGTTCCATCCAGTTCTATCAAAAGGTAAGTAGCTCCAACCAGTTCTATCAAAAGGTAACCTTAAATTGTGAGTGAATTTGCTTGTGTGCATGTGCGCATATGGTGAAGTTGTTCTCTATTGTAGATATACTGTCTTTATAATTGTTTTTTTTTTAAGTTAGAAATAGCTTTCTTTTTCAATTAAAGCTTATATCACAACTATTTCTGAGATTTGCAATTGGCACCTGATTACATGAAACATTTGCAACAAATCCCCTCCTAGTTAAAATAGAAAAGCTATATTTTGTTAAATGATTGACAATTTTGCCATTTGTTCTAATAAGCCAATTATTATTATCATCATCATTGTCATTATTTAGCCTACCCCAATTTATTTGGCATTAAAGTCTTCGTTGATCATCATCATCATTGTCATTACTATAATCATTATTATCATTATCATTATCTCATCATCATTACTATCAGTCACTATTACTATCATTGATTTTTGATATTTGAGATCTTTGATCTCTATGATTTTGGATTGGGTTTCATTTCTAGCCTACCCCAATTTATTTGGGATTAAAGGCTTTGTTGTTGTTGTTGTTGTTGTTCTAATAAGCCAATTGTATTTAAATTAACTTACAATGGCATAAAAAGTGAAAATAGTCTGTGGATTTCTGTGTACCAATCAGATATATTGTTGAATCTAGGTGAGAAGTCCAAATAGCTTGATGATTTTGATGGTATCTGTTGTAACGAACAAATTCCTTGGTGATGTTAACAAGTATGTGAAATCTTGTGATTCCTGGTAAGACTGTAAAATAGTAACTACAACAAAGTGTTGCTGAAATAATTCTCATCCCATCTTATGTAAGAAATGACTGCTTGAATAGATCTGCAAATTGTCAAATAGCCCAAGCAGCGTAAAATTTTTCTCATCTGTATCTTTTAATTCAGGCTTGCGGTATGAAGCTGCTGAGGAAAAAGGATGTCCCAGACTACAAGGTATGTACTTCTATCTCAGTCAATCACTCTTTCTTTGTTTATAGACCTTCCTTTGTATAATTTGATCCTGGTTCTTATCTATTAAATTCCTGTCTTTTATGCGGTCTTCTGTACGTATAGTATACAATTGCCATGATGGGGTATGCTGAGGAGCATGAAACTACTGTTCTTGAACTGACATACAACTATGGTGTGACTGAATACACCAAAGGCAATGCATATGCTCAGGTTCGTCTCTCTCCCTGTCCTTTAACTCGTTCTATTTATTTGTAGGCCCTGACATTTCTTTTACTGTAACTTGCTGAAGTGCCTTTCAATACAAAAACCAAACCAAATCAAAATATATTCGATTCTTCAGTTGTGTAAAGAGAAACCATGAGGATGAATGTGTTTGGGATATCTTTCTTTGGTACTAGAAAAGGGAGGGTACTGCAGGTAGCTGCTTGTGTCTGATGGAGGGCGGAGTTGGACTTGATTATACTACAATGGTGTAATTAAGATTTTAAACTAACAATGTCATCTATCCGCTAATTTGAATTAAACGAAATGCTGCGTAAATCCTAAAGCTTTTAAAAGAACAGATGCATACCATCTATTTTTTGCAACACGTCCTCTTGATATGGCCCCGGAGAGTTCTCGAGTAATTTTAACCCAATAAGTAGTAGACAATACACCGTATGTGTTGCTTATGTATCAAAATCATAGGGGAGGCCATGGCTCCTCTCAGTCCCTCCCTATCTCCGCCACAGTTTGATTGTTAAGTGTGATACATTCTATCTTCGATACCTCCATTTTTCAAGGGTTATACGCAATGTTCTTTTCATATGTTGCAATTGCGGGGTTTTATTTATTTCACCTTCTTTGTGTAGGTTGCTATTAGTACAGAGGATGTGTACAAGAGTGCAGAGGTGGTTGATATTGTAACAAAGGAATTAGGAGGCAAAATCACTAGGCAGCCAGGCCCTATCCCTGGGTTAAATACCAAAATTACCTCCTTCCTTGATCCTGATGGCTGGAAAGTGGTATGCAATATTCTTGAGCAATCTAACTGCTTAAAATTATACTTTGTTCCATAATAGGGTGTATGGAGGCCTTTGTAGTTGGATTTTGCAAAACATTAAGTTGGAAATGTCAAGTTGGCCCAGTTTTCAACACAGAAATCTTACAGTTATAAATTATTCATCATATAGAAACCAAAATTATTCTATGATGATTTCTATCCTTAATTTTAATAAATCTGTTTTGTCAATTATCCTTATCCTCAGGTGCTGGTGGACCACGTAGACTTCCTGAAGGAGCTTGGAAAGGCTTAATGCTGCTACTGCTTTTAGATTGTTTATATGTTGAGTGTAGACCTACTAGAGGTTCTGTCGCAGTTATGCCTAGTAAATAATAAGTGGCAGGAGAGCAGCGCCATGTTAATTTCTTCGGAATTATGCTACTTAGTTGCTTGTATCTATCTGCCCTTAAAACCTTTTCATGCACAAATGACATGAGATATCAATTATGGATGTTTTGGTGTTTGTTTATTTCATGCTGGTTTTTCTAAGCACGGTCTTCCGATGTTGTATTCTCTCCAAGGCAAATGACTCTAGATTCTATCATACTGTTGCTCCTGAGAAAAAAAAAAGAACACTGCAGTATAGGTGGAGTATTAATTGCTCCATAATGGACCATCAGAGCGGGCTCAAAGAGTTTGTTTTGCCTTTCTTTTTGTTTTATATTAGTATTATTAGCTGACAATCACAGCTCACAGGGTCGTTTATATCCGACAAATATATTTATAGGTTAACCACTCTATTTTGTCAGAACAAATTGAAATTTGATCAGTTCCTTATCAGCCAGAAAATTTTCTCATTTTCTAAGTTGAGTCATGAACACCACAAATCTAGGTGCTCATTCATTAATTTTTGTCAGGGATGTCTGACAGGTACAATCATACTGCCTTGTTCAATTCACGCCTTGGAATTTAAATGCTACAATTTCACCCTAGTTACTAGCTACAGTCTTCATAATCTGATGGTTGTTTGACTGGATTATTTAATAATTTATATAAGTAACATGTGTAACCACAGAAATTTAGAGAGGATATTTTGACATATATACCTGAGAAGGCCCACCTCACTACAGGTCATCTGTTCATTCAAAATTAACCTTTTTCTTTAAAAGTTAAAACTAACACATTATTTCATTCTTTAATACCAACAGATTGTTTGAACACCGAAATCATGAAGATGTTACGATACATGCTATGCTTGATTCTAACTTTTTATTCTTCAATTATTTGTAATATTTATGCGCAGTTGTCGTCATGCCTCTTAATATATATACCTAAATAAATTATTTGCCATTTCCATTCAAATTAAAATGTGACAATTAATTCCCTTATTTTTTACGGTGAGATTTTTAATCTCCAACGTTTTGTTAGTATTATTATACTAGTATCTTACTCGTACATTGCTACGGTGATGTATTTAAAAATATTAAAATTTATATCTTCATGTAAAAAAAAAAAAGAAGATAATTTAGTAATTAATATAAATTTCAATCATGAATATTAATGTAAAATAAATGCGAAATTAGAAGAAAAATTGACATTCAGAATTTAAGAAAAGTTAAAATTCATAATTGATGGCAATCTAAGAAAAAAGAAAATAAAGTATAGCAATTGTACTTCTAAATTATGCAGTATTTCGTGTAACAATCAAAATTGAGAGAAAATTAGAACTTCAACATAAATAATCATAGAGATAATAAAATTATTTGATGAATAACTCAATCCGATGATTGATATTAGCTATAAAAATTCAACAAAAAATCTAGACCGTTACAAGATCAGAACACTTACGTTCTTAATAAGGAGTAGAGATATTAACTATATTTATTATCAATCTATCATTGCTACAAATCTCAGTAATTAAGTTTCCTAATTCACACACCACTTGTACTTCCCTATTTTAAGGAAATGGCTCATAGTCTTTGATTATTCCAAAACTCCATATTTTTTCCAGAACTATTTATATTTTGTGACGTAAAATTACATCAAATATTTTTAAAGTCCAAACGGTCGATTCAAAACGTTCAATATGATAGATATATTAAAATATACTTGTAGATCAAATTAGATATTTTTTCAAAAATTTTAACTATTTATTAAGATGAGTAAAAAATTCAATTTTTAGGTCTTCAGCAAATCGAGATCTATGATAGTTGAGTTTTGTCCTAGCAAAGATGCCCTATGTTCTTCTATGTCTTCTATTAGAGTATCAAGCGAGAGGAAAGCTGATGGGTCCTCACTAGTCATCGTATTTTGCAACTTAACATTGGAATTATTAGCTGAATTTCTCATGTTTTAGTTTAATAGTTTCAATTGAGATAACTTTTGCTAGTAAAATGTAGTGAGAGGCGTAATTAGCGCTTAATAATCTGGTTGTTCAATTTCATAACTGTCTATCATTTGTTTGATTGAGAGAGAATTGAGAAGAAAAACTAAAACAAAGATCAGGAAGTTATACAAACTGCAAATTGAGGCGCAGCTGTGGAGATCAGAGACTAATAATATTAATGGTTCTTTTCTCATTTTCTATTCATTTTATAGCTTCACAACATTTTTTTTTATTTGAAGTTGGTTGTTCTTTTAGTCTCATCAAAAGCAGCACCAAATTAGTTCTCAACAATCGCCTTAGATAGTTGCTGGGCATAAAACATACAAGCCGAAAACGTATGAATTATTTATTATCTTATTTATTTTCCAAAGAACTAATGGAACTATTGGTCACTAAATAGTGACATAGTGTCGCACATTTTCAAGGCCCATTAAATGAAAAGTTGAAAACCCAAAACGGTTCTCCGTGTATCAGGATGTCCTTATTGCTGAAACAGACTCCACTTACGAAAATGCATATAAAATTACAAATAGTTCTCTTTTTGCATGAGGTCACCTTTACAGGGAAGCCTAGAAAAAATAAATAAATTAATAAATAAACAAAACAAAAAGAACTACAAATTACAGATATATTCCTGTACCTATAGTAATTTTACCGAACTTAGTAAAATGCATATGGAAATTAACAACACACTTTTCAACATGTTAAGACAAAAAAAAATAAGGCAGGTTTTCTTTCCACAATGATCGCTGTTAAATATAAATTACACCAATGGAGCAAATCCTGCCTTGGTCACACCAATGGAACAAATACTGCAAAGTGGAATATGTGCAAGAAACTAGCTAGCAGATGCACTTTTAATGAAAAAAATAGCTGGCATCCTTACCAGAGCAGATGTCAAATTAATGAGCCAGATAAGCAACTAACGTGATATTGGCACGGCTCAATTAAAGAGTGGGGCCCCTATCTCAGCGACACTGCTCTCTAATTGAACCGGACCAATATCTTGTTAACTAAATCATGACTCCTAACTTCACAATTAATGTAGGCCACAATGTGAGTTCTTGTAATAACCATATACAGCTTGAACAGCTATGTAAATTTTAGAATAAAGAAATAAATCAAGGATCTTCTCATCCCTTTAATTATTTCTAATGCTAAATGGTATATATCATCTTTGTGAATCTTAATTTTTAAACCTCACCATCTATGTTAGTCACACAAAAAAAATATTCCTCCCCTTAGCTATTCATCTGTAAATGCGCAAATCAATAAAAAATATGAATTAAAAAAAAGTACAAGCAGGAAATTACAGGAACAAAATAAGTCTAAGATTTTGAAAGAATGACATACACTTACAAAAACCAAAAACAACCAGGTGAAAACTTCTAGACAAACATGCTTGGACTCAACCAGACATGCAACCCTTGGAGATGAGAGGGAGGTGAAAAAATAGAGGAAGATATTTCATTCTATTTTTAGAGAGAGAAAGGTGTTTTGAAAAGCACGAGCAAACAGAATGTGAAATGGGGGTTCTTTAATAGAGAGCAAAGAAGAGTGAGAGAAGGGGAAAAGAGAGAAGGAGAGGCGGCCATAAATGAGGAAACGATCAAACAAAAAGGAAGTTGGAGAATTAAATGAGGGAGATTGGATGCAATCCAAAAAGGGTTTGATTTTTTTGATTCCTGCTATTCTTTTAAATGCTTGCATTAATTTCGTCATGCAGACCATGTTTGCTATCAGACAAATTTGCAAAACAGCCCTCCTAATGATCCAAAATGCCACTCAAAATTTGTTCTCTTTTTCGTATATCAGAAGTGCATTAGTACAAGGAACAATACCAAGTACTAGTACCTTATCACCTGCCTTTTGTAGTTACTTGCAACTTGAGTGAAATACTGCTCTGGTACAAGAGAAATTGAGAATGGATTATATTCATATTTTGGCTTGTGATTTAGTATGATGAGACTAGGAGGATTGTCTTTGTAAACTTCCATTTGAATATGCTCTGTTGAATTTGTCCAAAGCAAGCAGAAAAGTCATTTCAAATATTGGCGCGAGAATTAATGGGACACACCTTGCCACCCAAAATTGACTGTATCTCTGATAAAAAGTACACTTTTTGTTATATTCTGTCTTGAAAATTTATTTTTCGTAATCTTTCTCTTGTTGATGCAGGACAAACGCAAATTTAATGGTATTTATTGTAATTTTATCAGATTCTTAAAAATATATATATTTATCTTATTTAAATAGAGCATTTCGTGTGAGTCAATTGTGGTATTTAGTCTATTTAATGTCTTGAAATCTGCTGTAAGTTTGTAACAGAATAGGTTAAAATATAGAAATTTCTTTTATTTAGAAATCTCTGCTCTTCAATGGAATAAATTCCCAAAATACAGCGTAATTTTCAATACGAGAATATTTTCTCGGAAGCAATTTCCAAATAGACCAAATACCAGAGAGGCCTAGAGTGACCGGATCAGGTTCACATCCACACGATTCTTTCCTGTTCAACCAAGAAGATCGTTTGCTTCAAGATATCAACAAGACATTACAAGGCAATTTGTGCTTTACGAAATGAAAGAGCTTTGGTTCGGTTCTTCCAAACTTTGGGTCCATAAATGTACCACACAGTGAATATATTTGAATAGCACAACTCTAGATCATAATGCCTCTCAAAGAGATTCCTCATTAGCTTCCCACCAAACAAAAGTTCAGTGAGCAATTAATGTCAGAGACAGTTAAGCTTAAGCAACTAGCGGTCAACACAATTTTTCCAATACATAAACAAACATATATTTATTTGTTATTTGTTATTTGTTATCTAATTAAGAGGCACAAGAATATTCGCTCGGCCAACACAAATGAAAACAACCAACATGACAGTAAAATTATAATTAAGCCTTTGGAGACGGCCTGAATTTGCATTGAACTTCAGGAAATAATGATTCCATAGGACTCGAAAATAGGTACTGAAATCATATGAACACGGCAGTTCCAGGAGGTTAACATGTGAAATAAAACGAGTTTTATTTACAAACGGACCCTTATAGATTTTTCCACTCAGCAAGACCCGAAAGTGTTCTCCCCACTGTAAGTCATGTAGAGAAAACCATCTTCATCCTTGTTCTCTTCATAAATCGCCGACATCATAGCAGCTACATTTCATTTTGAAAAAGAGAAACATATTAGTCTCCTGTAAGCCTACTATTTCACCTTACTTTTGGCCTGGAAATTTAATATCAGGCACTAACTTATGCAATGGGACTTACCAGTAGGTGGAAGCGTGTTCTTGACAAAGATGAAAATAGCCTTTTCAGCACTAAGCTTAATTCTCTTGCGTACCACATACACAAATTGGCCCACCGTCAGATCAGCTGGTACAAGATATCTGGACAAAAATTAAATATGATTGTAAGTATCATTGCTGCTATTGTTAGTTGCATATAAATGTTAGCATTGAAATGTCTCCGCAAGAAATGCTCACTTTTTCTTGTCAATGTCAGGGATATCGCTCCTCTCAGCCTTCTCTACAATCACCTACAGACTGGAAAATTAGAAAAACTATATGGTAATAGGAATCTAATGATCTTTTATACAAGTGAACAAATAATGATACTAACAGGAATTCTATCAGGGTACTTCTCTCTGATGCGGGCAGATTCAGCTTGTCTCCTTTCTGAAAATATTTAATAAACAAAGTAAGAATACAACTTAGCAAATGCTATTCTATCCATCACACTGACACATTACAACTGATTCTCTACATAAGGATCCTGCAATCTTGCATCAATATGAACACACTTTGATCAACATGTCCAAATGCAATGTTCAGAAAATCTAACTCAACATATTTTTACTTGATAGAAATAAGAAGGATTAATCTTTTTTTAAGTAGTGGGTAAATGACCTACTTAGGTTTCATTAACAAAATAAAAGTCGGTACAAAAAAAAAATTAGGTAGCTGCGGTCATAAGTGATTGACATAAAGAGGACAAGGGAACGATGAGAGAAGTGAAGGCCATAAAGAAGAGAAAAAGGAGGGAAAGGAACATAGAAATGAACCCCTGATCAGCAAATGCAAGCCTCAAAACAAAACATTCCCCATTGTTAATCCTAAATTTAACCTAAAGAAGGAGCTAATTAATTTATAGGTTTCTTGTCAATCTGTATCAACTACACTATGCCTCCCCTTAGCAACTTCATAACCTGAAATTAAACTCGCACGAAGTATCAAATCAAGCCCTGACAAACTAAATCCTACATATGGTCCAGTTTATTTCATCTTGATGTTTGACCACAGAATAAGAAAGATCTACAAATTTCAAATTAGTGATCCTTGTATTATCGATAATTATTTCAATTCCAATTTGCAAGGGATTTATTTGGGTTTTTAGATCTAATAGTTCAAAAGCAATACGTGCCTTACATCAAATTTCTCAATAAATGAACCATCCTAATCGGAAATTATATACAATTAACCAGAGAAACAACGAAACCCTAAATCAAATAATCAAACACAGTAAATTCGTGGAGATCAGAGAAAGGAAAAACTTCAAGAAATTAATACGAACCGAGGGGATGCTCCAATTTGAACGAGCTTTTGGCCATCGAGTCCTTTTACTACAAAGAAATAAATCCGAAGAAAATTGTTAAATCATATGAGAGATCGCAACATGTGCAACTCCATTCAATCAAGAAAAGAGGTAGATTTTCATACCAAAACCAAAATGTTGATCGAAGAAACGGATTAAATTCCGATTAGTTGAATTCGATGGAACTGGGTAAATATAGATATAGGGAGGCGAAGAATCGGTAGATTAGTTTATAAGCGCAAGAAACCTAAGAACTAAAATGCTATGTCGACGCGCTACGAAATCATATTCTTGTTTCTGTTTTCACTGACATGTGGGACCAAAAACTGTGAGGCCCACACGTTAATTTTAGAGGGATCTATTAATGAAGAATTTTGTGGGTATATTTAGTGCGTATAATAGATAAGAATCTGGATATTCTTATAGGGTCCTTTTGACAAATTAAAGAATAACTTTGGAAGAATGGTAATTTTGGAAGAGTGAGGTAATTTTGGAAGAGTGATAGAATAATATTTTTTTTTAGAAGAGTGGTATTTTTGACTATTCGGAAGAGTGAAAATATCGTTTGTCAATTGTTACTCAGAATAGTTAAAATATGAATAATTATGATACTAATAATGATGATGATGATAATAAAATAATAATCATAATAGTAAGATAATAATAATAACAAAGTAATAAAAAATAATCATAATAAATAATAATATTATAATAGTAATATAATAAAAATATAAACATAATCATAATATAGTAATATAATAATAAAAAATTATAATTACAATCATAATTATAATAATATAATAATAATAATAAGTAATCATAATTTTAATAATATAATCATAATATAATAATCATAATCATAATCATGATAATAATAATTATAGTCATAATCATAATAATATAACCATAATCATAATCATAATAATATAATAATAAAAATATAATCATAATCATAAAAATAATTATAAATAATTATAATTATAATAATATAATAATAAATTAATCATAAATATAATCAACATATAATAATATAATACAACATAATAAAATAATAATAAAGTAATAAAAATAATCATAATAAATAATAATATTATAATAGTAATATAATAAAAATATAAACATAATCATAATATAGTAATATAATAATAAAAAATATAATTATAGTCATAATTATAATAATATAATAATAATAAGTAATCATAATTTTAATAATATAATCATAATATAATAATCATAATCATAATCATGATAATAATAATTATAGTCATAATATAATAATATAACCATAATCATAATCATAATAATATAATCATAATCATAAAAATAATTATAATTATAATAATATAATAATAAATTAATCATCACTATAATCAACATATAATAATATAATATAATATAATAAAATAATAATAAATAATAATAATCATAATATAATAATATAATATAATATAATCAAACAATAATCGCTATTCCGACGAGAGCTAATCCGGTATTCCACCTATAAATTGGTATCTTTGGATTAGCACTATTCCGCACTCTTCTACTTAGTCTAAAATTCGTTTGGCAAATTAATTCGTCGGAATAGCTATTCTATTCTAACTTTTTACTATTCCATTGAGTGCCAAACACTCCCATAGTTTGGAAGTATTCCTAATTTCCTATAAACAGAAGAATAGTTCTTGTTCTTCTAACGGTGAGATTGATATTCGTCAATTACAAACAAGGAAAACGGATATAGTGCTGATTTATCATTGTTATGGATTACTTATAGCTGAATACGCTTTTATTTAGAAAATAAAATTTTCTATATAAGTAATTATATATCGCAGCACTTCTAAAACAAAAAGGTCCTTAGACAAATTACAAATATATCATGTACCAATGACAAAACAAGACGAGTTAATTTTAAAATAGATGACAATATCATTTAAGTTACAAATATTATAGAAATGCAATAAAAGTGTCTACAGGTGTGATAGTACTAGGGGTGAAAATGAGGCAGACTTAGAATAAATAGTGCTAAAATCATGTCTACATTTTTTTTTATTATGCGGATATGAACATTAAATAGATATTAAAATTTAAAAATGAGTATGAATACGAAATTGTATTCAACGAATATAGATTCGAATCCGAATTCATTTACAGATAAAAAAAATAAAGCTAGTAATATACACATATAATAAAAGAAATATTTGGAATAATAGAATATTTTGAATACAATAAGTGCTTCTAATGCATATATTCATTAATGTTTTTAATAAATATTACTATATACAAATATGATTTTTAACAACACTTACTATTTTTAAATAAAAATGTATACGATTCAGATACAATTCAGATATTAACACTTATTTACATTCTAAAATAATATTTGTATTTGTATTTACATTATTTTTACAGATACAAAATAGATATAAATACAAATAATTGATATATAAATACGATAATATACTTTGGAAAAATTTTCAAATACAAAGCGAAACAAAAAATTTAACCTCTAGGTTCCAAATATACAGGAACATGCATTTTATTTGTAACACCGATGACGATTTTTTATTATTCAATAATTTTTTTCCACATTCATATTACCAAAGAAAATATTTGCATCCGGAAGAAACGTGAATTGGATTCACAATTCACTCGATGTGAAAGTAGTCTTTTTCTTTTTTTTTCATAAGGGCCTCTTTATATTAAAGGTCGTCAGATATTGTCTCCTTCAAGTGGGTGTTGAGATTTAAATTTATAACTTTAGCATCAACGATGAGGTTATTGGTCATTTGTACTGAATTTCACATTTGATACAGATTAGAATTCTCAGTAGAGATTTTTCTATGGAGATTAATCTTAACCGTTAGATTAGATCACAACAATTCCGAACCTGATATGATGTACAGAGAGTTTATTATTATAAAATTAGAAGCGTTAATATCGGATGATTCGGGTCTAAAAACTCAGCATTTTGGAGGAGCTTTAACTTTCATTCCCATTCGACACATCATGGTTGAAACATAAAAAGCCTGATATATCCCTGAATTTTTTTATATTATTAATAATATTAAGAAAAAGAAAATTCCAAATTCCAAAACTATTTCGAACGCAACTTCTAATGTTCCCAGCCGAATTTCCAAAACTATTACGACCTCACATTTCATTTTTAAAAAAAAAAAGATTTGGGATGGCATCAGTATCTGTGCTCTCAAAATACGCAGTTAGTCATTTACCAGAGAGTGCAGTCAGTCAATTACAATTGAGTTGAGCTGAATGGATTCATATTACTGTCATTGTTATTATTGAACATGATTAGGTTCCATTATAAATTATGATAAGGGATCGAAGGATTCACTGGTTATTGATGTCAATATCAACTTGCTTATTCTGTTCGTATTGCAATTAGAAAAAAATATAAATAATAAATGTGACTTTTTTGGCGATATCAATTGAATACGTACAAAATATTACGGAATTTTGATTTCATTTTAGCTACCATTAAGAGACGAGGTCAAATTGCCAATATTTGATCCATTGATTTTGTTATTCTTGATTCATATCAAAATAATAATTTAATATTTTTGTGCATGTCATATCTAGTCATGATATCTGCAACATATGTATAGAAATCATTTTAAATCTCTTAGCTATTTTATTTAATTTTGACGTACTTATTTATGTCTTTTATACTACAATGTTTGGTCAACTTTATTCAAATAAAGTAGATTAATAAAGACACTAAAACCATAACACTATTAAGTTGGATTTTTTTTCGTCGTCATGCTAACATTAACCTTGTTGTTGGACAAGAACTGGCATTAGAAGACAATGTAAAGCTCTTTCAGCTCATTCGATCATTCTTCATATATTATATGAATTATTTATGACAAATTGAACTATTCAAATAATATATTATCACTTGTCTTGAACAATTCAAATAACAACTATTGAGGCGCAGAATAACAACGGCAGTTTTATAACGAGGAGTTTGCAAATTATGAAAGGATAACGAAATTAGAGGACACTCAAGACCAAATCGCCTGTCAGGGTGCAATTACCATGGACACTCAAGACTTTCAGCATCAATCCAATTTTTTTCTAGATATTTAATCTTTAATATTATTAATAATATTAAAAAAAATTCTGGATATATTACTATTTTTCTTTGTCAGGGGCAAAGGGCTGGAGATAGAGATGATGAGGTGCTGGTGTAAATACAAGGCCCAATTCCATGTGCAAACCAGGCCTTCAAATTTGGTCCAAAATTATATGTACTCGGACATAGGCCTATAAAAGAAAAGAGACGAGTTCACTTCAGTCCAGCTAACAGCTTTTACGAATCCACTGGAAGAAAGAAAAAGCAAGGGAAGTTCTATTGTCCTTCTATCATAAAGCCCTAGGAAAATGAAAGCCCTTTGTAGCCTCCTACATAAAGGCTACCTTGTACTTGTAGTTGTACCACTCGTGAAACTTTCTTTACTTTGTCCTCATCCTACAAGATTTCAGATTTTCATTCAACAAGTGATTTTGTAATTTATTAAAAAATATTTTAAGTATGTAAAATTCGATATACAAGTGTAACTTATATATGAAGATTATGTAAGCAGCACAGATAGATATTTTGTCTTCATAATATATATTTTATTCTCATCAACATGTAAAAATAAAGATACACATGTGCAGCTAGCGGTGTGCAAACGGAACGGTTTAATTAATTTTGAACCGAACCATTAAATTTTGGACTATTTTGTTTGATTTTTGGTTTAAAAATTTTCAGTTAATTTTTTTTAACTAGTTTAGTTTTGTCTTTGGTTCGATTTTTATTTTTCTAAATTAGATAAACTGAATAGTCTAAAATTTATCAAATAAATTTATTTTACTTAGTATAAATAAGAATTATATCAAGGACAATCCATATATATTTACTTATTTATTTTATTTTTTAAACTATTTATTTCTTCCTTCAATTTTTATAACTTTTGATATTGTTCATTCATATTTAAATAATATATTTTTTATAAATTTTAATATTTTTCATTCATATTTAAATAATATATAACCGAATAAACTGAATAAAATTTTGATTTATTTAATTTTAAATTTATTGAATTAATATTTTTAAAATTTTAGTTTATCTTATAATTTAATAAATTAAAAAAACTTTAGATGAATGTATTTATTTTGATTTGAACCGAAAAAACCGACGGAGGACAAATCTAAACCAGAAAAGCAGATATATTGTAGTATTCAATTTCCTTTTTTCAACCAAATTGAAGGGTACTTTTCACTGATTAACTTCTCCAGTTCTTGTAAAACGGAGAAAATGTTTATTTCTGTAAAAGGAGCTTTAAATACTTTCACGGGGGATGAGTTGGAACTTGGATGGAAGCTGGTAGCAGTAGCAAAGCGACAAACCCCAGCCTTTTCGTAAACAAGAAAATGATAACAATCCAAAAACGACAAAAGATGGAAGAAATCATGAATTCATGATGCTAGACATGAGGTGTGTTTTGCTTGCATGATGGTTCGCTCCAGGTCCATGCACAATCCAAGTTGTTTATTTGCATTAAATGAGGTTTGTGCTTGAAATATGGTTTAATTATATGATCCTTCGTTTTGCTATTACGTACTACACCCGACTGCCTTGAAATAAAAAAAAAATGATTAAGATACGATAATATTTGTTCACGAATATCAATTAATTGTAGTTAGTGTGAAAATGGGTCAGGTCATCAGCTTATATTATTTTTTATTCGATTCGAAAATGATTCATTTAAATTCAGATAAAAAGTCTTAATTCATATCTGACTCAGCATGTGTAAATTAATTAATTAATTAATAATATTTTTTTTATAATTTTACGTAATTAAATATTAATTAAATTATAATTAATCTTAATTAATGTATATTTAAATTTTAATTAGTACTAGATTATAAAATTACTTAAAGAATATAATTAATCTGGTCGGATCGAGTTGATCCAAACCTGATCAAACTCATTTATTTTCGAGTCATGTTAGATCAGATCAGATTTGAGCCAGATCGGATTAATCCGACGATCGGATGAATAATTGACACCGTTAATTGTAGTCTCTACAGAAGAAATTTTCGTCATGCCACGTGCTAGCTAGCTATGAGCAACAAGGCAGTATTGTCCATCCTTTTAAAAATATTATCCAATTATTTACAGAAAAATTACTCATGCTTTGAAGTGAACACTTTTCGTTGACAATTTTTTTTTTTTGAAATTTCCAGCAAAATCTCACTTACCAAACTAAATGATATAAAATTTAGATTACGATATTAGTCAAATTAAATTCTACCAATTCCAATTTCGATATGCATGCATGTTGGTGCTTATCTTTGTGTCGACTACTAGCAATTAATAAATTATCGACGCACTTTGGTTCGGTAATATGTCGTTGAAATATAAATATTTTTTAACTAGTACGAATCCGTCCGCACGCATCGGGCGGATCTTATTAATTTTAAAAAGATTTATATCTAACACTATTTTATTATAAATAAATAATACATTTTACTTAAAATTTTAAATAAAATTATTTTACTGTTTAATAATGATATAAAAAAATATAATATTTTTTAGTATTGTACAATGCGTAAACTTAATAACAACTGATGTTTAATTTTATATACAATATTTTTTAAATCTATGCATGATAAAATATAGCAAATAAAATAGAGAGAAAAATGAATTTAACTGAAATCTAAACCATCGCTTTTGTTAAATTAATCAATCTCAATTGTAAATTAAAATATAAATATTTCGGTCAATACAAAAAAAAAATCAAATTCTTACGCTCTTTGAAAAACAGTATAGATTAATATACAAGTTGGGTTTAAACTTTAAAGAGTTCGCTCTCAACTACTTATTAATATAGAACAAATTTGGCTTGGCTGGGAGACTACAAAGGTCAAATTATTACCAATTATTTGTCCTATTTCTAATTAAACGTCCACTTGGGACGTACTTTGATTTTTCTTTCTTTCGCGAAATCATTAATATATATTATTTTTATTATTTGAATAATTTATCCGTCCATCCTGAAGATTTTGATTAGTTTAGTCAACTATTAGATTAAAAAAATAATCTGTATTGAGAATTATTTTTTAGTTTAGTGGCAAAAAACAATGTCAAATTGTGGTATTATTATATTAATCTAGAGATATCAGATTGTGGTATAATTTTTCTCGTAGAAAAGAATCAATTTTATTATGATCGCTCTATGCTGCGATATGAATGGTCTTCTAAGGAAAAAAAAAAGATAACATTTTGATGTTAATAAGTGGTTATGATGGATATTATGATGTTAATTATGCAGTTAATTTTTTATGGTCTTATTTAAGAAAGAAAAGTTCTCATTTTTATGATATTTTCACTCACCCGAATAGTCAAGAATATCACTCTTCAAAAAATACATTATTCTATCACTTTTTCAAGACTATTCCTTGATTTGCCAAACTATCCATAAACTATCCATAATATAGTAATAGGGGGGAAAATGTCCGGAATAAAGAACAAATTCCTACCATGTTGATATGTGAATATGAGTGATATTTTATCGCTATAACAGTACAACTATATAAGCTGTCTGTTCGGATAACGGCGTGCGGAATCGAAATATATATTAACTGGAAAGGGGTCAGCTGACAATGGTAATTTTGAAAATAGAAAAAAGATTTATAAACATATTCTTTTAACTTACAATCAATTTTATACAATCTAATTAACATTTATAATACATTGAAGATCATAAAAAAAGAGATCATCATAAATTATATAAATTTTTAATAGTCTTTTAACAAGTTATCAAATGCCACTGAAGTTTAATGAAGTTTGAAATTCTATCAATCTATAATTTAAAAGATATATCTGTACGTTTTTATTTTTAAGATTTTTTTAGTTTATTTAAAAATTTAATTATCAAGATTGCCAAAATAACCATTACAATAAGAATTTTATGGTATTGAAATTCTTCTCTTTCCTTTATATGCCAAAAAAAATCAACTGTTACTTTTAGAGAGGCGAGAACTGTAAAACTAAGTATGATAAAGAATAAAATTTTGACAAGAATATTACCAAAAACATTTGGCTGCAAATTCGTTTTTTAAACATCCAATTTCCGAAATTCCGGCCGCCTGAAACAAAGTGCTAGTTTTCCTTTCGTATAGCTTTTTCAAATTAACAATTAATGGTAAAAAGAAGAAGCAATTTGGCTTCAATATCATAATTCATGACACAAGCAATTTGTTTGTTTGTCACCTAATTATTTTTTCTCTTGGAAAATTACGCAGCTCAACTGCTCCGCGTTACACAAAAAAATGAGAAAAGACCAGTTCATGACCTCTTATGTAGTTCAAATCATGGAGTAGTTGATAATTTGGTAGTCTACAGCTAACTTTAAATAATAATAATACCATAAAAAAATCACAAATTTTCTTCAGACTGTTGAAGAGTTCGAAACGGCTGTTATTCCGGAGGGAACCGTCAGATTAAAAACAGACGATCAGATTAATTTATTTTTCTCTCTTAGAGATGCATCTAATTAGTTCATTTTTCCCGCTCACAATAATAAAGCCATATTATCACAAAAAGGATATCAATAGATTCAGACGCTATATATATATATATATATATAGATAAAATATGAAAGTTTTGCAAAATAAAAATTCGTTATTATTTTGACATCAAATTTTATATTCTGATGGCATAAATAACTAATATAAGTTGCTCAATAATTTTTTTATATCAAAATCTTATGAGATATTAATTTTTTTAGCTTTCTAGCTATTTTCAATTATTTTTGAAAATAGCCCTGAAATAGATCATTTTCTTATCTTAAACAAGATTGTTTTTAAAAAAATTTAAAAATAGCTAGAAAGCTCAAAAAATTATGAAATTTAATATCCCACAAAATTTTGACATAAATAATTATTGAGAAATTTAGATTTACCATTTGAACCATTAGGATATAAAATTTGATGATAAAATAATAATAATATTTTGCTTTACAAAACACTATAATGCATATATATATATATATATATATATATATATATATATGAGTTGGACTATAGTGCTATGCATAACACGAATCACCTCCATGCTATGGATCGGTTCTTCATTTTTAAAATTAAGATGATCAATCTGAATCGTTCAAAATAATTTTCATATGATTATTTATAGACCAAAATTTATATATTTTTTTAGAATTTTTTAGATCATTACAAAATCACTCATTTTGGACGGCTCATAATAATTAAATTAAGTGATTTTCTTACTATCTAAAAATATAAATATGGTCTCCAATTAGATATTCGTATAAAAATTATTTTGAGCAGTTCGGATCGACTATTTATACTCTGATATCGAAAAAATGATCCATCGCACAAAGGTTATATATATATATATATATATCCTACGGTGATATGTGTGGTATAGATGGTCCGTGTGTTACGGATCGTTTCTCCGTCTTTCAAGTTTAAATGATCGATCCGACCAGTTAAATTTTTAGAATTTTTTTACTATTTTTAAGATAGCTAGAAAATCACTTGATTTAATTATTATGAGCCATTCAAAAGGAGTGATTTTCTAACCATCTTAAAAAATAGTAAAAATATTAAAAATATAAAATTTAGTCTTCAACTAGATTTTCATATGCAAAACACTTTTACCGGTCTGACCGATTATTTAAACTTTAAAGACGAATAAACAGTCTATAGCACACGGATCGTTTGTGCTACGCGTAGCACCATAGCCTAACTATATATATATAGAGAGAGAGAGAGAGATGGATTATAGTGCTTTGCAAAATAAAAAATATATATATATATATATTTTGACCTGAAATTTTATATCCTGACGGCTCAAATTATCAATCTAAGTTTCTCAATAATTTCTTCATATTAAAATCTCGTGGGATATTAAATTTCATGATTTTTGAAATTTCTAGCTATTTTTAAAAATAGACCTGGAGTAAAACATTTTTTTATGTTAAACAAGCCTGATTTAAAAGTAATTTTAAAAAATTAAAAGTTTAAAAAATTATAAAATTTAATATCTCATAAGATTTTGATATGAAGAAATTATTTCAACTTAGATTGACCATTTGAGCTATCAGGATATAATTTTTTTTATCAAAGTAAAATTATTTTTTTACTTTGCAAAGCAAAGTAATATATATTTATATATATATATATATATATATATATATATATATATTACGTCAGTGCTTGCATGGAAATGACAGCATATATACATGCATTTAGTCATATTTTATTCGCGGTGCTCTCCGACCATCTCTATCGTTGCACATGTGTAGTTTCTAAAATACTTTAATTTTGTGATTCAAATTCGATGAGATATTCAGACTTTGTCTAATCATGATAGTTACCATTTAATCTTTTTATTATTGTATTATTATTTTCGTAGAAAATTTTATGACGGTGATTATTATCCGTTCAGAGTTGTTATTATGGATTGGATAAGTTGAATACTCGCTATTTTTCTTATAATTATTATTTTAGATTCCCGGCCATCTGCACAATACATACTCTCCAAGACATAATTCTAGACTTGTAGTTATAAATTCAGCACTCCATTAACTGTCAAGATTTTTGCCTTTATTTCTCAATTTATTATAATTATCTCGAATTATCTTTTTTTAGTAGTAGAATTAAAATAATTCAATTCCAACTATCTCGAATTCCACCAAAGTTTTATAAATTTCTAGACATAATCGAAGGAGTCTTTCGAACCTTTCTCATGCTCTGAACCGAGTTAAATGCCTTCAATACAAGATTGATGCTTTATGAGTCAAATATACGACGTATTTTTGGTGACATATAGCTAACATTTAAAAAAGTTTCTTAGGAGAGCTCCTCTTTGTCATAATGAGAAAACGACCCGTCGATTGTCTATATATCCAAAGTTAGTATTACACTCTATTGACAAAACTTATGCTAATTAAGGAGGTAAATAGAAAAGTCGTGGATTTAAAATTTAGAATTAGTCAAATTATTGAGATTGTCAAAACAAAAGGCAGACTAATTAATCATCCTTAAAATACAGTTGTTAACAATGATTTTTAACTAAAAATAGTTATCCCCTAACAATGATTTTTAATTTCGTTAAATACATTTCATTATATACATTCATCTAATACATTTTGAACTAAACCGTCCTTAATCACTATTGGTGACTATTACTAAATGTCACCATTGAGTACTAAATGTCACCATTGAGTAATGGTTCTTCTAAGGAACGCTTCTAAAGCCTTCGGTTAACTTTTTAGGCTTCATGCTTTCTCTTTACTAGCTATATACCCGCGCGTTGCAACAAAATTTTTTATTTAAACATTAAAATATTATAAGATAAAAAAATTCACATTTATCTAATATTAAATTATAAATTCACCAAATTATAGAGAAAACATATAATAAAGACTATATTTAATTTTGGATGAGATTTTTGCACAATATGAGTTAATGATTCATGATTTTTATGGAAAGAAAAATAAATTATTCTAACATATATTATCACCATTAATTCCTTACCAAATATGCACAAAGTTGCTAAATAAAAAACAAAAATTATGGAAATAATAGTATATAAGGGAAAGAAATGGAGAGAAAGAGAGGATCAATGGACGCGATCACATACGTTCGATCAACCAACAATAAATATTATCCGTCTAATTGAGGGATAAAATGGGTATAATAAAAATTTACAATGACAAAAAATGGAGCCTCCAATTCTTAGATGCTTTATATAATAGTATAGATTAACAATTATTTATTTGCAACCGTTACAGAATAGTTCACTAATATTTCAGAGATGCTACCATCCAATTTCATTAATGACTTTTATTATAAATCGTTATTACTAAAACTCATTTTTGTAGTATTGAGTTATGATTTTTAAAAATATATAATATTTGTAGCACTGGTTGCAATTTCAATAAATAGTTGCTATAATCAATTAATGATATTTTTATTACTATCATTATTAATTGTTAATACATACTCGTTGTGCTATCGCCGCTGGTCTTATCTTTGTTTCTATCATCATTATTAGTTGGTAATTGATGTACTATTTCCTGCTTGTTATTTTCAGTTAGTTAGTTATCGCTGTCGCAAATAGTACAAAAAAGTATACTAGAGAACTTGATTGAAGATTTGCTTCCTTAATCAACAATAAAATTTCGGAGAAAATGACTAATTGACCGAATAAAATTCTTTGGATTATTTCTTTAGAGGGAAGTAATTACTACGTACCGTCTTATCCACAAGTTCAAATGATATATCATCAGATCGATTGTTGCATTTTCTTTCTTGATGGGGAAAGGCAGGATATTTATATCAACTTAATTTACTAGTCAGACCAAATTTGTATCTACCTAGTTAGTGAGTTAATTTGGGTGGGTTTTTTCCCCTTCTTTATATTAGATTCATATAACTGACACATTTGATGGGTCTCGATCATAGCACATGTTACTATGATCGTCAAAAAAACTCATAGCTCGTGAATCGCTCGTGATTCACTTGAGATCGATTCAAATTTGACTCGCTCATTCAGCGCAACTCGCTAAATCCGTTAGGCTCATTAAACTATTAATATTTATTATTATTATTTTTATTATAAATTTTAGTATATTATATAAGTTATAATTAATATATATGAAATTATTGTATGAAATATGTATAAAACTTTGTTGTCAGTTCTTGTTACTTTTTTTTTATAAATTTTGGTATAAATTTATGTAAAATATTATTAATTATTAAATGAGTTATTAACGAGCTAATTCAGCTCATTCGTTAACTTAACAAATTAATTTCAAGCTAATAATTTTAATTAGTTAAACTAATGAGCTAGGCGATCTCAGTTTAGCCCGACTCGGCTAGACTTGACTCATTTACAACCCTAAATATTGTTCACGGATGAATCTCATTGGAAGTCTAAAGCAGAGTAGTAGATTAATGAGTAATAAAACTCATGCATCACTCATCAGCTAGCAAGTTCAGACTTAGAGCATGCACATGACATGAGATTGCAAACTATTTTATCTTTATCTTTCTTTCTGTTTTCTTCGACATATTGTAAATATACATCTTCACCTTGTACATAATCTTCTTTCTTTTTAGTTTTCAAAAAAAAAAAATCAAAAGTAGGCTAAAGCTACTTCCTCAAAAGAATTAATTAATTATCGAGATGGAAAATGTAAAGGAGAGAAAGGGTCCAAAGCATTTGCTGGATTAGGTGTGGTCTTGAATAAAAAATGTAAAGGAGGTTTTAATCGTAATAACCAAATGAATTAATACATATTAGGTGTAAATGTGTAAATAATAATACAAACTTATCAAATCACCTAATCTGTAGAAAGGCAAAGATGAAAAAGAAATGTGCCAACGATGTATCTTCCGTGATGCGCCTTCCGCTTCAATTTGCAAATTATTTAAATTACCTATCATATTGATATTTTTTACATTTAAAAATAGTAATTGACTTTCATAAATCGTTCTAAACATCTTAATTGTCATTTTACATTGGTATCGAATTAAAAGTAAGATAAGTTAAAGTTCAAGCACATTTTTATTGAATCCTGAACTATAAAAAAATAATTTTTCATTTACTAATAAATAAAAACTAAGAATAAATATATCCTTTAGAAAACAATGTTTAATTAAATTTATTGAATGTCACGGAGACAGATTTGTATGTGAAGACAGTACTTAAATGCATTATTGTACTTCTCTAAAAGAACTAAATTTATCATTGTGAGAATGACTAATAGAACTACAAACGTGATTTTTTTCCTAGAGAAAGACAATTTTATTTTTTAGACGGCTTTTGTGTAATAAAAGAATGTAGGATTCAACAATTGATTTTTGGACGATCCTTACTTCTTTTATGGAAAAGTTAAGGGCTAGTTATATATTTTCAAAGAAATTTAGTTTTTGAAAATAATTAATTTATTTTTGTTATCTTCATGAGGACTTCAATTATAGAACTTTTTTTAACTGTATTTTTTTGTATATATGATATGCGTCCCATTTTACACACGTAAAAGAATTGTGATATTTTAATAATATTTTTTTGGTTGACCAAGAGAGTTTTTGGAAATCGGATGTTGTGAATTTTGAAGGTTTCATATGATTCCTACTAATATCTTACTATATTATATTAAAAAAGGAACTAAGGATTGGAACTTATGGTAATGATACAATATTTTTATTATCCTCTCCAGTTCGTTCCTCTATTATTTCCGCTACTTTTCTTTGGTTCCCTCTCTCTCGATCAAAACCATAAGCCCTTCGCAAGTCGCAACCCTTCACACTGTGCAAACACTTGCTCTCTTTGAAACGATCAAAATCATGCCCCTTATCTGTTCCAAAAAACAAACATTCATCACAATTATTTAGATATTTCTTCAATTCAGACTTATGTATCCCTTTCATCTCTTTTGTTTGTTAACTAAACAAAAGAGTTAGATCCTAAATCATAAAACCTTTTTCTCCCATAAAGCTCACCTTCCTTTATAGAAGTTTGAAATTCATATTCTATAATTGTGTTTGATTAGTCTATTTGATTAAATCTAATCCAATTTTGTTCTTGGTCTGGAGTAAATTCAACGCCTGAATATTTTTTGAAGTTGGCTTCATTTAAGATTAGAAAATTAATTTATGGCATAAATTTTTATTGTACTTCTTATAATAGTTGAATAATTCTTAAACAAATTTATTTTCAATTTATAATTTTAATTACTCTGAAATAATATAAATTAATTGATTATTAATTCTGAGGCATGTGAAAGTTCGAGAGGATTGAGTCTATTAATCAATCGCATGGAATTAATTTGTTATCTTTCTTTTTAGGAAAAAAAATGAGAATTCAATCCTCAAAAATAATATCCTAGAAAAGCAAAAGGGGAAAACACAGATCTATAAGTTATTCATGGGTTTGTAGCCTCTTGAAGTGTTGTATACTTTTATTTTTTTCTCTTTTTTTTTTCGATTGAAACTGTCTTTAGCAGAAGTGTTGTTGCTAATTATATAGCACCATCACCATGCAGCGGCTATATTGCAGGGAAGAGCGGGTTGGTAGAGGCGGCAACAGCCTGGCTTTCTGCACCTAGTCCAGGAGTTGACTCTGGATCAACTCCAGTTCACATTAAGCGCCTTCTCTTTCAAGGTCCCTTTCTCTCTACCCAAATGGTTGGAGAAGCTCTCAAAGGAGGTGTGTTAATAGCAGAAGTAATGGCAACTAGAGGATATGATGTGCAACCTCAACCTCTTAGACTTCGTCATGATGTTGTTCAGGTTTGTATTATTTTCCACAGCATTTCGACAAATATCATGAAATGAATGTGCATTTGACATTTTGCATCTCTTTGACTGTGAAAGGAATATTCTGGTAAATAATTATGTTGGATGCAAATGAGACTTTTATGGCCAACAGTAAAAGGTTTCTTATTAAATTCATTTTATTTTTTATAACTTTCAAACTGAAGTTTGTTTTACTCAATATTTTTTGGAACAGATAAGGATTAGTGTCAAAGCTCAGAAATTGGCTAGAAATATTTAAAATATGTGTGCACTTAGGCTGATGCTTTTCATCAACATGGGTACAAAGACATTTATCATAAGAATGGATATATTTGCTAGTAATATTAAAATGCTACAATTTATATGTACCTAATCATAATAAAATTAATATATGTAAATTGCATTTAACAATTTCATGTTTTATATATTTTGATAAAGAAATTTTGTTATTAAAATTTTAAGAACTTGAAAGCATGATGAAGGTATGTATAGGCATGCATTTGAAATCAAAGGTATTATGCAAAGACAACGTGTTCATAGAAAATTAAAAAGCCTTGACATTCTAAAAAAGAAACTGTGGATAGTGACAGCCCAAATTTTCCAACGTGTTCATATATTTCCAATTTTTAATCAAAACATCTCTAGAAAAGACTCCGTGGGGAATTGGTGAAATAATTTTCACAAGTTTTGTCCGCATCTTCTACATTGAAATTGGTGGTAATTTCTTCAGTGGGGTTAAAACCAACCCAATCTAGCATTCTTATACAGAATTCATCCTAGGTAAATTTTTCGTGTGGTCCCTTTTAATATACTTCATGTGAAAATTAAATCATTTCAACTTGACATAAACGGATAAACCCTGTTGAATATAAGTTGAGCAGTTAATATATATAAGAATGCAAATAGAGCAATCTCAAGCCGCGAGGAAAAATCTAATCGTCATAGAAGTAATTCTTTTTTCCTCGATAGGGGGCCACCTCTCGTTATATTTATTTATTTATTTTCTTAATGGCTTCATTTTTGGTTTTTTTTTTTAGTTTCTTTTCATTTTTTCGGCTGTTCTTTCCTTGTTGGATTCAGTTACCACATGTGGTCATTTATTTTTCTTCTTTACAAGCTCAAATTTTCTCATCCTAAATAACGAGGTATTTCACGATAAAAATACTTCACATCATAGCAAAATCATTCAACACAATCAAAGAGTGCAACCAAAAGAAATATTTTGGACTACGATGTTAAAGTAATTAAATGATATTTGTATTTTCTTTTGATTTTTTGATATGATAATTTTTGTTAAAAGATTTAGGAGATTATATATTTTGAAGATGAAACTAGTTGTCTTTGATTTTGAAAGATTAAAAAAAAAAGAGCAATCTCAAACTACTAATGAGCTGTGATGTCTTGTTACCTATTAATTAACCAATAACTTATAGTGGTTCCTACTTCCTAGTTAATGATATTTTACTATTAAAAGTCAAAATATGAATCAGTACAAAATAGTCGGATTTTGGATCATTTATCATTTTTAAAATGTAAGAATGCTCCTTGTGCGCACTAATGTGGAAAAAGATGCATAAATTTTGTCAAAGATAGTCGCATAAATTTTGTCAAAGATGCATACTTCCTTCATCAATTCAAGCCACCTAATATCTATGTATCTGATCATGCAGCAGACTCTTCAACTGAAGAACCTAAAGGAGATTTTCTAAAAAAAGTTAAAGAAAAAAGAACCAATCCATTAACTAAATTAATACACGTGTGAATTAGCCATAAGTTTTCAATTTCACACCTACACTCCTTGCTATAAAACAGAGGTGAATTAACAAGCATTGCCATCCCCATTCCATTTTTGCTTGGGCATAAACCAGGCATCGATCATGTCAAGCATGCCAAAGCTAATTACTTCTCCTGTCACTTCTCTGGCCTCCCCTCACTCCTCTGCATGCAACTTCCAGAGCCACAAACTCTCCTCTCCTGTTTACATCCCTAGAAGAACATACCACCCTCGGATTGCATGCAAGTCCACTTCCGACAATAACCAAAACCCCAACTCAAGCCGCCGCGAGGTTTTGATTGGCCTTGGCGGATTATATGGCGTCTCAACCAGCATTGGCATGAATTACAGTGCAACAGCTGCTCCGATTCAAGCACCAGATATCTCCAAGTGTGGCCCCCCTGCAGACTTACCTAGCACGGCAAAACCGGTCAATTGCTGCCCGCCCTTCAAAGGTCAAATAGTTGACTTCAAACTTCCGCGCAGATCAGAACCACTGCGTGTACGGCCCGCAGCCCATGCGGTGGATAAAGCATATATAGCCAAATATACCAAAGCTATCAAGCTCATGAAAAACCTCCCGGCTGACGACCCACGCAACTTCACACAACAGGCGAATGTGCACTGTGCATACTGCGACGGTGCTTACGACCAAGTCGGGTTTCCAGATCTTGAGTTACAGATCCACAACTCCTGGCTTTTCTTCCCTTGGCACAGGTACTACCTCTTCTTTTACGAGCGCATATTGGGGAAGCTGATTGGAGATGATACTTTTGCACTCCCATTCTGGAACTGGGACGCGCCGGCCGGTATACAGCTTCCAGCATTTTACGCAAACCCATCGTCCTCGCTGTATGACAAATTACGTAACCCGAATCACCAACCACCATTCCCAATTAACCTAGATTATGACGGGCACGATCCAAAGTACACCAAAGAGCAACAGATTGACCATAACCTCAAGGTCATGTATCGTCAGGTCTGTCATAGAATAATTTAATTTGTCCTGTTAATTATATATATATATATATATATATATATATATATATATGAACTTAAGAATTGTTGTTCTAAGATCTAATTAATTAATATGCATTCACATCTTCTTTTTGTGGACGCAAATATAGGTGATATCCAATGGAAAAACACCAGAACTTTTCATGGGAGCAGCATATCGTGCCGGTGACAAGTCAGGCCAAGGGCAGGGGTCACTGGAGAACGTGCCGCATGGAAATATTCATTTTTGGACAGGGGATCAGAACCAGCCCAATGGAGAAGACATGGGCAATTTCTACTCTGCCGGACGGGACCCGATCTTCTTTGCGCACCATGCAAATGTCGATCGGATGTGGTATGTCTGGAAGAAACTCAGAGGGAAGCACCAGGATTTTACCGACCCAGACTGGCTCAACACAGAGTTCCTGTTCTATGATGAGAATGCTCAACTGGTACACATATACTGATATACATATTCATAGAAAGAAGATCATATTCATATATTATTTATTTATAAGCTATCATTTATCAGGGAGATAAATTTTAATTTGAATTTCTTGTTATACAAGCGTTCAAATATATGCAATATTAATTAATTTTCTCTGTAATCGAACATTATTATTTTTGTATATACCGCTTCTAGAAACTTTATTATAGAAAATTAATTACCTAATTAAGAAAGGAAAAGTTAATTAACACTGAATTAATTAAAATTCTTAACTGAGGGTTTGACTTGTCAACAGGTGAAAGTTAAAGTCAAGGATTGCTTAGACAACGAGGCCATGAGATTTACATACCAAGATGTACCCATCCCCTGGCTTAAATCCAGACCTACACCAAAAGTAGCACTACAAAAATTAAAATCTAAGGCAAGGTCGCTTCTGCAAACAGAGAAGACCCCTCCTTCACCACAAGTCAGTTTTCCGGTGAAACTCGACAAGCCGGTAACTACTACTGTTTCACGTCCCAAGGTGTCAAGAAGCAGCAGCCAAAAGGAGGATGAAGAGGAAGTGCTTGTTGTTGAAGGTACTAATATTATATATTATATACTTTGAATAGAGATGGGAGTCTAAACAACCTCACACATGGACACGGAGAGCCATTGTCTTTGCCGCTAGAGTCTAGACAAATGTTTTATATTGTATTACATCGTTCTAATTGCAGGCATTAAGCTGAGGCACAACAAGTTCATCAAGTTTGATGTGTATGTAAACGCAACGGATGATGATGACATTACACCTAATGCAAGCGAGTTTGCGGGCAGCTTCGTGCATGTGCCACACAAGCACAAGAAGGGGGAGGAGGAGATGGAGCATGAAACCATGCTCAAGCTCGGCATCACTGACTTGTTGGAGGATATCGGGGCCGAGGACGACCCCACCATCCTCGTCACACTCGTGCCGCGTACCAACCAGAAGGTCTCCATTGGGAACATCAGAATTGCCTTTTCTAAGTGAAAATGAAAGGGGAAGAAAATGCATGTTAATTTGAACTTTGAAGATTTCTTTTACTTTTACACGTATTATGTATTTATGTGTATCTTGAGTGAAGAAGATTGATACTTCTTCGAAAGTGAATGAGAGATAGGTATATGAAAGCTACATACCATACACAATATATGGTCTATATATTGTGTTATGAGTTATTTAGTTTCTTTTCCTCTTTCCATTCATTGCGCTTGAAATAATGCAATTGTGGTTCTTGTACTAGTAAGTTGTTAAATAAAATTGAGAGAAATAAAGAGATTTCAAATTAGGAAGCCTTCATTTATTTATTTATTTTGCGAGTAGTTAATTTTTAAATCACTCCTTGGCATCTTAGACTTGAACAAGACCAGCTCTGCACATCAAATCTAATACTTAGCACAATTATTAAAGTATCCAAACGAAATTTCTGTTCTAATTTTGATATGATTGGATGGTTACTATATTTTGTTCATTTTGAATCAAAGTTGACCTGATGTACTCATCGGAACTCTCCGCCGCTCATAGATGCACGTTCATTTTATTTTATTTTTCTTTTGAAATTAAATAGATTGCCATCATATATTATTTTTTATGTATCTCGAAATCTAATTAAACCCATGCCACTCTGCAAAGAGATGAAATTTATTATCATCTATACTAAGTTTATGGTTCTAGATGCACATTTAATTAATAGTGTATATATATACTTACACCACTTTGAAGTTTATACCTACACTGCTAGGGTTTATATAAGTTGTTCGATATTTTAACACGTTTATACAGTCTTAAATATTTACATATGCGCTTTGGTGTCTAAACTTAGGTGTGTTTGGTTATCATTGGCTTAGTGCTAATCTGAAAATAGCAACTACTTAGAATAGCACATAATATTCAAATATAAAAATTACTATTTGGAACTGTTAATGTTAGTTGTTATTCTCTTAATCCAACGAAAACTTAATTTAGCATTATCCTTGTTTACTAACCCAACGAAAATTCTACTAACTCATCCAAATAATATTTTACTAACTCGGAATAGTAACTCATCCAATTTTTATATTTTCCGAAATGTCACTAACCTTACACTATTCTCAATCACTAACCCAAAAAATATTATTTTTGCACTAACTTTTCCATCATCCAAAAACTCACCCAATCGATATGTGTTTGGATATAACATAAATAGCTTGATTTTTTCTGATTGATGGATCTAGACCAATTGGAGTTAAGAAAAAAAAAATATTTTGGATGCTTTTACTTGCATCAATTGATTTTTAGAGTGGAAATTAGACAATTATTTAATTAAAGTTATTTTTCAAGATTTATCACTTCAAAGAAATATTTATTGGAAAAAATTAAACTAATTATGAGTAGGCAACTTTGTTCACAAATTTCCACCCAGTATATTTTTGTAAAAGTGTCTTAAAAAATTAAAATTATGTTTTAAAGAAAAACAACATAATTAATTACATCAGAAATTTCTAAACAAAATTAATATCATGTTCAATTTCTCTCCCATGTAAGAGGTTATAAATTCAAAATTCAAATGAAAGTCTTTATGAATATTTATAAAATTTTAAGAACTTGACTCCCATATTTTTTTTATATATAATGTGAGATTAAGCTCACGAAAGTCTTCTGTGAGTTTAACTCAAAAAATACATCAAATTATCATTAAATTTTGATTTATCATTCTCATTAAATTCTTCTATAAAAATCTTGTGGGATACAAAAAATTTGGGTGTTTCGAGTTTTCTAAGTCATTATTTTTAATTTTTTAAAAAATCAGCTCTAAAAATAATAATAATAATAATAATATATTCAATATTTATATACCATTTTCAAAAATTAAAAATAATAACTTAAAAATTTAAAACACTCTAAATTTTTGTATCTCATAAGATTTTCATATGAAGAATTTAGTAAGCATGATAAATTAAAATTTGGAGATGATTTAATATACTTTTTTAGTTAAACTCACGAAATATCTCTATGAGCTTAAACTCAAGCTATATTTGCTCTCTCTCTCTCTCTCTCTCTCTCTCTCTCTATATATATATATATATATATATATATATATGATGAGGATCACTTGACAATAGACTTTTAAATAAATATAAAAAACTTAAAAATGGGAAAAAAATTATAAATGTGTTCTTCTATCTATAGATTGATGGTCATTCAAATTTCATTATCATTTGATACATCATCAAAATCGTTAAATATGAACCGTTATAAATCATATAAAATTTTGATAGTCTTTGATGGAGTATCGAACGATAATAAAATTATATGAAATTTAAATTACCATCAATCTATAAGTAGAAGAATATATCTATAAGGTTTTTACTTTTAAGATTTTTTCGTATTTATTTTAAAATTTATTATCAAAATAAGCCATTGTCAAGGGACCCCAACCATATATATATATATATATATATATATATATATAGACAGAGAGAGAGTAAAAATATCGTGAGCTTAAGTTCACGGAGGCCTTCCATGAGTTTAACTCAAAAAGTACATCAAATCATCTCTAAATTTTAATTTATCATTCTCATTAAATTCTTTATATGAAAATCTTATGGGATGCAAAAATTTGGAGTGTTTTGAAATTTTTATGTTATCATTTTTAATTTTTAAAAATGATGTTCAAATATTAAATGTTTTATTATTATTTTTAGAGCTGATTTTTAAAAAATAAAAACCATGACTTAAAAAATTCAAAATGCTCCAAATTTTTGCATCCCACAAGATTTTAATATAAAAAATTTAATGAGCATGATAAATTAAAATTTGAAGATAATTTAATATATTTTTTTAGTTAAATTCACGGTAACTTTACACCATATATATGCATTTAAAACGAGAAAGAGATCCTCTATCGTTTCATATGTCCACTTGTATTCCTACTTCATACATGTTCCTTTCATGAATTCTAGCTAGCTGATGATGTATCTGACTTCCAAAGTCACGGAGTAAGACCTTTTATAAAATATTACTATTGTCCATTTCAAAATTTATAAAGAATAATATCTTCAATTTTACTAATAATAAAATGATGATCGAAATGTAAAAAAAAAATCTTCATTCAAAAGCATCGACTAATGATGGCGACTTAATAAATCAGCGATATTTAATTAAATGAAGCGTCTATTTCTCCATTTTTTTTAATTACTTTTCTTTTTTTGTATCATTTTCTTTTTTGTCATTTTGTTATGATTTTAGATTGATCAGAATATATGTCTGACACGTTGTTACTCAAATTTTGTGGTAGAAGAAAAAAGTAAGAAGAAAGAAAGAAACAGCTGAGAAAAGATTATCTTTATTCGTGCTCATCGCTATGTATATGCACTTTACGTTACAGTCGTACATTTTATCAAAAGTGACAATTTGCCAAAACTACAAGCTTGAAATTGAGAAACCATAGTGTGTTGGTATTTAGTGCATGGCATCCAGCATCTTGTCGTTTCTATTTGCTTCTCCGGTGCAAGTCTCATTCTCTAGCTATATACGTACATATATTAATTGGAGAACAAATTAACTCAAAAAGTAATGCGCATGTACTTGGATTAATTTATCAACTATATGCATTGCATGGTACGTAGGAGTCGTGATAATTCAAACCTCTATGATATATACAAGCTTAATTATTTTCACGGCTCTATGCGTAAAAATGACATTGACATAATGGAATAAACTGATACAAGTTTATTATGGCTGTAATATATGGGGACAACACGGTGAATACAAATGTTAAGAACATATATATACTAACATATAATCAATAGCTTATTAACGTAGATGCTTTAAGTTATTTTTTTATGTAGAAGGTTATAATTACGAAACTATAAGTTCTTACAATGGAAAATGATAAAGGCTGTCTTATCCCATGTTAATAGTAGTTTGAACAAGTTGATTTTGGACCTATATTTAGCAACTTGCATAAATTAACATTTGATTCGCTGACTATGTGGAAACACTCAGCTATTTTAATTAATATAGTAGACTAAGAACAGAAATTATATTATACTTGAGCAAGTTTGCTTCTCTAAAAAGGGAAATAATATTCAACCCAAGTTAATTGCATGTGCAAGTTGATGTAATATTGGTCAACTATACAGCTAAGCAAATTAAATGAAATGCTTGCTTGTCGAGCTCTCTCTCTCTCTCTCTTCTCTTACAATGTGAGACTTCTCTCTCTTGCAATGTGAGACTTGTCGCAAGATATAATATGATCCGAAATATATTTAAGATTTTTTAGCAAGGTTGGTAGAATATATAGAGAGAGTAAAATTAGCATGCTTCTAGGAATACGGAGTTTTTTCATGATCTAAATCAAAAAATATATCAAATTATTTTTAAATTTTAATTTATCACTCTCATTAAATTATTTATATTAAAATCTTATAGGGTACAAAATTTTATGATGTTTTGAGTTTTCTAAGTCACTATTTCTAATTTTTGAAAATAATGATCAAATATTAAATATATTATTATTAGAGCTGATTTTAAAAAATTAAAAAGAGTGACTTAGAAAATTTAAAACAAACTAATTTTTTATATTCCATAAAATTTTCATATAAAGAATTTAATGAGAGTGATAAATTAAAATTTAGAGATCATTTGTTATGCTTTTTGAGTTAGGATCACAGAATGGCTTCGTGCTCCTAGGAGCACGCTAACTTTATTATTATTATTATTATTATTATTATTATTATATATATATATATATATAAAGAGAGAGAGAGTAAAATTACCGTGAGTTTAACTCAAAAAGTACATCAAATCATCTCCAAATTTTAATTTATCATGCTCATTAAATTTTTTATATGAAAATCTTGTGGGATGCAAAAATTTAGAGTGTTTTGAGCTTTTTAAGTCACCGTTTTTATTTTTTAAAAATAATGTTCAAACATTGAATATCATATTATTATTTTTAGAGCTGATTTTCAAAAATTAAAAACCATAACCTAAAAAGCTCAAAACACTCCAAATTTTTGTATCCCACAAGATTTTCATATAAAGAATTTAATGAGCATGATAAATTAAAATTTAAAAATAATTGAATATAATTTTTGAGTTAAGCTCATGGTATTTTTACTCATATATATATATATATATATATATATATATGAGCTAGACTCTTATGAAAACGTTTGCATTTCGAGCCCAAGTGCATATGGCTCAAATTTTATCGTAAAACGTCTAAAATTTAAAATTATCATTCTCATTAAATTCTTCATATTAAAATATTGAGGGATATAAAAATTTGGGATAAAATATTGAATTGTTCTTGCTGATTTTCAAAAATCCAAAATAAATACATAGAAAACTCGAAATACCCTAAATTTATGTATCGTTCGATATTTTGATATGAAGAATTTAATGAGAATGATAATTTTAAATTTCGGACATATAACGATAAAATTTGAGTCGTATGCATTTGGGCTCGAAATGCAAATATTTTCATAATAGTCTAACTATATATATATATATATATATATATATATATATATATATGAATAAAGATATCGTGAGGTTAATCTCAAAAAGTACATCAAACTATCTCAAAATTTTAATTTATCATCTTCATTAAATTATTTATATGAAAATCTTATGGGTTGCAAAAATTTGGACTGTTTTGAGCTTTTTAAATCACCATTTTTTTATTTTTAAAAATAATGGTTCAAATATTAAATATTTTATTATTATTTTTAGAGCTGATTTTTAAAAATTAAAAATCATGACTTAAAAATCTCAAAACACTCCAAATTTTTGCATCCCAATAGATTTTCATATAAAGAATTTAATGAGAATGAGAAATTAAAATTTTGAGATGATTTGATGTACTTTTTGAGTTAAACTCACGGAAGGTCTCCGTGAGTTTAATCTCACGGTATATTTACTCTCTCTCTCTCTCTCTCTATATATATATATATATATATATATATATATATATTCCACTAATATAATATCCTATGTTACACTTAATAATTTCTTTAATTTTATTATTTTATAAAATATTATTGAATTTAATACGTTTTCCTTAAGATTTTATTGCAGGATTCTAAGAAGCTTTAAGGGAATGAAGAAGAAATGATCAAGATCAATTCAGAGGCTTCTATGAAGATATAGGATCATATTCAATGTACAGGTATAATTCAAAATCCTATATTCTTCATAATTATATAAGGAAGAGCTCTTTGTCACAGAGAACCGTTATAACGATTCCCCAATCGTTATAATGATTCAAAATTAACAGAGTATATCGTTATGTAACGATTCATCAAGTATTATAACGACTCAATACACCTACTCAAAAATATTATAACTTCTTTGTGAGCAGAAATGAGCCAAAATTAACATAGTGTATCGTTATGTAACGGTTTGTAAAGTGTTCAACGATTCATGAAATATATAACGATTCAGTGAATCGTTATAACGTTTTTGAAGATCAGTAGACCTGTCAGAAGGTTGGTCAAACAGTCAAAGTGTTGGAGTGTTTATGTAAAGCGTTCAACATTTCTCTATATCGTTATAACGATTCATCATATTTATTTTTGAACCGTTATAACGTTATATACAATTCTGACAAGTGGTATTCTTGGAAACAAAAGATTCACAATACAAAAATGTTATAATGATTGATGAAATGTTATAACATTTCCCAGCGTAAGAATACCAGTTCTCTGTTAATGGTTTATAAAAAGTGATGTTCTAGGTGTAGACCAATCTAATTGAAAATAATCAACATCTCTAGCAACCCAGAGTACTCAACTGCAACCAAAAAGAACCTATTTTTCTTTCTAGCAAATTACAAGAATAAGAGATCTTGAATTAGCCAAATCAAAAGAAAATTTTGTACAATCTTCAGTTCAACACTTGTTTGAGATTTGTCTCAAATCTTTTCTCAGCACTTGTACTGCAGTTTCTTTGAGCCTTGAGTGCTCTTTTGTTGTTTTCTTTTATAGTTTTTAGTTTTCTTACACTTGTATTGTAAAGAAGCTAAAGCTTACTGTTTGTAACTGAATTTTAGTAATAAAGCGACATCCCGTTAGTGGGGTGAGACCCGAACACATGGGCATTTTAAGCCGAACTCCGTTAACATTTTCAGTGTTCTTTATAATTTTTGTACTTTGACCGAACTAGACCAAATTGTCATTTTTGGTAAAAACCATCAACCATCCTTTTAAACATCATTTTGCAACGTTATTTTCACACAATAAGACAACTCTAGCTTAATTTACTGACACTACAATAAATTAAGTATTTGGCAACGGTTGTTGATCAAGTTTAACAATATTTCTTAAATCGTTATTAAAGGGGTGTTAGAAAAACCTCTAAATAACCATGACCAAATCCGTTATCAAATCACAGGTGTTCGATTTTTTTTTAATGAGGTTTAACAACGGTTCTGTGCCAGAACCATTGCTAAAGGTTAATTTTTTTTTTAATTTTCACATTCTTGAACTAAGCAAACAGTATATGATAATTAATATTGAAAAAAAAGACAGATTGAGTAGCTGAGGAACAACAATATGACATATTATTCATTCATTCAATAATTAATTTAAAAGAAATATAATTATTCATCCAATAAAAAAATATTTACTCAACAATATTACATACATCTTGCTCATGTAGTAATATAAAAACCTATATAATTTCTAAAAAAACAGAAAAAAACTGAATTTAAGAACTTCAAATGCATTTTTGAGGTTGAAGATGAGATTTTTGGTCCCAAAAAATGGCCATAACTAGGGGTGTGCAAACGGTTGGTTCGATTCAAACTGAAATAATTATATGCATCCGAAGTTTATATGAACCGAACCAAACTTTTGAAAATATCAACCGAATAAACTGAAAACTGAATAAATCGAAATTTTATTTGATTTATTCGGTTAAACCGAAATTATATTATTTAAAGAGGAATAAAAATATCAAAAATTATAAAAATTGATAGAAGAAATATATAGTTTAAAAAAGTAAAATAAATAACTAAATAAAATCTATAGAAAATAAATATATTTGGATTATCTTTGATATAATCCTTATTTATATCAAGTAAAATAAAATTATTTGATAAATTTTAGACTATTCGGTTTATCCGATTTAGAAAAATCAAAACTGAATTAAAGAACAAAAACCGAATTAGCTAAAATTTTCAACCGAACTAAAATTTTTAAACGAAAAACCAAACCAAATAGTCCAAAATTTAACGATTTGGTTCAAAACTAATTAAACTGATCCATTTGCACACCCCTAGCCATAACGGCATGAGCCGTTAACCTTGTAGACTTGGTCGTAAATTTTCATGGCTGTGTAGCACGCCTTAATCGGAGTTTCCTATCAAAAGATATGGTCGTTTGAAATTGAGATTATCACACCCTAAAATAATTAAAATGGTTTATGGATAATTAATCCCGCTATGTACGCACGACAAGACGTATGTACGGAAGGGTAAATGAATAGATACAATAACACAGAATAAATAAAATAATAATAATAATAAATACATGACAAATATAGTCCATAATAACAATAAAATACAACGCCTGCATCGGCGGGGTTGACTCCATCGGAATGGGCAACAAAATCTCTCAAATAAAACCTAAAAGGAATAAACAAAAACCTGATATCCTGAAGAGTCCTAATCAACTACCCAGCTCACATACTGATGCGGTGAAGTACCTCTATCATCTCATATGACTGCTCCTAACACTCTCATCAAGATAAATTATGTACCTGTAAACCTGGATCCCACAACCACCGTAAAAATATGAGTAATTTAAAAATTACTCGGTAAGGATTTAGATCTAGTTTTAAGATTTGATATTCTTTTCTAGACTGGACCCAAATACCGATACTGGTGTTTTAAATGCAGTTTATAACAAATTATTTATAAGAATGTATATATTTATGCAACTTTTAAAAATATTCATGCAATCTTCTTAAATTTGCCAAAATGCAATGACATAAAATGATAAGAAAATACAAAATAGAAAATCTATGAAAATAATATAACATAATATATAATACGAGAAAGAAACACCCGTAATGAAAATCTCGGTTGTAAATTTACCAGATTCATCCCGAGCGGGCACTACTAGGGTCCAACTTACTAACTCGAGCTTTGCCTAAGCGGGCACTACCAGGGCCCCAACTTACTAACTTAGGATTTTATGTTTATGCGGTGATAACGCCGCATAAACGACAATTCGGGCTTCCGGAGCGATAAAGCCCTAGGAGAGTGAACGGTTATAAAGCACATTTTCTGGTCTGCTAAATCTGATAATCTACCTTACAATATAAATAACAAACGGATTAGAAAATGACTTCAGTTGTCATATCGCCAAAAGGAGATAATTATCTGTGAATGACAAAATAGATATAATAATGAATGAGAGACTTTTTATACCAACCAAGGGCCAAAGGAGAGCTCCCGACTTTCTTTGTACCAATCAGGGCACAAAAAAGAAAGCTTTTCGGACATACCGAGTTCTCAAATAAATCAACTAAATAAATAATATAATAAAATGGAATAGAATCCAGACTCCAACATGACTGCCCACACTAAACACTGAAAGTCATGTCAATCCTAAACGCTCAATTTAAATTTGGATCAAGCATATACTAAATAATAATAAATATAATATTAGTCAAAAAGAAACACTCATGGCACGGCCGAACCCGTCAAATGACAAGATTGGTGAATGACCAACAGACAAATGTGCGCAATATATATACAAACCAAGGGGCCTCACGGCCCAACCGGATCATCGAACGTAACTCGTTGGTCTGGTTATACAAGACAACCTCAGACTGAGATCACACGGCCCACCACTCAACACTCCCATGCATTTAATGTATGATTAACTACCTAACTTAATTATTTAATAATGATAATAATAGTATTTTATCCTAATAATTATAATCTATAACTTATTATTTTTATATTTAATCTAGTCCTATCTCAAGACTAATTCTCGAGTTCTAATTCTATCTTATGTACATACACAATGACATGATATGACATGCGAATGCGGGTAGGCCCCAAATATATTGGTCAATTTACCGTATGCAATGACAGTTCAAAATTTGGTCTCTAATCAATATTTGGTCAGAAAATACCGCAGTTCGATTTATTTTTTTAAATAATTATTTTTGGGTTTGGGTTCCTAATTCTGAAGAAAGAAAATTGAATCCCAGGAATCGGTACCTGAGAATGCTAGCGAGGATCACGGAGTCGCTCTACTCCGGAGGCAGTACGCCCGTCTCGAGATCGATGTCTGCGTACGCGAGGTCGGGATCGGCCTCGTACTCTACAAGTGGATCCGAGTCGACTATATTATCTATTATTAATTTAAATTAAGTATTTAGTAGTTTTAACGTGATTTATTTTATAATTGATATTTAATTATAAACGACATTTCGATTAACGTTCATTAGAGTTTTAGCGTTTTTTTTTAAACTTCGACAGCATTTCTATTGTATTTATAAACTGTCGAACATTTAGTTATCGCATTTATATCTATTTTATCGTGTTTGATATTTTAATCACTTTTATACGTCTTTTCTTAATTTCGTTCGGGATTCATTATTTTGATTAATTATTAGTTTTAAAGTGTTTTTTGTTTAATCTCTTTTATTCTATTTGAGTTTTAGTTATGAAACTATCTTTTTAATTATTTATTATTTTTATCGTGTTATTCGAGTTGATGGATTTGACGTCACAAATTTCAATATACAAATGCACAAGTCAAACACAAGCTATAAATCATAAATTCAGGAGGGGGAGTAAGAGGCGGCAGGTGAGATGGGACAAAAGTGGGTGAGAGGAGCGACAGGTGAGATGAGACTCACGCAGGCAAAGTCAAAATGAAGGAGAGGCCTCGGTGAGGTGTGGGGAAGAAGAGAGGGGTGGGGAGAACAAGAGAAAGAGAGAGAGACAGAGATATTAAAGATGGGGTTTTGGGGGTCGTCGGGTGAGTGGACAGAGAGAGGAAAGAGAGAGAGGGATTTGATTGTATTTATTGAAGAGAGGGGAATTAAGGTGGGATTAACTGTGGTAGAAATTGGTACGAGTTTTGGTGTGACAATTAAAATATCTGATTTATTACAAAAGAAAATTATTATCTGCTAATTACTTATTATGATTCAATTATAGTTAGTTTAATTTTATTAACCGTTAATAATTATGTTATGATTATAAATTGTATACTTTAATTTAATTACTCTTATTCGTATATATATATTGCCTTGTTAAATTTTAAATTTTCATTTATTAAATCATAACTTTATCTTAAGTTATTTGTCGAGTTATTTAATTATTTATATCGGGTTATTAATTTAAATTAGAATTAAATTTTATTTATTTATTTATATGTCATTTTAATTGTTAGGTTATGTTATTAATTAGTTTTAATTATATTCTTTAATTATTGTTATTATTTAGTTAAATTTTGTGGTTTAACAGAGATTGTGGGATTTTTATTTTTATTTCATTTGTCTCTCTTCTTATTTATTTCTTCTTTCTCTCTATCTATCATCTCTCTTTTTATATATGTAAACAGATGACAATAAATTGATAATTTATGAGATTTTAATTTTTGAATTTTGATTTTTAGATCATTGGATTGGGATGAACTAACGATGAGATGGACAATCTGTGGGAGCAAATATTATTGGTGGGAGCAAATATCAGACCCAAAAAATAGTTCAATTATTTAACAATGATTCTTTCAAGGAATCGTTGTTAAACACTGCATTTAACAACGGTTCTGAACACAAAATTATTTGTTAAATGGTGTGTTTAGCAACGGTTCCTTCAAGGAACCGTTGCTAAATGGTTGAGCTATTTTTAGGTGTTCTAAGAGTCTATTTTAATATTTTTTATTATAAATTATTGTTAAAAAAGTTTTCAATATTATAATGATGTCATTGAGTCATTTTAATAATAAATTTGATATATAACTGTTATTAAATGAGTGTTATCTAAAATTATTTTTGTTGTAGTGTGACAACTTCTTAAAATAAAATAAGAAAAAATAAACATGAAAAAGTATAGATATAAACAATTAACTCAAAATATACAACTGACGTGTACTAAAATGAATCAAAAGCTCCAAAATATTTCTGCTTTCGAGGGCTTAATATTTAGTTGGAATTGGGTTCTAATTAAACTGAAAGTGATTGAAGATGAAGTGTGATCATTTTTTAACTTGGCGCGCTTGGTCCATATCACCATAGCATTACAACTTTAATAAATTGTATTATTGTACGGATTATGCTAAATTTTAGAGATCCATCAAGAGAGGTTGGATCAATTCTAGTTGGATAATGTCTTTCTCGGCTCAATAGTGTTAGGATTGTTTTAGGTTAATTATCAATCATCAGTATTTGTGGTTATATATACATATTGAAGTGAATGAATGTCAGAAATAATATTATTTCATGACGACTAATCAACTATCAAGATTAATTATAAGTAAAAGGGTAAATATATGTTTTATAATTTAAACAGGTTAAATATTAAATTTGCTGCAGTTGAATTCGTTTAATCACTATTTACGTGCTGATGGATGAATTTCTTTGATCATTATTTATGTAACAATAAATTTCGAGAACAAAGTCGATGGATGAACGGATCATACGGCTCAAAGAAGCTTCTACCTAGTTTCTACACGAGTGTGCTGGGAATCATCAATTAATTGTTCAAATTTTATATCAAGAAAAGTGTTAGCTCTTCATGTTTTTTTAACTATGTTATATCATTTATTTTTCTACATTAATTTTATTTCTCTCTTCATTTATCTTAATCAAATAAATTATATAATCATTTTTTTCTTCATTAAAGAGTTGATATGATATTTTAAGGCATAATTTAAATACTAAAATAATATAACTTTTTATATTTTTAATAAATTATTATGTAGCTAATTATAATATTTATTAATAAATATGCTTATAGCATTTTGAAAAAAATATATTCATATTATTTTATAGAAAAAAAATATTTTAAATATCTAGTTATTTACTAGTATATTGCTCGTATATTGCTATAGCTGATTTTTATATTATAATCTTTCTATATCAAAATTTAAAAATATCTTCTTATTCAAATACAAAATATGCTAACAAATATAATTACTTACTTTTATCCGGTAATCATAGTTTTCTACAATATATATATATATATATATATATATATAATTAACTTTCAAATTTAGTAAATTCTTCAGGAAAATAAAATCTTTTATGAAAAAATATTATCAATTGTATAACTTTTAATGTAGCGGACGTGTTATGAATTTAACAAAAACTTTAACATTTCTATTATAATTTATCACGTAATAAAAAATCTCTAATATATCTAACGATTTATATTCAATCATAAAACTAATTAATAAATTTCAATTAATATCATTATTGACTTAATAAGAAATAAAGATATACGCTATATTTTTCGGGCGAAACCTGATGAACACCTAGTTCCATCAAATGCATCAAAAGATGAAAAGATTCAGCCCTCAACTTTCATAAATTCAGATGTTTTTGGTAGAATTGGAGTGGTGCGGTGGTCTTATGGACTGTCACCCACCAAACTATACACATTGACCGTTAACAGCCCCCAATCCATGATATGATATGTTAATTTAGGGGGAGGGATCCATTCAATTTTATTATCAATTTGAAAGACGTTAAGAACAAAAAATGAACAGAGCAAATTTTATTATCAATGTTGATACAAAGAATGGCCAACAGGCGCTGTACAAAACTGTCTACAAAACTTGACTAATCTATAACCCTCCCCATCCAACATGAGAAGCCTCCCTCTTCTGCATTCTTTCAATAATTTTTGTGCGCAGAATGGTAGAGCTCCATGTAATCCAAGGCCGCTCGGTTCCATGACCAGTCTTGTTCCATCACTCTCTTGCACAGCGAGTTGAACCAGTCCCTTGCATCGTACCATGCCGAGATTGCCCTGAAATAATCCAAAATAATACAATCAGTGTAAAGATAAGCAGATATCTTGTAATAACTTTTTAATTAACTGAGTTTACCTGTTGAGGGCATAATCGACACCTGCGGCATCCGCACCATCAAAATTGAACCCGTTGGGTTCAACTCCTGCTGCATGGGCTCTCTCCTTGTCATTATCAACATCAAATACTGTGTCATAGAGCCCTAAATTTCAAGAAGGGGGGGGGGGATTTTGTTAGTCATTCTTCTGACAATTTATTGGGAATTAAAAAATAAGAATAGTTGAAGGGGCAAAAAGAAAATACCTCCAGTTTTTCGAACCACAGGAATAGACCCATATCTCATGGCTGTGAGCTGGGTCAACCCACATGGTTCAAAGATCGATGGAATGATTATGAAGTCTGACCCTGCATAGATCTACAAAGATATATAAACACCAAAAAGAGTTAGATAATAATATGACCAGGAATTTAAAAAAGTTGCAGAAAAGAAATGAAGGATAACTACCAGATGGGAAAGAGGCTCATCATAGGTCAGAACAAGCCTGGCCCGGTCTGCATGAGATGAATGCAGGTGGTTTCCAAGGTTCACAAATTCATTTTGAATTCGTGGATCAGGAGCCGAACCCAGCAAAACCACCTGTATTTTAAAAAGTTGAAACTTATAGTTAGATTTACTGCTATCCTTTTAAAAGATTGAAGAAATAAACAAAGTATTGAGAGAGAATCTTAATACCTGGCCGTTATGCTCTAAGGTCCTATGAATGGCGTGCTTTATGAGGTGGATTCCTTTCTGCACGGTTAACCGGGTAATAATTCCAACTAGTGGGTAATCCGCCACCCGCAAACCGAGTTTCTGTTGTAGTGCAGTTTTGGCAGCCTTCTTGCCTTCTGCTACATTTTCTGATGTGTATGGAACCTAATTTGATTAAAAAAATAATTCTGTCAGAAAATACATTTTTACTAAATCCGTCCAGACTCCAGAAGCTTGAGCCTTTGAGGTCAAAACATCTGAAATCCTAGCTTCCACCAAAAACAACAACAATATCAAAGCCTTTAGTCCCAAATAAAATTGGGGTAGGCTAGAAATGAAACCCAATCAAAGTCATCCTAGCTCATCCACCAAACTAAATTTTAACATGAAAAGGCAAACTATGATATCAAAAGTCCTGGAAACTTGGTTAGAGCATCAGAGATCTGATCAGATTAGTAGGGCTCCCACTAACCCCTGCATATATTATTTTTCATATGTCATCATCGGGCTCGAACCTGCACCACTCCATAGAGAGACGAGACTCATTACCAAGTGTATTGCCTCATCCAATTCACAACTATACAAGATATGTCAAGTGAACTTATTTTTAAAGCATCAAAATCCATAATTTAGGCAACAAACCAAATCCAACAGAGAAAAAAGGCAAACAAAAATGCAGTTAGACCTGGTGCTAAAAGACTGCTAAATGCTGGTCATGATCAGATGGGTTATTCTTACATTTAAATGTAGATTATGCGCATGAAGAAAATAAAAGTGGGCAGGAGGCATCCATTCTCAAATTTTGGTACCATGATAATCTTTAATTAAGATCAGATCTGACTGCAACAGAAAAAGGTTCATATCCTAAAAAAGGAGGAGAACTAGAGACCAAGAGAACAATGGATCTGGTGGTGGAAAAGCTTAATGGGATTGGAATTAGGGTTTGGTAGTCTATGGAAAGAGAGAGATTTTTAGTTTTCCAAGAAAGAACAATTTGCCATACTCTTCTCTCTTTATTCTAGGAAAATACAGGGGTATATTACTCTACAAAGAAATAAGCCACTTCCTTCCTATAACCTAAAGTTAAGAATCCTAAGTAATCATATTACAAAATTCTAGAAATTCACACTCCTGGAAACTTAAGTGGGCCTGATTGAGAAAACCCATTACAGGTCTGCACAAAAGCAAAAAATTGATTTTAAATTTTTAATCTCACACTTATCTTCTAACACATTTCAATAAGACCCATACAAGATCAAGTCAATAGTTACAATTTACTATCTGCCAAACCAAAATTATCATTTTTTATCTTTCTATTTATGGTAAGCATCCAAAAGCCTGATTAAACAGTAGAAAAAAATGGATGAGAGGAATAGAGAGACATACGGGAATAAAGTCGTCATTGTAGGGGTCCCAGATATCAGGGTCGATTCCATTCACAATACCATGGAACTTGTGTAGATGGGGGGCAATTGCAGGATTTCCAGAGACTTCCTTGGAATATGTATGTGACACCTATTTATCAGAAATTGAACCATTAGTTGCTGAAATTAGGCATGACTGAGATGAAAGTTCATTCTACAGAGAGTGAGATACAGCTACTGACAGTGGTGGCCTTGTCAGCAGAAGCCATGGCTTTGCTGATTTGGTGAATGCCAAATTCAAGATTGTGAATAGTGAAGATAACTTTAGTGCTGCTCAGAGCATAATGCATGTAATTCTCCTTGAACAGCCATGCAACTGGTGCACTAGACCAATCATGACAGTGCAATATATCCTAAAAAAAATGAAAAAACAAGCATCTCACAAAAGTCCATTCACGAATAATGAGACGGCAATATCACCATACTGTAAAAAGGACATACCGGGCATGACCCACTTTGCAAGAGAAACTCAAGAGCAGCATGGCAGAAAAAACCGAATCTTTGACCATCATTTCCTCTTCCATATACACAGCCCACCCAAAACATCCTTCATTTTTTTTTTTGCAAAGAAAAGGTCAAAAAGAAGGCTATTATTATGCAATTTCATCAAAAGATAAAACAAAAGATATATTAATAGTGAGAGGTGGTCGTAATTAATTACCCATTTTGGGGCTCCAAGAAGTACACAGAAAGGCCTTCAACTTTGCCAAGCCAAACCTTTATTTCAGTCCCTCCCCACCCAAAGCTTTTTTGTAATTGTAAATCGTGTACCTATACCATAAGATGTCTATCACTCAGTTGACAATTAAAATAAAATAAAAATTTAATTTGAAATAAAAGTGAAAGGTTGACTGTTGAGCTTACAAGATTGAAATTGATGCAATCATATTTTGGAAGAATAATTTCCACATTGTGACCTAAATCTTGTACAGCACGAGAGAGGCTCGTAACAACATCACCTAATCCTCCAACCTTCATAAAGAAAAATGTTAACTAAATTAAATAATATATCAAGCAAACAAATAAACAAGCTCGGAAACCAAATACAAAGTCTTGCTTACAATATTCCCTGACAAAGACTTAACAACAGAAACAGAATATGTTTCTTGCGCTCAACGTCCTTGCAAGCAAAATCAAATGAATTGATGAATTCTATTCAGAGCTACTTAATTTTTTAGGTGCACTATGATCAAGGTTTCAGGAATGAGTATGACCTAAAAAGAAATTATTATATGACCTTTGCAATAGGTGCCATCTCGACAGCGATGTGAACAATATGCATTGGGGGCTCCTTCGCAACGCCTCCCAAAACAGGGATGTGGTAATCCATCCCATAATTATTGTCATAAATCCCACCATCCTCTCTTTCGGAGAAAACAAAATCCATCATGTATGCATCCAGTGGAACTTTAACTGCAAAGGAAAATAAATCCTATTGGACCTTGAAAGAGTCAGGATTGAGGTGTTTTTTTTTTTACACTGATGGCATTGTCTGAAAGCATCAGACTAAAAAATCAATCAGATATACTTTCTTACCAGTGGTTTTCAAGTGGGTCCCATTCTCTGCCCTGACCATCTTCTGGGGTGGCAAAGGACCACTTCCATGGGTCCAGCGGTTGAAGGAACCCCTAAACCATACCTCACTCTTTCCATTTAAGAACGTATTAGAAGGATTGTAAAATACAGTAACGGTACTTCCCGCTTTTACCTCAAGCGGGTCGGTGTAGACTATGTGCTTTTGTGATAGCAGAAATGCTCTCATAGTACGCTCTTTCATTTCAGCCTTCATTCTTGCTGTTCTCTCAGCCTGGAAAGTACAAGTATGTACAAGTTCAATAGGTTTTGGGATCAGTATGGACCATTGCATAGGTACACAATTATCAATTTATCTCAATTTTTTCAATCGGTCTTATTTTCTCTTGTTTTTGTCCCTTTTTGCATGTTTGGTGCTTCACTAACCAATTTAGAGTGAATGAGGATTATTTTGGTTAGCAGATTTGAGTGCTTAATTATCGATTAATTTCAATCTAAGAGTAACTGTATAATCAGGGAAAATTAAACATTTAGGAGAACGGCAAACTACATTATGTCTTCTTGCAAAGATCTTCGAAAGGACCGACATATTCTTGTTCTAGCTCCAGAAAAAAATAAAGAAAAAAGAAAAACCTTTCTTTGAGTGGCCTCCTCCTTAGATTTTCTCTCCTGTTGGAGTCTCTTGAAGATCCTGAGCTCCTCTTCAACCCAAAGCTGTTCTTCTGAGATGGAGTTTGGCACAATTGCATGGAAATCCTGGAAATTGTTGTTATCATAATTCCGTGCCTCCTGCGGGGGGCCATCAGCAAATACCCAGTCTAGTATTAGTGCCTTCTCAGGAACAAGAACTGAAAAAAAAGTGCACACAAAAAAAAAATTAAGGAAGAAAAATGTGTGTTCTAGATTTCTAATAAGTTGTTACTATTAGCATGAAACTGATGGTATGGACTCCATAACATCCAGTTTTTCCTAAAGGACACTCAATACCAGCACCATACCAATGTAGTATCCATCAGTCTACAAACAGTACAGCGATAATGGTATGGTATTCCACTATTCCTTGTAACTTGTAAGTAACAAACTGACATCAGAAGGAAAAAATATATATTTATATTTTCACATACCATCAGCATACCACCAGTCTCCCTCTCTCTTATCGGATTTGACAAGTTTCTCAGCCAGAGACAGGCCATCACACCAATTGTTATACCCACCATGCAACCAAATATTTTGTGCATGCTCAAGAGGTCTTGAGCTCCTGTTATAGAGCAGCCTCACACGATCCCCACCACTGAACCCACTCGGCTCAAACTCCCATAGACCGCTACTGCTTGTCCCTGCAAGCTGTAACCCACGACGCAGCGCCTCTTTTTTCCTTTCCACCTCAACCTTGGCCTGCGTGAGGTCCGCATTCCTCGCTTCCTCTTCTCGTTCTTTCCTCCTCCTCTCCTCCTCTGCTCTTTCTCTCTCCGCTTGCTCACATGCAATTCTCTCTATTTCCCTCTGCTTCTCCTCCATTAAAAACTCCTCAAAAGAGGTTTCATTCATGTCATTTTGCACGTTTACCAGAAAGTCCCTTGAATTGTTGTTTTCATACACACTTCCTCCGTCAAAGAAGACAAAATCAATTCTGTATGCCTGTTTAGGCACAAATAATTTGCATGACCACCAATCACCACTAATATCAGTTTTATGCAACCTCTCGGTAAAAAATTTCCACCTCCAACCATTGAATGCACCCTTTATCTGCACATCAGGCATATCTCTTAGAGCTGATTCACTGCGGTTCAGGAAAATTTCTATCTCCTGATTGGCCTCCACATTTTCAGGATAAATAAAATAGATATTGCCATTTCTCAAATTCTTTTCAGCAAGGATTTGAACTCTTCTTCTGTATTCTTCTGGATCTATTTTTGTCTTTTCTTTTGTCGCTGATACCTCTATTATTGGCTTACCTTTTTGCACTTGCTCCTCTATTTTGGATGGTGCATCACTTTTGACTTCATCTTCGGCAGACTTAACTTCTCTTGATTCCACTATACTTTGCTTCTCCTCTAGTATGGTGTTACTTATGCCACTGTATCGGCCTCCAGCATGAATAGTTTGTTTGTCGAGGAAACTCAATAAATCAGGTTTTTCAACCTCCTCTTCTTCAAATAATGAAGATTCTGAACCCACCCTTGCCTCTGTTTCATCTTCAGTTGTACCTTTTCCATTACTAATATTCAGGGGTGATTTTTCTTCAAATTCCTCTTGTGGGTTAATAGGGGGGGAACCTTTCACATTGAGTTCTCTGGTCTTTGGAGTAATGCTTTTCTTCAGCTTTCTCCTAGGACCTAAAGTGCACAGTAAATAAAAAAAAAATCAAAGGGCTTTGTAACATGAAAGGGAATGAATCCAATTATAGTTTAATTTATGAAACCTGGACTTGATGAGGCACAAGTGATGACATGGCTTCTTGTTATTCCATTAATTTGTACTGTCTGCTGAAACATAAAGGAGTAACTAATTACTAAGTACAAAAATGTTGGTCAAATTACACTGTTTAATCAGAAGAGCAATAAACAATGTATTTTTTTGGTAGGGAGCCATCAGGTTGGGTTGCCTCCGATTCAGTGTACGAGTTAATGTTAGATTATGTTCGTTCTGATTTCATGCCGATCAGGCTTGCAATTCATCATGTTACAGGGGCGGATCCAGTACTGGGCAAGCCTAGGCTTGAATATGAAAACTGATTAAAAAGATTTGTAATTTGTTCTTTAAATTGAAGTTAATATACATAAAATATATAAAAGTGCCTAGGCTTGTCAAAAAAAATTCTAATCTAAGTTTTAGATTATTGTTGCACATAAAAATTGTGCCTAGGCTTCTTTGGAGGTCTGGATCCGCCACTGTCAGGTTAGGCATATTCATAATTCCATATCAGTCAAGTTGATAACTCATCGGAGTTCAGGTCATGTCATGTAATGTCTGGTCTAGGTTGAACAGATTTTTCAGTCTGCCAGGTTAATGATAGGTTATGCCAGGTCCGGTTTCAGACTAATCAGGCCATGGTTTGGATCAGTGGGTGGGCATGGGATTCATCAGGTTAGGCTTGGATTCATGCCATGGAACAATCAAGTATAAACTCATCAAGGCTCAGTACAGGTCATGTCAGTCAGGTCCTATTATGCTTTCCGTCCGCCGGGTTATTCAAGTCATATTTCGGACACTCAGATCAAGTTTGGTTCATAATCTGAGCTTAGTCGAGAGCTTAAGGTTAACAGGTCGGCCTCGGATTCATAGTTCTGGATCAATCAAATTTAGGACTCATCAGTATTCAGGTCAGGTCCATCAGAAAACCAAGACAGCTACGGCCTCAGAAGTGGTATAGACTCCACCCCAACCCCCCTCCACCAGGGGAAGCGAACCTTCCACGTTCCAGAAATCAACAAGTATATATACAATCCAATTGTATACGATCTGACAGCATATAACTTAGGCGGGTAAATGGCTGGTAAGAACTTTCTGAGAAATTGAAGCCACGCAACGAAAAACAATGTAGGCAACAAAAGCGGTCTATAAAATATTCGTATATCGAAAAAATAATAGAAAACAAAAGATACTGCGGAGCTTACTTGACTTGATGATGCCATGTCAGGCCTAAGCTTGAACTCCATCTTCCCTCTCGAGCAAAGAGGCCTATTCAATCGGAGAAGAGCCGTCTCCATCCCGCCTCCCTCTTTATGACTATCTCTTTCTCTCTCTTTCTCGGGTATCCGGTGCTTCTTGTGATAGGCAAAAGCCAAAAAGAGTGCTCTAGAAATTGCTAAAACAATTTAACAACCCAAAAAAGAGGGGAAAAAAATTGTCGTGCCTTTGTTTAGAGAGAACTACGGACGGATGGTTGTTTAATTCCAAATCAGTTAAAAAATGGAAGGAAAGAAGAGAACCAAAGCGACTTGCCAACGAATTGATGAGCGTTCAATCTTCTTTTTTTTTTATTAAATGAGCGTTCAATCTGGCACAGATATCAGTGGGGCTCAATTGCCAATGTCTGTGGCTAACTGGCTATGGATGAACGGGCGAGCTTATTTTTTGCAGAGAATTTTTGTGGGAAGATCACGACAACTATGAAAAATTTAAATATGAATTTTAATTTAGAAAATTATTTATTATTATTAAATCAGAACCGTTGATAAATAATTTGACCACACAAATTAAAATAACCGCAGCTCCGCAGGTGATGTGATTTCGGATGAACGGATGGTATTTTTCTGGATTTTTTTCTGTGGACAGATATTTAAAAGTTAATTAGAACAGTACATTTTAATGTAGAAAAAATATATAAACATAAATTTTATTATTATTAATATAAAAATATTGATCACTGATCAAACGCTTTAGATTAAAAAAATAGCGGAGTGGAGCATTTAATAGGATATTGATTCATATATGAACATAGGATCTTTAAATAGGTAAAAAATTATGGTTCCTGCACTTCGACTTTTTTTTTGCACAACTGTCCTCTGAGATTATTGGAATTTGATGTTCTGTCCTACTTCTATTTTCCTACATATTGCCGGTGGAAAATTAAATCAGTGAATGTAACTTTGGAATTATGTGCTAAACTGTGTAAATTAATGCTATGCCTATGGGCTTTCACCCAAAAAAAAAATTAATGCTCTACATTTTTACAATTATTACCGTCACGTCCCCACAAAACTCTGTAGTTATCCATTTACCCTTATAAAGAAGTTGTAGTATAATTCTCCACACGAGTTATATCTCTGTCCAAAAAGTATTATTGGAATGATTTTATGTTTTAGCTTTCATAATATTAATAGTACATGGAAATATAAAAATTAGATGGAAGAACATAAATATATATAAATATATTTTTGTTTATTCATAAAGTGCTTGCGGAAGATGACGTTTATCTCGAGAAAAAAAAAGTAACTCCAAATTGTACCATGATGTTGTCTTAGTAACGCTCGATTCTTTATCTCACTGCTCAGTACGTGTTATTCATGGTTATTAATGCGTGGCATCATATGAAATTATATTTCGACACTCAATGATAAAAAAATTGTATTAATGTGAAAGTTTAAATACTAGGTTGAAGATAATATAGAAGCATCTTTAATTTATAGTTCCAAAATCACTTTATATTCCTTGATTGCTTTTCAAACAAGGATAGAAGATTTTACAAATACCAACCAAGGTTTGAATGCAGATCCTCTGGGATACTCTCCAGCGTGGAGTACCTGCTCCACAATAATATCCATGAATAATCACTTATATATACTGCATGCTACACTATTTTCGAACACCGTAGTGTATATTTTTTGTTCATTTTTATCTCTGAAGTAACTGTCCACTTCAGAAAATATGCATCCCGGATTTATGGTGGATGGAAAATTGTAGATAGAAGAAAAGCTATTTTTGAAGGGAAAAATGTGGAAAAGTTTAATAAATTTAGCAGTTTCTTTAATTCCAACTTATGTGCTCAACTGGAGAAACCGATTGTTTTATTAATAACCAAAAAAAGCGAAGTCACTAATATAACAACGATCACTGAATTTTATGAAAATAATAAAAACGGATATTTGATTTCTATTCCGAATCTTCTTTCCAGTTTTCATCCCGAATCTTCTTTCCGGTTTCCGTCCCAGCCTCTTCTCTCTCCTCTCGTCTCTCTCTTTTCACGATGATTTGATGCCAGCATATATTTCAAGATAGAAGATCCTTTTAATTTTCTGACAAGAAAAAGAAACTTTCAAACATAGGAAATAATACACTTTGCACAATCTATTTTGCTTTAGACAGGAAATATTTTATAGTTGTTCGTAATAATGCACTTATATTTCTAGAAGAGACTTCATAATAATGCACTTATATTTCCTTATGATATGATTTTTTTAAAAGAAAAGCACCCAGTATAGGTATCAGCTGCCTTTCATCAAATGACGTGATTGGATATTAATTTTCTTTTGTTCTACTACTTTATGTGTTGGTGAATATTTAATATTTTTATAGTTTCCATGTAATATGATTATGAATTTTTAAATGACCTATTTCAATATACAAGTGTTCAATATTTTATGATTTTTTAAACAATTTTTATTTTTTTTTTAAATTACCTAATTATAAATCTCTTAAAGTAGAAATTTTTTAATTACTTTGTCAAATTACTATTACAAACAAATATATATATACTTTATATTACTTTGTCAAAATATACATTTTTGCATTATATTACTTTATATTAATTTGTTAAAATATCTAATTATATTACTTTATATTAGTTTGTCAAAATATACCTTGTAAATTAGGAGAAAAATTATAAACAACTTTATTTGAATTGCATGTAATTTAATATAAAAGTTCAATTGAATATCTCAATTAATATTTTTTTGAATGAAGAATATTAATTACTATTTGAAATATATGTAATTTGATACAGAATTAAAGTAGAAAACTAACAATTAATTGATAATTCATTTGATCTATTGAATTTATTGAACTTATTTATAAACTAACAACTTGATCTATTGAATTTTAAATCAATTCAATTGTGATGCATGTTTTATTAGTTTAATTAACTGATAAAGAGAATATATATATATATATATATATATATATATATAGAGAGAGAGAGAGAGTAAAACTAGCGTGCTCCTAGGAGCACGGAACCTCTCCGTGATCTTAGCTCAAAAAATATATCAATTTATCTTCAAATTTTGATTTATCACTCTCATTAAAATTTTCATATTGAAATCTTGTAGGATACAAATTTTTGGGGTGTTTTGATTTTTCTAAGTTGCCCTTTTCAATTTTTGAAAATAATGTACAAATATTGAATATTTTATTATTATTTTTAGAGTTCATTTTCAAAAATTGAAAAAAGTGACTTAGAAAACTCGAAACACCTCAAATTTTTGTATTTCATGAGATTTCAATATGAAGAATTTAATGAAAGTGATAAATCAAAATTTAAAAATCATTTGTTATATTTTTTAAGCTAGAATCACGGAGGAGCTATGTGCTCCTAGGAGCACGCTAGCTTTACTATATATATATTATATTTAGTTTGAGGGATATTATCAAGAACATCAAAATAGAATATACAACGTTGAAAAAGTTTTTTTTATGTGGACTCAAATATTATTTGAAAGAAAAATCATGAAAAAATTACATATGCTGTATGACTGTTATTAATTAATTTAGCTATAATTTTAAAAAGTAACATTGCTATTTTGGGGGCATGCTCTAACGCTCTGATGTATATATGCTATCTTTGTTTTTATTTCTTCAAATCAAACCCTTCTTACTTCCCAGAGCAACGTCAAATCTCAGAGAGAAGAGAGGATGAGGAAAATATAGATTAGAGGTGCGTATTGTGCGGGTTTAGGATGGAAACCGGATTTCCATCTGGGGAACGAGAACCGGAAAGAAGATTGGGACGGAAATCGAATATCCATCTTTATTATTTTCTTAAAATCCAGTTATTCACTGTTACATTTGTGACTTTGTTTTTTTCTTTTGTTATTAATAAAAAAAATCAGCTAGAGAAAGGCCCGTACAAAAGAAGAACGGCCCTTAAATGATTAAATAATTAAAGCGCAGTCTCTTTTTGCCTTTTCTGACAGTTGAATAAAAAAGCAGATGGCCCTCTTCCGAGGTTACACAAATAATCCACCAAAGCTTCTCTACATTTTTGTCTTTAATTTATTTTTGAAGAAGTGGAGAACATTCCATTCTCCTCCACCTATTCTCTCTCACATACAATACAAGTGGGAGCATATTCTTTTAAGAGTTTTTAAAGATTAATCATAACGACTCATTTTAATTAAAATGATTATGGAAAAATCTAAATATAAATTTTAATACATAAAGAATTAATTATATTAAATCAGAACCGTTAATTTCTAATCGAACAAATCAAATAAAAAATACTACACCTAAAGATTTTTTTTTTTTTTTTTTACTCTCTAAAGAATATCGTTTCCAATACAAACACACTTTGACAGTTCACATCACAGTATCACACCTATTCCTAGAAGCCTAGAATCCTGGCTGCTAAGAGATGAAGTGCAAATCTTGTCACCACCTAAATTCAGAGACATCATTGTTGACTACTAAGATAAAGTACAAATGTGTCACTGCCCAAATCCAGAGACTTCATTGTGTCTGGTCCGTAAATTTTGTTTTTAAACTGCATACTCCAAACTTTGGTGGAAAACTGAAAATTGGCGGTACATCATTCTGATCTCATTGTCATTGGATAATCTAAGGTTGAGATTGACTTGAACCAAATGGCTCAGGTTTGTGCCGCACTGTCGTTGCCTTTTCTGTTAAATTTGAATTACTTGCAAACGGATAAAAATGTCAAGCATCAACAGGTGAAGGTCAAGAATCCAAATAAAACCCAACATGATTTCCTGCTCCAGCGCATAGAGGCCCGCATTATATCATATTGTCATATAAAAAGATGCAGCGTGTTCTGCTAGAATTTTATTAATGGGACATTAATCAGGAAATTATAGGAGCCTAAGGTTGTGCTCTCGAGTCGAGTCGGCAAGAGAGGGGGAGAGGGGGAGAAAAATTAATCATCACCATTCTCCCAGTTTCAAATCGAAGAGGGTGGAAGGAGGTGCAAGAGAGTGGATGCGAAGGCTTACGTATTGATTTTTTTATTCAAATAGTTCACATCCGATTCAGGTGTTAGAAATTTGACTTCAAATTTGCTGTTATTCTGAAAAAGAATAGGACTCTGTTTTTCTCTTTTTGATAGTGAGCTCGTCCTAATTCTATTTTGTGGTGGGATCTACTGTCAAAGGGAGAAGAACAAAATCCTATTCTTCTATGGAATAGTAAAAAGTACGAATAAAATTGTTATTCCGATAAATTAATTTGTTAAATAAATTTTAGATTAAGTAGAAGACTGTGGAAGAGTGCTAATCCAGTATACCAATTTATAGGTGGAATATCAGATTAGCTCTCGTAGGAATAACGATTATTGTTTAATTGTATTGTATATATTATTATATTATGATTATGATTTATTATTATTATAATATGATTATAATTTATTATTATATTATGATTATTATTATTATTTATTATTTATTATTATTATCATTATATTATTATAATTAAATTATAATTATGATTATTATAATATTATCATCACTATTAGTATTATTATATTTATTATGTTGTATTATATTATTATGGTTATAATTATTATGAACATGATTATGATTATAATTTTTTATTATTATATTATTATGATTATATTATTAAAATTATGATTATTTATTATTATTCTATTATTATGACTATGATTATAATTATAATTTTTATTATTATATTATGATTATATTATTAAAATTAAAATTATTTATTTATTATTATTATTATTATATTATTATTGTTATTATTATTATTATATTATTATATTATGATTATATTTATATTTTTATTATATTACTATGATTACAACTATGAATATTATTATTACTATTATGATTATTATTTTACTATTATTTTTGTTATTATCATCATTATTAGTATCATAATTATCCATATTTTAACTATTCTGATTAACAACTGCCAAACGATATTTTCACTCTTCCGAATAGTTAAAAATATCATTCTTTCATAAAGATATATTCTATCACTCTTACAAAATTATTCCTTAATTTGCCAAATGGACCCTCGGATAATAGAGCCTAGAAATTTAACCCTTTTTTTCACCGTCTCTTTCATCCCATTGCTTCCTTTTTCATCCGGATTCCTGAGCACAACATAAGTTACTAGAACTGATACTGTTGTTAGAAGAAAATAAAGCCATAGAGCATGAGAGGAGGAAACAAAAAGGAAACACAAACGCTGAAATTTGATTATTATGATGTAGAATACATGCACCAGATAGTCATATTTTTTTTATTTTAGTAAATAAAAAAAACAAATATAGGAAATTGGCCAAATCGCCTTCAACTTTTACACACATAGTCAAACCCGAGTTTCAAACTCAGGACTAAGATTTTTTTTTTTACGTTTTGAAAATTATAGGTGTCTAGACCGAGTTTTAAACTCGGCCCAGTACACCTGGAATCGAGTTTTAAACTCGGTCCCAGCATCCTGTTATTATATAGCACACCCAGTACATTTCTTCTTCATCTTCCTTCAGCTAACTATTTCTTCAAAATCGTCATTGTTACTGTTACAAAAGCTTCTAACTGGAAATTTATTTTTCGACAGATCCAGAGCCGATCCGTATTCATCACTCTCGTCTCATCAACGTTTTAAGTTTTTTTCTATTTGGACTATTAATTTTTGCTGTAAAATTAAAATACACTAACAGTAGGGTTTATCGTTCATACTGTAGAGACGAAAATATTGCTGATCAATGTGTATCACGGAGGTCAAATCTTGAAAACTTCAACCGGCACGGATTACGATATTCATGCCGCGTGCACATTTTCTGTCGATGAGGCAATCAATCTTTGTGACTTGAAGAGACATATTCATGCTGGTTTGGAGCTGCTCCCTAGCCAATTCAACATCAGCATTAGTGCACAGATCAACACTGCCCCAGCAGGTTCGGGTGATTTTTTTTATAGCTTATTTGAGATTATTTCTGATGAAATTTGAGAAATGATTAAAATAATAGCTCTGTACCAATTACTCGGGTATAAAACACTAGAGCTAGTAGTTGAATCCGAACCAATATCCAGTTCTGATAACTATGATCCGACTAGTATTCCTGGAATTAGTAATCCAGTAATGGCTGAGGAAAGAACCCACTCCTGAGCTCGGGAGCAACGACCATCCCGTATTTCGGTATAAAATGTGGATGTGGATGAGGATGACGAAGTGGAAGAGTGGCACCTGAATGTCGAGGAGGATGACATCCAGGATGCAACATATATAAATATGGATGAAATTGATGATGCGGTAGATATCGAAGAAATAGTTAAAGAGTGGCAAATGTCTGTTCCTTTTATCAATCGGGGAATAAAACATCTCTGTGCATAATTTGCTGATAATACGCCAATGCAGTATGCAAACGAGCCTTATTTTTGTAAACCACCTAGAATTGGTAAATAATTTGATGTCGGTCAGCAGTTCAGTACGAAATCAGAGTTGAAAGTGAAAATCACTTTTTTTCATGTTCAACGGAATATAAAATTGAAGGTAATAAATAGCAGCAAAACAAATTAGTGATGAAATGTAAAGATTCTAACTGTTCATGGAGGATGTATGCCACACCCAATATAACAGGTATTTGGGAGATCGGAACAAATCCGCTCGAGCACTCTTATTTTGGCAGTGCTACTAGGGCAGACCACAGTCTGATGACTTTCAGAATAATAGCAGATATTATTAATAATCAGTTGAGAGATAATTTAGAAATGATAGTTAAAGAAGCAAGATGTTTGGTTAAACAAAAGTTCCCCACAGTACAACAGAGTTATAATAAATTATGGAGAGGAAAAGAACTAGCAATTGCAGACCTATTTGGTAGTTAGGAGAGGTCATACAAAATGCTTCTGTCTCTGCTAGCAGCCATACAAAATTTCACATATGGCACAAAATACATCATAGAAATAGCGTCATCAACAAAATTCGGTGTTGAAATTTTCGATCGTGTTGCATGGGCATTTGGTCTGTGTATTGCAGCATGGTCTTACTTACGACCAGTCTTAACTATCGATGCTGGATTTTTATCGTGTCGGTATGTCGGTAAACTATTTATGGCATGTGATCATGATGCGGAGCAACAACTACTATCACTTACATTTGCTGTTGTAACAGACAAGGAAAGTGTGGCAAACTGGGGTTGGTTCATGCAGTGGTTGCGTAAAGAGGTTGTCGGCCCTGGTAAAATTATTGTTATCTCAGATCAACATCTAGGTATAAGGACAGTATTTGAGAGACCGAATTTTGGATGGCAGGAATCAGCAGGCGAGATTGTTCACCGTTATTGTACTCAACACATTGCGCAAAATATGTATAAACACTGCCATATAAAAAGAATAAAAGTTATTTTCAAACAAGCTTCAAGACATAAGAAGCCATGGAGATGTGAGAAATATATAAAAAAATTAACAATATTAGACCGACATCCTATAAATTCGTCAGAAAAGCAGAAATCATGCAAAAAAAATCTTCTAATGGAACAAGTGTCCAACAGAAATCAACAAAGGAAAGAGAAGAAAAATACGCATTCCAATGATTATGGATAAAATGAAGGATCGTATCAACAAGCTGCCAACTGGAAGTCGAGCTCGTTCCAACATAGCATGATTTAGATTACCAATGTGTTTATGTTTTTTTGTTGTTATATTTAACAGAACAATTGGATTTTAATTGTTGCTGTAATATTTCAATTTGTTTGACACGTACTTGGAGATATTTCAATTTGGGTTTGGTAAATTAGGAGATGATGGTATCAACAACACGTACTTGGAAGCGGATAGCTTCTTCCTCTGGGGGCAAATTGGTTTGTCCGCTTTCTTTCCAAGGAAGCAAGGGGAAGCACCCGTCTGGTGATCAGAAGCAGGGGGTTGCTCATGAGGTGGAGAAGGAGGTGGTGAAACTAGATAGGACGGCGTAGATTTCTGCACGAAGAGAGAGATCAACTTGTTGTCTCGGATCCGAGCAAGGGCGCTTGGTCGGAGGAATCGATGGTGGTTTTTGATACGGATTCCTCATTTCGGAGAGAGTGGCCGCTTCTTCATGGTCGGAGATCAGGGTCGAGTCAAGGGAGAGAGAAATGGGTGGGAAATTGATTGCTGGAGAAAAATGGGGGGGAAATATAGGAGGGAATGAGGTTTTTTGAAAAATGAAAACCAGACGACGCGAGCGCGATTGAATGCGAGGATTGGGTGCAAAATACAGTTTTTTTATAAATAATATTTATAATAATTATATTATTAATAATAAGAGTGATGAAATCAAAATTTTAAAAAATATGAATGGCAACATGTCACTGACAAACACGTTACTGACAGTAGCGTCTTTACTTTTTTTTCCAGTGTTTAAAAAAAAAACTAAAAGACACTAGTGAGAGTGACGTTTTTCCACTAATGTCAAACTACTTTAGAACGCGCCGGATTTAAAAAAATATTTCACAAACATGTCACTCCCAATAACACGCTGTCATTCGTATTTTTAAAATTTTAATTTCATCACTCTTATTATTAACAATATAATTATTATAAATATTATATATAATATAACTGTGCAAAATAAGAGGCAGTCAACAAGTTTCTAAATACGGGTCTAATCGCATTTGTATCGGGGAGGCAAATGGGCAATATTTGGTCCGTTCCGGTTTAAGATGGGCTACGTCATGCTCGCGTCGCGACTCGCGAATAGACGCATTTCTTTTCGGGTAAATTAGTTCACTCATATGAAATCCACATTTCATCACTAAATTTCAAATTATTTATTTTAAATATATATTCAAATTTAGTCATATTATTATTATTTTTCCGATTAAACTTTTAATAGTATCGATATGAAATCCTATGTAGGGTATGCAATATTTCGATAAAAATTAATAATAAATGACTAAAAAAATATTTATTTCTTATCACATGAAACACAACTTTATGTACCGATTTGAATAATATTTTTTTCATTATAGACTAATTATAAAATAAAAAATATAGAGTTCACGTAGGATGCGATGTTGGCATCGTTACATGTTGGATGAAAATATAACGAAAAAGACAAACAACGTATGTGTTGAACTTTAGTGATTAAAATGAATAATTTAAAATTCAATGATTAAATATAAATTTCATATGAAGTTAAATTCTCTCAGAAATCTAACATTTTATATCAAAAAAAATGCTCTTATTTAGATCTTATATCAGGTTAGAGACTTAGAGTCCGTATTCCAATTCAATATATGTAGATCTTATAATATTTTTATTTTTCACTTGTAGAATAAATTGCAAATGCTAACGTGACGCTTGATATATATAATTTCAGTGATATATGAGTATTTATCAAATTTGAAACTATTAAATTAATGAGTTGTTTAAAAACGCCACATAAGATTTTTGCAATTCCTTTACATATTCAACCATCTCAATCACTCTAATTATAAAAGCTGCTCTATTTGGTGTTTTCTCACATTAAAAAATTATAAGGATGATAGTATTTTGAACCCTAAACCTGAAACTTGAACTCTAAAATTCGAAAACCCTAAAAGAATGTCAGACAAAAAGATATTAAACGATAAAATTAATAAATGAGAAAGGAATGGATACTACAAAAGTAAAACCAGTTGAGAAAATTAAAGTGATTTTTTTTCTTTTCTTCTATTAAAAAATTTCAAGAATTGTCATACTAAATGGTATTGTTCGTATACAAGATAAAGGACGTGAAGCTCAAATATTGATCATACGAGTCAATAAAAATATCACTCCTTGAAAAGTCTCATAGGAAAAAAAATAGAACAAATATCTAAACCCATTAGCTAAGCAAGTTGAAGCAAAAAAAAAAAATACACAAAACTTGAATATGACAACCTACTTCAACTCGATTACAGGAAAATAAGTATCAAAAGGTAGAATCGAATCCACCAGACCTAATTTCATAAGCCTATCAATAAAATACGAACCAAAAAGAAGAAATTGAAGACAAAATATACATTGATCTAAGAATTATCTTTGGGAGATCGGAAGTGTAGGACTAAACCGAGATGAACAAGGAGGTAATGAAATCGGAAGAAAACGAAGAGACAGGATTTCAAGATATGAAACGGCGGAGAAAGGGATGGGTTAGGTTGGGTCCATTTCTTTATTTTAGTAGCAATGGAGGTGGTAATCGGGCGGGGTCAGATTTGGGTTCAACTCGGACGGATCGGATCATTTTGATTATTTGAAAAAATTTGGGTCGGATCGAATCAGGACAATTTATATGTTGTAATTGTTTTCAGTTTTTTTATAGATTTTGATTTGATTGCAGATCATTTGATCTCAGGTCGGGTTGGGTTCGAATCAAGTCAGATCAGTTTAATTTTTTTTTTAAATCAGACCGAGTCAGATTCTGATTCGAACGGATTCTGCTTGATAAATATTAAAATAGAAAACCAGTAACAATAGAAAGCTAGGAGCGAGTTTAAAACTCGGTCCAGACATCTGGTACTGAGTTTTAAACTCAGTCCCAACTTTCTGCTATTATATAGTGCATCCAGTAATTTTCTCTTTCATCTTTCTTCAGTCAATTATTTCTTCAAAATTGTCATTTTACTGTTGTAAGAGCTTCCAACTGAAAATATATTTTTCGACAGATTCAGAGCCGATCTGTATTCACATCTCTCGTCTCATCAATATTGTAAGTTTTTTTTTTCAATTTAGACTATATTTTTTGCTACAAACTTAAAATACACTAACATTAAAGTTTATCGTTCATACTGTAGAGACGAAAATATTGCTGATTAATGTATATCACGGAGATCAAATCTTGAACACTTCAACCGGCGTGGGTTGAAAAGGTAGATTTATACTGGTTTGGAGCTACTTCCTAGCCAATTCAACATCAGTATTAGTGCACGAATCAACATTGCCCCAATAGGTTCGGGTATTTTTTTTTACAATTTATTTAGGGTTATTTCTAATGAAATTTGGGGAATGATTAAAACAACAGCTCCGTACTAAATATTCGGGTATAAAACACTGGAGCTAGTAGTTGAATCTAAATTAATATTCAATTCAGATTACTATGATCCGACTAGTATTCTTAGAAATAGTAACCCAGTCATGACTGAGAAAATAACCCACTCCCGAGTTCAAGAGCAGCCACCATCCCGTGTTTCGGTGCAAAATATGGATGTGGATGTGGATGAGGATGAGAAAGAGAAAGAGTGGAACCTGGATGTCGAGGAGGATGACATCCAGGTAGCAACAGATATAAATATGGATGAAATTAAGGATGTGATGTATGTCGAAGAAATAGTTAAAGAGCGGTAAATGTTTGTTCCTTTCATTAATCAGGGAATGAAGTGCTTGTGTGCATAACTTACTGATAATATGCCAATGTCATATATAGATGACCCTTATTTTCGCAAATCATCTAAAATTGATGAATAATTTGGAGTATGTCAACAGTTCAGTACAAAATTAGAGTTGAAATTGAAAATCGCTGATTTTCATATTCAACGGAATATAGAATTGGAGGTAATAAATAGTAGCAAATCAAAGTTAGTGATGAAATATAAAGATTCTAATTGTCCATGTAGAATATATACCCAACATAACGGATATTTTTGGGAGATCAGAATAAATTCGCTCGATCATCCTTATTTTGGTAGTGCTACTAGGGCGGACCACAGTCAGATGACTTATGATAAGCCTCAATTATATATTATATTCAATTAGGGTTTTATCTCAAAAACTATGCATTTTATGTTAATTATTAAGAATTTATTCAGTTTTTATGTCAAGTTCGAGATACTGTTGTATTTCTTATTGTTTTGTAGGTTATGAAATGTAAACAAGGATGTCAACATGAGAAATAATGCTTGGAACGAGATGGATCGAACCTTCACGAAGAAATCAAGTGAAAATCACTTCTGCATAAAAATTATGGACCGAAATAATGGGATTTGCTCTCTGGTTCGCTCTGTTATGAAAGTGCAAAAATTACGGACCGACATTTTAAAATGTCGGACCGTAATTTTCGGGTCTGGAAGCGTGAACTTGCAATTTTAAAGTGGTTTTCTCATTGAAATTAAGAGATTTTAACACCCCTTCGTCCAAAATATCTCTCAACTGACTGGAGAATATATCCTAAGCAAGAAAGAAGAGGAAGAACACCATTGGAGAAGGATTTGAAGGAGAACTCAAAAACCGGGTGAGAAATCGTAGATCTTCATAGTGTACTCTTTTCTCATGTTGTGCTGTTGTTTAAACATGAATTTTTGTGCAACATTTGACATGATTTATGGCTAGACACCCTTCTAAGGGTCTAAGTGTAAACTCGATAACTCAAATTATTTAATTTACTCGTGCGTTGATCTTTTAGTTCTTGTTGTTTGTGATTGTTATTTTGTCTAAATTGAATACTTAGTTTTAATTAACTACATGTTACCCCTAGAAGTGAAAGCGAAAACCGAAAGGTGAAACTGAATCTTCTGACCCAAAATAATGATTTAGGTCGTAGGCCAAATACTTAATCGTGAAACTTATTACCTAAGGAAAAACCAAGGAAACCCTAAAAATTGTGTGAGGTACCGAAAGACGAAGTACGAAATGTAGGTTATGCCAAAATGATTCACTGATCTTAATGAGCTTAGATTTGTAAGGTAAGGTACTTAATCGTGAAACCCGAATTGTTTAGGTATGGTATCAAGCCACGAAAGTGTAAATTTGGTACTAAATCTGAGATTGTATTCCCGACAAACACTAGAACATATTAAAAGATCAAATAGAGTGAATTGACCAAACGAGTGAGAGTGGAGCCGAAAGCCCCTAAAATCCTCTATTTGATAAATTTTTCAGTCGTTGTTGTTAGACTTATGCACTCTTAGTTTAATACAAAACTCTCATTCGATTGTCTAGATTAGTGAAAGTTACGAGAACCAGTAATTCACCATTGTCCTTGTGGTTTGACACCCCGACTACTACTTGACTAGGTCGTGCGCTTGCGGCTGAAATTGAGTATAAATTAGGGTATTTATTAGCTTAGCAAAATATACATCAACTTCTAGAATGATAGCAGATATTTGTTAATAATTGATTGAGAGAAAACTTAGAAATGACAGTTAAAGAAGCAAGAGATTTAGTTAAACAAAAGTTCCCCACAGTACAACCGAGTTATAATAAATTATGGAGAGGAAAGCAACTAATAATTGCAGACATTTTTTGTAGTTATGAGAGGTCATACAAGATGCTTTCGTCTCTGCTCGCAGCCATACAAAATTATACACATGGCACGAAATACATCCATAGAGACGACGCCCTCAATAAAGTTCGGTGTTGATTTTTTTTAATCGTGTTGCATGGGCATTTGGTCTGTACATTGCAGCATGACCTTACTTACGGCCAGTCTTAACTATTGATGCTGGATTTTTATCGGGTCGGTATGTCGGTAAATTATTTATGGTATGTGGTTATAATGTGGAACAATAACTACTACCACTTACATTTGCTATTATAGCAGGTGAATAAAGTGTGACAAACTGAGATTGGTTCATGTAGTGATTGCGTAAAGAGATTGTCGGTCATGGTAAAATTATCGTTATCTCAGATTAATATCTAAATATAAGGGCAGTATTTGAGAGACCATATTTTAGATGACATGAATCAGTAGGCGAGGCTGTTCATCATTATTGTACTCAACACATTGCATAAAATATATATAAGGATTGCCATATAAAAAGAGTAAATATTTTTTTCAAACAAGTTACAAGACATAAAAAACCATGGAGCTACGAGGAATATATGAAAAAAATTAACAACATTAGACCTGCATCTTATAAGTTCATAAAAAAACTAGAATAATGCAAGGAAATCTCCCGACAGAATAAATTTCCAACAGAAGGACACAAAATAACAGAAACTACAATAACCAATCCGCTGTAGCTGAGGAAGTGTCAGAGAAATTACATTATGAGGAGTTAAGCCTAAATCAAGTGGCTGCATTGCATCAAGAAAGATTGGCACAACATCTAGGTGGAAGTCTCAATAGGTGGGGAATAATGACAAGCAATGATTCATAAACACTGAACAACGTGTTCATGATCGCCAGACAACTTTTTGGTATGTGCTATCGTCGAGAACACATGGTACAAATATATTAAATTGTTCTATAAGCGTCGAGAAGTTTCAGTGGGTTGGGAAACCTAAAATCTGGTGTTCTCTCAAAAGATCACCGAACTGATAAAATATCGTGATGATAAGGAGAAAACTTACGATGTCATACCACTAGATTGGGATATCAACAACTACGATGTTTACAACAGAAATAGACTTATTGAGACGGTAATATTGTATACATATTTAATTTTTATTAACTTCAAAATTTATGCAATAATTTATAATTTCTATTTGAAATAATAGGGATAAAAGGATGAAATGAAATATGAGGTTGAATTAGCGATGACAGGAATTGATAATTGTTGGTATCAGAAAATGTAATTGATCGGCATCCCATGCAACCACTTGCTTATCGTTTGTTCATTCAGAAGGCTGGATTACACTCAGTACGTTAGTCCATATTATATCATCTAGTACTATATTAACACATAGTCTGGTCATTGGCATAGTTATGACAATAAATGAGATTAGCCAATGTACAATAGTCCGATCATTAGGTCAGATCTAGCAAAAATCAACAAAAGAAAAAGAAGGAAGATACACATTCCAATGGTTATGGATGAAATTGATGGTCATATCAACAGACTACCAACTCGAGGTCGAGCTCGTTCCAGCAGAATATGATTTAGATTAGAATTGTGTTTATGTTTTATTGTTATATTTATCAGAATAATTGGATTTTAATTGTTGTTGTAATATTTTAATTTGTTTGACACTATTTTAGAACAATGTATTATCATGTTTATATTTGACTTTATAAAAATTTATTTTAATTCTTATTTTAATATTTTAGAATAATCTACTATCGTATTTTATTTTTAATATAACATACAAAGGTAAAAAAAAAATTGGGACTGAAACTCAGTCCAAACTAGATGGACACAAAATCGAGCCAATTTTACCAATTTTTTATTTTATTTTTCATTTACCAAAATAAAAAATTTGAAGATTACATCGTATCTGCATAATACCCAACAACGCAAATGTAACGGTTGTCAATTAAAAGATGATCTGTATGCTTCCCCTAAAAGGAGTCATGTTTCTTCATGCAGCGATCTGCATCGCGATGCAAGATGAAGATGTGAACCGTTGGATCACTTTGAGATCTGTGCTGACTTGAATCACGAGAAAATCCAATGATTCACGTTCAGCGCTGCACGGTACAGCGCAGCAGAGGATATAGATTCCCCTAAAAGAGGGCGATAGATTCTTTTTTACTGTACCTCATTTAGAATCCGTATCTGAATCCGATGATTTACAGCCCTAAAGGGACAACTGTTGCTAATATGTATTGATTGGGCCACTATTCTCCAACACCGAAGAGTGGGCCAAAAAGGAAGGCTTGATTTCTCCGACACCGAAATCTCATTCCTTTATTATTGGGCTCGAAACAGAAACAAGACCCACAATTCCACAAATCCAAAATTGGGCCTAATTAAATGAGTAAACGACCGATGCACTGACATCAACCGAATGCAACAATACATCCCTCGAGTTGTCGACTCGCGACTCGCTCCTTCACCGTGCTGTCGTTGCGCTTTCACGAAGCTTTCCTCTCCCCCCCAAATAGAGAAACCCTAACTAGTAGTAGACGAGATGGTCTGTACCAAGTGTAATCTCCGATCCCTCTTCAATTTGCGCATCTAAATATCTAATCGAAGCTTTGCTCTACAATTTCGTGTTAAAGAAACCTTAAACCTAAGTTCGTTTTCGACCTTCCTTTAATTTTCTTTTCCTTTTGTTCTCTTCCAGGTGAGAAGAAATTGGGGAAGGTGATCGTACCGGACAAGTGGAAGGAAGGTGCGAGCAACACTACAGAGGGTGGTGGTCGCAAGATTAATGAGAATAAGCTACTCTCTAAGAAGAAAAGGTTCGTTCTTTTCTCAAAAGTTGGTTGTTTTCTTTACTTTCTTGTTCAGTTGTAGCGACCATGGGCTCAGATGACAGATGACTTCAAATTAGGGACCAATATATGGTTGTGCGCCCTTTAGGCCATTTGGCAGGACTAGAATTTTGGGTGATTTTTTTTTCCTGTTCCTTTTTTGGTATTCTGAGTTTACCCAGCTAGTGACTTTTAGTTGTTTACAAAAGCACACAGATTGGCAGTAATCTAACTGATTATGATAATAGAAAAAAATCTGAAACTGAAAGAATTGAACTCTCACAAACCACCATGACACTGACACCCCTTGAGCTTCTGTTCAATTTTTATGATGACTTCCTTTATTTAACTGATTACTTGTTGCTTCTTCTTACCTCCAAATAAAGAAGGTTTCTGATTTTCTTCATTTAAATTTGTGTTTAATTGCTGAATAGATGGACCCCATATGGTAATACCAAGTGCGTGATATGCAAACAACAAGTGCACCAAGATGGCAAGTACTGCCACACCTGTGCTTATTCAAAAGGTCTGTTTCGCTGGCACTATTTACCCTCATCTTGTCTTTGTGATTGAATTTTCTTCTGAAACTCAATATGTATGACCTTAAGCTTTACTGTTGCCTTAAATCAAAACAAACAAATTTGACCTGTCATAAAATGTTCTTGTTATGAGGTACAACAGAAAGAACCTTTGTCTTGGTAAATCATTTGTCCAAAGTCTCCATCAATTATTCCCCTTGTCTAGTTTGCAAGCTAGATCTTGTTTTGTTGGCAAGTACCAATTATTATGTACTCTATTTTGGAAGTTAGCCATCTTGCCCTAGTAGAATCTACTGACATGTGTAATGTGTGCATTTTTTTTTCCCTGAAGTAACATTTTGTTTAATCAATAGGTGTTTGTGCAATGTGTGGAAAACAAGTGCTGGATACCAAGTTCTACAAGCAAAGCAATGTGTAAATGTAAAAAATGTATCGGCGATTTAAATGGATCTGGAAATTATATACAAGCAGTAGTTCCTGTTTTGCCTCACATGGATTTCAGTCACCACTGAGCATTAGTATTCTCTCTCTCCTTGCAAATGATTGCTCGTTAACATTAGAACAATCGCTTTAGGATGATGTTCTGTGGATTGAATGTCTTACCTCTGTGATTCTTTTTTTTTTATTGTTTTCCATTAGTATTCTCTCTCTCCTTGCAAATGCTTTCTCGTTAACATTAGAACAATCACTTTAGGATGATGTTCTGTGGATTGATCGTCTTACCTCTGTGATTCTTTTTTTTAAATTTTCTCATAAATGGAATAGATTGTACAACGCTGTGCAATGCAGTAATCAACTGACATGAACTAATTATGTGTTGCTTTCAAGTGTATTTAGTTTTTATTTCCTTCTTTTTCTTGGATTCGGGTTAGACCCTTGTATAATATTTAAATTACAGCTTTGCTACTGAGAATTTGCAAGATAAACAACCTCCTTTGAGTCTTAAAAAAGTGGTTACTAGTTTTCTTAGCAGCATTTCAATCCAACTTTGGATGCCTTTTATGATTCTACCTCAAGAAAACTGAAAAAGGTACTTTGAAGATGAGAAAATGTAATGCGAAATTCGGACTTCTAGAACATTAGAAAGTTTGGTATTATCACGTGAAGTTTGGAAATTAATGTTTTATAGAATAAGAATATAGCAATATAGCATAATTGGACTCGTGATTACTTTTCATGAACTGATCCTGTGAATGTGTGCAGTAATTTGTTTTGCATCTTATAGTGCCCAACTGCACACCCATCTATTATATTGATTGACATATTTCTATTTGTTAATTACTTTGTACACTTGTCTAGTCAAGAAAAGATAGAGGCATCATGCGGTTTTGATGGAGATGAAAAGTTATTTAAGTATTATATACTACAAACTTACACTATTACATCAATATAATTTGTCTATTGCATCAACATATTATTGCTTGTTTCAACATTTATTTCCGAAATTAGTAAAAAAAAAATAGCTGAAATTGTTTAAGGGGTAAGAAATTAGAAATTATATGTAATATCCGTATAACACAATTAGCTCAGCAAAATAAAAAAAGGTGCTTAAGGAAACCGCACGCATTGATGTTGAACTTTTATATTTGAAAAAAAAATATAGATTTTGCTTTCTGCATTTGGTTTACCGTTCACTTGCCTTCTTTTTTTCACATGAACAGGGAGAAAAACAAAACAAAAGCGTGCTGAACAGCTGCAATATTTAGGCAAAGATATTATACTATATATAAGAAAACAGTACTCCAATGCGTTAAAAAACAGATGCAATATTTTTCAGGACACCCAGCGGCAAGCAGATTATCTATTTCGCACAGCAGTAGCATTTGCTAATCTCTCGATCACTAACTTGAAGCACCAGCTTAATTGTTAATAGTTTGAACTTTGAAGTAACAATTCTGAAAGAAGATTTCAATTAATATTCATACAGGATAACAGTTGTCATTGATGGTACATGCTAACAACATAAGATGAATTCTAAACCTCTACCTGAAAATACTATTACATCAAGTATGGAATGAACATACATTTCTAAACCATTATTCCGTGAACTGTAAAACACCCAAAAACATAGAATCACATTTTCTGTTTCAGTACATGACGTAATTGCACCTTCTGGCTCTCCATTCTGGCTTCCATTAGTTTTGTCTTCAAACTGTGCTTCTGTTGCATGCCACGTGGACACTCAATACAACCTCTAAAACCCCAAGGGTATTGCAAATACATAGAATCCGGTGAACTCCAATGTTCTCCCAGGCTTCGGGCAGGACTCAGTCCGGTTTCATGCAACCCCATTTCCGGTGAATAGTTCCCGACAGACGTCCTTGCATTAGAAATCCGTGCATTTGAAATTCTGGCATTGGATAACCTAGGATCCAACACCTCTTCAATCTCTCGGCTTTTCTGACGAGATGGTTTCCATAGAAGCCATGAAATTGCTGATTCTTTTTTCCTTGGTAGTTTTTTGTTATCAGGTGAATATAATTGGAAGTCATCAACTCCGCTTACTGCATTGTGAATTTCTTCACGGAGTTTTTGGTTATTGACCGATGCTTCACTTCCTCCATTTGAATTGCTCGAGTCTAACCCCTCTTCAGTTCTGCTAATTGTCTCCCAACTGGTCACCTCCTCATTTTCACTCTCATCATTAGAAATTCCACTTTCAAATAACTTTTTGGGGTTCTCTAGAAATATATCCGTCTCAGGACTTGCTACTTGGATCTCTGATTCAGGGTCTTTCACCAGACTATCTTTACAGCAGGATTCAATACCTTTTAGCTCTTCAAAGATTGTAATTATATCTTCAGGATCACGAGGTGGCTCGTAAATTAACCCGTCAATCTCTTTATCTTTAGCTACAGAATTAATGATCCTCAGTAGATTATCAGCTTTCTTAACCATCTCAATTTCACCATTATTATAATTCTGGGCCTCAATTAGGAACCTCTCCAATTCTTTGTGCAATTTATCCAGCTCAGAGAACTTGTTCTCAAGGGTAATTTTGGCGTCCACGAGTTTCATCTGAACCCTCTCTTCCCTCCAAACCTCAGCCATCTGCAACATTTTTCTCTCTTCATCAACTTCTTCTCGAATCCTCAAACATTCTTGTTTCAATGTTTCAATTTCAATCTTATCCTCTTCAACCTCTTTAGCTAGCTCATCACAGACCTCTTCAATCAATTCCCGATTTTTTCTCTCTTTCTCGAAATCTTGCATCAATTGTTTGGTAGACAATCTATTCTCTTTTGCCTCACTAATAAGTTTTGAATTTAAAACCTCTAACCTCCTCCGGTTTTTCTTCTCTTTTTCAAGATCAGACTTCATATCCTCCATTATAGCTCTAACCTTCTCATGCTCTCTCTTACGCCATGCAGCTTTTTCCACTGAAATTTTATTCAAAAAGCTGTCGATTTTCTTCTTTGCATTATGCTTCTCGGTTTCAAGTTTGGTTATCTTGGCACGTGCTTGTTCAAGCTCAAGTTGGAGATCCAAAACTATGTTTGTGTCATTTGGGTTTTCTGTCAGGTTTAATTGGGTTGCAAGCTTGTATGCATCCTCTGCTGATGAATCTGCACTTTCCGGGTCCCACTTTGTTGCTTTCTCAGCTGAATCAATCTGTAGTTGAAGATATTCATATTATCACTGAATAAGTTATTTACATTACTGTAAGTAGCAGAGCAACAGAGGTATTTTATTTAAAGGAAAAGAAAATCCATATTGTAATTCCTAAAACTACAAAACTTATCGGGGTCTTTGCTTTTCAATTAGGTTCAGATGAGTCACAGCAATTTGTTGTTCAACAAGACATGAGCTTTCTGGCTTTCTTTCTCTAAAGTAGGCTCTTTAGTTTGACTATGGAATTACTATTTTAAAGAAAGATCTTGGGGCATAGTGACACTAAATCAAATTATTGTTCTTACCTAATTTCAAGCGATATAAATTGCCAACACATGAAAATTTGAAATTTACCTTGTTAAAATCGCAATTTGTTGGATTTAAAACTGAGTTGGGGCTAGAAATCTCAGCTTTAGAGATCTGGGTGAAACTTTGGTTGGTTGGTTTGAGCAGCTGCACATGAAGATGCCTTGGTATTGCCTGAAACAAAGAAAAAACCAACAAGGAAGCAAATCAATGTGTGTTACTTTCTTCTTAAAGTAAAAAATATTGCATGATATAAAGAGCTGGAACTTTCAAATTTTGAATATTTGATCTGAATAACAATTAATTCCCAATATACGCACTTATGCACCCAGTACAATCACAATACAACTATCTTTCTAATAGCCATTAGCTTTGTATTAAAGCATGGCTTATTTAATTTAGAGTGCAATCATCTTGAACAATTAATTATACAACAACCCATTTGTTAATTAAATAAGCCAATTAGTACAGGGTTTTGCATCATAATGACTCATCAACCTATTTAAAGGCACTCTCTAGCATTTATATAACCAGCTACATACATATCAACTGGTATAATGTGCTTGCAGAAAATATCTGAATTTATAATGGAAAAAGAGGCATCATTTAAGCATTCTTTCTTTTGCAAGATTCAAATTTTGAACTACGGTAACTAAGTTGCTCATGCGCTTTACAAGTAAAATCTGCAACTCAAATGACGCAAAATTTAGTCGATTACTTTTAAATCTGCTTGAAATTTCCCTCGTTTAACCCGAGATTCTAGATAAAAACACAGAAACGATCTCCCTATTTACTGTGCCATTACAAAACAGAAGAGAAAGCGTGAAAGACAATTTAAAGTTCTAAATCAAGACTCGAGAAGCAAATTTGATAAAAGAAAAGAAAAAAGAGTTAAATGAATCAGCAATTTCTAACCTCGAAATCCACCATTGAACACCTCCCCGGTCCACCAACTCCACCACCATCTCCACAAGCGGCAACGAACTCCGTCGGTCGTAGACGCCACACAGCAGCGGCGAGCCTCCTCACAGAGAAATCCTTCGTAGGTTCACCTCCATTGGCAGAATCGCCCATCGTTGCTCTGTTATTCACCATCTTCTCATGTTTTGAAATCCCATCTGGAGGTAAGCTCACCGGGTCTTCTGGACTCCACCTGAGGAGAGGAGTGGACGGTCCACTCCTCCGTGTACCTGAGCCACCTGACGGGCGGCGGCGGTGGCGACTCCCGGCGGCGGCGAGGCGCTGAGGCATAGTTCTCCGGATTTAGTGAGGTAGATCGTATGGCATTGTGGATTTTCTCGCTTCTTCTTCCCAGTTCTAACCTGATCCGCCTCTCCTTTCAGGCTTGTATCATTTGGAAGAAGAAAAAATATATAAAAATTTCGAAAAAAAAGCGCCCAAAAATTAAAACTGGAAGTTAAAAACCTAGACACAGTCACACGCACAACCAAGCAAGCACAGAGGCAGAGCTCTAGAAAGGAGGTAAGCAAATTCAGAAAGAGAAAGAGAGACGTTGCAAAGAGGTGGGGGGGGGGGGCGTGAGATAATGGAGTCTGGAGTCTGGACCCACTACTGGAGTGTTTTTTTGTTTGTTGGTCTTTGGAAACCGCAGTTTGTTAATACCGGTGAACGAAGTTACAATTTTACCCTTAAAATAAATAGATGGGGTTCCTCTAACGGATGTTGAACTGCAGTTACATAGACTGGGTCACGGGGGTAGAAATGGAATATTAAAAGCCTGTTCTGGTCGTATCCTCCGTTCCGTCTGAAAGCTTAGGAGTAGTCATCCAACAGCAAACAGCCGAAACATCCGAAAAGGTGACATGGCATGTAAATGAAGGAAGACAACGCTGTTTGCTGAAGAGATCCCCTTCCATCGATACGGAACATGGGGAACCAAGAAAAAGAGTATCCAAGGGACAGTGCACGAGGGCTTGGAAGAGGTCAGACTCGATTGTGCCACGTCAGCACCAACATCAGTAGACGACAGATCTGAGCCATTTATTAACCCATTATGTGGGTCCACAGCCCATTATGCCACTTGGTCTCCAGTCGATTTTCTCTGGAGATGTCCTGCGTTATTATACTACCGAGTGCTCCTCACTAAAGCAGGGAAACCAAGTGCAAATACCACTATACCAGTGTTAGAAAAAATGAATTCCATAAAATATTTTGTCTATTATTTATTTATTTATGACTAAAAGAAATTTCCTGAAAATGCTTCACTACAGTGATTTATTTGTATATATCTTCCTCTTATATATATTTCAATCATTAAAGAAACAATTTTAAAAATTAAAAAAAAAAATATCTTCTTGGGGCAAATTTCAGGACCGAATTTTGTTTTATAATTATATTACATGCGACATGACGATTTTTTTTTTTCGACCTTTCATTTCCTACGCACTAAAATCCCTCTTAAGTCCTGCTTACAAATCTCATATAGTCATATTTACTACTGTTTCACAGTGGCTTATATTCAATTATTTTGAACATAAGGGAGTTCTTGATATTTTTCATGGTGAAAATTTAACAGTGTTCTTCAAATTTATTCATATTTGATATTTCGTTATTTTTTTTAGAATATTTGTATAATTCATGTTATTGATAAACGATAATGTATATGCATCTAACTCATTATTTTTTTCATGTGTGTAATGTAAACTATATTTCCACTACCGGGCTTCAAAATTTGCATTATATTCTATGGCCAACAATTATATTCATCATCAATAAATCACAAAACTTTTAATTCATTTAGACAAAAAAAAGAAAAGAAATGAAAATCAGAAGAAAAAAAAAACACCGCAGATCTCCAGTGTTTGTGAATGGGAAGGATAACCCATAGACGAAACCTTGAAGAATTGACAATTCTAACCACGATTCCATGAATAGAACAGAAGCAATGGATTTCTTGACTTGGTAGACCACTGTAACGCCATTATTGCAGAAGAAGCACCAGTAGTACAAATACAGCTATGAAGACACTATTTATGCAACTCCAGCAAGGGATTCAGCGACCCAGAAAATCAGAAATAGTAATCGGTGTCAATCATGCATGCGATGCGATGTGGTAGATTGATAGGTTTAGTCTCCAACTCTCCATGCGACATAGGACGCAGTAAATAAAAATAATCGATTGATTTTCGTATTATTTTTCGGGAGTATTTATTTGTTTAATTTATTTTCTACGATCTTTCTATATTAGATTTCTAGTTTTAGTGTCATGCAACGTAGAACTGCGTAAATCGATCGATTTTCACATTATTTTAGGCGAGTATTTATTTGTTTAATTTATTTTCTAGGATCTTTCTATGTTTGTACGGTATTATGCCGACGTGTACTGCTTCCCCCGCATGTGATGATAATTAGCGAGGTTTTAGTAATTATTATCTCGTGGTGGTTACTAGCGAAAGCTATCATAGTGCTTTCTCTAAATTAAAAAAATATTTTTTTTATTTTTATTAATTTCATATAAATTAGAGTTTCATAAAGAAACTGAGTAACAATAAGTTAATTAAGAAGTTATAAATCTCTCTCACTACTCCTTATTAAGCACGTATGTATTTTGATTCTGTAACAATACAGATTTTTTGTTGAACTTTTAGAGCTAATATCACTCATCGGATTAAATCATTAATCAAATAATGTTACTATCTCTATGATCATTTGTGTTGAAATTAGAATTTTCTCTCAATTTTGTTTGTTACACGAAATGCTACATAATTTAGGAGTACAATTGCTCTATTTTGTTTCCTTTTTTTCTTAGATCGCCATCAATTATGAATTTTAACTTTTCTTAAACGCTGAATGTTAACTTTTCTTTTAATTTATATTTATTTTATATTAATTATGTATTCATGATTAAAATTTATATTAATTACAAATTTATTTTTATTTTTATTTACTTATTTTACACATGAAGATGTGAATTTTTATATTTCTGAAAGATATCACCATAGCAACACACAGGCAAGATACCAGTTTATAATTAAGCAGTCAAAGTTGATAATTAAAATATTACTGATATCCTAAAAGCTAAATAATTTATCTATTCAAAATAATCTAAATAACCGTAAATTATATCATTTTTCATTAAAATGATCATAGTACTATAATTACATAAGTTTGAGCTACATAAGTTGTACAACAATAATTTTGAACAAAAATAATAAATCACATCAAATAACATACTATTTTGCTCTTGCGCTCTATACGATATTGTGATCGTTCTTATAGTTGTCATAATTTGATATAGCATAATGTTGGTCAAACATAACTTTTGAAAACACTATAACGTACTATTTATAATCTTGATAGTTACACACATCGAATAGGCATTATTTTTAATGCAAAATCAATAAGAAGCCTGCGCTAGCTTGTGGTGTGATTCATTAATCTTATGAATTATGATATATTTTGTGAGCTGATATAGTAAAACACGAATCGATATCATCGTCGATACCCGACTCAAGCGGTCCAGTGATTTCACTTTCCACGATTATATTTATGTATCTTATCTCTTTTATCATATATATTAATTTTGTTATATTGCACATTATTGCTATTTGGATGGAGGATGAAAGTGCAAACTAGAGAGAGGGTGAAGAGGTTATGAAACGATCATCTGATCTAATTTCATCTATAATGAACATTGATTCTATTATGTTATATGTTATCATTTTATTATCCACATTAATCATGTTATATTGCACATTATTTTTTCTATTAAGTTAGAAAGTAATAGTGCGAAGAAATGGTGAAGATATCACGAATCGGTCATCCAGACCAATGGTATTATCTTTTTTTTTTAGCGTGGCATCGATTTTATTATGTTGCATCTTATGATTCTTATCTCTTTTAATATACACATTATTTCTATTAAGTCTCATTTTATTTCATTTATTATGCACATTATCTCTGTTTCTTATATTGCATGTATTTTGTTTTCTCTCCCTTTTTCATAATAAAAATAGTTACGTGTAGCTAACAAAAATAATATGCATAATAAAAAAGTACATGAAATCTAACATAAATAATGTGTAACAATAAAATTAATATATATAATAAAAGATATAAGACATAAAAGGACAAAATTAATGTGCGTAATTAAAAAATAAGATATAATATAATAAAATTAATGGAAATACGCGAATCGTCACGAACTGAATCCGATCTAGAACAAGACAGAGAAAATGCGATCCAGAAATAAATAACACAAATAAGATAAGATCGATGTATAATAGAAAAAATAAAATGCATAATAAAAAATAAGGTGCATAATTAACGAACCGATGTCCTATTTGATAGTATCGATTCGCGTATCCGCCAACGTTTTCCTATACTTTTTACAGTTGTGCACTGGTTTTGGTGCGAATAGATTGTTGCCTCGTGTCTTAAAAATCTCCAAAAATATCTCTTTCTACTTTCTACGGGATCATATGGAATCGAATCCAATGCCAATATTACAATTAATGCTCATATTGTCGTATCCGTATTAAATGCAATATACTTGTCCCCCCTTAAATGTCAAATGAAAACATTAGTTTCAAGAGGATCCAAGGCAACATAAGCTACTAATTTATAAATTATAATTAATGCAACGAAGAAGAAGAAAGTGTCAAGTGTATCGTGTATGTGAATGTGACTATATATGTTAATTAGTCCCATGCTCCCTCCTGTTCTTACAATGAAATAGAAAAATTCCACGTGGCCTCCGATCAAGTCGGGATATGATATCATTGAATGTATAAATTTATTGCACGATAGAAATCCGTGTTGAAAGGGGACGTAGCTTTTCCAAAGAAAATTGTAATTTCTATCTTACAATTTGAAGCATGCATTATTTATTTTTAGAAAAGTATAAAAATTCCAGTCAATTTAAGTTTGGGCTGCATAATTAATTTTTATTTTTAGAAAAGTAAAAAAAAAAAAGAAGCAATATGCTCATAGTTTTAAACATGATGCATTATTAGTTTGAAGGTGTGATTTTTATAAACTTAAATCTCTTCAACATGGTACGTTATTTGATATTCTCTTTAATTAATAATTATTGCAAATTGGGCCTGTTTCAATTTCTTTTCTCCTTTTTATCTCTGGGCCGAGATTACTATTCATGCTAGACCTATCTTATCTTCTTACTTCTATATTACAATTAGGCCTATTATTTCATTTATTTACATTACTATTTTTTGGGCATTTTAAAGCTGGGCCAGAATCAGCAAATAAAACTTTAATTCTTTACAAACTTTCTAGTCCGTTCAACATGTTTACATTTTCATTTCAGATTTCTTCGTGCTTTAAAGCGACGCAGCCGAAGTCGGGGGATGAATTCAGGAATAAAAACTCAGGGACAAAAAAAATTCTCAAAGAAATAACACCCATTACTATCTGTGTTAAATGTGGTATTGCTTACATAACCTATCCAAACATCTTGAGATTTTTTTTTTCTATTTTTCGGTTTTCCTTTCTTTTCGTGTTGGTTGAGACGAGAGGAAACAAGAGACACAGACATAATGGATATATATCAATTACGAATAAAGTATTACGTTGTGTACATCAAAATATCCGTTATAGTACCGTTAGAAACATATATATATATATATATATATAGAGAGAGAGAGAGAGAGGGGTTGACTAAAATACAACGCGTTGCACGAATGCACCCGTGCAACGCGTTAAAATATCAAAATTTAAGTTAAAAATGACCGATCTAAACCGTTCAATTTATTCTTCATATTAAATTCTTATAGAAAATCAAATTTTATATTTTTTAATTTGTTTTTGCTATTTTTTTGGGTAAGAAAAAAGTTGCTTGATTTAAGGAATTCGGATCGTCCAATAGTGATGATTTTCTTCTTACTCAAAAAAATAGCAAAAAAATTTCTAAAAATATAAAATTTGATTTTCTACATACCGTGAGTTTAACTCAAAAAAATATATCAAATCGTCTCCAAATTTTAATTTATCTTGCTCATTAAATTCTTTATATGAAAATAATATGAGATGCAAAAATTTGAAGTGTTTTGAGCTTTTTTAGTCATAGTTTTTAATTTTTAAAAATCAGCTCTAAAAATAATAATAATATATTCAGTACTTGAACATCATTTTAAAAAATTAAAAATGATAACTTAAAAAGCTCAAAACACTCCTAATTTTTGCAACCCACAAAATTTTAATATAAAGAATTTAATGAGGATGATAAATTAAAATTTGAAGATAATTTAATATACTTGTTGAGTTAACCTCACGAAAGTCTTCAGTGAGTTTAAGCTCACGATATCTTTATTCTCTATATATATATATATATATATATCGGATGTAAACACTGAAGAGTGGAATAATAAAAAAATCCCAATATCATAACAACTGTCTCAACTATAACTCTCGGTTTTACAAACTTCAACAATATTGTTTTGAAAATTATTTTAATTCAAAAGTACCTCCGTCTCCACAAAACCAAAAAAAATCCGCGCGTAAAAGACTGTTGATTGTTGAAGACTAGTGTTCCTTCTATTATTTATTATATTTTATTTTTGGCTTTTTCAAAGAAGAACAGTATTCAAGTCTCTGTCCCTCATGACGCCAGGGTCAAGCACATCGTGTCAAAAAGAAAATGACATTTCTTTGAATGGCTATTGTTTCATTGTCTGGACTGAAATTAGACAATCTTTCGCCTCTGACTCGTTCCAATTTTTGTTCTTTTGGATCCTAGAGCATGCATTTAGAGCTGTAACAAACTCGTATGGCCAATTCAAGACTAAACACTCTGAAAAAGAAAAGAAAAAAAGAAGAAGAAAGGAATATTTTAGAGAAAAAGATGTGATAAATAATAAATCATAAACACATCGAACCATTATATGACAATATTGGGAGCCTCACAATCTTTTTTTTAAGTGCAAGGGAAATTGGGAGCTAAAGGAGTTATGATCTAATTTTTAATACATAAAAAGAATTCAGTTTTTAAACTTTTAAGTACGCTATATCATTATCTTTTTCATCATTGATTTTGTTTAAATCTTATCTATTTAAATCTAATAGTTCATATAATTTGTTCTCTCCTCATTTAAAATAGATGAGTGTGATACATTTGAGGTAAAATTTAATTCTTAACTTGATCTTTTTTAGTATTATATTTTGAATGGTATCATATTTAATTATATTATCATTATTTGTAAACTATTTTATTGGAATTAAATCCGAATTACAACTCTAATAACTATAAATTTTTAACATTGTTTTCTATTAAAAAAATTGCGTACCTAAACCAAATAACTAAATACAGAAATCCGACACAGATCTGCGTAAATTAGTGGCTGGAATTTTGGTTGTCGATTCAAGTGCAAACCAGCGTAAAAATGTGCTACATAAATAACACCATTTTTTATTAAACAAGGCAGAAGCACCAAGGTCTTTTTGACTTGGTCTTTTCTTCTAAATTCTCGAGTTATTATCAATCCAAACTAAGTGCAGACTAATTCTTTGCATATAATGGGGTTCTTCTGTGAACCCATGCATAGGGTGTTGTTGCCATTTTGGTTAAATTTTGGGTTTGAAACTTGAAATTGTTATATGAATAAATAGTTCATAGATGAAATGGAAAGATGTTCAGGGGTTACTTTTGAGAATTATTTTTTAGTATAAAAAAATGGTGTTATGGCATGGATGAAAAACACCAACGCAGATTTCAAATAAAAATTAAAATTAAATACGCTTTAAATTTACTAGTCAGTGACATCACAAGCAGTCATGCTATAAAAAATGTTTTCTATTTAATATACCGCCTTAACATGATTAACCAACGAAAACTATAAATCTGAGAAAAATATGTTAACAAAATGAGTATCCACCATTGAGAAAAGAAAAAAAAAAGCACAAATAGTTCTTGCATCTTTTATATATCATCATACACTCATACACTGTGGCAGTAGCTTGTATATGTTGTGGAATAAAATAGTTGCAGTTTGCACTGCCACCACAAATGATCCAGACAAAGACTCGGTCCAAGGAACACTTCTGACTCGGTCATTTACTAGATTCCATGTTGGAAAAAAAATGAACTCTTTTCCACGTGTCCTCTTCAAAGTTGCAAAATCACAAATCAAGGGGGTTGGCTCCTGTCACGTGTCCCCCACTGCAATGACGCTTATCCTCAACTCAAGTTGTTTGAGAAATAATGACGGCTTCAAAATCTACGACCTCTAAACATGAAGTATTGCTTCAAGTGTTCAACCATTGATGAGGATAATTGTCAACAGCTCGTCTTCGTATTTCCATTTTTTAGTGTGTTTTGACTTGCCTTGGATAAATAGTGTCTTATTTTCGAGGTTCATTAATATGAAAATATTCATATTTTAATCGAAATATATGAGATTTAATTTTTATTATAACATGTTTAAATTTCAAATTTATTTTTCTTATTAAATTTTTAATATCATAATAATGGGTGATATAAATTTTTTGAGGTTTTAGAATTTTTAATTATTTATTTTGAAATTTTGAAAATCAGTTCTAAAATAATAATAAAATATTAAAATTTTACATCATTCTAAAAAATTCAAAATAAATGTATTGAAAACTCTAAACATCTCAAATTTTATATTCTCTAATATTTTTATATAAAGAATTTAATGATAATTTAATAAATTTGATTTTCGAACAAATTACGATAAGATTTGAATTTTGTATCCCTAATATTTTTATATTAAAAAATATTACAAGTACCGCTTAAAATAAGATGGTTTTATTTTTTTAAGTACAATATGTTTGTTACAAGTAAGTAAAATATGAAAATATCAATAATCACTTTAGAGGCGACTAATTTATTATTAAATGTAGCTAATGGGTAATTACTTGTGTTATATATAATATATATCGCTACTGACAAAACATTAAGTAGAGCTTGACTGCGTGCTTGACTGGTCGGAGCTGTACGTGTAGCTCAGTCTACAAGTTTAGGTGAGAATTTCTTTTTTCTATCCCAAAAAATAAGAATAACAAATATAAATATATTCTGTTTAAAAATAAATAAATAAACTATTATTATTTTTCTAATATTCACTCACCGCTGCGGTTACAGCTTGTGCGTTCAAAATTAAATATTTAGTGTTTTTTTCTCAAATTTTGTATGTGACCGCTGTGTTCATTTTAAATTGTGAACGTGATCATAGAAAAATATGAATAACTATATTATTTATTTTCAACTAGAAATATACTTGTTATTTTTATCTTTGTAGGAAAAGACAAAAAAATACTTTAGCTGACTACCCTACAAGAAAAAATGTCAGTCATGTACGTTAATTGCGACAGTTAATTTTGTTTTGAGAGATACAAAGTTTGCAAATTTTGAAATGATTTTGTCTTCCCAATTTCTCATAATTATGGAGAAAACAAAGATCCCTAAATGTAAAATTTCGTCCATCATTTTTTTTGTCTTATTTCTATATTTTTAAATTAATAAATTGTATGCAATTTAAATCAATTTCTTACTATTTATAAAGTCACATGGCTCAACTTCTGATTATTCAAAATTAAACATCACGATTTACACATAGCTCAGAATCTGATTAGTCGAAAATCAAATACATTTTTTTAGAAAAACAATTTTTCGTTCCTAATTAGTCATGATACCATATAATTCAATATTTGATTATTAAAAATCAGATATCACAATTTTTGTCTTATTTTCATCCGCAGAACAAAGTAAATACGAAGGGAAGCTAGCATAAAATGTAGTATATATTTTGTATTTTTTTTGTCCGCTTTGTGTTTTTCAATTTTCAAGTTCATTGTAGCTATCTTAAACTTGCTACAGGAAGGACCACATACAAAAGAGTATAGAAAACATGGGAAGCTCAACCTCACATTTAATTCCTCTTCTATAAAATGAAGCCACGGAGCAGAGTCAGCACCAAACCCTCAAAACCGCTGTCACTGACTAAACACAAACGCACCCCCCCTGCTCTTTCTTCCACAGTGCATACAAAAATCACAAAGGAGAACTAGATATATATACATGGGGAATTGCCTTGGCCAAGGTGCAAAAACATGGGCCGTCGACGATGAATGGGACCGTTTCGAACCAATGAGTCATGAACTACCGCAACGTCGGAAAGAGGTATCTCCTCCTGTCAAATGTGGTTCTACAATTGTAAAGATTAAGCTGACAAGGAAGCAGTTGGAAGAGATATTAGGACAATCCGGGATCAATACCGATCAAAATTTGCCGATTGAGTTACTCCTTAAACACGCCATGCAAAAAAGTTCCGAGGAGTCGGTACGGGAGAGAAATCGGCAATGGCGGCCGGTTTTGAAGACCATTCCGGAGGCAGCTGAGTAGCTGGATGAGCATGTATGCTATGATATGTGGATTGATTTTGTTATAATTTCACAGACTTATTTCTTACTTCATTTTGTAATTTTATACTTTTCTTTTTCTAGATTTCTCCCCTCCCTAAATAAGACTTTGGGAATTTAGTTTGTACGTATTTGGGGATACTTGGCGGAGGCAGAATACATGTAATTTTGGTACAATACATTTTTTTTTGGGTGTGCGTGATATTCTATCTTTTATGCTGTTCAATGGAAGTTTTTGTGCACCCCTCCTTGCTAGAGTTATTCTTCTTTATTTTTAAATAATTATTTTCATTTGTTTGCTTTACTTTATTATTTATCTCAGCTGGAAAAATTATGAGAACATTTTGTAAACAATACTATTTCAAAAACATGTAGAATTATATATGCAGGAGAACCCCACTCGCAAGAGAATAGGCCTATCCGAACACATGGCAGTGTGCATGAAATAAGGAACAAGGCCTAGATAAAAAAAAATAGTAGGAGCTGAATTGGACTAAAATTCAATTGGGCCTTAACCGGGAGGGGTGGTGTGATATTGTACCGAACTAAATTTGGGAATAATAATTTAATTGTCGAGGAAGCTTGTCTATTTTTTTTTATGTGCTTATGTCATGTTTTTTTTTTGTTTTTTTCAATAATACAAATTTTAAAATAAAATTATTGGATTTTATCTACATTATAATATCTTCTTGCACATGAAAAAATTTCTTGCACATGAAAAAAATATTCACCCTTTTACTTTAATTTTAAATGGATCAATGAGTTAAGAAATCAATGTCCAAAAATTATTCATATCAATGCAATTTTTGCAAACACTTGACGTCACATAAAAAATATTTAAATATCATAATTTGATATCTATAATAAATATAAATAAAGTGATAAAATTTAAATCTAATGGTTTTATTTTAATACTTATAGTTTTTCAGTTATTATAAATGAAAAAAATAAAGATATGATGGAGATTAAAAAAATGAAGGCATTTGAATCATCCTCATAATTGTTTGATGTTATAAAAATTCAAGCAAAAATTTAGTTATGAGTTTTAACAATCGAGCAAATTATCAGATTTTTAATTATAACGGTTAAAACGACCTGTCACATCAAATTTGATCTAATGAACATCTAACCACCTCTCTCCCACAAGCACCATCCGATAATGAAATATTTTATGTTTTAACGCTTGCATAATTTTATGGTTAAGTTTGATTAAATATTGTGCCTCAACCCGCTTAGAATGCGTTCCCCGTTGTTTTAATTGTTTTTGCCTTTTTGGTGATTTGAGGTCTCATTTATTTTTCCTAAACTATCAAAACTAATAATCAGCGCAAAATAGTTCACATTCTGTATGGGTTTTTCTTTTATGTACATTTAAACTTAAGCAACTTTCTCCTTATCTTTTATCTAAGAAATAATAACAAATAGTATAAAAAATATTCAAATGTTATATAGTGCAAAAAAAAATATTAATCTAAATGATATTTCAATTTAATCAAAGAGAAGTTGGGAACACTCATCCATCCAACTGAAGTACTGAACTGCTATAGTTTTTTTTAGGTTAGTGAACGACTGAAGTTACAGGAGCTAAGGAGCATATTATTGTAGTACCAAAATGGTAAAATCAGTTGTCACACATCGGGGAAGTGTCATCCTTTATAATTCAAATTTTAAGCGGAGGATTAATCATTAATTTTGGTGTATTAGATAATTATATTAATGAATATTAACAAAGATAATATATTTAACAACATATTAATAGTTAATTTTTTAATGATTTTATTCATTTAGGAACTGCAAAAAATATTCCGGAGAATCATTTATTTTAGTATATTTAATAATTACATTAATTAATTTATTAATTTTATTATTTACAGTATATTTGCTATCTAAATTAACAAATTAATCTTAGGGATACAAATGCCTTAAAATGGAAAGGGATCACCTGATAGTGGTTATCTTGACAATTTTGATAATGAATTTTTAAATGAATACGAAAAAAATTTAAAAATAAAAAAAAATCTTGTGGATATATTATTCTACTTCTAGATTGATGGTGATTCAATTTTCATACAATTTCATTATCATTTAATAGTCAGTCAAAGACCATCAAATTATAATTGTTGCAGATTATACAAAATTTTGATAATCCTTGATGGAGTATCAAATAATAATAAAATTATGTGAAATTTAAATAACTATCAATCTATAAGTAAAAGAACATATTCATAAGATTTTTTTATTATTTATTTGAAAATCCATTATCAAGATTGTCAAAATAACCCATTTGTCAAGTGATCACACCCTATAAATAATTAGGTTGTATAATTAATTTGTAATTTTTGGTTCATTTTAATTAGATTATATTAGGGTTGCAAAAAAAGTTCATAATTTGTATGATATTCGATTCGATTTTAGTTTGAATTCGATTCATTTGATTAGATTTTTTTTGTTAGTTCGATTCAAATTTGGTTCGATAAATTTTTTTTTTAATGAACTAGTTTGAGTTTGATTTGTAATAGTTCAATATGTAGTTATTTGCATATTTTTTTAACTATTTAGACAATAATATATGTAATAATATAATTATTTTATTATAATATTAATAAAACATTATTAAATTAATATTAAATTAATAAATATTAGTTAATTTTTTCAAATTTTAATATAAAATTAATAAAATATTAATTATTTTAGATCTAATTATTTATTATAATATAAAAATAAATATAAAAATTAAAATAATTGAGTTCGTTTAGAATTTGATTTCAGTTCGAGTTCGATTTACCTCGAATTTGATTTCAGTTCATATTTATTATAATATGAAAATAAATATAAAAATTAAAATAATTGAGTTCGTTTAGAATTTGATTTCAATTCGAGTTCGATTTAGCTCGAATTTGATTTAGTTCGAGTTCGATTTAGTTTGAATTTAATTTAGTTCGAATTTGATTTAGTTTGAATTCAATTTAGTTTGAATTTATTTAATTCGAAATAATTTCAAATGAAACTCAAACATTAATGAATTTAAGTTCATTTCATCCCTCGATTATATATCCAATTAAGTTCATTTCATCCCTCGATTATATATCCAATTAAGTTCATTTCTTCCCTCGATTATATATCCAATTAAAGTTCATTTCAACTGGACTTCTCTCTAATAAAGGATTGGAATTTAGGCTAGGCCTTGCAAGTTCTAAACACAAACTGAACCCAAACCTTTTTGTCACATTTTTCGTCTGAGAAGAAAGCGGGAACAATCACCAAAACACAGAGATGACGGTATCAGAGTGAAAACAAAAGTTTGAAACAACACTTTTTCGCAATCTTTTTCCCTCTCAATCCCTCTGTAATGGCAGATTTTCCTTCTTTCTCTCTGGGACTCAGTTTGAGTGATGATGAAGAGCCTGAACTAAATCGTGAAGACAAGCAACGACCTACCGTACCAGAGCAAGAATATAATTTCCCTTCTTTCGATCTGCTCCTCGACGAAGATGAGCTCGATTTCTATCAGGCAGTAGTACCGGATTCAGATCTTGATCGTGAAGAACCTCAACCTTTTAAGCGCTTGAGAAGAGGCAACTCTACTGTTTCTTCCACCACTGAAACTGAGACACCGCCTAGGGTTTATTTGCCGAAGAAAGAACCTAATCTGACAGGCGGAGGGACTGAGGGATCAGGGATATTCTCTAGTCCGATTGACGAGATAGAAGAGTTTTCTTCTCAAGAGGAGCCCCACATTCAAGGTTTAGTCTACTCCGATTTTACATTACTTCTACTAAAGATTATTGCTCTTTTTTTTTCAGAAAAGTTAATACAAGAGTTTGTGTTTTTGCCGTAATAAAAAACTTGTGGTAGTATATAGGCAATTCTAGTTGTATCTATTTGGAGTGATACTTGGACTGATGCTGTTGGTAAATAAAATAAATAAAAAATAGCGAAATGGTAAGAGGATCTCTTTTTTGTGCGCTACTAGTTTGGATTGAGTTTGAAATTCGATTTCAGATTTCGGGACCGAAATTCAAACTCGCTCTCAGCTAATTTTTTTTTTACGATTGCCTGTACATTTGTATTAAAAACGAACCATGATCAAATTTTATAATGTGAAACATAAACACGACAGTAGATTGTTCTAAAATAGTGTCAAAAAATTAAAATATTACAATAATTAAAATCAAATTGTTCTGACAATAATAATAATAAAACATAAACACTACATCATGTAATATAAATCATGTTCTGCTCGAACGAGCTTGGCCTCGAGTTGGTTGTCTGTTGATATGACCCTACATTTCATTCATAACCATTGAAATGTGTATTTTCTTTCTCCTTATTTTGTTGATTTTTACTGGATCTAGCATGATGATCAGACTTATATACATTGGTCAATCTCATTTAGTGTCATAATTACGCCAATGATCAGATCATGTGTTAACGTAATAATAAATGCTATAATATGGACTATTGTACTGAGTGTAATCTAGTATTCTGAACGAACAAACAACATGCAAGTAATAGCCTGGAATGTCAGTCAATTACGGTTTCTGACACCAACAATTATCAATTTCCGTCATAGCTGATTCAACCTAATATTTCATTTCACCCTTTATCCATATTATTTGAAATAAAAATTAAAAATTATTGTTTAAATTTTGAAGTTAAATAAAAATTATATAAATATAGAATATTATCGTTTCAATCAATTCATTTATGTTGTAAACATCATTTTATATCTCAATCTAGTGGTATGACATCATAAGTTATTTCCTTATCACCGCGATGTTTTATCAATTCCGTAACATTTTGGGAGAACACCGGACCTTGGGTTTTTCAAGCTGTTGTAATTTCTCTACGCTTATAGAATCACTCAACACATTTGTGTCATGTGTTCTTAATGATAGCACATACCGGAAGTTGTCTGGCGATTCTGAACACGTTGTTCAGTGATTCTGAACTATTATTTGTCATTATTCCCCACCGATTGAGACATCCGTCTAGATGTTGTACCCATTTTTCTTGATGTAATGTAGCCACTTGATTTGGGGTTAGCTCATCATAATGAAATTACTCGGCTGACACTTCTTCAGTTGGCACATATACAATAGTTTGGTTATTGAGGTTTCTATTATTTCATTGTTCTGTTTGCAGATTTTCTTGAATGATTCTTACTTTTCTTATGTACTTATGGGATGTCGATCTAATGTTCTTAATTTTTTTCAAAAATTTCTCACAACTTCATGACTTCTTATGTCTTTCAGACTGTTTAAAAAGAGTCTTTACTCTTTTCATATGATAGTTTTTATACATATTTTGTGCAATATGTTGAGTATAAAAACGGTGAACAGTCTCGTCTACTGATTCCAATCATTCAAAATATGTTCTTTCAAAAACTATCCTTATACTCAGATTTTGATCTGAGATAACAATAATTTTATCAAGACCGGCAACCTTTTTACGTAACCACTACATGAACCAACCCCAATTTGTTGTACTTTCATCGCTCGCTACCACAGCAAATGCAAATGTTAATAGTTGTTGCTCTGCATTATAAGCATATGTCATAAATAGTTTATCGGCATACCGACCCGATAAAAATCTAGCATCGATAGTAAGACCATACTGCAATGCACAGACTAAATGCTCATGCAATACGATCGAAAATTTCAACAACAAACTTTATTGAGAGTGTTGTCTATATGATGTATTTGATGTCATATTTGAAATTTTGTATGACTGTTAATAGAGATAGAAACATCTCATATGACTTCTCCCAACTAACAAAAAGATCTGCAATTGTCAGTTCTCTTCCTCTCCATAATTTATTATAACTTGGTTGTACTCTGAGGAACTTTTGTTTAACTAAACCCTTTGTTTCTTTGACTGTCTTTTCTAAATCCTCTCTCAATCGATTTTTAGTAATATTTGCTATCATTTTAGAATTCATTTGACTGTGGTCTGCCCTAGTAGCACTGCCAAAAAACAATAGTGCTCGAGTGAATTTGTTATGATCTCCCAAATGTCTGTTATGTTGGGTATGACATACAATCTCTATGGACAGTTGGAATATTTTCATGTCATAACTAATTTTGATTTGTTGTTATTTATTATCTCCAATTCTTTATTCTGTTGAATATGAAAATCAGCGATTTTTAATTTCAACTCTGATTTTATACCGAACTACTGACCGACACCAAATTATTCGTCAATTTTAGGTGGTTTATGAACATAAAGGTTGCCTGCATACGACATTGGTGTATTGTCGGTAAATTGTGCACACAGGTGCTTCATTTCCCGATTAATGAAAGGAACAAACATTTGCTACTCTTTAATTATTTCTTCAACATCTATCTCATCCTCAATTTCATTCATATTATATGTTCCATCTTGAATGTCATCCTCCTCGACATCCAGGTACGTGGCTGCTCCCGAGCTCGGAAGTGAGTTCTTTTCTTAGTCAGGATTGGGTTACTACTTTCAGAAATACTAGTCGGACACGGATCGTAGTGATCTGAACTGGATATTGGTTCAGATTTAACTACTAGTTCTAGTGTTTTATATTTGATACGGAGCTGTTGTTTTAACCATTCCCCAAATTTTCTCAGAAACTATCCTAAATAAACTATAAAAAACACATGAATCTAGTGAGACAGTGTTGATTCGTGCACTAATGGTGATGCTGAAATGACTAGGGAGCAGTTTCAAACCAACATGAATCTGCTTTTTCAAGTTATGAATATTGATTGTCTCGTCGGCAGAAAATGTGCACTCAGCACGGATATCGTAACCCATGTCGGTTGAAATGTTTAAGATTTGACCTCTGTGATACACATTGATCAGTAACATTGTCGTCTCTACAATATGAACGATAAATCTTACTGTTAGTGTATTTTAATTTTACAACAAAAATTAATAGTCCAAATAAAAATAAAAACATGCAATATTAATGAGAAGAGAGTGATAAATATGTATCTGTCGAAAGATACATTTTCAATTCAAAACTCTTGCAACAGTAATAATGATGATTTTGAAAAAATGGCTGGAGAATGATGAAGGAGAAGACTTCTAGGTTTATGACAATATATAAATAAATTATCTGGACTGAGTTTTAAACTCGGTCCATGCCCCTTGTTGTTTTTTAATACAAATATACCAGCAACGGTAAAAAAAATATATATTTGGGACCGTGTTTGAAATTCGGTTCCGATATCTGAGATCGAGTTTTAAACTCAGTCCAGACTAGTAGCGCACAAAAAAGATCCTCTTACTATTTTCCTATTTTTTTTATTTTATTTACCAAAAAAAAAAAATTCTGCTGGGTAATGGTATGAGGGAAATGCTGTACTGATTTTGGCGTCCTTTCCCACTTGAGAAAAGAGGGACGTAAAAAGAATTTTCTCCCAGGAGGAGAATATTGTCCATCATACTTGTTAGTGGTCTGAGTTTGAAAATAGAAAATGGTTGCCCTTGTGTTAAATTTTAGTTTGTCCAAATAGGGTTTATGTAATGCATTCTTGTCCTGCATTTTACATTTTGTTTGCTTCTGTTTTAAGACGTTTTGTATTATTTCCTATTTTATTTTTAGTGAAATCTGTAAGTTGGTAATTCCAACTGGCCTTGAAAATATGACAGAGAGCGAAACAAAAATCAAACTATTTCAGTGGATTTATGATAAAATCATGGAAGTATTCAACTCCCTAACACCAATTCAGTCAATAAGTATAAAAAATCAACCTCCCTTGATAAAACAAACTAAACCAAATAAATGAGAGATGATACTAATACTGAATTATTTGTTCTTCTAATGAAACCTCAGAAATTGCTATCTCATAGTAACAGTATTTTCCCTAATTTTTCAGTTCACTATTCAATTTAATTATGTCTTCTAGCAGATGGATACAACCGAAATGTAATCAAAGATGCTTCCAGCTGCACCAGAATCTCGCTCCGAAATCAAGGGGTTTTAACAAGCCAATCGACGACCAAGAGCAAAACCAAGAAAATGACACCAAATTCAATTTCTTCCACCCTATCAAATCTAGAGAAAAGTGACAAAACAAAGCTGTTGCCAAAACTAACCATCAGCCCGCTTAGAAAAATCCATGTCCTTGATACAGATTCTGATTCTGATAACTATTCTGATTCTGGTTTTGACAACAAGAAGAGTGAAGTGAAGTTGGGTAAGGGCTGGAAGGAAAAACCACGCATGGAAACACCAGCTTTGGATGAGTTTTGCAAAGAGTATTTCAGGTCTAAGAGTGACTTAAATGCTCCTCTGAAGACAGATGACCCTGGTACTAGCACTTGCAGTTCTAGGGTCTTTGACCCAGTTGAATTCACCAGAGACTTTGAGGATATTTTGCCTAAAGATGACTCATCCAGTGAATTCTCTATTAACTATCTTCCTTGTTACAAGTACTTTAATCATAATGATGCAAGGATAAGCGCTCTAGTGAGAGAAAGGTTGCCTCATTTTACCCCTATTGGAATGGTGAATGGCAGGGCTAACAGACAAAATGGAAGTCAAAACCTTGATTACATGTGAGTTTACCTGTAGTCCCCACTTTATGTTCCTCAGTATTAACTTACTATAGTTATAGAAGGGGTCTCTTTAATCCCTTTCAACACTACAGCCTGTTGTTCGATTAAATGATTTTGAGCATTTGGAATTAAGCACTTTAGATTGATCTGAGTTAAGATTAATTTAGTTGTTAATTTCTCAAATAACCTCTCCTAACCGAAACAACCATCTGGATTGCAAATTTATTTGAAGAAAGTACTTAGTCTAAGAAATCTGAAATTGTTTCAATTTTGATAGGCAACAAATTGATCCGAAGGAGAGTGCTAAATCCAGGAGGTCAAAGAATGCACGGCAAAAAGATTCTACTCCGACAGATGTTGGTAAAAGAAGAGTCCAAGCTTATGGTCAAAAAGCCGGTCATTGGTTAACCCAGGATGGTAAAAAGGTAAATAAAATTAAGTACTTATATGCCAAGCTAATTGCACAAGTACTGTTAATGCACCTATTGTTCATGTATATATCAAGTATCTCCTAATTATGGTTGTAGTGAGTTTGGAAATAACTTCCTGCGTTTCTTATTGTAAGCCTAGATTAAGCTAAAGTCGAACAGAATAAATTTCTATGTTGCCTGGCATGCTTATATGAGCTGGTTTTGGATCAGTTGAGTCATTAATCTTTTGTATTTCATTTTGCCTCGGTTTTACCAATTGCATTTTATAAAAGGCCCTAGAAGTGCTCATTATTGTTTTCAAGCATATGATAAATTATTAAATTGTTCACTTTCTAATTGCATGAAAGTATGAAATTTATACAGAGGAGGGATCACTTGAATTTACCTCTGATAAACTGTGCAAATATGCTCTCTTATATTTTGTTCTCTATTATTACTTCAGATTTATGTGACAAAAGATGGGAGAGAGATGACTGGTCAGCTTGCCTACAGACAATATAGAAGGGTAATTTTAATTGTAAACTATATGTTCTCTTAGCATTATTTATTAAGAGTAATTTACAACTATACAAAACATTCAGTCTATTGTCTTTGTGCTCTTATTTTAGGAGAGTGGGGCAAGGACAAGGTTTCGTAAGGGAAAGAAATGAGGAACTGGTAACAGAAAGAAAGAGAAACAATAAGAGGCACGGGTAAAATGGCAAATGAACAAACCTTTATTTGGATGTGTCTCGTTGTGACATGTTGTAATATAAGAAACATCATATCAGTTTCCCTTGTGCAAATAAATCTTTCATGCTCGATTTGTGGCTTGTTGGTGCTCCTTTGGTAGGTCATCATTTTTGGATGCTCCTATTTGATTGTAGATGCTCCGTTTTTTCTCCTTTTCAGTAATTAAATTCAACCTATTATTCCTCTTCACTCTGTTTTGAACCACTATTTCATTCAGCAATTTTATCAGAAGGTTCTAATCTCAAATTATGGTTGACCCAGATTGGTGCAGTAACAATCTTTTACAAAATAAACACAGGTTATATCAACTTTCTTTGCTAAACAGATGTCTCTCTTAGTATCTTTTATGCACAAATGCTTTTTAAAATTTTAGTATTTGCTACATGTTTTATTTTTAAGGCAGCGTTGAATTGGCACGTCATCACCAATAATGGCCCAAGCAGGCAACCACCCCCATGTTGTGAATATAATATTGATTTTGGTACACCTGACTGGATATCTTCCATATTATTCACCAAACAAAAAATGCATTTTGAGGCACTTGGCTGGTTGCCTTTCTGCCTTTGTTCCAAAACCGACAGTCTCGATTTGTTCAAAGAGAGCGAGCGAAGAGAGAGAGATTTTTTAATCCAAGCCGTTCATTCTCCATCTCGCGGTAGGCATCGGGATAACAGGGGTCCTGATATCAGATTCGGACGCAGTTATTTATTAATCAAGGAAGAAAAAGAGATTCGGGACTTTATATTTGACAAGTTTGTTGTTTAGTCCCTGTCACTAGATTCAATGGTATTATTCTGTCTGATCTAATAAAGAGGGAAATTTAATTTAGTGCACAAACTCTCTTTGGGTCAAATGCCTGCACGGTTGTTTAATTTGTATTACAAGTTCGTAAATTGTGTTCTATATGTGTGACTTAATAAGTATGTCCTGACTTAATCATGTAATGTGATTATTTTTTCATGTGGCTTGACACCACACACCTATCACCTATGGCTTGTTGGTTACTCATGATTATTTTTTTTATCCTCAGATTCTAATCTTTTTACTGTAAAAAAAAAGTACACATCTTAAAATAGTGTTATATTTTTGAACTGATTTTTAATTATTGATTGAAAAAGTGAAAAAATGTGTAGGAATGTGAAAATTTTGGACAATTATTTTTAAAGTGAAGACTTGTCTGTAATATTCCATTTGTTTCCTTTTAAATTGGACAATTTTACCTGATTCAGTGATTGAAGATTTGGTCCTTTTTTTCTATCGGAAAACTTATCTTAGAGGGCACTTTAGGAAATAAGAAAAGAAAAACAGGGAGGTAATTGGACGGATTGTGCTTTTATAGTTAGGATTTTGGATAGACATCATAATTCTTATGTCAAAATAGATGGTTTGGTATGATAGATAACCTACTGTTATAGTTAGATTAAGGGCAATGTTGTCACTAGTGCTTATGTTAGTTATGGGATGATCGCATAAGATTTGATAATTTGACGTTTTTCTTTTGCAAATTTGTCCAATATATTTTGAATATACATACATTAAAAAAATGAACGCTTCTATTTTAAGTAGATGCTTGCTATCGCATTTCCTCTAAATAAGAGACTAAGGCTGTTGCTTTTTCTATTTTGTGATGCAGATGGGGATGCTAGGTAACCCAATAAAAGCAGAAGCTAGAGGAATTTATATATGCAACCATGCATTGCCCCTTGATATTTTTCTGGTCATATGGCTTACTCCAGCTGGTACCGTTGGTATAGCTAAAAAAGAGGTTAGTATTTATCATTTCTCTGCAAAATCTCCACTATCCCCTCACCCCAACTCCTCCTCTCAATTAATTGTTAGCTTTTAGTTCTGGGGTTGCAATTTCTGTACCTGAGAGTAGGTATTAACTGGTTCCAGTTCCAACTGGTGATGTGCTCTGGTAGAACAAAGAAGAGCAAAATAAGGTAAAAATAGTTATTTCAGGTACATTACAGGTACAGTTTTCCTTAGCGTTGTTATTATTTTTTTTTTAGTATGCTCATGTTAAAATTTTGAATTTGTGTAAATTGAAAATTATGCAATTACAAATTTTCAGATTAAACGGTATACCTGCTTTTTAGTTAGCTTTATGCATTGGCAAACCATCGTTGAATTCAGGGGCGGAGCCAGAAACGATCGATAGGGGGTGCCCGGTTCAAATAAATAAAATATTCAGGTCAAAAGAAATTTTATTTTTTACCATATGATCTTTATTTTTTAGTGAACCGAGGGGGTGCCCGGGCGCCGGCTGGCGCCTACCTTGAATCCGCCCCTGGTTGAATTGACCGTTCTAACCCTGCCGCTGCCATAAAATCTATTAAAGAGGTGAAATATGTTATATTCCGATAATAAGATATTTATTTATATCTGTTATGTTGTAATTTTTATCTTGTAGCTAATTAAAATTCTTAACGTTAATTCTAGGTTGCTAATGTACTGCTAGTCAGGAAGGATTTGTCTTTAATAATCTTTCCAGAAGGCACAAGACTAAATCAGGAAGGTTACTTCCTTTTAAAAAGGTAAATATTATTTAATCAAATTCTATGAGAAATATCAAATAAATAAACTGAGTAACCATTAAATTATTTTTTTGCTCGCGCAATAAAAGAAAAATGACGAATGAGAATTTCAGTTTGATGTGGTCATATATGGTACTGTAAAGATTATTTTATTTTAGTGGGTGGTTTTTATTATTACCTTTTCTCTGTAATTATTCCTGATTAAAATATAATTTGAGCAAGCAATGCCTTTTTGAAATCCTATACATACTAGATAGCAATCTTGAATTTATTTGATTATATTGCATCTTTCCCGTTTCTTAGTTAAAATTGCTTATTTTCCTGAGTATATTTTGTATGTGCAGTTTTGTGCATATATATATAACCCTGCAATCAAAATTACCAATAATGCTAATGGTATTCACTGGGACACATCTAGCATGGACAAAGAACAGCTTGCGTGTCAGGTCGGCCCCACTGATTTTTACTAATATCAATTTACTAATGATTTTTAATGAAAACCGTTAGTAAAATTGAGCGGTGACATTTTAAAAAAAAATTGAACTATTCTATAACAGTTATTAAAAGAAACCGTAAGAAAATAGAGAAGGGATCCAATTACCATTTTTTTGTGCTCATGGTGTCTATTTATTTATTTATGTATAAATTTAAAAATGTGAACCGTTAGATGTATTCTATATCATCTCAATTGTATGTATATGAAAAATCAAAAAATTTTAACTTTATTTGTATAGCCATCAAATAACGTGTCTAAATTGTAAAATTTTGTCCGTTGATTTTATTAACGCTTGATGCCTATATAAATAATATCGAAATGATATAATTTTTTATATACATATATAAAATGATATTTACAAAATATTCTTTCAATTAGTTTTGTTATTTAAGAATTTAAATAATAGTTATTTAATATTTAATTTTAATGACACCGATGTGACATCAAAATAATGATAATTGAACCCGAAAATATATACTGAAAAGTTCTTTTAAAAAACCGTTAAAGCTGAAGCGTCAGATTTTTCCTACGGTTGTTTAGAAGAAACCATTAGCGAACTTCCTTTTTCTCCCAATCCGAATATAAAATAAATTATTTCCTCCGTCAAAATCACACTTGGTTCCCTCGCTCCCATTTTCATTTTCACTCCCACTCCCACTCCCAACCCGCAGGTCCAAATCCAAACCCTAGCTCAAGCCCCAGCCCTGTCGAGGTCCAAGTACAAGGCCAAGGAGAGAAAGCGCCTCACTTCCCCTCAAGAACCTCAATAAGAAGCTCGAGAGCCGCCAGCGCTCCTGCGTCTGGGTTTGCATCGTCACCAAGGCGATCTTCCCGATCACTCGAATCAGCACACCATGGTACTCTCACCTCTTCCTGATCGCTCGAATCACCGAGGCCATTTTTTTTATTTCCTCTCACCAATATGATACATGCTTGGGGTTTTTTTTTATTCTAATGTAGTCCCTTTTTCTTAGCTATCGATGTCTCTTTTAAACACTAGTCAAAGTCATCCAATGGTGCGTCAATATTGCCTCCTTTTCGTCTTGTTTTTGTTCTTATTCTTGTAATCTGTCTCTGATTTGTTCATCAAAGATACTATTTTTTTAGTTGATGGAATTGAAGAATGGGGACACTTACAATGGCCACCTGGTGAATTGCGATACCTTGATCAACATCCACCTCAGAGAGGTCATTTGCACTTCAAAGGTTAATTTCTTTTCTGAATTTCTAGGTCCTAACTATTGTGACAAAAATAGTAACAAAGATGACATGTGTGTTACCAACTGGACACTTCATAAATCAGGTAATTAGTTAGATTTTCAACTGATTTTCTGCTTGAGAAGCTCAAAGCTCCAAGTGACAAAAGAATAAGCTGACACTTCATAAATCAGGTATTGGATTTTCAATTGATTTTCTACTTGAGAAGCTCAAAACTCCAAGTGACCAAAGAATAAGCTGATTGGGGAGATGTACTGACGTACTGATTGAGAAACTCAAAGTTCCAGGTTAAAAATCTAACAGAAAACAAAATACTAAAAATGATAACCACGATATGGTTGACACTAAAGTTTCAATGTGCAAATCTTCCAGTAACATCACCAATAGTTCAAAAAATTGGACAATATTAAGATGCAATCAGGAGAAGTCAGTATCTTGAAGAACTTACTAACAAAAATGTGAGATTGTAAGAGGTACTACATATTTCTCAATTCCATTACTACATGAAGTTCTTTTTCTGGAATTGCAACCTCTATTGATAATTTGGTGATGGAAGAAGAGGCTTTAAATTCACTTGATACCATCTAAATGCTTAATGATAGGAAACAATCTATGGTATGCTATAATTAAGCTTGTTTTCTAGCAAACATAGATCAATCTCAATCCATTATGTTGGAAATATAATGTTTTAACTAATAAAAAAGCTGTGATTTTTCCTTTTTCAGATCAAGGAACTCAACTCATATGTTGCTCTGAAGAAGCCGTAATGCCTGTTCAATGATAAACAAATGAATTTATCTTATAAATTTCATGCACTAGCTCTGCTATAGAAACAACCAGAAGAGAGCAAGTCCTTAAAGCAAAGAGGGTAGTTTTATTTTCGAGAGGAATTGAACGTTGTCTTTTTCTTCTTCCTTATTTTCGTGATATTTTAATGTTCACCAATAAGTTGAAATGTTTGTTAAATTCTTTCTAATTTAGGAAGAATTGTAATATTATGTATTATTTGTATAATTTAATATGAGATATTTAATTTTATGGTTTGATATTCGTTGTACATTATTCAAAGGTTTCAAAGGGTCCAAAGCTTTCATTGATTAATAACGCTTTTGCTTAACAGTGCTTTCATTGATTAACAACGCTTTTGAAATGAATAACCTTTGCTAACGATTTTGTAAACCCAAGTGCAAGATCTACTGCGGTAGAAATAAAAAAAATAAAAAACCAATGCTAATGGTTTTTAATCTAAAACCGTTAGTAATAAAATTTTCGGCAAACCCTTTTGCTAACGGTTTGTGCAAGAAAACCGTCATTAAACCCTACCTTCTACTAACGGTTTTTTATTTAAAACCGTTAGCAATGGTTAGTGAAAATTTCATCTAGCGTCTTTCTTTTCCTAACGGTTTGTTGTACTTTCGTCATTAAATATAGAAAATGACTGTTAGTGAAGTTTTTTTTTCTGTAGTGCCACTTACAGTGAAATTTCTACCACCGATAAAAACTGATGACTGGGTAGAAGATAGCCTAGATAGAGTTAGTATGTAGAGATGATACATAATATGTATGTGAAGAACCTACCCGAGCCTCAGAAACCACTGGTTCTGATGGAGTGGAGATAGCAAAGAACTGACTTGTAGAAAGAAACGTTTATCATATATTTTTTTCTCAATTTTGTGCTTCATTGTAATTAATATATCAGTGCTTCACTTTTGCTTCAGGTGCAGTGTGAACGTGATATTCATTATGAGTTCTTTATTCCTTTTCCCTCTTCATCTTTTTTTTTGCGTGTGTATGAATAATTGAAGATGTGTCTAAAACGGAATGCATATATTGTGGTTTTGATCAAACACCTCAAGGACGTAAAAGGATTTGTACGCATAGAGCGTAGAAATTAACTTAAACACGTGTTCAAATGCATGTATTTAAGTTGGAATTTGCCAATAATGTACTGAGATTTCCTTCTCCAGACCATACTACAATTTTTTTTTCATTTGCTTTAACGCATCCAAATACATCATGTCAGAACTAGTAAAAACTATACACATTTAGAATACGGATTCTACAATAAATCTGCAACAAAAGTTTTTTTTCTGTTGTAATTCGTTTGAAGGATAGTTGGCTATAAATTGGAACGTTATTCTAAGAATGAACGAGTAAGAACATAGAAATATTTTTTGGTAAATAATTTATTTCCTCGAAAATTTTCTCATACAATTTATATTAATTCTGCATTTTTGTTGCCATGACAAATAATTCACTATGGATCCGTTTGGCAAATCAAGGAATAGCTTTGTAAGAATGGTAATTTTGGAAGAGTGATAGAATAATATTTTTTTTGGAAGAGTGGTAAAAGAGTGGTATTCTTGACTATTCGGAAGAGCGAAAATATCGTTTAGCAGTTGTTACTCAGAATAGTTAAAATATGAATAATTATGATACTAATAATGATGATGATAATAATAATAATAGTAAAATAATAATCATAATAGTAAGATAATGATAATAATAGAGTAATAAAAAATAATCATAATAAATAATATTATTATATTAGTAATATAATAAAAATATAAACATAATCATAATATAGTAATATAGTAATATAATAATAAAAAATTATAATTATAATCATAATTATAATAATATAATAATAATAAATAATCATAATTTTAATAATATAATCATAATATAATAATCATAATCATAATCATGATAATAATAATTATAGTCATAATCATAATAATATAATCATAATCATAATCATAATAATCATAATAATAAAAATATAATCATAATCATAAAAATAATTATAAATAATTATAATTATAATAATATAATAATAAATTAATCATACTATAATCAACATATAATAATATAAACTGGAAAATAGGTCTAAAGTCACAAATTTATTAATTGACCCCTTTGGGTATATATAGAGCATACATCATTCACTCAAGTCCCTATGATTACTTTATATTCTCAATTCGCTAATAAGTCCTTAAACTTATAACAAATACCAACATATAATATAACATAATAAAATAATAATAAAGTAATAAGAAATAATCATAATAAATAATAATATTATAATATTAATATAATAATAAAAAAATATAATTACAATCATAATTATAATAATATAATAATAATAAGTAATCATAATTTTAATAATATAATCATAATATAATAATCATAATCATAATCATGATAATAATAATTATAGTCATAATCATAATAATATAACCATAATCATAATCATAATAATATAATAATAAAAATATAATCATAATCATAAAAATAATTATAAATAATTATAATTATAATAATAAAATAATAAATTAATCATCACTATAATCAACATATAATAATATAATACAACATAATAAAATAATAATAAGTAATAATAATCTTAATCATAATCATCATAATATAATAATATAATAATAAATAATGTTGATCATAATAATATAATAATAAAATAATTATATTGATATTCATAATATAATAATATAATATTAAAATTATATTTATAATAATAATAAATAATATAATAATACTAATGATAACGATAATATAATAACAATAATGATGATAATAATTTAATAATAATAATATAATGATAATAATAAATAATAATCATAATATTAATATAATAATAAATTATAATCATAAATATAATATATTAATATAATAATATTAAATCTTAATCATAATCATAATATAATAATATAATATAATATAATCAAACAATAATCATTATTCCGATTTAACTAATTTGATATTCCACCTATAAGTTGGTATATCGGATTAAGCACTATTCCGCACTCTTCTACTTAGTCTAAAATTCGTTTGGCAAATTAATTCGTCGGAATAGCTATTCTATTCTAACTTTTTGCTATTCCATTGAGTGCCAAACACTCCCTATGAAAAAAAAAAATTGAGAGGTTAAGATGGAAGAAGGCAATTCACTTCACGATGTTGGATTCTAGATTTTGGAGAGTTTTTCAACTCCAAAACCTGCATGATTGCAGCAAAGAATTACCATGTGTCTTTCCTACTTCATTATAAAGTTAGGAGTCCATTATAATTAGGCACAAAATTTCCACTCAAAAATCATTCATGTCCTTTGGTGGGCCTCTGCATGAGAGCTCCTCTCCGATTCAAAGAGCCCAAGCATGTCCAAATCATTGCATGAAAGCACTGGTAACCCTAAGAGCCCAGGACCAAAAGCATTTGAAAATATAATAAAAAGACTCTGGCAAGCCTGCTCTTCCTCTAGTTTCTCAATCTCAGTTTGCTCCACTGTTAGATCTCTCCAAGCTTGATAATATGACCTATTAACAGACACCAACATAACTATCAGCACACTGCCTGAGAATCCTTCCATGACCGATATTCACAATTGATACATAAATAAGATGAGTTGATTCCAAGCAATTACGGCATTGAAAGAATCTCAGGTTTATGAAAGATAGGATGTACTGATTCCTGTTTGAGCATAATTATTCTATGTACTCATAACTTGGGTGCATCTAATTATTCTGTCCTCAAAACATGCTGACTGAGTGTAAAACAACTTAATTTCTTTAATTAAAGATTAGAAGTTTATCGACTGCTACCTAAAAAAACTTGGCTGCATCTAACAAAGTTAGCATACTAAAACAATTGGACATTGCTGAGAATTTTTATTAAAACACTTGATTTTAGTATTGATCATCTTATTTATTATTTTCAATGATATTGTGTTCGCTAAAATAAATTACAGCTTAAGCAACAAGTCAAAAAAATGTCATAGTTTCGACTTTCGAGTCATAAATAAAGAAACAATACCATCTCCAAGAAGGATTAGTTTCCGCAGGACAATGTATCTTTGAGCAGAGTGCAACTATTTCATCCCTACTCTTCCTCAAATGGTCTCTTGCTGAAACAAAAAAAAAAGCATTCAATTTATCATTCGTTTGATCAATTAATGCTAAAACAATAGCCACAAAAGCAAATGTGCACTTCGCAAAATTAAATGGCAAAGGAAAGAAATAAATGGACAGATGAGTTGATCCCACAATAACAGTACATACAATGAAAAAACATTCTAGGGAAGATAAAGGGCACTATTACCTGATTCACTGGATGAGTTCAAGAGCAAGAGAGAGAGAGATAATAGCATTGAAGAAGCACTATCACTTGTACTTCTTCTGACAATTTGTCGAAGGTACAAAATGATTGCACCTAATGTATCATTCACCTCACAATCTTCTATTGCCCCAGTATCTCCATCTCCATCTCTAATCATACATCTTATTAAGGAATCTAGGGTTCTAATTTGCATTCTATTTTCATGGAAGCTTTCTCGTGATTTTAGAGAGAGATCTGAAATTTTTCCAATAATGATTGAAGCACTTAACCAACGTAATAATTTAGAAACAAGGCATTCCTTTCCTTCTTGCTCCTTTGACAAACTTGACCTTACAGAAGCCAAGACAGCCCACTTTATTACATCAGTGAACTTCAACTTATCCTGCCATTAGACAAATCAATTAATGTCACGCAAAAAGAATTTCTGGAATATACAATCAAATATCAGAACCACAGCCCATACGAAAAAAAAATATAATGGGTTTTCAAAGTCAGACAAATATGTGCCCTTAAAACTTCCATTGAGTGCTTTAAAGGCTCATTAACAAGTCTCAAAGGACATGTTGGAATTTTACTTTCTACTAAAACAAATGAGGCGAACAGTTAACCTATGGACAAGAAAAAAGTGAAAAAATATTCACAAAGAAAGTGTTAGTACCTCATGAGAGGACACTGGCAGAGGTACGCTCATGAGAATCACATCTAATCCAAGAAAAACTGTCTGACTAGATTCCATATTACTCGACACTGTATCGATACTTCGGCATAAGTTAACTAAGGTGTCAAGAGACAAGTTGAAATGTGATTGATAAATCTTTCTCTTTTGTGACAACCTCAGAGTAGAGATAATAACTTCTAACATAGAATTCACCAAGAGAATGTGCTCTGTCAATGAATATCTGTCTCTTGTCAGAAGGTTAAATAAATATGATGAAATTTGTGACAGCTGTTCTAAGGCAGTATCTTGTAGCCATTCTGTAATTGTTCTGGTGGATAACACATCATTTAGCACCTACAAAGTTTTAAATAAGAAGGCAACCAATATTAAATCTGAGACAAATGAAACAGGATAAAATGAGAGGTGTCAATCTTTCCTGAGACCAGACCCCGCCAGAATAGCAGGTCAGATCCTGATCTAGACTTTCACAGGCAATCAGTTTTGGGCCAGCATACAATTATCTAACCTGAGTTACCTGACACAGCCAACTTCACAATATAACCTATTTATTTCTGAAGGCTGCTCTCTAATACTTTCCAATAAAAAAGAGTCATCTGTAAATCACTGTGGTATCTTGACAAATTAAGAAACTAAAAATTGTACGCGTTAGATGTCTGTTAAATACAGGGGCGGAACCAGAAACGATCTGTAGGGAGTGCCCGGGTTAAGAAAATAAAATATCTAGGTCAAAAAACTTTATTTGTTACTGCACAATCTTTATTTTTAGCGAACCAAAAGAGTGCCCGGGCGCCGGCTGTCACCTACCTTGGTGCCGCCATTGGTTAAATAGCACATGGTATACATTTGGTCAATTTGAAAGAATTTTAATCTTCCATCAGACAATTCAATAATTTTAATGGTGAAGTTTTAATGGCTTTATGATGGATGACAGGTTGAATTCCATATTTATTCAAGTTTGATACACACCCTATCTAAATAATTGAGAACACAAATAGTTTTTCTTTTTTTTTAAAAAAAAAATGAACAATGTTTTTCAAGATACCGAAGTTCAATGTAGGGTATAATTTCCAATGAAGAAAGAAAAGCAAGGCCAGCAAGGTTGCCAAGAATATATTTAAATATTTGGTAATTAGCACAATCGACTTAATTAGAAGATACCAAAATCATTGATAACATATTACCTCCAAAACCAACTCCATAATTGCAGAACGCCTATTATCACTATTGATTCCTTCTCCATATAAAGAAAGAACAGAGGACAGAAATGACAGCAAACCGCATTCTTTGAGCAGATGATATGATAAGGCCGGCAATCTAACCGACTTCCTTAAAATCTGCAATTTGTTCTAGGAATGTTATAATCTTCCCAATAAGTTTTCAAGTACTATCTATCAGCTACTTTGGTACAGCAAAAGTTTTGCAGTCCATTAAGTCTAGAGTAACACTTGTCATCAGTAATGAACTACTTTTTAGTTTATCTACAATTTTGAAACTTCATTCTAAGCAGCAAACAAAAAATTTACCTCAAGAATGAGAAACCTTGATTCAGGGTCTGAAGTAGACGAGGAATAAAAGTTCAATAAATGCTCCAGAATATTGTTTTTCTTGTATATCTTGGCATCATCACGTAAATTCAGACCAGCATAAAGTAATTGAAGGATCCAGAGGCGATCACTCCTAAAATGTATGGAGCTACTTTGGAATAAGGCATGAAATAGAGGTACACTCTGCAAAAGCATATAAAGCATCAAATTTGACGCAAGTAGACGGGGATGGAACCAAGATTAAAGAATTGGGGGGGGGTCCCTGCTGGTCCCTCCCTCCGCCCCTGTAAGTAGATATATAACAACAAATTTCCAAGTTCCCAATAACTCTGATATTACTGGTCCTGGCTTGTGAGGATGGTTTTTACACCACAATGCACTCATGTTAATAAATATATGACATGTTAGAATTTTGAAATAGCATAAAACCCTGAAGTTAGAACCCATAGTCTTTAGAATACAAACATTAAATTTGATCGAGATGGAGATGTGAATCTTAAGATCAGAAATGTTTAATCAGTGAGCCCCTAGAGGAAATAAATAAAAATAAAAGAACATGTGGTAAACTTACATTTAGGTTGACACTTGCATTGTGCATCAAGTATTTGCTGATTGTGAAGAAAAGATGCTGGGATGCATCTAGTAGCGCAAGAGATGCTTCAGCCTGAAATATAGCTATAACAGAAGGTATCTTCTGCCATGGATCAGATATCCCATTTTGCAAATACATCAAAAGCAGCTGTATCTCCAACTTTTCCTTGCCTTTTCCAGATTTCTGTTAGAAAAATAGCAAAAATCAGAAACCTTAGGGAGCAAGCATGCTGCACCCTTACTAAAGACGCTCGGTCTGCTCGTAAGTTGATATATTGGTTCATCAATTAGTTCATATAGATAGTAGTGCTGCAAAGTACACATTAGAAGTGAAGATGAGGGTTTTAAGCTACTGACACATGCTAAAACTTAAAAACTCACTTAAGAAAGCAAGCAGCATAATGATCTTTTTTCCACATTTGCAAATACACCAACATTCTTCTTTTGATCTAACAGAACTACTTTGATCTGACATCGCCTTTTTGACTTAATAAGACAGCTATTTTATCGCTTTCATGCGGTGCACCTTTCTCATTGTTTTGGGGTCAGATTGAGCTAAAAGAAACATCACACCACCAAATTTCAAAAAGAAAAAAGAAGAAACAAAATTTGCATGGACAAACAGAAAGTTGAATACAAACAAAAAACAGTAAAAAGCAGGAGTTTAAAAAGTTTAATACCCTTGTAACAGGAGTTTAAGTCATTAAAATAACACGATACAAATAAAGGATAAATAGTTTTGTTACCTCCAAAGAGGTCTTGAATGTAGCAAGAGACTCATAACCCAACTTACGGAGTTCATCATCAGGTGACGAGATGCTAACCAAGGTGATAGCAAGGAGACCCAACCGGCAAAACTCAATGGGCTCAATGTAACCGATCAGAAGACTATGAACTGAAAATTGCAGTATAAATTTTGGATCATACCCCTGCGGTGGGTTTGTCAAAGGAGATGGTATCTGCCAACAAACATGAAGTATACAAAAATGTCAGCCAGTTAAAGTAATAAAAAAACCATTTCCAAAACAATTCTATATTAAATTAAATTACTGAGAAGACATTAAAAAATGTATATTTAAATTTCTCAAAAAATTTCGTGGATGTTGTAGGTTTGTTTAAGTGTAAAAGAATACCAGGAATACTGCACCTACTAAAGCTGTTATCAGCTGGTATGTGCAGCTTACGACTACAAAACAGTACATAGACTAAATAAAAGAATATTAAAACCTAATTTGATAAGGAGAAACCCCCAAAAGAACCTCATCTTTAACAAAAAATTGAAAAACAAGGAAGCTGGAAGCACAGATGCAGCAAAAATAATAAACACTAATGCCAAGAAATGGTAAGTTGTATGGATATGAAGGGCAAGCTTTGAAGGCCATAAACATGAAATAACCAATAATGTACTACTCATGTTAACATTACCTCTTCAGAATCATCAGTAGAGTTATGGAGAAGATTTTCAATAGAAAAAGCTTCAGCATGCAAACTCCTTTGATAACAAAAGTTTGCAGCAGTTGCAACACACATTCTAGAATCAACCGGTATATTCTCTCTGAAAAGAAACTTCCTCCGATCCTCAATCCCTTCATTTTCCGAATCATGCAACTCCACTTTCATCTCCTCCCTCACTTTTGTAACAGCAATTCCCCACAGATAGTCCATCTCTGCTATTCCTCCCCAGTTTGATCCCACTGACAACTCTATTTCCTGCATAAGGCTGAGTATCTCCAGATCTATGTCTCTAAGAGTTGCACCGTATACCGATAAAAGAAGGAATAGCAGTTCTTTCGACTCATTTTGCAATCCTTCACAGTTTTGTTTAATCTTTAAATGGTACAATACCCTTAAAAGCCTAACGAGCTCAACTTTTCTCTTCTCTGAGATGGAACTTCTGTGAGTTGATTTCCTGTGCCTGCTACCAACAGAACTGCTATGAGACTTGAAGATACTTGGTACTGGCTGGAGAAGGGTAGAAGGGTATGAGACGAAAGAGTCACAAGTAAATGCAGTTATGAACTGAGAGTGACCCAATAGCAGCTCAAGGATTTCATTGGCTGAGAAATTTCCTTCTGAAAGCCAGATGCAAATGCCACGAATCGATTTCAGTGTAACAGGGTCATCAAATCTGTGAAGAAGGGATGATCTGACAAATGTATTCAAGAAAGGCAATGACTTCAACTCAACCAGGTGAGACTGAGCTTCGAAACACATTTCAACAATATTACGCAAAATAAAATGCTCCAGAGTTTCAATCTTCCGACTGAAGTTTCTGACAATCCGATCTAGTGAATTAATCAAAATTGAAATGAACCTCAGTTTTACACTGTTTACATTGTTGGAATCCATATCAGGTGCAATTTTGTCAGATAGTAGCAACCTAGCAAGAGAAACTTTGGCATGAATCTCGTCTGTAATCCTTGCAGTTTCCTCAACTGAACTGTGCAGGTTAACCCTGTTCAGATCAGAAACTATTATTTCAGATGACTTAGGGAAAATGGAATCCAGTATTTCCAATCTCTGTTTTTTTGTAATTGAAGCAGCATTCAAATAGAGAGAATTGCTAAGCATTGAAACTGCCTTCCCCAAGAGAGTTTTCTCAAAATGCTCCCGGAAATTATCAAGTGACATGATATCAGGTTCATGCAATTGCTCACACATTTCAGTAAGTCCGTGTGTAGTAACAAAGCCCTTCCAATTAGAAAAACCATTCAACAAAATTGCAGCATAAAAGGCCAGTATCTGTTGAGCCTGTTCTGAACCGCTCTTTTTCACATATATCAAAGCCACCGGCAACAAATTGACAAAATCACCCTCTGACAGATTATTCTCCATGAAAAAAGCCAAAGTAGACGGGTTCTTCAGCATTAATCCAATAAATAGCTTGCCGAAAATCTTTAAATGAGTGGGGTTCAATTCAATAATTAACTTAAGAATTCTAGCTTTGACCTTGCTTGAGGGGAGAATACAGTAATTTATCAGTTTAAGTGGAGAGTTAGTGAGAGTATTAACAGACAATACGGCCAAACAAAGGTGAGAAGAGGTAATGGACTCCCTGTATCTGTGCCCATACATGCGCTCAACTGCCTTATACAAGAAAAAATCACCAAATTCTAAATTCATGTTAAGAACTGAATTAAGAATCTGGTAATAAACCTTTTGCAGGACAGTACCATCAAAGCTCTCCCTCTTAATTTCCCGAGTAGGATTACATACTGGGTTGCAATGAAACAACATCTCCATGGCTTTATCAGCTAGCTGTAAGCACACAAAAGCAGTAGTGGCAGCTTCAGATCCAAACTCTGAGACTGAAAATTGGTCTTCTACCACAGAAAATGCCCAATTTGCAAGGTCCAAAAGCTCATAAGAAGAAATAAATGATGCCAATTCATGTAACATGAAATAAACAGGTAACAAACGTCCATATGTGGATTTTTCATTGCAACTTAGAAACATTTCTCGAAATAGAAGTTGTATTTTCTTCAGTAGTAGTTTTGGTCTTTTTAAGTCCATCTTATTTCCAAATTTTTCCAAAAAAGTGTACACCTTAATTAAAAGCCGAAACAAGCATCGGCTGACAAGGGGTAGATTTTCCTTTGAAAAAGCCCTCAATTGATCCAGGCCACCATTATAAAGGACGTCTCCAGTTGACAAAGAGGGTGATAGCAATTTAGTGATTAAAGGATGCTCAAAGAGAAAATCCACCAAGTCTGTATGCATAAACCGCGTAAAAGAATAAGACTCCTCATCATGACATGAAAGCATAATTCGATCAAAAATAAATTCAACAAGAGAAAAACACAGGTTTGAAAGTTGCTCCAGTTGATCTGAAGGTTCAGAGATATAGGCTGAAAGTGTATGATAACCCCAAAAGAGAACAAATTTGAGGTAAGATGCCATTTGATGCACCGGACAATCAGTTGATTTTTCCCTAAGCAATTCTAGTAGCTCAGGCGATTGAATCAAATCCCCACAGTATCCAGATCCAACTACTGCACAAAATAGTGTGTAAAATGGAGCCTCCCGTAAATACTTGGCAAATGCACCAGCATCATTCTCACTACTTAAGATTTCACCCTTTGTCATTCTGAGACTAAGGAAAAGTAAATCAGACCAACAATCAGCTATTCTGGCAAGATTATCTCTCACTAGAAAGAGAACTGAGGCCAAAAAAGGAAAATGAGATGAGAAATGGTGTTTTGCGAAGCTAAGAATTCCAGGCAAATTATCAACCAGATCATCAGGTTTAGCACAGATTATTGCAAATAAAATTGAATTTGCAACACTGGGTAGTGCACTTGCACAGCTGCCGTTTATCAACTCACCAACTTTAGAGAGCACGAGCGAGAGAGAGTTGCTAACTGGTGACTTGTCAGAAGAGATCTCATGTAAAGAGAACATGCTGCGGTATAGTTGGTTGTTCACACTTTGGGAGAGACACAAAAGTTTCCTCAATGGCCTCCATTCACAAAGAGAGAGCTTCCTGTCTAATTCTTCAGATGAATAATCCTTTAGTTTTTCGGTTATTACTGAGTTTATCAGACCCGGCAACGTACTCATATCTGCCTGTAATCAAAATTAAGTTGGTCAAGCATTATAAAAAATCAATGCAAATAATAGTCTGTTCCAAGTAATAGTCATCCTGCCAGAAACAAGCTGAGTCAAAACCAACCAATCCTGTTTATTTGGAACCATGTCAAGGTATCTATTATATTACACCAATGTGATACAATACAAACCTGTGTTGCAGCAACTGACCACTTCCTGACATGTTCATTTAAATTCATTTGGTTTTGGTACTTGGTGACTAGATAATTGTTTTTTTTTTCCTTTCTACTTTTTGTTTATGTTCAACAATATACTTCAATTAAGGTAATATCATCAAATGAAATACACTGCCACATAAAAGCCATTATGACTTGCTATAATACAAAGAGTATATAATACCTGAGATTGCAAGATTAAGCCTAGTGTATTGCCAACATATAAAGAAATAATGGATCTCTCATGCAACTTAAAACTGCCAGACTCTGAATCAAGAAGTCTGAGACACTTCTGTAGAATACACAATACCAACGGGCTAAAACAAGGCTTATTGTCTGCACTTTACATTAAAAGAATCAAATAAATAGTGCATAATAAAATAAATAATATGCTACACCAAAGAAGAAAAATAACAGCAATTGCTGTGCCACCAGACACACACTTTGCTGATAATTCAATAGTATTGGTAATTCTACCAGAAAATACACTACAGCAGCTCCCTGGAGTGAGATTTATTACTACGATCAACAAAAAGAGATAACAACAACAACAACAACAAAGCCTTTAGTCCCAAACAAATTGGGGTAGGCTAGAAATGAAGATAGGCATACCTAGTATAGACTGTTTGAGAAAAGGTACGGCCCAATACACCAAGTGCTTCCGTACTTACATTTCTGAACAAGTACCAGTAATACCAAATTGAACATGACCTGTTAAGTCTGATACTGCCATTAAAACTAATACTGTACCTGATATCAAATCACGCATCTGGTCCATGTACTTGTATAAGCTATTTCCTACTGTTGATACTGCATCGCACAAAAAGGGTATCACAACTGGAGATGCCTCAAAAAATTGTTCAAAAACAAGCCAACAATCAATCTCCCAGAGATTCCCCTCGAAGGCACCAGTGCTGACCATTGCAATGTGTACTAGTTGATAAGCTGGGTCTCTAATATTTTTCCCTTTTGAGTTTAGGAAAATACTGATTAATGGTTGCAAATGCTTGTACATTGATTCAGGAACTCTCTCAAAGTCATCACCAGGTATCACATATTCAGTAAGTAGAGATAACAGTGAAGATATTTCATAATTAGAGAGCATTGAAGGGTCGGAAGGTATTATTTTTATGAAGTCGAAGGTTCCATCAAAGGAGGTTGGCATTGCTCTCTGCATATATAGGTAGCAACTTAGCATCGAAAACAAGATGAATTTCTAGCTTTCTACACCGAAAATTTTTGTAAAACAAAAAAATAAATATTTGGATCTACAGAAGGAACTGGCCCTTCTACATGAGTTCTTGCATTTCTATATATTTATTACTTTCTTTTTTTTACATTAAATTGTTTTAACCAATTAGCAAGTGGACCTGTACCAGTCGTGTATCTTTGTTATCAGCCTTGACAGAATCTGCAGTATGGTACAAAAGAGTGTAGTCTATAGGGAATCATGTATACACGTGCTGGTAGATCAGCTCATGAAAAGGAGAGAAAGAACATAAATATGTACATCCTTACCAAATAATATGTTAAAACATCAAGGAGTTTTGACTGGAAAATGTCCTCTCCTTCTATCACTTTGTCGCAGACTAAAGATCCAACATCTATACCCCATATCTCATAAATTGTCCCTAAATTGCTAGACCTCTCTTGACACCCCTTTTCTTCAATATTACCACTTTCAGCAGGATCAACAACCACTCCAATCATTATATCATCATCATTGTCTCTACTTATAACACTTCGCTTCTTCTTCAGTGCCGTCTCATTAGGTGGCACCAACTCTGCACACCTTTTCAATTTGCACCCAGAAACTTTTGGATTTCTCTGTCTCTTTGTGGAAAGAAGTTTAACCAAAACTTGTGGATCGGGTAGAGATGCTCTCATCGCATCTTGTATGTAACATTTCATAGAGGCCCATTTGTTGTTATCATCACATGGTGCAACACTATCAATTGCATGGATGAGGCCACAGAGGATCTTCAAAGATTCAAGCACAGGCCTGAGAGACCCATGTCTGATGAGATTGTTAGAGTGAAGTAAACCCTTGTTCAGAATCAGTCGAGAGCATACATGAGGGGCAATGCATTTTAAAACTAGATCCAATCCTTCTTCCTCAGAAGTGGAGGAAAGAGATTCAATGAGAAGATTTATGTCTAGTGAAGAAACTATATCAGCTACAAGAGAAATGGCAGACACCCTGGCAAGAAAGAGAGTTACTTAATTGGACGTACCAAGGCTTGCATAGTTATAAAGGTGCAATTGAGTATTAATTATCAACTATTTATCCTGCTTGTGCCGATTTAGACTTTTTGATTTGGATTGCAGAACATGAAGTAGAAGAGAGTGAAACTGCAAATGACAATTGGTATACCAGCACCAACTTAATGAAGTAGGAAAAAAGAGGCTGACCACCAGTACAGTACAGAAATTCACATTAAGTAATGACGCGCTGCATACATGGAAAAAAGGCACAAGTGATGATAGCAGCAATCATCCAGGTTTGAATCTTGGTGGGAAGGGAAGGATTGACAACCATGGTGGTTTCACTGGTTGAATACTATTGAATAATATTTCTTTTACCTAAAAAAAATCTAATTCTAAGGAAAAAGAACCATAATACAAACCATACATGGGTTTCCAACCAACAGGTAGCCAAAAGCGAGCTATATGAACTTACCATGAAGGCAGAGGTCGTGGCTCGAGATGATACGGAAATTCATCCAAGTAAGCCAGACAAAGAGAAAGCTTTGAGCAAGCAATACCCAAAACCAACTCCTTGTGATATGCAACATCAGTCGCCTTGAGCTTCTTCATTAAATCAAACAATCTCTTCTCGTTCCCCCTCAAACCTGGGCCCGGCATCAATCCATTTCTATGATCAGTACAGACCATCATCAACACCTGATGTGCCACATCGACAGCGACTCCCCCTTCAGGGTTGCTGGAGATATAACTCAGTTGTTCTAGAGTTGCACTGCCAAATAACACACTTCTCAATCCAGGTGGGATCAAATACACTTCATTTAATACCTTATCCCGAAATAAGGATAAAATATACACTACTGTATTGGCATCATCGTTAGATATACCCCGTAAGACGCCAGAAAATAGCTCCCTTTGCTGCAGAATCCACCTCAGCAATCTAGGGTTAGCTGATTCAACAAATGACATCGCGAAATTAACAAATGAACGTCTGCTTGACTGACTCAGGACCCGACCTTTTGACTCTCTTGCACCTTTTTTTGAAACACCTGATAATCTTCCTAGAGCTGCTACTTTAAAATCAAAATTCTTAGCTACCTCTGAAGCTAAACCGATGCCACGCTTGACAACTGAGGCTAGTAAGTTTAGCACAGCACTCTGACGCCTCAATTCCTGAGCATTTAATTCAGAATAAATATCATCGAGCTTTGATTCTACAAGTAATCGAGCAAAATTTTCCACTCTTTTTCTGATTGTAACATTTTTGGATTTTCCAGCTGGGTGGTCAATGATGATTGACAGAAGAGTCGAAATATGGGCCATACCAGGTTTGCCCTGGTGTATCCGCCATGCATCCATTAACTCGGCACAGTTAGGAGACAATTGGATCAGCTCAACAAGGAACTCATTACCTGTATCACCCTTCAGAAGCCCAATAAATTCTTTTGAGGCATGGGAGTAAATATTTAGTTCCGGCGATTGCAGGTTTTTTAAAATTTCGATTATTTTGGCTCGGTTTGAGAAACCTAAGGATAGTTTCCATTCTTCCATTTGTGTGTTTGATTGCTCTTTTTCTCCTTCTCCGTTTCCTCCCTCCACTACTTGCTCTTCATCTAATTCGAAAATGTCGCCATCTGCATAGAGACAATGTCGAGTCAGTCGCTGTTATCTTTTTCTTCTTTAAAACACATACAAAATTGTAACAACAAAATTCAAGAACAGGCTGTCAACGTACCGTTCGAGTCCTCTGATACTGAATCAAGAACTCCCTCTTTCTCATCGGTTTCAATTTCAATAAAATCTTTTCCGTCCATCATAGTTTTGACTAAATTCTTTTTCTCTATCTCTCGCACAATCGCACTGCAGTTCAGTTGGGGGCTTGGGACTAGAAACTGATTGAGAAGAAAAGAAAGAAAAGGGGTTTAGGGTTTTGGTGGCGCGGGCAAGGTGATATCCTGAGATAGTGAGATTCTCTCCAGTTGGGAAATGGCAGGGTCGAAGGCGGCGGAGGTAGAAAGGGTTTTAAATTAAAAAATTGGTTTAAAGAAACTGGAGCCGTTTATTTTACATCGAGATTCGTAATAATTATTGAAAGTATGAATTTTAATTTAAAATTTATTAAAAATATGAATCTCGATGCAAAATCAACGGTTCCAAAGGACTTTAAACCAACTTTTTAACTCAAAACCCTCTATACCTCTCCGCCTCCAGCAGTGACGACTCTCTGTCACTCAGAACTCAAAAGCGAAAGGAGGGATGTGATCTCTTTTTTTTTTGAATGAAGAGGGATGTGATCTCAGTCATGAGCTAAATTGTGTGAACGGTTCAGATTGTATTTTGTATGTGATCTGAATTCGTCTCACTTTTTATTCACACTGCCCCTCTTGCCCAAGAAAATCAAAATGACTTCCTCCTCCATTTGGAAGATCCCAATTTCTATCCATTGTCCGCCTCGGTTTTTGTTGACGCCGCCTTGTAGAGGTGTCAATATCAGTTTCGGATCAGGTCATATTATTTTATTATGTTTTTGACTCAATTCGAATCCAATCCGATTAAATTCGGATCAAAAAATTTTGATTCATACCCGATCCGACCCATATAAAATAATTAATTATTTATTAATTATTTTTACAAAAATTTAAATAGGAGGGTCAATGGGTCTGATCGAGTTCGGGTCGGGTCACATTATTTTATTATTTATCTTGTCCCAACCCGAACCCGACCCAATTAAATTCGGGTCAAAAAATCTTAATCCATACCCGACCCATATAAAATAATTAAATATTTATTAATTATTTTTATATAATTTTAAGCAATAAAACTTTTATTCATTTATAATTATTTTTAATTAGTGTATATTTAGTGTGTTACACTTAACATCTTCTTTGATTTGTCGATTTGCAAAACAATCTTGAGTTTTGTGTAGGGATTAACATGCAAATGGATTAGTGCACAAGAACTAAGACTAATGGGATACAAGAGCTTGATCAAGACTGCATTAGGATTAGGTTTAGTTAGACTCAATCTGGGTTGAATTGGTCAAGATAATTGTGTCACACGCCAGAAATATTAAATCGGATTAGGGGTGCTTAATCTCGCCACGTACGCACGACGAGACGTGCATACGAAAGGCTAAATGAATAAAATAAGATAAATCTCAGAATAAACAAAACAATAATAATAATACAAAACAATAACAGTCCAGAGTAACAATAACAGAACACAACGCCGACATCAGCGGGGCTAGCTCCATCGGAATGGGCAGCAAAATCTTTCAAAGAAAGACCCAAAAGAAGAAATAAAAACCTGATACCCGATAAGTCCTAATCCACTATCCTGCTCACATGCGGATGCGGCGAATCATCTCTGTCACCACGCAGGACTGCACCTAGCACTCTCTCATCCAAAAATCACTCTGCACTTGGATCCCACAACCACCGTGAAAACATGAGTAATTTAAAAATTACTCAGTACGGATTTAGATCCAGCCTTAAGATTTGATTTTCTTTCCTAGACTGGACCCAAATACCGATACTGACTTCCTAAATGTAATAATTATCCATTTATAAATAAAATTTTAGTTTAATGCATTCTCTTTAACAATTCGCTGTGATGCAATGACATGCAATGACAGATAATCCCGAAATGTAAAAATCTGTGGAGAATAATATAATATATAATAAATATATATAAGGTACGAGATTTAAAGCACCCGTATAGATATAACACAGTTGCAGATCATCAGTCCGTCCACAAGCGGGCACGTGGTCGGGCCCTGGACTTGTGACTTACCTAAGCGAACACGTATTCGGGCCCAACTTACAAACTTAGGATTTTCGAGTAAGCGGGCGCCAATGCCCTGAATACCTTGGAAAAATTCGACCTCTCGGGGCGATAACGTCCTAGGAGAGTGACGGCTAAAAGCATGTACTCGGTATTCTGAATCTGATAATCCACCTCACAGAATAATAGTAATTTAATAAACAAAGAGGATTAAGAAGTTATGCTTTCAGTTGTCATATCGTCAAAAGGAGATAACTACCCAGGAAATAACAAATCGGAAGCTAATACAAATGGGAGCCTACACTGTACCAACCGGGGGCCAGAGGACCGCATCCCTAGAAATGACAAAATAAAATATAATACAGATGGGAGTTTACACTGTACCAACCTGAGGTCAGAGGACCACATCCCAAATAGGAGGCTACACTGTACCAACCAGGGGCCAGAGGACCGCATCCCGAGAAATGATAAAATGACATATGATACAAAAGGGAGCCTACACTGTACCAACTAGGGGACAGAGGACCACATCCCGAGAAATAACAAAACAAAGTAGAATCCAGACTCGGATATGGCCGCCCACACTAAACACTGAAAGACATGGTATCCTAATCGCTCAAATTTAGATTAAAAATCTTAATCATATTAAGAATAGTAAAAATATAATAATGATCAAAATAAAACACTCTGGCACGGCCGAACCCGCCAAATGACGGGGTCGGTGGATAACCGACAAGCAAAGGTGTGCGGTGTATATATAGACCAAGGGGAATATAACTCGTTTGTCTGGTTATACAAGGCAACCTCAGACTGAGATCACTCTCATGCATTTAATGCATGATTAATTGCCTAACTTAATTTATAATTAATGATATTAATAATATTTTCCTAATAATTATAATCTACAACTTGAATTATTTAATTCTATCTAATCATATCTCGGGACTATTTCCTGAATCCTACTCTTATCTTGTCTACATGCAATATGACATGATATGATATGCGAATGTGGGTAAGCCTCAAGAATGCTGGTCAATTTACCGGATGTATATGATAGGTCAGATTAAGTCTCTAATCTTATTTGGTCAGAAAACACCGCAATTCATATTTATTTTAAAAACATTTTATTTTTCGGTTTGGGTTCCTAATTCTGAAGAAAGAAAATCAAATCCCAGGAAACCGTACCTGAGAGTGCTGGTGAGGATCGCGGAGTTGCTCTACTCCGGAGGCAGCGCGTCCGTCTCGGGATCAGCGCCTGCGTACGTGAGGTCAAGATCGGCCTCGGTCTCCGTGAGTGGATCCGAGTCGACTATATCACCTAATATTAATTTAAATTGAGTGTCCATTAGTTTTTACGTGATTTAATTTAGAATTATCAATTAATTAAAGCGTATTCTTATTTAACGTCCGTTCGGTCATTATTCCCCTTTTTCCTTAAAAATTTTGATAGCATTTCTGTTGTATTTAGGGGTGTCGGAAATTTTAACTATCGTGTTTTAGTCTGTTTATTCGTGTTTATTGTTTTAATTATTTTTATAAGTTCGTTTGTCAATTTAGTTCTGAGTCGCGATATTAATTACTTAACCATCCATTTATAAATAGAGAAATTGGTTGATATACAATATTTTAAAATTTAATAATAATATTACTTAGTTGTGTACTTAGAGAAATTGATTGGTATATATATATATTATATTATATATATAATATTTTATGTTCAACTTTTCTCTTTGTATTTAAAAATAGAGAAATTGATTAATATATATATTTTATAATATAATTAATCACTATATCTTAATTATCTTTCTATATCTCTCAATTATTTATCTTATTTAAAATATATATTTTATTATATTTTATTTCATTTACTAATATTATTTTTACAAATTAGATTTTCTATATTATAGAAGTATAACTAAAATAAATAATTAAAATAAAATAAAAATAAAAATAAAAACGAAAACGAAAATAAAAGAAAAGAAATTCAATCAAACTCAAATTTAAATTAAACGTTTTTAATATATTAAAGTGTGTTGGTGTTTTAGTGTTCGTGATCATACGCTGACTACCGAATCAATTGTGTCAATGCACTGATATCCCGTAACGGGGGCAGTCAGGGAATTTAATCATTTCCCGATATTTAAGTTTACATTTTAATCCATGGATACCGCCAAACGTTTCGGGGCGTCTTCCAATTAATTAGTCATATTTTATTTTATCACTTACTTATTTTGAGATTTTTAATTCATTGGGCCCTTATTATTTTAACACAACCCTAATTAGATTTTTAAATCAACTATCAATTCATTTATCGGCTCAATGATTGCTTTAAGTTGGGTCGTGTTTTTTAGGATCTGATTTATTCCCTAATCATCATCCGGCTCACAATTCATTAAGGCATGCTTTTAGGCCCAGCTTAGAAATTACTTCTCTAATTCTTTAAATTTGCAAATTTTCATTTAGCCCAACAGCCACAGTTCAGCCCAAATTATACCAGTTCTATTTAACAATTCGACTAAGGCAATAAGTAACAGGCAACAGGAAGCAAACACATGCAACAGCACAAGTAGCAAAGCAACACATACAGGCTAAGGGTCGTACCAGTAACTGGTACAATCAAACAAGAAACAAGGCACAAGGGTAAAGACAACATTGGTGCACCAAAATCCCTTCAAACCAGCAAAAATTGAGATTACCATAACAGATCAGGCAACAGGGCACAACAGGGGCAAGACAATATCCAATTGCATACCAGAAACCCACCTAGACCAACAAAGAAGCCAGGGTGCTAATCATACATCAGGGGGGACCTCGCATCACTAGTACCTACTGGTACCAGTGTACCAAGGTACACCACTGGCTAGAAGACCAACTAGGAAAAACAAAAAGGAATCAAGTCCAGATACATCTAGGGTTTACCAGCATCAGTAAGCAAGCCAACAGGGCCACCAAAATAACAACACAAGGCTTGAGCCAGGCTCAACCGTAACAGACACAAGACAACAACCCAAATCCACAAACCCACACTGAATAAACCAACAATCAGCACATGCAAGGACAAGAAGGGGCCAAGATTTTTTTGTTACTAGTAAAGGGTCAGAGAGTAGCAAGCTATAGAAAGAGAGGGCAAGGGGTCGGAGGTGTGGCCACGGGGCTAGGCGGAGCTCCTCCTCTGCTGCACTCCAAGCAACCTCCCCTCTTCCTCGATTTCAAAATTTCTCGTTCAAATAACTGTTCTCTTATCAATATGGTGGCTAGTCTCAACGCATGAGAGAGAAAATCAAACCAGAGAAGAGGGAAGGGCTGGAGGTCGGGTATATATAGAGGAAGGGGGAGGAGCTCCAAAGGGTGAGTGTCAGAGGCAACCAAAGTCAGCCGATTAGGGGTACGACAGAGCCGTTGGGAGCTCGGGTCGCCCTTGAGAGGACATGTGATGGGAATGGGGTGAGGGTGTGTGTCAGGGTAGGTGAGAAAACACGCGGGAATGAGTAGATCACCACTGGGGCCTAGGTCTCGGAAGAGACAAAGGGGAGAGAGAGAGAGCGTGACAGAGAGATCTTGAGAGGGGGAGTGGGCGCTGTCGCAAGGGAGACTGAGGAAAGAGAGAGAAAAGAAAAGAGGAAAATCGGACGGCGGGTAGTGAGGGACAGGATGGAGAGAAGAGAGAGAGAGGTCAGACATTAAATGACATTAATTGAGAGAGAGAGAGAGAGTGGGATCTGGGATCAAATGTGGCCATTAACTGTGATTTAAGTGTGGTAATACTACCTTTCAATGTATTATGGGTTGGTGATTTTTAAATTAAAATTTGATTAGCATCATGATTTTTCCTCATTGTATGTCTTAATTGTCCGCGTTTGAGAGAAATTAAACTGTGACTATTAACATTAAGTTCTTGTTAATTGGCGCGTTAAATTGGTTTTGTTATTGTATTTCATTCATTTCTTCGTTCAATCACAATAGGGTTAAATCCAGATATCGTTTAGAAATATTCTGATTATATTTATTTTTATTTATTTAGTTATTATTCTAATTATTTTAGTTTATTTATTTAAAAAATTGAGTTTTCATTTACTAATATATGTAAGTCATCATTTACTGACATATATATTATATATTTATTATTATCATTTATGGTTAGCTTTATTTATTTATTCGTGTATGTATAAAATTCTTTAATTGTCAGTTTACGTTATTTATTAAGTGGTGTTACGTCATTTTAAATTTCCTTATATTTATTATCCTTATTATTGCTCAAATAAATTTCATGATTTGACAAATTGAGCTTAAACAACAAAGAAAAATACTTCTGCCCAGTGAATCGTTATAACGGTTCAGTGATCGTTATAGCGGTTCATCTCAATACTCAAAAATATTCTAAGGCAGAAAATTCTCAAAGAAACCAGAGCGTATCGTTATGTAACGATTCAGTAATCGTTACAATGATTTATGAAACGTATAATGATTCAGTGAATCGTTATAACATTTCAGCTCAATTGATCCAATGGTTATTCTTTCTAAACCGTTATAACGATTCTCAAACCGTTATAACGGTTCAGGCCGAAAAAAAAATAGTTTCTTCAGCTGTTTCAGAAGATCTATTTTAAAAGAATTATTTCTCTCACTGATGGTATGTAGTAGATCTATCTAGCTAAATCATTATTCCAGAGAGCTTACTAGTCATATAAAAAGTGAGAGAGATGATTCAAGAGATCGATACACTCAATTAGCAAAATTCTTGTTTAAGCTCAATCTATTTTCTCTCTATTCTCCCAACTTGATCCTTCGTAATCTTCTTGTAAATATTTTCTTGAGATGTAGTGCTCAACCCTTTTTGAGCTGTAGTGCTCAACCCTTTTTGAGTTGTAGTGCTCACCTTTTTTAGTGTGTTGTCACTCACTTCTTGTTTTGAGTGTGTTGTCACTCATCATTTTTTAGTGTGTTGTCACTCTAGTTACCGATAGGTTTGGCAACCCATTTTTGTGTAAGGGACCAAGTTCTACAAGTGTAAAACTATTTTTTAGTGTATCGGCTCAACCTCCATTGTTGGAGGTTGAGTCCCGGAGACGTAGGCATTTTTAAACCGAACTCCGTTAAATCTTGTGTTCTTGTTTGATCTTTTTTTTTTCTCACATTTCTTTGATTGCTATATTCTTGTGAGAATTGAATCAAATTAAATTGTATTCCTCTGCCATTACACTTGAACATTAAGCCCCAAATCGGTTTATACATTTCTACCTTAGGTTCTTTACATTCTTGCATTATTTTGACCTTTTAATACCACCATCCTAGGGATATCATAGTGTATATTTAAGTTTTAATTAGTACTAAATCACTTCAAAAAAATATAATTAATCGGGTAGGGTCGGGTTGACCCGACCCGATTTGGGTTAAAAAAATTAAATTCATATCCGATCCATTTATCTTCGGGATATGTCGGGTCGAGTCGGCTCGGGTTAATAATTGACCCCCTAATTTTAAGCAATAAAATATTAATTAATTTATAATTAATCTTAATTAATATATAATTAGTGTATATTTAAGCTTTAGTTAATACTAAAACATAATTAATCGGGTCGGATCGGGTTGATCTGAACCCGACCCGACACGATTTGAGTCTAAAAAAATAAACTCATATCCGATCCATTTATTTTTGAGTCATGTCAGATCAGATCAGATCAAATCAATAATTGACACCCCTAGCTAGTACACATCGACACATTTGTTTCAGCCATTGATTTTTATTTAGATTTGCCTTTTTTTATTTTGGTTGTTTGTTCGGTTGGTTTTGTGTTATATCTACGCAGTGGGTACAGATCTGTTTCAAAATGGATAAAATTATTTGTTGTACCATCATGATGCCTGAATATTACAAAGAGGATCCATTAGTGTACCGTCTAGCTCTTGATCTTATAATTTCATGGTTAAGAGTTCTCAATTAGTGTTTTTTGATTCTGCTGTACTAAAAGTTACATAATTTTGAGATGCATTTATGTGCTGCCCATTAATGTTTTTTATTCCTTTCCTGTTCTCGATTGAGTCTCTCTCACGTCTCTCTCCTTGCTCGAGGCTCGCGCAGACAGTATTTTTTTTTCTAGTAAAAAAATAATAATAAACGAAAATGGCCCGATTACACCCCGCATTTGCACCTCTGGTTTGGCCCGAATTTGAACTCGGGTTCAGCCGCTCGAACCGAGTTCAAAACTCGGGTCTGGCCTTTCTTTTTTTTCTGTTAATTTAGTTTAAAAAAAATAAAGTATATAAATGATTATTATGTTATATGAAAATAATAATTATTTTTTTTACTGCTAATGATTTAAAAATTATTATGTTATATGAAAATTTTGTAAGAACTTAATGTCAAAACATAAATAAGGAAAACTAAATTTGAAACTATAAATGAGAAAATAAAAATAGATATATAAACAAAAGTCATATAAAGAACAGTCTCTGAAAAAAATATCAACGCCTACGATGAGAGACGGGTTGTATGTGTCTCTCGTCCTAATTTCACGGCGAGGGCGCTCATGTCTTAAGTCCGACAGTGCCTGCGTCTCGGGCACTCGGGTGGACAAACCAGGAGTGTCGTATGATGACGCGCGCGGAGCATCATATTGGGTATCGGAGGTCCCAACACTCGGCTCGAGACTCATCTGACTCATCAGCTGAGAGTACGACATGAAATCTCCCTGAAATAAGTTGAACTCATCAATCGACGGCTCTCGCGCCGGTCAGTTGGGTCGCCGATCAGACGGTCATCGACAGAGATATCGATGTCCTCATGATCCGTCGGAAGACCTATACGAGTAAATTACATGTATTTACATAAATTAAATTATCAAAAATCAATTAAATTAATAATATCTACAAGTTTAAATAAAAAAATTAAATATTGACCTGCGAAAGCAAGTATCGTTGTGAAAATATGTGGATGGCCTAAATCGCCCATTAAATGTTTTATCTGACGCAATTCATGCTTGTCAAACCATGAATACTTTGGTGTCGTAAGCCAACCAATGACAGTTGTTGTATTCTTCACCAAATGAAACATCTGCATATACAAATTTTTTTATTCTATAGCGCAAGTTATATGAAAAGTTTAATTAAGAATAAATAGATTGGTTAAATGCTAACCACTCGGGCATTCTGGTGTGAATGTGGTGTAGGGATTCGGAATGCCCAAATCCCATTAATGCTCAAGTTGCGGAAAGACCGTAGAACAAAAATTTTACTTCTACTTAAGTTAGGGATTAAAGTATGTCGGATAATAACAGAGTTACAGACATTTAATCCTTTACAAAAGACGGTAAAATATTATTTTACTTCTAACTTAAGCTTAGGGTTAAAGTGATGTGTCGGATGATTACCGAGAGATACACACCTCTTTAAACCTTTATTGATCTACTCCATGATTGATTTCTAAAATATTAATCTACTTAACAATTAAATAGATTAATATAAGATGTTATACCTCGCTTCCAAATTTCAATTGGAATGAAAATCGGCTTGTCTCGGAGCACCAAACGTCTGATGCCTCTGTAGGTTATCCACCAGGACTGACCAGAGAGCGGTTTATTTCTTTTGTCAGAAATACCGTAAACCGCGGTTTTTCACAAAAACACTATTCACCCGAGAAAAAGACGAAATAGTACTATTCACGACTCGCAGTAATTCTGTTTCACAAATGTGCGAAATACCGCAACTTTCGTAAAAACACTATTCACCGATCCCGTGAATTACGAAACAACCGTATACCGAGAGAGAGAAAGTAGAACTGATTTGGTGTAATTTTCTCTCTCACCCCACCCCTCTATTTATAGCCAAATTTGGGATTGCAAAATTACCAAAATACCCTTGAGGATGATGTCATGGATGATGTCATATATGATGTCATGGATGATGTCATATATGATGTCATGGATGATGTCATATATGATGTCATGGATGATGTCATGGATGATGTCATATATGATGTCATGGATGATGTCATGCATGATGTCATCTAAGGTCCAAATTTACAAGTTTGCCATTGGGCTTTTGGCCAAATTACAAAATACCCTTGGGCTTTTGGATTTTGGGCTTTTTCGATTTTGGGCTTTTAATTATTAATTAAGGCTTTAATTATTAATGGGCTTTTGGCCCATAATTCAAATCCATAATTAACATTTAAAATCCAAATCAAATATATATATAATTGTCATCTACAATTATATTTTTCTCGGTTGTTGTTTCGGCGAATTTATACGACGTGTCCAACACGTTATAAATTCAATCTGATTTTTGCTTCTTGTCATCTCTATGACAAATATAATTATATCATATATAATTAATTATAACCATCTTATTATTAATTATAAATAATTTATAATTAATCAATAAGATTCTCCGATTAACTCCTATACGGTGTGACCCGACAGGATCCGTGTTATGTTGGTAAATAGAGTTAAAACCGTTTTAACTTCTATAATCATAGGAGGCATCTGGCAGAATGCACTATGACCATCCAATTACACTGATGATGATGTACTGTACAATATCATGATCCGATAAACTATTTACTTGTGTTTAATTCTTTTGTCTCATAGCTATCGGATCAGTTTCAAGGTAGGTATGTGTCATCCTTGCAAACTTAATCTTTTCTTGATCTGAGTAAAATATCAAATATAATTACTCTTGTAATTATCTTGCTATGAATAATCTTACTCTATCAAGGGGCCCGATGATCTTTATAACTCATATAGAAATATGAGGGACAATAGTACTTTTGGCAAACCATCTCTTCCTCGCATAAGTTATGTATACTTAGAAGAGCTACCTTTATAGCCACCTTTTACGGATAACGTTTGGTAGAAATCACACACATACATATCTTATGTAGGAAAAATGAATACCTCATACTTTAGAATTTAATACTGAACGAAAACATTAATGACACGAACACAATTTCATTTAATGTTTCATTCGGGGTCTATCAAATACGATGTTCCTAGAACATCTATTTATGTGATTAAAATGACAACTCTTTGTCTATGGTCTGTAAAACTTGACCATCATTTAATCCACATACTAACCTGATAACGGTTAATTAGTGTTCTTGCTAATTACCTTGGTTAGTGACTTTTAAGAGTATATTCTATATTATGAAGTTTCACAATTCCAGTCATGAACTCGGAATGATTCATAAATTCAATAATACTCAAGGAAACAAAATATCGTTTAAATATCCAATTCATGAACAAAGCTTTATATAACAAATTTATCGTATTATTGACTTCAAGATTATTACAAACTAACAATCTCCCACTTAAGCTTGGAGTCATCATATTGAGCCATGCCTTATACAAATCTCTTTATTCTATAAATCTCTCGATTTAAAGGAAAATCTCACGACCAATCTCCTATGTGTCTCAAACCCATAGAAGATATGTGCAACTAGTGCTTGGCTTGAGGTAGAGATCTTACAAGTGGATCGAGTTTGTGTTGCGACGGTGTCAATTTTACAAATCTTTACGTCGCCTCTATTTATGATTTTTTTCATATGAGGTGATAACGTACGTGTAACCACTTACCACGAGCTCAAGTCAACACCGTAGATGAGAAACATATCCTTAGTTCTTCTTAAGTACTTAAAGATATTCTTTGCGGCATTCCGGTGCTCTAGCATGGATTAGCTTTGATATCTACTCGTCACACTCCAAGCGTACGAGACATCGGGGCGAGTGCACAACATGGCGTACATGATAGAGCCAATAGCCAGAAGCATATGGTACTCTACTCATTATGCTTTGCTCATCGATTGTCAAAGGACACCGAGTCTTGCTAAGTAATGTGCGTGCACCATGATTCATTGGCGAAAATCTTTTCTTAGAATTACGCGTCTTTGAACCGATTCGACACTTTATCAATGTATGTACTTTGACTTAATCCAATAAGTCTCTTAGATCTATCTCTATAGATCTTTATGCCTAGTATATAGACGGTCTCGCCCAAATCTTTCATTGAGAATACTTTCTTTAATGAAGATTTAGGCGATTGCAATAGGGGAATATTATTTCCCGTTAAGAGTATATCGTCCACATAGAGGATTAAAATAGCGATGACACTCCCACTAGTTTTCCTGTATACACAATGTTCTTCTTCGCATCTGACGAAGTCAAACTGTTTGACTTCTTCGTCAAATCAAAGATTCCAACTCCGTGATGCTTGCTTCAATCCATAATGGATCTGAGAAGCTTGCATAACTTCCCGGCATTCTTTGGATCCTCAAAACTTATGGGCTGTATCATATACACGTCCTCTTCCAAATTTCCATTTAGGAAGGCGGTTTTGACATCCATCTGCCATATTTCATAATCATGAAATACGATAATTGCTAGGAGCATCCGAATTGACTTAAACATAGCTACGGACGAAAAAGTTTCATCATAATCTACGTCGAGAATTTGCTTGAAACCTTTCGCTACTAGCCGTACTTTATAAACATCATATTATCATCCATGCCTGTTTTTCTTTTAAAAAACCCACTTGTTAGCTATGGGTTTTACCCCAACAAGTGGTGCAACCAGGTTCCAAACCGTGTTGTCATACATGGATTGTATTTCGGATCTCATGGCCTCCAGCCATTTATCAGAGTCGGGTCTATCCATCGCTTCGCATAGGTCAAAGGATCTTCGACATCAAATACGAGACTTCATGCGGTCCCATGTACCTTTCGGGTGCACGGACCGTATCTATGTGACCTTCATAGCACTTGTTCTTCAGGCTGTCGAACTTCATCCACATCAGTATGCGGATTTAGTTCTATTTCAACTTGCGTTGAAGTAGATGAGCTCGGGACTAGAACTTCTTCCACAACTATTTGTAGATTTGGTTCTTCCAAATGCTCATTAGCCGAAGAATCAAGTGGTGGGTTTATCTGATCAGTATCAGATATTGTATTGTGTGATGTATCTTGAATTTCTTCAAGTATTACATTACTCCCACTACTTCCTTTTGCGAGAAACTCTTTCTCCAAAAATATACCATGACGAGCAACAATTATCTTGTTCTCGGACTGATAATAGAAGTAATATCCTTTCGTTTCCTTAGGATACCCTACGAAAAAGCATTTGTCAGCTTTGGTCCAAGTTTGTCAGAAGTCGAACGTTTGACAAATATCTTGCAACCCCAAATTTTAAGATAAGACATATTTGGTACCTTACCAAACCATAACTCATATGGAGTCTTTTCTACGACTTGGATGAAACCCTATTTATTATTAGTGTAGCAGTTTCTAGTGCGTGCCCCCAAAATATTTTTGGGAGTGTGGTATTACTCATCATGGAACGAACCATGTCTAACAGAGTTCGATTCCTCCTCTCAGAAACATCATTCCATTGTGGCGTTCCGGAGGTGTGAGTTGTGAGACTATCCCACATTCTTTTAAGTACATTATAAACTCATAACTTAAGTATTCGCCTTCACGGTCTAGCCGTAAGGCCTTAATACTTTTATTCGATTGATTTTCTACTTCGATCCTGAATTCTTTGAACTTTTCAAATGATTCGGACTTATGTCTCATCAAGTAGACATAACCATATCTACTTTGTAATCATCGATAAACGTGATAAAGTAGCGATCACTTTTTCTTGTACAAGTACTCATTGGTCCGCATACATCCGTGTGTATAAGGGCTAATAAGTCACTTGTCCTTTCGCCCTTCTTGGAGAAAGGCAATTTGGTCATTTTTCACGTAAACAAGATTCACAATATTAAAATTACCAAGAAGTCCAACTTCATGTAACTTTTGATGTGTTTCTCGTTTATATGACCAAGGCGATAATGCCATATGAAAGTCATACTTTCATGAGATGTTTTAGTCGTTTATTGATGTTAAATATAGGTTTGTCTATTTCCGGTATATAAAGATCATTCATCATAAAAGAAGATCCATAATATAACTCATCTTTGTATATAGAACAACCATTGTCCTTTATAATAAAAGAGAAACCATTCATTTCTAAACATGAGATTGAAATGATGTTTACGAAAATACTTGGAACAAAATATACATTTTCAAGTTCCATTATAAACCCACTAGGCAAACACAACTCTATACTTCCGATTACGTTACTGAACTTGTGCATCGTTTCCAACTCGGAGTTGTATTTCCTTATTACGTAGTTTTCTCCTATTCTTTAGTGCCTCTATATTTGAACAAATATGAGCACATGATCCAGTATCCAATACCCAATCATGAATAGAGGTAACAACGTTAACTTCAACAACAAAAATATCTGAGGTTGAATTCTTGAGAACATTTCTTGTCCTCACAACCTCTAGATACTTAGGGCAGTTCCTTTTCCAATGACTCTTGCTTTGACAGCAAAAACAGTCAGATGTAGAAGAGGTTTTTGCCTAGGGAGTGTTCTGATTAGAAACCATTTTCCCTTTGCTCTTGTACTTAAACGCCACTTTGGGAGTCGCTTTGCGTTTCATCTTTTTAATCCTACTTCCACCTGCTTGGATCATGAGGTTAGAAGAACTCTTCTTCATTTCCCCATCAGCGATCCTCAACATTCTTTTGAGCTCCTGCAAGCTCTTGTCCATTCCCAGCATATGATAATTCCAGATGAAATTAAAATAGCTAGGAGGGAAAGAGTTCAAGATAACATCCGTAGCAAACTCTTTGCTCAACGGACTGTTAAGCTTCTCCAACTGCTCAACATCGCTCGTCATACAGAGCATGTGAGTGTCAAGAGAGCTGCCCTCAGTCATCTTATGACTCAGCGGAGATTTAGTCACCTTAAATTTCTTGACCAATAAACTTTGTACATCAAGCTCATCCTTTTTGTGCTTGTTGTACATGGTGACTTCATTTGCTGTGCAGCCTACTGCAGGCTGTGCAGGGATTGGTGTGTTAAGGACGTACTCGAGTTTCTCATGTCTTAGTATGAGCGCACGGAACGTATTAGTAAGAGTTTCTTTAGCCATGTGCTACAACGTAAAATGTAAAGATTTTTAGCTTTGTTCATGTAATGTTTTATTTCAAATAAAACTCCCACTACAAATTTATTCTATTCCCGTTTGTAGTTAGGACCAAGATCCCTATTTTCATTGATAATCAAGTTATCGTTGAATAACTCGTTTATTAATTATCTTAGGTAAGCAACTCTTTGCTAATCACATCTCTATGTGATTCTTGGTTTCGCTAAACATCATATATTTTAACGAAACTTTGCCCCAAGCCCAAAACTCTTTTTTGGAAATCATTGGTAAGTAACCTCACTCTATTTGGTTCGTTATGTCGGACATAACCCTCGAAAACCAAAGGTAAAAGGTGACGCCTCGAGTAGGTCACGTCGCCAATGAACAATGATATGCGAGGACGAGTAGGTAAGGCATATTACTTAATTTTTCGGGTTTAACATCGTAAGCGATCGGTTTGTTAAACGACTTTAAACAGAACTTACGAACACGTAAAAGATGTACGCGCGAAAGACCACGAAAGTTCCTTTTCCGATCTTTCTTTGACACAACCTTCCTTCACGGTTTCTTAAAAATGATAAATCTAATTTACACATTTATAATTAGTCGGTTTATTAAGTGACTTTAAACGAACTTATGAACACGTGAAAAGACGTACGCCGAGAAAGACCATTGAAAGTTCCTTTTCCGGTCTTTCTTTAACATAACATTCTTTCACGGTTCCTTAAAATGATAAATCTAATTTACTCATTTATTATCAAAGCGGTAAATCCAATTTACCGGCTCATACAAACATTTTGTATATATACATGAATCGATCACGTATATAACTACTATATATCCAATAGAAGTAGCTTTGCATCTATGATAAGATACATTTCATATCAAAGCGATAAATCTAATTTACTGCTCATACAAACATTTTGTATATATATACATGAATCGATCACATATATAACTATCGAGTTCTCAATTCTTTATTTTGCAACTACATCTTTGTTCTTTATTTATACCGTAAAAAGCATATAAACATTTTATATGATTTCAAAACGATTAATTCCTTACGGTACGATAAAGTAATTTGATAACGTGACAAAGTTCCTTTTCGGCCGATTATCGGGACACGTAAAAGGGCTCCCGGGAAAGATCGGGGTCACGAGGACCACTTTAAATTCAATCTTTCCTAGACAGAACCATCTCTTTCGGGTGTGGAGATCAACAGCTCTTACTCAGATACTTTATTGCTTTATCACATTCATAGATATACTTCTCATAACCAAAAGTTTTTGAAAAAACAAAAGAGTTACATTTGCCATGCTTCGAAAGCGCAAAAGTAATTTGGTAACGTGACAAAGTTCCTTTTGGGCCAGTTATCAGGACACGTAAAAGGGCATGTCAGAAAGAATACCGAAGGTATCCACTTCCCATCTTTCTTTGACATCACCTTATCTTTTATGTGTGGAGATCAACAGCTCTTACTCAGGTACTTTATTGCTTCATCACATTCTTAGATATACTTTTCATAACCAAATATTTTCGAAAAAGCAAAAGAGTTACATTTGCCATGCTTCGAAAGCGCAAAAGTAATTTGGTAACGTGATAAAGTTCCTTTTGGGCCAGTTATCAGGACACGTAAAAGAGCTTGTCAGAAAGAATACCGAAGGTATCCACTTCCCATCTTTCTTTGACATCACCTTATCTTTTATGTGTGGAGATCAACGACTCTTACTCGGGTACTTTATTGCTTCATCACATTCTTAGATATACTTTAACACAATCGAAAGTTTTCGAAAAGAAAGCGTAAAGAAAGTATAAAGAAAGCTTAAATCTAATTTAACTTTCTTAGTCGACGAAATAGAACCAAGAAAATCCAATTTTATTTGGTTTGGACTTTAAAGTACAAATCTAAGAATTAAACCGATACGGGGTATATGCATCTTATTTGCATAAGATATAACCTTATAGAAAATCAATCGGCGGGAGAGCCTTTGCTGCGATACCCTGTAGGGATTCGGAATGCCCAAATCCCATTAATGCTCAAGCTGCGGAAAGATCGTAGAACAAAAATTTTACTTCTACTTAAGTTAGGGATTAAAGTATGTCGGATAATAGCAGAGAGTTACGGACATTTAATCCTTTACAAAAGACGATAAAATATTATTTTACTTCTAACTTAAGCTTAGGGTTAAAGTGATGTGTCGGATGATTACCGAGAGATACACACCTCTTTAAACCTTTATTGATCTACTCCATGATTGATTTCTAAAATATTAATCTACTTAACAATTAAATAGATTAATATAAGATGTTATACCTCGCTTCCAAATTTCAATTGGAATGAAAATCGGCTTGTCTCGGAGCACCAAACGTCTGATGCCTCTGTAGGTTATCCACCAGGGATCGACCGAGAGAGCGGTTTATTTCTTTTGTCGAAATACGTAAACGCGGTTTTTCACAAAAACACTATTCACCCGAGAAAAAGACGAAATAGTACTATTCACGACTCGATAATTTTTTTCACAAATGTGCGAAATACGCAACTTTCGTAAAAACACTATTCACCGATCCAGTGAATTACGAAACAACCGTATCACGAGAGAGAAAGTAGAACTGATTTGGTGTAATTTTCTCTCTCACCCCACCCCTCTATTTATAGCCAAATTTGGGATTGCAAAATTACCAAAATACCCTTGAGGATGATGTCATGGATGATGTCATATATGATGTCATGGATGATGTCATATATGATGTCATGGATGATGTCATATATGATGTCATGGATGATGTCATATATGATGTCATGGATGATGTCATATATGATGTCATGGATGATGTCATGCATGATGTCATCTAAGGTCCAAATTTACAAGTTTGCCATTGGGCTTTTGGCCAAATTACCGAAATACCCTTGGGCTTTTGGATTTTGGGCTTTTCTGATTTTGGGCTTTTAATTATTAATTAAGGCTTTAATTATTAATGGGCTTTTGGCCCATAATTCAAATCCATAATTAACATTTAAAATCCAAATCAAATATATATATAATTGTCATCTACAATTATATTTTTCTCGATTGTTGTTTAGGCGATTTATACGACGTGTCCAACACGTTATAAATTCAATCGATTTTTGCTTCTTGTCATCTCTATGACAAATATAATTATATCATATATAATTAATTATAACCATCTTATTATTAATTATAAATAATTTATAATTAATCAATAAGATTCTCCGATTAACTCCTATACGGTGTGACCCGACGAGGATCCGTGTTATGTTGGTAAATAGAGTTAAAACCGTTTTAACTTCTATAATCATAGGAGGCATCGGCGAGAATGCACTATGACCATCCAATTACACGGATGATGATGATGTCTTGTACAATATCATGATCCGAAAAACTATTTACTTGTGTTTAATTCTTTTGTCTCATATTTATCGAGATCAGTTTCAAGGTAGGTATGTGTCATCCTTGCAAACTTAATCTTTTCTTGATCCTGAGTAAAATATCAAATATAATTACTCTTGTAATTATACTTTAGCGATAATCTTACTCTATCAAGGGGCCCAAAGATGCTATATAACTCATATAGAAATATGAGGGACAATAGTACTTTTGGCAAACCATCTCTTCCTCCGCATAAGTTATGTATACTTAGAAGAGCTACCTTTATAGCCACCTTTTACGGATAACGTTTGGTAGAAATCACACACATACATATCTTATGTAGGAAAAATGAATACCTCATACTTTAGAATTTAATCTTTGAACGAAAACATTAATGACACGAACACATTTCATTTAATGTTTCATTCGGGTCTATCAAATACGATGTTCCTAGAACATCTATTTATGTGATTAAAATGACAACTCTTTGTCTATGGTCGTAAAACTTGACCATCATTTAATCCACATACTAACCTGATAACGGTTAATTAGTGTTCTTGCTAATTACCTTGGTTAGTGACTTTTAAGAGTATATTCTATATTATGAAGTTTCACAATTCCAGTCATGAACTCAGAATGATTCATAAATTCAATAATACTCAAGGAAACAAAATATCGTTTAAATATCCAATTCATGAACAAAGCTTTATATAACAAATTTATCGTATTATTGACTTCAAGATTATTACAAACTAACATGTGGTATGTAGGACAACTCATCCACAGGCTCCTCGAGAAAGAATACTTATAAAGAATACTCACTGAATCGTTATAACGTTTCTGAAGATCAGTAGACTTGTCAGAAGGTTGGTCAAACAAGTCAAAGTGTTGTAACGGTTCTGTAAATCGTTCAACGTCTCTGTATAACGTTATAACGATTCATCCTATTCATTTTTGAATCATTATAACGTTTCAATATAATTCTAACAAGGGGTATTTTTGGAAATTCAAGACTCTCATTATGAAACGTTATAACGATTTGTGAATCGTTATAACATTTCCAAGCGTAAGAATACTAATTTTCTATTAATGACTTATAAAAGTGATGTTCTTGGTGTAGAACAAATTAATCAAGAAAAATAGTCAACATTCTTAGTAACCCAGAGCACCCTACTACGATCAATAGAGTTGATTCCTTCATTTGCAAATTACAAGAACAAAAGATCTTGACTTAGCCAAATCTATAGACATTCTTGTGCAATCTTCAGTTCTTTACTCTCTTGAGTGTTGTCTCAAATTTTTCTCTTTGAGCCTTAAGTGCTCATTTGTTGTTCTCTCTTTATTACAGTTTTTAGTCTTCTTGCACTTGTTTTATGAAGAAGCTAAAACTTCTATATTGTACCTGAATTTTTGAGTAGTAAAGCGGCATCCCATTTGTGGATGAGACCCCGGAGACGTAGGCATTGTTAAAGTCGAACTCCGTTAATATTTTCTGTGTTCCTTATAATTTATGTGCTTTTGGGTAATAATCATCAACCATTCCTTAAAACATCAGTGGTATCAGAGCATTAGGTCCAAAATTATGGTTTTACCAATCTAAATGGCGCCTAGTAGGCATATTAAGGAACCTCTGATCTTTAGTTCTTCATGCAAGAACTTTTCTTATTAGAAGAAATGCATGATTAATTACCTCAATATTCTTGATGTATGGAACATTGTTGAATATGGATATGAACCAAAATACAATACCACTACTCATAGTTTAACCACCGAATCTCAAATAGACAAAGGTCTAAATCATTATGCGGTAAATGTTATACTTAACTCGGTAAGTGAACCGATAGCTCTAATTTTTGGTAACATGACTAGTGCTATGGACATGTGGCTGGCCTTATTAAATAGGTTTGAAGGTAATACTCAAATCAAAAGAACCAAAATTATGGGTCTTGAAACCAAATTTCAAAATTTCAAAATGGAAGACCATGAATTAATTGAAGAGATGTATAATAGATTGCTATCTATTCAAAATGAGTTTTCAGATTTGGGTGAGTCTCTAACAAATAATAAAGTTGTAGGAAAAATTCTAATGGTGACGCTTCGAAGGCCGAGATGGGAAGCACTAGTCTCCGCTCTAGAGGCTATACAAGGGACAAATGATGCCTTTACGCCGGATGAGTTGTATACTCATCTAAGATGCTTTGAAGATAAATTGAAGCAAGCATGAGATTATCATGTTGAACCAAAATAAGTTATATTCCCAGCTCAAAGCAATGTCAAGCACTTTCACCCATCATCCTCACGCGAAAACTTCATTCAATCACTTTACCATGAAGTATCAAAAGATGCAATGCTCCTCTCAAAGATGTTCCAAGGGATGCTCAACTTTGAAAAGAAATTCAATAAAGAAAGGGAGGAGCATGACAAGAAAGTGATATGCTTTGGATGTCACAAGGAGGGACATATCATACACTCATGTTTTCTACTTTTCCCTCATCTTAAGGGTACCGATGGTACAAGTCATCAAGACCGAAAAGACAAGTTTATCAAAGATGGTTTTAAAGGAAAAAGGAAAGCTAAAGCTATGAATGTCATTTGGGATGTTAATTCGGATGATGATAACAATGATTCCGACAATGAAGCATCTCACTCTCAAGAAGCAAACTTTGCTCTCATGACCATGGTGGAAGATATGTCAAATGGTATGGATGTGAAGACCATCATCATTTCCAAAAACATCACCGATCCCATCACCATTAAGCTTTTGCGCAAGATAGCCGAATCAAAGAGGCACAAAATTCAACAATCCACCATGATGTGTTAACAATCCACCGTTCAAACATCTCTCAAGCAATCATCTTCAGATTTACTAGAAGAAGAAGTTAAGGTGGATCCTTCTACATCAATATTGAAAGTTGTAAATGGACCAACGGTGCCCCTCGCTATAAGCACGACTCTTGAAGAAAAAATGGTATCACTACCCAAGATAAACTATTTTGCAAATCTACCTAGTGATTGTGATGAGTCGGATGATGAGTTTGATTTATGCATGATTTCTTATCCAAGCAATTCTAGTAGTACACATTTGTCTCATACTAGAACCCTTGCACATTTTGAGTCTTCCTCCAACATTCTTAAAGCTAGGATTCTTAAGCTAGAAAAGATGGTAAACATTTATCAATCAAACATGGATGAGTTTGAAAGAACCAAAAATAAATTGTCAAAATGTAAAAAATGAAAATGTTATTTTAAATGTATAAATTCAAACTCTTAAAACTGAAAATAGGGCTCTCAAGACAAGTAGTGATTTGAGAGATATCACAAACTTGGACCTTGAGCTTATATATGGAACAAGACATTTTCATGATAAGTCTGATTTAGGGTATGTTAAAGATCCGATTTTATCAAATTCTAAGTCTAAAAAGAGCCCTACATTAAAATGGAAATAACCTAACAATGTTTTTGCTAAGAATGTCAAACCTAATATAGGTAGAAATGGTAAACCAAACAATCATGCCTATCAATATAGGTATTCCAAAAAGAAAAACATCAAATTTACCTTTAGGCCAAAAGATCATAATAAGATATACCATAGGGGTCCAAATGGTTGGTCTTATGACATTGAAAATAAAAAAGTTTTTCAGAAAATTGAAAAATCAAAGGTTGCATCCCAACAGTCCAAAAAGGTTCAAATAAACATGATTTAAAAAGAAAAAGCAAGCTCATCTAAGTTACCTAAAGCTCAAGAAGTTACCTCACATTTCAAGTCTCATTTTGTGCAAGAAAAAAGTAATATTCCAACAAAGATATTTTGTAACTATTGTTGCAAAATAGGCCGTATTTCATTGGATTGTGATTTTAGGAAAAGAAGCAACAAGAATGTTGTTTGGGTTCCTAAAATCACTACTTAGAGTAAAAATGAGATAATTCTTCCCAAAAATACTACTAGTAAAATATTTATGGGGAGAAATATGTCAAGATATATATTAGTTAATTAGAATTGTTCCTTTTTCTTCTAATGATTAATATATTCTTGTAGGTATGTATGGTCTCTAGTGAAATTGCTTGGATAATAGATAGTGGATGTACTCATCACATGACCGGTAAGAAAATGAATTTCAAAACTTTACAATAAATTGATGGTGGAATAGTCACCTTTGGTGATAATCAAGGTAAAATCATTGGTATAGGATCAATAGGAAATCAATATATAACCATTACCAATGTATATCTTGTAGATGGTCTAAATTTTAATTTACTAAGTGTAAGCAAACTTTGTGACAATGAGTATCATATTACATTTGATTCAAATGCTTATAATCTCATTGATAGTTCTACTAATAAATTTTTATATCAAGGAAAAAGAGATAAGAGCGTGTATTATTTGTATCTAAGTTATTTTGAGTTTGGTGAAATATGTTTGAGTGCCATAACATCTGACTCTTGGTTATGGCATCGTAGATTGAGTCATGTCTCAATGGACTCAATCAAAAAGTTGATAAGTCTTGAATTAGTTAGAGGATTGCCAACAAAAAAGATATGAACTCGAAAGACTATGTGATGCATGCATGCAAGGTAAGCATAAAAGATTAAGTTTCAAAGTCAAAGAAATGGTATCCACTAATTCTCCTTTGGAATTGCTTCATTTAGATTTATTTGACCCAATAACCATTCCAAGTATTTCAAGAAAAAAGTTTGTGCTTGTTATTGTAGATGACTATAGTCGTTTTACTTGGGTTATTTTTCTTGCCTCAAAAGATGAAATATTTGAGCAATTTGTCAATTTTTGTTATAGAGTAGAAAATGAAAAATCCTCTAAAATTAGTACTATCCGTAGTGACCATGGAAAAGAGTTTGAAAATACAAAATTTGATGATTTTTGCAATAAAAGAGGGTATAGGCATGAATACTCCGCTCCACATACTCCTTAACAAAATGAAATTGTAGAGAGGAAAAATCAAACATTGCAAGAACTTGCCCGAACCATGCTTCATGAGTATATTATTCCAATATTTTTGTGGGCCGAGGCGGTTAACACAGCATGTCACGTGGTTAATTGAGTAAGTCTACGTTCAATTATTAAGAAAACACCATATGAGTTATGGATTGGACGCAAACCTAATTTGTCATATTTTAAAGTGTTCGATTCTAAATATTTTGTTTTGAACGAGGCACCAAAAGTTACCAAATTTGATTCAAAATCAATTGAAGGAATATTTGTAGGATATTCCTCCACAAGTAAAGCCTATAAAATCTACATACCGACATCACGGATTGTGGTAGAATCTGTGCATGTCAAATTTGATGAATCTATTGACATTGGGGTTGAGAAGGGTTCATTTATTGTAGGTGATGGAGCTGAAGATATCAATGCATTGAATGACAACCAAATCATAATTGTTGAAGATGAACAAGAACCATCTCAAAATGCCTCAACAATCTTGAATAATGAACAAGTTATAAAAATGGATCAACAATAAGTGCAAAATGTTTCAACAACTCAAGAGGAAAAAAGTCAAGTTATGCAAGAGGAGTATAATGCATTAAATGATGACATCGGTGTAGAACACATTTTGCCATCTCAAAACTCGAATTATGAAGTTCCAACCAATCTTAGAGAAGTGTCTTCTCTTCCTCTTTCTAGTATAGTTGGTGACCCTAGGGAAGGTGTAAGGACAAGGTAAAAAATGAACAAAATGATTGTCCATTGTGCTTTTATATCTCAACTTGAGCCCTAAAATTTTAAAGATGTCAATAATGATTCATATTGGATTTGTGCTATGCAAGAAGAATTGAATTAATTTGAAAGAAATCAAGTATGAGAACTTGTTCCAAGACCAAACAATAGAGTAATTATAGGTACAAAATGGGTATTTAGAAATAAACTTGATGAGAATGAGATAATTGTTAGAAATAAAGATAGGTTAGTTGTCCAAGGATATACCCAACAAGCCGGTATTGACTTTGAAGAAACATTTGCACCGGTTGCACATCTTGAATCTATTAGAATGTTTTTGGCATATGCATCACACAAAGGTTTTATATTATATCAAATGGATGTTAAAAATGTATTTCTTAATGAATTCTTAGATGAAGAGGTGTATGTTCAACAACCACCGGGGTTTATTAACTAAATTTATCCCAATAATGTTTGTAGACTCACAAAAGCTTTTATATGATCTTAAACAAGCTCCTAGAGCTTGGTATGGAAGACTTAGCGTCAAAATGACACTACTCTCTTTACTAAAAAGAAAGATAATGATTTTTTATTAGTACAAGTTTATGTTGATGATATCATATTTGGCTCTACTAATCCGGTACTTGCCAAGGAGTTTTCTTCTTTAATGGGCAGTGAATTTGAGATGTCAATGATGGGAGAACTTACATTTTTCTTGGGACTTCAAATTAAATAAATGAAGGATGACATCTTCATTAGTCAAACTAAATATGCTAAGGAGTTGGTCGATAGAGATTGAATTGAACGGAGACTCAATTTCAGCCGCAAGCGCACGACCTAGTCAAGTAGTAGTCGGAGTGTCGAACCACAAGGACAAGGGTGAATTAACGGTTCTCACAAGTTTCACTAATCTAGACAATCGAACGAGAGTTTTGTATTAAACTAAGAGTGCATAAATCTAACAACAACGACTGAAAAAATTATCAAATAGAGGATTCTAGGGGCTTTCGGCTTCACTCTCACTCGTTTGGTCAATTCACTCTATTTGATCTTTTAATATGTTCTAGTGTTTGTCGGGGATTCAATCTCAGATTTAGTACCAAATTTACACTTTTGTGGCTTGATACCGTAACTAAACAATTCAGGTTTCACGATTAAGTACCTCACCTTACAAGTCTAAACCCATTAAGATCAGTGAATCACTTTGGCATAACCTAAATTTTGTACTTCGCCTTTCGGTACCTCACACAATTTCTAGGGTTTCCTCGGTTTTTCCCTTAGGTAATAAGTTTCACGATTAAGTACTTGGCCTATGAACTAAATCACTATTTTGGGTCAGAAGATTCAGTTCCACCTTTCGGTTTTCGCTTTCACTTCTAGGGCAACATGCAGTTGATTAAAACTAAACATTCAATTTAGACAAAACAACAATCACAAATAATAAGAACTAAAAGATCAACACACGAGTAAAATTAAATCATTCGAGTTATCGAGTTTACACCTAGACCCCTAGAAGGGTGTCTAGCCACAAATCATGTCAAAGATTGCACATAGATTCATGTTTAAACAACAACACAATATGAGAAAAGAGTAAAGAAAATAATACACCAAAAAGATCTACGATTTCTCGCCCGGTTCTTGAATTCTCCTTCAAATCCTTCTTCAATGGTGTTATTCCTCTTCTTTCTTGCTTAGGATCTATTATCTAGTCAATTGAGAGATGTCCTGGACGAATGGGTGTTAAAATATCTTAATTCCAATGAGAAAATAGCTTTAAAACTGCAAGTTCGCGCTTCCAGCCCTGAAAATTACGGTCTGATATTTTTGCACTTTCTTATCAGAGCGAACCAGAGAGCAAATCTCATAATTACGGTCCGCAATTTGATGAATACGGTCTGCAAATTTTGTCCAGAAGTGTTTTTCACTTGATTTCTTCGTGTAGGTTCGATTCTGTTAGTTTGTAATAATCTTGAAGTCAATAATACGATAAATTGGTTATATAAAGCTTTGTTCATGAATTGGATATTTAAACGATATTTTGTTTCCTTGAGTATTATTGAATTTATGAATCATTCCGAGTTCATGACCTAATTATGAAACTTCATAATATAGAATATACTCTTAAAAGTCACTAACCAAGGTAATTAGCAGGAATACTAATTAACCGTTATCAGGTTAGTATGTGGATTAAATGATGGTCAAGTTTTACAGACCATAGACAAAGAGTTGTCATTTTAATCACATAGATAGATGTTTTAGGAACATCGTATTTGATAGATCCCGAATGAAACATTAAATGGAATTGTGTTCGTGTCATTAATGTTTTCGTTCAGTATTAAATTCTAAAGTATGAGGTATTCATCTTTCCTACATAAGATATGTATGTGTGTGATTTCTACCAAACGTTATCCGTAAAGGTGGCTATAAAGGTAGCTCTTCGGTATACATAACTTATGCGGAGGAAGAGATGGTTTGCCAAAAGTACTATTGTCCCTCATATTTCTATACGAGTTATAGCATCACTGGGCCCCTTGATAGAGTAAGATTATCTGTTAGTAATATAATTACAAGAGTAATTATATTTGATAATTTACTCAGGATCAAGAAAAGATTAAGTTTGCAAGGATGACACATACCTATCTTGAAACTGATCTGATAGCTATGAGACAAAAGAATTAAACACAAGTAAATAGTTTACTGGATCATGATATTGTACAGTACATCATCATATGTGTAATTGGATGGTTATAGTGCATTCTGCCAGATGTCTCCTATGATTATAGAAGTTAAAACGGTTTTAACTCTATTTACCAACATAATACGGATCCTGTCGGGTCACACCGTATAGGAGTTAATCGGAGAATCTTATTGATTAATTATAAATTATTTATAATTAATAATAAGATGGTTATAATTAATTATATATGATATAATTATATTTATCATAGATATGACAAGAAGCAAAAAATCGATTGAATTTATAACGTGTTGGACACGTCGTATAAATTCGCCGAAACAACAACCGAGAAAAATATAATTGTAGATGACAATTATATATATTTGATTTGGATTTTAAATGTTAATTATGGATTTGAATTATGGGCCAAAGCCCATTTATAATTAAAGCCTTAATTAATAATTAAAAGCCCAAAATCAGAAAAACCCCCAAAAACCCAAAATTCAAAAAATCCAAAATCAGAAAAGCCCAAAAAGGCCCATGAAAAGCTGATGCCGACCTTCAATGGTATTTTGGTAATTTGGCCAAAAGCCCAAGGGTATTTCGGTAATTTGGCCAAAAAGCCCAATGGCGTTTTGGTAAATTGGATGAACTTTAAGGGTATTTTAGTCTTTTCACATTGGAACCTCCCTACTATTCATGAGGGTATTTTGGTAATTTGTCAATCTCATATTTTCTATAAATAGGGGTAGGGTGAGAGAGAAAGCCACACCAAATCAGTTCTACTTTCTCTCTCTCGGTATACGGTTGTTTCAGAATTCACGGGATCGGTGAATAGTGTTTTTACGAAAGTTGCGGTATTTCTGCATATTTGTGAAACAGAATTACTGCGAGTCGTGAATAGTACTATTTTGTCTTTTTCTCGGGTGAATAGTGTTTTTGCGAGAAACCACGGTTTACGGTATATCTGGCAAAAGAAATAAGCCGCTCTCTGGTCAGTCCTCGTGGATAACCTACAGAGGCATCAAACGTTTGGTGCTCCGAGACAAGCCGATTTTCATTCCAATTGAAATTTGGAAGCGAGGTGTAACATCTTATATTAATCTATTTAATTGTTAAGTAGATTAATGTTTTAGAAATCAATCATGGAGTAGATCAATAAAGGTTTTAAAGAGGTGTGTATCTCTCGGTAATCATCCGACATACCACTTTAACCCTAAGCTTAAGTTAGAAGTAAAATAATATTTTACCGTCTTTTGTAAAGGATTAAATGTCTGTATCTCTCGGTAATTATCCGACATACTTTAATCCCTAACTTAAGTAGAAGTAAAATTTTTGTTCTACGGTCTTTCCGCAGTTTGAGCATTAATGAGATTTGGGCATTCTAAAACCCAATAGATTCATCTCGTTCCAAGCATCATTTCTCATGTTGACATCCTTGTTTACATTCCATAACCTGCAAAACAATAAGAAATGCAGCAGTATCTCGAACTCGACATAAAAACTGAATAAATTCTTAACAATTAACATAAAATGCATAGTTTTTGAGACAAAACCCTAATTGAATATAATATATAAATTAGAGGCGGTGTTGAGTTCTTTTGTCCGTCAAGGGTGAAGGTACCTTTCTCTCCCAACACTGAGATGTAAGAGCAGTCGCAGCTCAACGTTGTTGAGTGGCTGATCGGGGACTAGGGGGAACTAGAGAGTGAAATCGGCGCTGGTAGAGTCACGGAGAGAGCTCGAAGAGAGGAGAAATCTAGAAAGAGGAGTCACATGCATCTCAGAGAGCAAAGAGAGTAGAGGAGAAATTGAGAAAGAGAGAGCGACGATTGGAGATTTGTAAAAGAGATTTAGGGATAGAGTCGGCTGGGTGTAGGACAAAAAATTCTTTTATATAGATGATATATGAGCGAGCCACGAGCCGAGTTAACATGAACTCAAGATCAGCTCATTTCTCAATCGAACCAGAGTAGCTTGAGTACGAGTTGAGTCCGAGCCGAACCACGAGCCCAAACTTTTTTGTGCAGTTCCACTAGTTCTCTTCTATTTCTATATTAGATTTAGACACGATAACCACAACAAAGCCAGTAATAAATTAATGAAGATAGAAGGTATCATGTATAGTTCGACGATAAATATTTGTGTTATAATAGTTTTTTGATTGAAAAATGAGACTCGATTCTTCTTCAAAATTTGCATTGAAGTAATTAAGTCCTGAGTTGTGTTACTATACTTCGCGAAACAGTTTGGCTGTTAGTATTTCAGACTCAAATCTATAATTTTAAATCAGAAATGAACATCTAAACCGTTCAATTCAATCTCCGTATCAAAATGTGTTAACAAATCAAATTTTATATCTTTTTAAAAATTTTGCTATATTTTTTGATAGGAAGAAAATCTTAGATGAAGTCATTTTCTTCCATCAAAAAAAGTAGAAAATAAATTCTAAAAAATATAAAATATGATTTGCTAATACATTTTGAAATGAAAATTAGATCAAACGATTTGAAATGTTCAATTCTGATTTAAAATTATAAATTTAAATCTAAAATATCACCCTTAAATTATAAATTTGAGTCTGAAATATCACTCCTACGATGCTTTGCAAAACACAATTACACAACTCATTAAGTCTTCATATATTTTTTGAATTGAAGTCTCATCTTATTTGGTTCTAACTTCTAACTAGTATCTGGTGAGTCGTTTAAACAATATTGGATCGTACTTTACTTTCGAATAAAATCAATTTGATTCCAATTTTTTTGAGCGAGAAATACAGTAAAAAGGATTGGACTACATTTTTTTTTGATGAAAGATTGGACTACATTTTTTTTTATGAAAGATTGGACTCTACAGTTGAGAGCAGTGGAGAAATATTTTCTAAAATTAGGAATGGCACGCCAACAAACTTTGAAATTACATTTTGCTCCTCTTCTCAACTTTTTGGATTTTTCGCCTCCATAAATACGCTATCCCGATCTTTTTTTCCTAGCCGCCTCTCTTTCTCCCTCTTCCCGAACTTCCCACCTCTTCCTCTCTAGGGTTAGGGTTTCCTGTCCTCTCCTCCCTCGTCGACCCGTTCTCTCTCCTTTCCATCTCTCGGATCAAGATGATGCAACAAGGAGCTGGAGGAATGTCACAGGCACCCTCCGCTGGTCCGGCGCCGCCTCAAGGAGTGGCGCCGCCGCAGTGGGGCGCAATTCCTCCGCCGATGCCGACGCAATACCAACAACCGAATCCTCAGGCGATGTGGGGCCAGCAACCATCTCAGATCCCCCCTTCTCTATCTCAGCAGTACGGCGTGGCGGTGCCTATGCAATCTGCAGGCGCTCCGTCTGGTGGGCCTGACGAGGTTAGGACCCTCTGGATTGGAGATCTCCAGTACTGGATGGACGATAATTACATCTACGGTTGCTTTGCGCAAACTGGCGAGGTATGAAAAGCGATCTTACTTCCGTTGGATTATTTATTAATTTTCTGCGCTTCATTGTATGTATTCTTTAAAATCTTAGATATCTTGTTAGATTAAATTTGTCGTCAATCCTACCTTCTATTTATTTGGATCGTATCTAGCAGCACATATTGAACTGAAATTTGCAGAGGCGTTGTGATATAATTAAGCGCTTTCTCAAATTGTACCAGTATATACATGCCTTATATGATGACAAGTCATGGCGTTTTTTGCTGCTAGATCTTTAACTAAAGTGCTCTAAAGTCTTTATAACTCGACATTAATCATTCTTCAACTGGAAAAAAGATCAGAACACTCCTGTTGCCTCACTGCCCAGAAAATAAGAATCGCAAACAAGCAAAATTAATGGAAAATATACTGCTTGAATTATATTTGCACCTCTAATGATTTGTTATCATAAACTGCAGCTTCAGTCTGTTAAACTAATCCGTGACAAGACAACGGGTCAACTTCAGGGTTATGGGTTTATTGAATTTGCAACCAGGGCCACGGCAGAACGAGTCCTGCAGTCATATAATGGTCAAATCATGCCCAACACAGAGTTGCCCTTCAGACTCAATTGGGCATCAGCTGGTGAGAAGCGAGATGACACAGCAGATTATACCATATTTGTTGGTGATCTGGCGCCTGATGTTACTGATTATATGCTTCAAGAGGCATTTAAAGCCAACTATCCCTCTGTTAGAGGTGCCAAGGTTGTCACCGACAAGTTAACTAATCGGTCAAAGGGTTATGGGTTTGTCAGATTTGGTGATGCTACTGAACAGACTCGAGCCATGACTGAGATGAATGGCATGTTTTTATCCACTAGACCTATGCGGATAGGTCCTGCCACAAATAAGAAATCATTGGGCCTTTCTAAAGGTATGGTATAGATCATTAATCTGTATAAATTGATTGTATGTGATTTTTTTTTGCTAAATGGTACTTTTTGATGTGGTTATCTAATTTTGTTAGCATGAAACCTGTTCTCTGCTTGGTTAGCATATATTTACGGGTCAATTTGAAGATTTGCGGCATTCATTCATTCATTCAATTCCTGTACAAGTCAATTTCCTTCGTTTTGGATTAGTTTGAAATATATGGTTGAAATAAATAAAGCTTATAAGGGATTATAATGTTGTATGGGAGCAGGAGGCCAAGAGGCTCTCTTTTAATGAATGAGGAGCCTTCTAAGGAAACTTGACTTCAGCTGAGATGCATATCACCATTTGTAATGCGTGGCCCGGTTAGGTCAGTTGTTATGTTTGTAACATTTGGCCTTTCACTTTCTTTTCGATTCCAGTACTTTCTCATTTAATTTCTTTTACTTTAGTATCCTTCTATTTAAGATTACAATTTTCATTCATCATCTTAGATAAGCAGTTGTTTAACATTTATTTATTTTTCCTGAACCCTACTATAAAATTCTCATATCATTCCAGTGTTATTTCGAGATATCTTGAGCAAATGTTCGTTCTATATATTTGAATAGTTCTGTTTATTATCGGGTTGATTATGGACTAAATGGTAGAAGGTAGTTTCTAATTTATCTTTTTTGTTTGTGTTATATTCCTTTCTTTATTCCAGTAAGTTTTATCATTTCAGAGCATTCCATCTGAACTCGTTCCATTTATTTATGTCATTGTCAATCATATAGTTTCCAGAAGTCTCTGAATTTGATTGGAAGTTTTAATATCGACCCTTTTCTTGAGAAAAGGTGTACAAATAGGATTGGCGTTATTTATGTTTCTCATTGCATATCTTTTGCTGCCTTCATACTAGGTGTAAGTACAGTAAGAGAACTGTGTCAACGTTGACGATATACCATTACTATAATTTGAACTGTTGTTGATGCAATGATATACTATAATTGTTGTTCGAGCTATTGTACTGCGGTTATTTGGCAACAGGAGTGCTCATTTTTTGTTGAAGACAATTATCTACCTATTCATAAAATAGGTTTGAATGCGATGTGCTGTTTTGTGGTAAGGTATAAACTTAATGTGAGGTAACTGTAATCTTAATTAAATGTTATGTGATGGAGAATGTATTGCAACTTTTGCACAGAGATTAAGAAAAAAATGCCTTAATTCATTTTCATGCTAACAAGTTCCATCGCTGCGCGCCTCAATCCCTTCCTTTCAGAACTTCATAGTGCGGTGCATGCTCTCTGCTAATCTAAATTTTAGTAATCCAAATAACCTGTTCTCTTAAGTAAGGGGAGCCCACATTCCTGAAAGAATGTTTCTTGTCTAACTGTGGCAATCACTAATGTGTGTTCATCACATTTTATGTATTTTTTTTTCAGATGGAACTGCTACACCTCAGACTCCAACTGATCCAACGAACACAACAGTGTGTGATTATTTCTTTATGTAATTTTCCAATCTATCCATGTGATATTAATGACATATCTGCTGATAAAATGATGCTTTTGTGTAATTGCAGTTATTCGTAGGCGGGATAGACATGAATATAAATGACGAGCATCTTAGGCAAGTATTCAGCACATATGGTGAGCTAGTCAGTGTTAAGATTCCCGCAGGAAAAAAATGCGCCTTCGTTCAGTTTGCCAATAGGTTTGTTACTTATCTTAGTGATGCTTTTGTGTAATTCCAGTTATTTGTAGGTGGGATAAACATGAATATAAATGAAGAGCATCTTAGGCAAGTATTCAGCATGTATGGTGAGCTTGCACTTAGAAAAATGTTTGGTTTGTTTTGTTATTGGGTTCAGGGCATGTGCAGAGGAAGCCCTTCTGATGCTTCAGGGAACAAGCATAGGAGGCCAGAGCATTCGTCTTTCCTGGGGCCGCTCTCCGACCACCAAGCAGGTATAACATTTGTTTTTTTTCAGGGTAAATATCATCTCTTCCATCCCTATGTCAGTTGAAGCTGCACCCACTAAATGTCCAAAATTATCTGTCCCCGTGGATTGCAGTCCGTCAAAAAATATTTTTTTTTTGTTTTTTTTGGGGAGGTTTAAGCCTGGTTTGTTTTTACCTATGAGACATGTAGTGGTTTACATCAAGGAATGGTTTGCATTACATTGTTTGAATCTGTAAAACACCTTTTTGTTACTGCATGGCAAATGTAAACTTATTTGTTTTCGAAAATTGACAGCCACAACAGGACACAAGCTCATGGGCTGGGGCATATTATGGAGGCTATGGCCAGGGTTATGAAGCCTATGGCTACTCACAAGCACCGCAAGATCCTAGCATGTATGCTGCCTATGGTGGCGGTGCATATCCTGGTTATGCTGGCTATGGCCAACAGCAGCAGCAGCCGCAGCAACCACAGCAGGTAAGATATAATCCTTATTATGCATGCTTGGCATAATATATATGATTAATCATTGCCATCCAAAATTGTTAAATGAAATCAACTGCAATTGGATGGGATTGGTATGACAACAAGCCAACAACACAGACAAAAACACAGAAAGAGAACTAATGATGGTGTTAGATTTTTGGAAAGTCATCTGCACATTTTTTTTTTTTTTTTTTGTACGATGGTGGTAGCAATTAATTCCTTAAAGAGGTATTCCAAAAAAAAAATAGGAGGATGCTTGGTTATAGAAGGGACCGGGATGATACTTCTATGAAATAATATGGCCAGATCTGTATTTTGGACAAAATCCATTCTCATACTTTCTTTTTTCAACAGTGATTTCATTCTGCTGCTGAAGCTGAAAAAGGAGTTAATTGATGATGATCATATGTCATTTGTAATCCTCTGTCTCTCTATATAGAGTTCTGTGTTACTATTAGCTCGATTAGATATGTTTTGGGTTGTGGTTGCTGTGGGATGTCATGTGTCTTTTCTCCTTTAGTTATCATTCGAGTGTGTTTCATTTTAAGTCGGATGATTCATTAGGTGTTGCGTGCTTGGGACATGCCTGTGTCATTTATGGTGAGGCCCGTTGCTGATGTGTGGGGGTTTTAATATTTCTTTGCGACCTGTTTAAATTGCTTTCAATATGATCTATACTCCGCTGTTGACAGAGGTTATAATTGTTGTTTGTGCTGCTGTCTTTTCCTTTTCCTTTTCCTTTTCATTTTTTTTTTTAAAAAAAAGGAAAATTCACCTTTTGTCCTTGGAAGTCTTAAAGAAAGAACTAAATTTGTTCTTGAACTTTTATTTGCATCAAATTATTTCTTGAGCTTATTAAAGAACACTATCAGCTGTTGTACGTAAAAAAATTAGTCGGTTTTTAATCTCAAACTACATCAAATTGGTCTTTTGTTTTTATATTAAAAATAATTTTGTCCATAATTTGTTCGTGCGATACCAAATATTTTTTTATTTTTCTTAAAAAATATTTTTGATGTTTATTTTAATTAGATTTTGGAAAAATAACAAGTTTGAATAAAAATTTCAATGACTAATTTGATTCTTTTTCAGAAAAAAGTTCAGGATCAAATTAGTTTTATGCTAAAAATAAAAATAAAAAATCATTTTGGCGTAGCTTTAAGCGATAGGACAGATTCAGCTCTTTTTTTGAAGTTCTAAATTTCTAATATTAACATGGTGTTTCCACAAAAAAAAAATTGAGGATCGTTTTGAGACCAACTTGGATTTTTAAGAAAGTTCATAATCAAAATGTGAACTCTACCTTATAGTTTTTAATTTAGATTGTTTCAAGGTGAGGGGGACGCCAAAATGAAAATTTTAAACAGCAACTTCTTATTTATTTCATTATTTGTCACCACGCTTTTTGCAACACTAACGGGCAATTCTTCCAGTTCAGAAGCGTGTGTTTGTGAAGATTAACACATTTTGTGTTGTTTGGCAATAACTAATAACAATACTTGTAACGGCATGATACGTCTGTATGGGCTTGCCATGTGTCTATATGTATTTTTCTTACTTCTTTTTTTTTAATATAAATTTTTAATTGCTAAAGACATTCGGAAGTAGAAAAAGTTAAAATGATTTTTTTTTTTATAAATTGGGACAAAGCATATTTAATTGAAAGAAACCATTCCCTACAAAAATATATTTCAAATAAAAAAGAAATAGAATATATCTAAACTCGTGTACGGGAGTGTTTGGCACTCAATGGAATAGCAAAAAGTCGGAATAGAATAGCTATTCCGACAAATTAATTTGCCAAACGAATTTTAGACTAAGTAGAAGAGTGCGGAATAGTGCTAATCTGGTATACCAAGTTATAGGTGGAATACCGGATTAGCTCTCGTCGGAATAGCGATTATTGTTTGATTATATTATTTTATATTATTATATTATGATTATGATTAAGATTTTATTATTATTATATTATTATTTTTTATATTTATGATTATAATTTATTATTATATTAATATTATGATTATTATTTATTATTATTATTATCATTATATTATTATTATTAAATTATTATTATCATTATTGTTATTATATTATCGTTACCATTAGTATTATTATATTATTTATTATTATTATAAATATAATTTTAATATTATATTATTATATTATGAATATAAATATATTTATTTTATTATTATATTATTATGATCAAGATTATTTATTATTATATTATTATATCATGATGATTATAATTATTATTATTACTTATTATTATTTTATTATGTTGTGTTATATTATTATATGTTGATTATAGTGATGATTAATTTATTATTATATTATTATAATTATAATTATTTATAATTATTTTTATGATTATGATTATTTTTTATTATTTTATTATGTTGTATTATATTATTATATGTTGATTATATTTATGATTAATTTATTATTATATTATTATAATTATTTTTAATTATTTTTATGATTATGATTATATTTTTATTATTATATTATTATGATTATGATTAAGGTTATATTATTATGATTATGACTATATTTATTATTATCATGATTATGATTATTATATCATGATTATATTATTAAAATTATGATTACTTATTATTATTATATTATTATAATTATGATTGTAATTATAATTTTTATTATTATATTACTATATTATGATTATGTTTATATTTTTATTATATTACTATGATAATATTATTATTTATTATAATTATTTTTTATTACTTTATTATTATTATTATCTTACTATTATGATTATTTTTTACTATTATTATTATCATCATCATTATTAGTATCATAATTATTCATATTTTAACTATTCTGAGTAACAACTGTCAAACGATATTTTCGCTCTTCCGAATAGTTAAGAATACTACTCTTCTACCACTCTTCCAAAAAATTACTATTCTATCACTCTTCCAAAATTACCACTCTTCCAAATCTGTTCCTTGATTTGCCAAACGGACCGTAGTGTATGTATTTCGACATGTTTGCACGTATTACTTAGTACACACTTGAACGTGCATTGTCATGTGGTGGCGTGTCCATAACCAAGGTTATGATAAGGAATTAAGGATTAAGGAAAGAAGCGATCACACCAGAGTATCTAATCATCCACAGCACTCGATATGTAGGTGTAAATAATTAATATTATAAATCTCGCATGTTCTTATTATGGAGGCAGCAGGCACGCCACTTCCAAAGAAAGAAGTAGCACATTGTTACAGCTCAGCACTAACATGTTCCCCTGAAAAGCATGATGCATTGATGCTGGCTCGGCACAAACATTAGAAGACAAAGATGAGAATCCACGCTGGTATGGCAACAAATCATAATTTGGACCGTCCTGAGAAATAAAACCAGCTGGTTTTGGTACTTGGTTCTCAGCATCTGTTACATTACATGATTACATCTGTAGATACGCTTATCCCAATAAAGTAAACTACTTGACTTGAGCATAAGAATTAAGAAATGATAAAGTTACACACCGGACTTGTGGACCAGACTGTAAATAATTTCCAAAAGAAAAAGAAAATGAAATGACAGACCTTTACACGTCTGATTAACAGATGAGAATAAATAAGATCAACGAGGATGATTGATCATTGATGCAATATCCATTCATCAAACTCAAGAGGTCATACATGTTTATGAGGAGATCCAATGTCAAACGTGCCAACTTCTAATGCTAAATCTACATGAATGATATTTAGTTTTAAATAATATTTTTAGATTTTGAATAACAAAATTAATTAATTTGATAAACAGTATGCCATATCATAAATTATGAAAAGAAAAAAATAATAATTTCATGTTCATCTTGCTGCACAACGAGAGCTATCAAAATCAATGGTCCAAATTTAACTTATTCTCTTTTGATGCATGTCAACTTAAAGCTGAACTCATGCAATATTTCACATACTTGTAATTCAATAATTATGTTATAATGAAATAAAGCTCAAATCTACAAATTTAGCCAATAATAATAAAAACGGGAAGTGGGTACAATTTGACATCAATAACTATTATGATACGGTTGTTTGCCGGCTTCACCCAGATAAAAATATTAATTGAAAAAAAAAATCTAAAATATATAATTCCGTAAAATAAAATTTATATATAATAGATAATTTTTAAATATTTAAAGGTATGTATAAAAAATAAAAATGACGTATAAAATAATGATAGTAAAATTAGTAATGCAATATGAAGTACAAAAGAATATAAAAATGCTAATACGCATTTCTTTTTTGTTTCTCAGAGTGTAAGAAGCATTATTGTTTTTCTAAATCGAAGAACTAATTTATCTAAAAAGAAGTTCAAAACTTACTTTGTTCTTTTTAAAAAAGTTGAAAAATGGGGAAATTTTTTTGGTACTGATATTGTAAAAATCGCAATTTAGAAAAAAGAAAGAAAGAAAGAACCCAACCATAAATTTTTGACAAAAAATATCTATCAAAAAGTAAAGAAAATAAAATTTGTTTTATAGGAAATAGGTGTACGGTGTACCGCTTGAATAATTACGACGAATTTGTTCCTCTCTCGGTCTTTGAATCAGTATAATTCTTAATTTACTTGAGTGTCGATTTAAGCTGAAAAACAGGAAAATGATATATATATATATATATATATTCATTTTTTTTTTCAAATACCCAAAAGAAAAAAATTTATACGATGAATCACTGCATTATTTGATCCCTCAACTTGTTAATTAACTAATTCGCGATCCATTCAATGCAGGCCAGCACACAACTGGAAGAAAAGCCACCGTTAGATTCAAATCCGACCATCCCGATCAATTAAGCAACCATCAATTTTAACGGATTACAGGACATGAGGAGAAAGAAACAGTAAAGGATTTTTTTTTCTTAAAGACTTTGAACAGTAATTTATTTTCATCAAGAGCCACATTCTAAACTTATTTTCACAAAGAGCCATGGAAAAGATGTAACTCGGGTTCACGCCATTCAAATTGTATTTTTCATGCCCGATAACTGATCGTGTTTAACCAGTATTGAAGGGCGCAAGCCCAGCTCACGCCCTTCAGTTCATACTTGAAGGACGCAAGTCTGGATCACGCTCTTCAATTGAGTTAGCAGATAGATATTTTCGTGAGGTTTCCGGATTGTATTTAAACGTCCCGATCAGAGTTTTCTATAAAAAGTTATAACTGTTTAAAAAACAAATTTTCAGCTCATCAGCACACATTTAGAAATTTTTCAGCCCACTACTCATTATATATAACAAATAATTAAAATTATATTTATATTTTAATTATAAATTTAAATATAATTTTAGTTATTTATATATATAAATAGTTAATTATATTTAAATATAATCCAATTAGCTATTAATTATATTTACATTTACATTTCATTACTAATAAATTATAATTTTAATCGTTTATATATATAAATAACTAAACTTATATTTAATTTTTAATTAAAAATATAAATATAATTATAAATATAATTTTAATTAATTTTAACTATTTTTATATATAAATAATTAAAGTTATATTTAAATTTTAATAAAAAATATAAATATAATTTTATTTATTTGTTATATATATAGTGAGTAGTGGGCTGACGAATTTTTAAATCTGTGTTGATGAGTTGAAAAAAATCTGATATTTAAACTGTTATAACTTTTAAAAGTGAACTCCGATTGGGACGTTTAAATATAATTCGGAAACCTCGCAAAAAGATTTATCTTCTAGCTGAATTGAAAGGCGTGAGCCGAACTTTCGCTTTCAAGTATGAACTAAAGGGTGTGATTTGGATTTACTCTCTTCAATACTAGTTAAATGTGATCGAGTATAAAAAAATATATTTGAAGAGCGTAAATCTGTGTTGCGCTCTTACTATGTGAAAATAAATTCAAAACGTAACCTTTATAAAAATAAATTAGTGTTAAAAACTCTTTAAAAAAAACTCCAACAGTAAACGGCGCCACCCTGTGAGCGAGGAAAAAAAGCGGACACATTGTTTCCATTGCATTTTCTCCTCCTCGCGAATGGCTCGCACGACCAGCGCTAAAAAAATAGAAGAGAAGGGTTCCCGAGCCGCCATGTCTAAGAGAGAGAGCTCGACCCAGTCCTCAATAGCTGATACTAAAACGCAAGAAACACTTGGCGAGGCGCTTCTGTTTGCGATGCTGTGTATTGTGGGGGTCCCAGTGGAAGTACAAGTTAAGGATGGATCTGTCTACTCCGGCATCTTCCACTCCGCCAATTTATCTCAGGGTCAGGGGTTTTGCTATTTCTCAATTGAGCTTTCTTATTGTTTTTTCTTAGATCCGGCCATGAAGATACCCACTTGGTTGGTCGACATAAATTTTTTCAGTGATTTCATGATTTTTCGAATGTTTGGATATGCTGATTTGTTTTTCAGAAATTGAACCTGTATTACTTATAAAATCGCCATTTTATGATATGATTTGAACCAGTTCGATGAAACCTAATGATTTTTATTGAATGATGATTGCAAATTTCATGCCATGGATCGGGTTTGTGGTCCACTAAGATGCTGTTCGGAAGGAACTTAGTGTTTCCGAGCTCTATTTCATTATGAGCTTCAAACCATGCTGGAAAATAAAATAAACTGACAATATTACAAAGCTCGTTTGTTAATCACCAGCACAATTTTGTTAGGAGATGTTATAGCAGTGCTGAGATACAATATTGTAAACATGAAATATTGCATTGAGGATGCAGTTGAGTAAAAAAAGTGAATGACAAATTGGAGCATTCTGTGCCAAAAGTGAAGAGCTATCAGTGAATTAACTTTTGTTTTGGGTTTTGAAGATTTAACATTGAACGACAAATTGGAACATTCTGTGCCAAAAGTGAAGAGCTCTAATTTTTGTACAAGTTCAACTGAGGGATAAATGTTAAGAAGTAAAAACCAACAAGTTTGGGGCATTGATTTTTTGACCTCTTGATTTTTTGTGAAAATGAAATCTGATCCTATGATCACTGATACAGATGCACGTCTGCAAAATAGAACAAGATTCATGGTTTAAATTTGTCATTTTGAATCTGGCTTGTGAAGTATTAATCCAAAATGAAAGTGAATTCGCAAAAAGCTTGTGAAGCTGAATTTATATCGGCACACCTATAATTATATGATTTGCTATAATTATCCTCATGTGAGTTCTTTATTCTTTTCTATTCTAAATATAAGAAACCAATGTACTTAATGGTTGTGCTTGTGGATATGTGATCAATAGGTGTGGTGTTGAAAAAAGCAAGAAAGATTGGCGAAGGGAAGCATGGTGGAAATGTACCTTTAGGGTTATTTCTAGATACACTTGTGATCCTTTCTCAAGATTTTGTTCAACTACTTGTAAAGGTATGCACCTTCTTTGTTTTTGTTTGAAATGCATATGTAATATAGAATTGCCTTATGACAAGTGCCTTCTTTTTTCCCTCTTTCTGTAAACTGTTGGGAAGGGAAGCATGGTGGAAATGTGCCTTATTTTGTTTCCTCTTTCTGTAAACTGTTGGGATAGATTCATTTTGACTTAACCTATGAATTTGATGCCGATAAAGCCAAAAAAGATAAGAAATAATGGGGATAAACAAGATCTGTCAATTTTTAAATTGTACTTTATTTGTACTGCATGGTACATGCAAGTATGAGACCTGAATAGTACCTTGATTGTGTTTGGTTTATTTTTTAATACCTCTCTAAGATTTACTCCGGAATACATTGGTATTGACATGATTGATGATATAAAGGCAGATTGCACCAAGACCAGGTGTTTTGCTTCCTTGATGGACCTTGTAATCTTAGAAACTAGCGAGCCAAGGAAACATGGCCAGTTGCACTTCTTGAAGTTTGTTTATTTGCTTATTCCTCTTGATACATGGTTTTGATGGGACAGTTTTCTTTATTTTGAAGGATTTTGCACTCACATCGGAAGGACAAATGGACAGTACTAACATAAAGGAAGGAACTTTAAATAAGAGCTTAGCAAATTCAAATCAAGATGGAAATAAATCTAGCATTTTGAAGGAGAAGGTTTCCAGGTCAGATGTTAAAGTCTCTTCACGCACCGATGCACCATTGATGGATGGAAATGCACAGAACAAAGCTATAGTTAAAGTAAGTTGATCCTTTAGTTGTATATTGATTGGAAACCAACGGGGCTCTTGAAAAGCTCAATGAAGCCATAGAACAGTAAAGTAACGTTATATGATAGCAAAAATAATTTTACTGACTGGCAATAATTGAAATTCTGTGTTTGCTCATCTCTATTCTCTACAATTGTTGATAAGATCAGAAACTATTATTTTCGTGTTACTGATGCTTGAGCATTCCATTATTTTTTTATTTATCTTTTTATTTACAGGAATCAAAGCTCAATCCAAGTGCAAGAGCTTTTTCGCCATCTATTGCAAAACCTAGGCCAGTGACCACAGTCGTGCCACCTATTGCAAACCCATACAATGTACCAAATATAAAAAGTTCTGGTACACCTCCTAATGGAGCATATAACATTGTTCCACACCATCCTTTTGTCTCAGATAAACCTTTGCTGTACAGTAACTTCCACTTCCCTTCTGTCAATGCTGGTGTGGCTCCTGCATATCCCCAGCAGGTACTTGTTTGATTTTTTAAATTTAACAAACTTTACAAATTCTGCTGTTTTACTATGACAAATTATCTTATTTGATATAGATTCTGAGTTGTCAAGCAACAAATTTTTATCCGGTTGGAGTTGCAAATCAGTACCGTCCTGTTCAAATTGCTTCCACTTTTATAAATCCAAATGCTCCAGCTGTAAGTTATTTTTACCTTTACTGATTACTATTTACATTGCTATTAATTTTTATGTATATTAATTTATGAGGGTTCTGCTGTGGATAATTTTTTTTGACAGTTATTGTATTTAGATGAATCACAACCGTTAATCTCAATCTTTTCTTTTCTTTTATAATACAAAATTTTACCCATAGCTGAATTGGCCTTATTTTATTTGCCCCTGATTGTAAATATTTTTGAAGCTGACTCCTGATGAAGAGGGAACTCCTGATTGTAAATATTTTTGAAGCTGCACTCGGGCTTTACTTTCAGTGTTGTATTTTTATTTATTGGAGAAAAATAATGCTGCTGTATGTTTTGATAGGTAATGGCTGCAAGAGCTGGTCCGACTATGTGCATGCATCCTATTCCTCAGGTAATCCCCTAATTGAACATCCTTTTAGTATCCTTTTCTATACTTCATCTAGGCTGATTTATATTCTTTAAATTGAAGGTTGGAATTCAAGGAGCGCCTGTTGTTCCTCAAGCTTGGCCCCATACCATGTTCAACCCATACACACCTAATGCCCCAAGATTCCAAGGTATTATTCTGTTCACATAACCTGTGGAGATTATACATGCAATGTAACATTTGTTCTTTATCAGTTATTGGAAAATTAGCAATTTCCAAAGAAGCTAAAGATACTTTTTTAAAGATTAGGCATAGAGGCCTTTATATATGCAACACAAATTTTATTCTAAAAAAATAGGTAGCTAATGCAGGCCTATTAATAAGGAAAACAAAAACAGTGATATGGAGAAAAGGTCAAGGAAAACAAACCAAGAATAGTGAATACATGCATAGCATCAGTAGCAAGCAGGGGAAATGAATTAACAAATATATTCATTTCACATGATTAATGCTATTCTAATTTTGAATGTTACTCCATTGACTATCTTTAGGGGTTTTAATCAAAACAGGTGGCATTGCAACACCACTGTTTACAAAAGACCAATATATCCCACATTAATGTTTTTCCTTTTTGTTCTACATAGTATATAGTCTTGAACTTATAAAAGTAGATACTAGAAATTTTCCTTAATTTAACGGTAGAGATGTAAAAAAAACTGTTTCTTTCACTTAATTAAGAGAACGTATGATGGTTTTGTTCAGTATTGTAACTTCTATTTCCAAATTATCATTTAAATATGAACTTCAGGTGTACCTCCAGTACGCATGACACCACGTCCTCTATCAAATGTGAGCACACCAATTGTCATACCAGGTCCAATGCCAATTGCACCACCAGCTCTTCAGCCTGTACAACCATATATGATTCCTACTGGTACTAGCATGTATCTGCCAAAGTTTTAAGAATATTTATGAGACTCCAATACTAGATGTATTTCAAATTTTGGAAGAGGAGGTGCTTGGCTCTGCTCTAATATATTATTTTATTCTTAGCTTCTGTTTGCATTTTTGAAGAAAAAAGTTCAATTTTGGTGTTAGGGTTGGTGAGGTTATTAAATTTATGAGGGTTTTTGATAAGCTGAACTGTAAAAATATTATGTTAGTTAATTTCCTACCCTCCTTTTTCATTCGAAAGATCACTATGTACTATGTAGACGTGATGAGTAGTTTGGTTCAGATTTAAAAAGAAATAAAGAAGATGAGTAAATAGGCTTGTTATTTTTTTTCCTCAACTAGTAATTCTGTTACCATCGTTAAATTCACTCACACACTATGAAGCAGCGTCCATCAAACACTACTCTCTCTCTCTAATATCCATAAATAAGGGATTTCGAGTTTCGACCTTTTTTTTTTCTTTTTCTATTTGTTTCGTGTGAAATTCAAGGCCGGTACAGTTGTACTTGTATGAAAAGTTCTGCCTCAGGTTTGACGGTGGTGGTACTATGTCAATATGTTTCATAACTGTTTGATGGTGCCTTCAGATATGAACATATATGCTAGTAAGAATCAATCCATATATTGAAATCGACCAAGAATCCAAGATAGACTTTTGTGCCCACTATTATTCACAAGTCGCAACGTCCAAAAGAGACTGCAGGGTCGGAACTTCAAAGGGATGGTTTCAAAAGGATTTCACAGCTATTTTTGACTACATACTTTTTACAGGCATATATTTTCATTAATTCAAGACGAGGATTCTTCATATATTTGGATTCTCGAGGATTGTCGTCGTATGTTTCAATAATAACAGTGCCAGTCACCATGGAAGAAACACAAAGAAAAATATGCTGGTGGCAGGAGTACATGAGCTGCACTGCACAAAATTCTTTTGGTCTATATATATTTAATGTTTGGATCCACCCTAATGCACATACTGATAAACTCATTTAAAATTTTGCAAGAAGCTTTTTTTATATATATATATTTAAAGCATCCCTTCTTTACACACTTCCTTTTTTGATAATTTTGCATGAACTGGTAATTTCAAGCCCGGGACTGAGACGGATAAGCTATGGTTAGCTGAAGCCGGACTTTACAAACTTCGGTATGTACCAGTTCACTTACTGGTACAGGGCGGTTGCTACCGTTAGGCCATAGCCTTGGTAACTGAATTTGTATTCTCTGTAGGGTCAGACGTTACATATAATTTTACAACTAGATCACGTTGACAATTTTGACAACCAATTTCATATAAATTTATAGAAAATCTTAATAATGAAACTTTTTTTTACAAACAGATATTCAAATTTATGGATTGATTATGTTTTAAGTTTGATGCAATGTGAGTTCCATTTGATATTCCATTAAAGATCATTAAAATTATATGATAATTTTAACGGTTTAAGTTTAATGATTTTTAATGCAATATCAAATGACACTCAAATTGCATCAAAGTTGAAACACAAATCAATTCATAAGTTTAGGAATATATATGCAAAATTCTTTTTCATTGTAAGATTTTTTTATGAATTTATATGAAATTGTTTGTTTAAATTGTCAAAATAAATAGTTGTCAAAGATCCTACCCTAATTTTATTAGCGAACATAACTACGGTATTTAGTTTGAAATTGGATAGGATATATTCATGTCCGATTTGATTGCTTACACTTAACTATCCAGTCTTGCTTATGAAGTCTAAAATACAACGCGTTGCACGGATGCGTTCGTACACCACATCAAAATATCAAATTCTAAGTTAAAAAATGATCGATCCGATTTGTTTAATTTATTCTCCATATCAAGCTCTTGTAGAAAATTAAATTTTATATTTTTTAAAATTTTTTTTGCTATTTTTTGGATAGGAAGAAAATCATCACTATTAGACGATCCAAAATCCTTAAATCAAATAACTTTTTTTTGGCCCAAAAAAATAGCAAAAAAAATATAAAATTTGATTTTTACAAGAGTTTGATATAGAAAAAAAATTGAACGGTTTGGATCGATCATTTTTAACTTAAAGTTTGAGATTTTGACGTGGTGCATGAAAGCATCCGTGCAACACATTGCATTTTAGACTTCCTCTCTCTCATATATATATATATATATATATATATATATATATATATCTAAATTTTTAAAAATGATGTTGAAAGATTAAATATATTATTATTATTATTAGAGCTCATTTTCAAAAATTAAAAAGCATGACTTAAAAAACTCAAAATACTCTAAAATTTTGCATCCCACAAGATTTTAATATAAAGAATTTAATGAGCATGATAAATTAAAATTTAGAGATGATTTGATGTACTTTTTGAGTTTACTCATATATGTATTATGGTGCTTTGCAAAGTAAAAAATCATTGTTGTTTTGGCATAAGATTTCATATCTCGAGATCTCAAATGATTAATCTAAATTGGTCAATAAATTTTTTATGTCAAAATCTTATAGGATATTAAATTGCATGATTTTTTTTAGTTTTATAGCTATTTTTAAAAACAGTCTTATTTAACATAAAAATAGTCTATTTTAGGGCTATTTTTAAAAATAATTTAAAAAATAGCTAGAAAGATAAAAAAAATCATGAAATTTATATATTCCATAAGATTTTGACATTAAAAAATTATTAAGCAAATTAGATTAACAAATTGAGTCGTCGGGATATGAAATCTCATGTCAAAACAATAACGATTTTTTATTTTGCAAAGCATCATAAGCCATCTCTCTATCTATATATATAATAAATAACCAGATCTTGTTTTTGTTAACATTTCTATATTAATTTTCAGATGTCCATATGCCATAATTTTTTTAGATAATGATGAGAGTCTATGCAATCCAAATTTGCCGCTAGCTAATTCTTGCCACAATTTGGGTTTTGAAGCATAATACAAATTTATTATGAATTTGGTTAACTGCAAATCTAATTACTCATCACATCTACCGATATTTCATCCCTTTTTACTATCTATAATTTTTTACGTTTTGACTAATAATGATATAGTTTGTTATTATTTATGTTAATTTACATATTTTTTTAACTAACACGTTAAAGAGTTTGAATATTTAATATTTTGGATCGATTATTTTTGCCATTTGATATTTATTAGAGGCTCATAAATAAGTTATCTATGAGATATATTAACTAGTGTATTAACAAATTATAAAACACGGATAATGGGTTTCAGTGCATTTCTACTTTTGTTCGGTCATTTGGAAAATATTGAAGTGTAGAAATTTGGAAATTCGTACTTTTTTTACGACTGACCGTTACAAAATAAAAACAAATTCTACCTGAAAAGTATTTCTGTCAGTTTTGTGACTAAGCGATCGTACATGGTTCGATGGCCCTCCAAAAAATACAAAAAAATATATTGGCTAAACTTTTTTATTTAGCATAATTAAGCACATAGTTTAGGTCCTCAACACAGTTATTGGCTTTTCTAAAGATTGCCTGTTTAAATAGAAAATATTTTATCTGTGTTTATTCTATATTAATTATTATGTCTTATGAAATAAATCCTCTCTGTGGTAACTTAAACGGTGATGTGTCGCCAACGCGTAAAATTAAAAGCCGACAAGACTTTTTTTTTCTCTGACATAATATAACATGAATTTTCATCTTTTACTATCATGTTATGTTCAATAAAGTAATTCTTGGTTAGTGACGTCCTTATGAAGTAACTCTTGATTAAACAACTTTGTTTGTTTTGAGTTTTTTTCTTGAAATAATTTATATTTTAAAAATAAATATTTAGCTACATTTCAAAGATCTATCGATCAAGTTAGTTTCTTTTAAAAAATATTTTCCTTATTATATAAAAAATGTATGATGTTTTAAAAATCAATATGATAAATAAAGCAATAAAATAGACCAAAGCAGTAACTAGAGAGACTTTGTATAGTATTTTTTTAATAAAAAGTTGAAATTGGGCTTTTGAGTTTTTGAAAAAATAGTTAATCTCTTTTTCCCTCTTTTCGCTTGAACAAGGAGACCAGACCGACCGCAAAGCGTGAAAGAAACGCGATGGCTATAAACAGCTTGAGGGGAAATGACTGAAACACCCTTCCGCTGCATCGGTCCTTCAAATCGTTTTCTGGCCGCAGTCAAACAGCTTCTCGTGCTTTCCTCCCCGGTGGTATTATCGTAATTTATGTGGAATCCCGTACCCTATTTTGGTTTCTATTTTAGACACTTCCCGATTTATTTTCTTCGCCTCCTCGCCACCGAAAGTGACGACGAATCGATAGAGAGAAAGTGAAGAGAGAGAAAGAAGAGAGAGAGTGAGGGAGACACGAATCTTCTATTGTAAGACGGATTCAAGAGAAAGATAACTAGGGTTTAGGTGGAGTATCGCTAAACCCTTATTCCGTGTTCTAGAAGCTTCCACTAGGGTTTTTTTTTCCTTTGCGTTTCCATGGCGGAGAAATTGAGGGATTTGAGCCAGCCAATCGATGTGCCTTTGCTGGATGCCACTGTAGCTGCTTTCTATGGAACGGGATCTAAGGAGGAGGTGAGGATACTTATCTTATGTAATGGTGTGGTTTTGGGTTTGTCTACTAGAGTACTAACTACTAAGTGTTTCTGATGAGGTTGGGTTTTGGTCTGAAAAAATTATGGGCGGGAAATCTGGTTTTTAGTTGGGATTTATTTCGCGTTTTTGCCTGTTGAGATTCAAATTTTTAGTTGATGTTCATTTTGTTTCTTCCTTTAAGACACGGATTACATTGTTATTAATGTGGATTGAATTGTGGTGTTAGGGTTATGGATAAGTATTTCTGCATGTTTCGATTCAATGGTTCAAGTTCAATGTTGTACCAGCATTGTGCTGGAGTACTAATAGGGCAAATTTGTATGATGATTGACGTCAACTAGTACTTCAACAATGACATTTTTTTTTTGCGTTTTGGTTTCTGCATGGTCTGCTTGCTTTGTGATTAAGGAAAAAAATGGTAAATGGATATGAAGTTTATAATGGTATTTTGATGTCAGTGTTTGGCATCATATGTCCTATTTTGCAGGAGATGAATTATTTGGAAAGTAATATATTCACCATTTCCTTTCATCTGCAGTTTAATCTTTTGTCAAAGGAAGATGTATCTGTTCATCTAATTTGATATTTTTGTTCATATTGTGTTCTGAATCAGTGTTCCTTCTCTCAATTAATAATTCTCTGGAGTTAGAGATGGTTTCCAACTAGTTCATTTTTCATGTGTCTATTACTGCTTATTGCATAACATTACCATGTATGCTCGGACCAGAAGAGTTCACTGGACTATGCCTATGGCTGTAGATTGCATGCAGCCATTACTGTGTAATACTGTGCATGGATATGCATATTATTTTTGGCTGATTGCGTTGTGGCTTCTTAATATAGTTTGTGAAATCTATTTGACCAGGATGTGAGGTTCTTTTTCTTTTCCCCCTTCATGCCCAAAGACAGGGAGGCAGGCTAATAGTTCCTGGAAGCAAGAAAAACTTTGTTTGTATTATAAATCTCTGTTTCTGTATTGATACGTGTATGAACTGTGGCAGAGAGCAGCTGCAGATCAGATATTGCGGGAACTGCAGAACAATCCAGATACATGGCTCCAAGTTGTACACATTTTGCAAAACTCCCAGAGCCTTAACACCAAGTTTTTTGCCCTCCAGGTAATGACACACACAAACACACACACACTCTCTCTCTCATATGTACTATGCACAGCTTGCACACTTATATTAAAGAATGCATATAAAGTTAGCACCGGCTCGCACACATATGGATATCTGGTTTAGCATTTGCTAGTTTGTACTGGTTGACATCTTTAGGTGCAAATGTTGTATATATGTGGAACCTGAGCTGTTTTATTTCATTGAGATGGTATAGAAATTTCTGAATAGCCAAAGTAGTATGTGAGGTACTGAATAATCTTGATATTCTGGATTCTCCCTGTTATGTTTATTTTTATAGATTCTTATTTTACCTCATAAAATTGATCTAATATCCTTCGGTTTTTCTCTCTAGGTCCTAGAAAGTGTAATTAAATACAGATGGAATGCACTGCCGGTTGAACAAAGAGATGGAATAAAAAATTACATTTCTGATCTCATTGTCCAGGTTGGGAACATTGACTATTCATTGTCCTTTTTACATGGAAACTGTTCTTCATTCCATTTCTAATGGAATTTGTTGATTTTCTTACCAGCTTTCAAGTAATGAAGTATCATTTAGAAGGGAAAGGCTTTATGTTAACAAGCTCAATGTCATACTGGTCCAGGTAACTTTTTTGTACATCACATGAAGGCATTACATCATGTAGCGTGTTTAAAACTAGTCTGTGCGGTGCTTGACCGGCTTTGCTGTATGACATATGTTGCATCAAAGTAGATTGAATAATCTTATTCGATGAAAAATGAATGGGAACATATTTAAGTGACCAATTAGGGGACTTGCTAAATCTATATCATGACCAGTTATAGTAAATTGACGGAGAAAGAAAATTTAAATGGAAATATTTTCTTGGGTGAAAACTGCTGAAGAAGCATTCTTTGTAAAACGAGATCTGATATTCTGTTCCGTATTGGGAATCCCTTAATGTCCGATACAAGATGACACATCAACTTCTCCATGTGGGCAACAACTTGGTGCAAGCTGATGGGCTAGGATTCCCTTGTGGAGTGGGGGGATACACATACCTGTCCATTTGATATTTGATATTATATAAGTACACCCATTCTTTTCAGATAGGCATCCTCATGGCATATATCCAATGCTGATATGATTTGTTGTAGCATGCTTATCTTATAGGGGTTTATCATGCATATATCCTTGCAATGGTTATGAAATATTACTGTTAATTTCTTAGTTTGACTAATGTAAGTATATTGCTACAGAAATGAACAATAATGTACCAACTGTTAGCATGTGCTCCACGATAAATCATTTGTTAATGTCTTAACTCTTAAAGCTGTTTTTGCTTCATGGAAACAGGTCTTAAAGCATGAGTGGCCGGCTAGGTGGAAAACCTTCATTCCAGATCTTGTCTCAGCCGCCAAAAGTAGCGAGACTATATGTGAAAATTGTATGGCCATATTGAAGGTAAACAATTTTAGTTTTTATTTCTTGGACTCCTTAAAATTCATCATGTAGTTAAATTAATTGCCAAGCTTTTAAAAAACGTTTCACGGCTCTTAACTCTAAGGCAATAGTTTCAAGTTAAAATGGTTTCAACGGAGTTATTTTAATGGCATTTAACGGTTGTAACGGTTTAAATGAAGTTTTTTACTTGACATTAAAGATTTTGATGAAGTTAAAATGAAGTTTAAACGGTTAAAATGTAGTTTTTTAGAAGCTTGCTAATTGCATATTTTGAAAATTCCAGCTCTTGAGTGAAGAAATTTTTGATTTCTCAAGAGGTGAGATGACACAGTTAAAGATCAAGGAGCTCAAACAGTCTCTGAATAGGTAATAATTGGAGCTTCGTAATTTTTTTTTGCGTTTGAATTTTCTTTGTGATGATTCTGACTGGGTTTCATTGCTAGCCTACCCAATTTGTTTGGGACAATTTTGTTGTTGTTTGTTGTTTTTCATGTGAAACTTTGGCATGAAAGACTTGGCTTGATAGTTTGTGAAAAACACTTTACATTAAGGTCGACACTTGCTAACTGAGTTCAAAATGCTTAGTGTCTTTTTTTTGTTAGGGGTAAAAATTAGATTCAGCAGGTTCTGTAATGTTGAAACGTTTTTAGATATCAATTTCTCCTTTCTGCTTACCTTTTTCACTCGTCTCATTGAATTTAATTGTTAAATTGTTCATTTACAGTGAATTTCAGCTGATTCATGAGTTATGTCTCTATGTTCTTTCGGCGTCCCAGAGGTCAGAATTGATTCGTGCAACACTAGCTACACTACATGCTTTCCTCTCGTGGATTGCTCTTGGTTACATTTTTGAATCACCACTGGTTTGATCTCTTTGCAATTAATAATTTCACAAAGTTTCTTGTTATTATTATTTGAAGCTGAGATCCTGACCGATACTCTGTTTGTAATAGCTGGAGACGCTACTGAAGTTTTTCCCAGTGGCTTCTTACCGTAATCTTACTCTTCAATGTCTAACAGAGGTACAAGCATAAAGTAGTTGCTGAAAATGCTTCTTGATCACGATCACATGCAATTGGCATATTTAATTGAAAATGCACATTTAGTTAGCTTTTTTTGGCAATTCACAATTTCTTTTTGATGCATAGGTTGCCGCACTTCAGTTTGGTGACTTCTATGACATGCAATATGTCAAGATGTATAATATCTTCATGGTGCAATTACAGGTGATCACATGCAATGTGCTTGAGCTAATATTTTTTGCTATTTTGATTCTACTTACATTAGCTTATAGTGCTTTTTGTAATTTGCATGTAGAATATTCTCCCGCCCGGAACGAACATACCTGATGCCTATGCTAATGGCTCCAGCGAGGAGCAAGTAACTACTCTTCTCTCTCTCTCTCTCTCACTCGACCTCTTTCTCTCTGTGGTCAGTTATTTTTGGTAGCATCTTTTAGCTAACTAACAGCCATTTTTATTGTTCTCCTTTTCAGGCATTTATCAATAACCTTGCATTGTTCTTTACCTCATTTTTTAAGGCAAGTGTTCTTTGAAAGTCTTCTGTTAGTCATACATATAATGTTTCAGTAACAGTTCTCTTCACATTTAATGATTTAAAATTTCTGTATTCAGGTTCATATACGTGTTCTGGAGGTTGCACCTGAAAATAGAGCTGCATTACTCATGGGTCTTGAATACCTAATTGGAATATCATATGTTGACGATACTGAGGTTTTCAAGGTATTACTTGGACATCACATGACTAAATTCTTATTTTGGTAATCCCAACTTGAGTGCATTAATTTGTGTTATAAATATTTCATAGGTTTGTCTTGATTATTGGAACTTGTTTGTTCTGGAGCTATTTGAAGCCCATCATCATCAGATGGACCCTGTTGCTGCTGTTAGCATGATGGGACTTACGGTATATTATATTTTTTTAGGATAGGATTCCTGTGTGTTATAATTACAATTAAAATAAATCCTGAACAAATTCATTAATTATCTATTTGGTGTTATGTCGGATAAATTGTAGCCTACATCCTTGCCTGGAATGGTGGATGGAATTGGTTCAGCAATTACCCAAAGACGGCAGCTTTATGCAGGCACCCTCTCTAAATTAAGAATGCTTATGATATGCCGCATGGCAAAGCCTGAAGAGGTGCTCATTGTCGAGGATGAGAATGGAAATATTGTTAGAGAGACCATGAAGGATCTCGACATTCTTGTCCAATACAAGGTTTTATCTACCTTTTGTTTTTCTTTGTCATATATGGTCTCTGTAGAAACTTATTTGATTTATGAAAAGTTCCTTGCTACTCCTTTATTCTTTCTTTTTGTTTATTCATGTGATGCAATCCAAATTGTAGATCATGAGGGAAACACTTATATACTTGGCACATCTGGACCATGAGGATACAGAGCAGCAGGTATAAGCTGACAAAAATTGTTTATATTGTCATTTTATATGAGGGTGTATTATCATAGTTTGTTGAACTGGTCTTTGTACATTGGATATAATTTAGATGTTAAAAAAGCTGAGCAAGCAATTGAACGGAGAGGATTGGAGCTGGAACAATCTGAATACCTTATGCTGGGCTATCGGGTCAATATCTGGTTCGATGATGGAAGAACAGGTCTTTTTTTAACTTACTCATTTTTTTTGGGTCGAATCAGCTCATTCCTCCCTTTTTATTGCTCTGAAGTGTTGCCTTCTGAACTTTCTAGGAGAACCGATTTCTGGTTATGGTAATTCGTGATCTGTTAAATCTGTGTGAGATTACAAAGGGCAAGGATAACAAAGCTGTTATTGCAAGTAACATCATGTACACACTTTTCTCATCTCCCTTTTACAAATTATTTCTTTATCGAATTTTACTATTCTTTAGCCCATAGCACTTCCATTTACTTGGGTTTCATTTCTAGCCTACCCCAATTTATTTGGGATTAAAGGCTTTGTTGTTGTTGTTTAGCCCATAGCACATCCATTTACCTGGTTTAAATGATCAGGTATGTAGTGGGTCAGTATCCAAGGTTTCTCAGAGCCCACTGGAAGTTTCTAAAGACTGTGGTCAACAAATTGTTTGAGTTCATGCATGAAACACATCCAGGGGTTCAGGTATGGTCGTACTTGTGTTGCATCTTTGTTGTATTGGACTTGTTGTATCATTTTGAGTGCTAATATTTAATTGTTGAATATACAGGATATGGCATGCGATACTTTCCTCAAAATTGTCCAAAAGTGCAAAAGGAAGTTTGTGACCACTCAGGTAGCTTTTTGTCCAATCAAATGCTCACTGCACAATGGGTTTCTTCATGATGATTTATCATGAATCAAGTGTATTGTACTAATGTATAACAGCTCCTGTGGATTTTGCTGACATCTTCCTTTTTTATGATCAGGTTGGTGAAAATGAACCATTTGTATCTGAGCTGCTGACCAGCCTTCCAACAACGATTGCTGATCTGGAGCCACACCAAATTCATACCTTCTATGAATCAGTATGTTATCTTGAATCTAGAAAAAGAAAATACATGTTCTGTTTTCCTCTTCTTTTGAGGCGTTGGCCCTTTGACAAATAATTGTCCAACCAAAATGTGCTTTAGGTTGGCCACATGATTCAGGCGGAGCCTGATGCTAGTAAGAGGGACGAGTATCTCAAAAGGCTGATGGACCTTCCTAATCAGGTAAATCCACCATGTTATGACCAAAGATAGCATCTATAAAAATAACATGTCATCTTTCTCTCTTAAAATAGATTGATCACTAGGTTTATCTGATGTATTTTTGTAGAAATGGGCTGAGATAATTGGGCAAGCTAGTGTCAGCATTGATGTTTTGAAGAACCAGGATGTTATTAGAACTGTTCTTAATATTTTGCAGGTAATTTTGGTAGCTTTTAATACAAGTAATAGGTGCTATAGCTGGTAATTAGTTGTGCCAAGTATATTGAACTTGTTTAACTCTTTGTTACTGCCAGACAAACACCAGTGTGGCTACTTCTCTTGGGCCATTTTTCTTTCCACAAATTTCTTTGATATTTTTGGACATGCTCACTGTTTACAGGTACTTTTGATTTTGATTTCTCAAAAGCATATTTATACCATGCATCTTTGCGACTACCATAACTCTATTTTGTTAATAAAATCAGGATGTACAGTGAGCTTGTGTCAAACACAATTGCTGAAGGAGGGCCTTATGCTTCAAAAACATCTTTTGTAAAACTTTTGAGGTAGGAAATTGTACTTTAACCTGCTTTACCGTGTCTCAATCACGATCATTCCTGTTGCATGCTTTTCATCTGTAGATGGTTTGTGTCCTTTCATCAGCTATCTCAAATTGTAATTTGATAGGGTTCAACATGTGACACCCTATTTAATCATGGTGATTAGTTATAAAATTTTGAACTTGCATAATTTTTTTGTTGACCATCTATTTCATCTTTTCTTAATTAAAGCTCAACTAATATAATAACAGATCTGTGAAGCGTGAGACACTAAAATTAATCGAGACTTTCCTAGAGAAGGCTGAGGATCAGCCACATGTTGGCAAGCAGTTTGTTCCTCCCATGATGGAGCCAGTTCTTGCTGATTACAGTAGAAATGTACCTGATGCGAGAGAATCTGAAGTCTTATCCTTATATGCCACTATTATAAACAAGTAAAGTTCATAAATTCACAGCATCCATTGTTTTGTCATTTTCTCAACTTCACACGTTTTTCTCACTTTCTTGCTTCTACTCGATAGATACAAGGCTGCAATGATGGAGGATGTGCGTCTCATTTTTGAATCCGTTTTCCAGTGTACTTTGGAGGTACGTGTATAATGCACTGTTGTTGGAAGGAGTGATGAACATATTTCTTGTCTCACTGCTATATTAATAATTGAATGCTTCCTGCAGATGATAACAAAAAATTTTGAGGATTACCCAGAGCATCGCCTTAAGTTCTTCTCTCTGCTTCGGGCTATTGGAACTCACTGTTTCCAAGCTTTAATCCAGCTTTCCAGTGAGGTTGGTTTCTTAATCTTCTTTGAGAGTTCATGTTTGTAGAGGGACAGAGTAACTCCTACCTCATATGGGATGAGATATATCTGTTTACCCCTCCACTGTATTCTCTTTCACATGTAGCATTATGTAATTTTCTATTTTATTTATTATTCTTTTGAGCTTGGACTACTACTCATCTCTGACTTGACTTTTAATTTATTTTGTATCATCTCTGGCAGCAATTAAAGCTTGTGATGGACTCAATAAATTGGGCTTTTAGGCATACGGAGAGGAATATTGCTGAGACCGGCCTCAGTCTTTTACTTGAATTGCTGAAGAACTTTCAGGTAATATTTTACACTATACTGTTTTTGATAATAAACCTTCTTTTTTGTTGGACTTACTGGGTCTTTTCTTCTTAATGGATACTGCAGATGTCTGAGTTCTGCAATCAGTTCTATAGAACTTACTTCCTAAACATAGAACAGGAAACCTTTGCCGTCCTTACTGACACGTTTCACAAGCCAGGCTTTAAGCTTCATGTTTTGGTCCTACAACATTTGTTTTGCCTGGTAAAAAGTTCATAGACTGTATCACATAATTTCATTTCCTATTTCCCATTCTTTTTTTAAAGGCACCATTGATATCTTTTATGTTGTTAGGTGGATTCGGGTCGGTTAACAGAGCCACTTTGGGATGCTTCAGCGGTGCCTCTTCCTTATCCGAATAACACGATGTATGTTCGTGATTGCACTATTAAGCTGTTGGGTTCTTCTTTTCCTAACATGACACCAGCTGAGGTGAATATCCCTGTTTATTCCCCCTTTTATACTGAGGTACTATATGCTTGTCTTGATAAAATTGGTGATGTACCTTTGTTTGTGTTTCTATTTCTTGTCAGGTGACTCGTTTTGTAGATGGACTTTTCGAGTCGAAGACTGATCTACCAACTTTTAAAAACCATATTAGGGATTTCCTTGTACAATCCAAGGAATTCTCAGCGCAAGTAATAATTATTTACCATATTCCTTTGCTTCAGATTGTTATCGGGTAACGTGTCTGGTCCTGTACTCATGCAAGTATCATACTGCATTTTTTTTATATTATGGCAGGACAATAAAGATCTGTATGCAGAGGAGGCAGCAGCTCAAAGAGAGAGGGAGAGACAAAGGATGCTATCCATCCCTGGCCTCATTGCTCCCAGTGAGTTGCAGGATGAGATGGTCGATTCATAACATTATGGAAGACTTCTGTCTTATTGTCCAAGTATGATTCCAGAAATTTTTTCGCCCTTTTTGGGCTGGTTTTCTTTTCTTTTAGCTTGTAGGGAAAAATAGTGTGAGGGAAACGAGAGAAACTTGTATCAGGAAGTAGCGTTGTAAAGCCTTTGTGCTAACTGTATTTTGTTTTTTAGTTATGTCAGTAGTATATAGATGGAGCACTTATATTTTTGTGTGTTGGTAGGAAGAGGCTTATATGTTATTGACCGCTTTCATTTTGACGCTTATATGAGTAGTTTATCTATCATCTTCTGTGATTCAAAGTGCGAGGATGTAATGTGTTCTGCAATAAAATTCACATGTTATCATGCTTAAACGTCGATTAAGTGAGCATGCTTAAATTATGAGATCTAATTCTTGTTTTTCACACATTTTGTGAGAAAAATGTTGGTAGAATATGACCAATATTTTATGATAGATGTAGTTGGTATCGGTTGATACGGAGTTAATTTGTTCGTTGAGTTATGAATGCAGTAGTTGAATTGAGAATTGCAACAAATGAAGGTGACAGTTGACCTTGACCATGAACGGGGTATATGTAAGACCAATTTTTAGCTGGGGTATATAAATGGAACACAAATTTGAGTTGGGTTATAGTGACCGACTTTTTTTAATCGAGCAAATAATTACTTAAAATTAAATATCTAAGAAATGGAGAGAAATTTTGAAATATAGGATGGCCGGTAAAATAACTACCGGCACATCGTACAGTTTTTAAACTTATTTAATGAAAATGTTTTTTATATATAGGTCGCCTAATGAAAGTCCGGCCCTTTCTGGGCCGCTCTTTATACATCCGGCCCCATATTTAATAAAAAAAAAAGGTCAAATGTCATTTCTTATAAAAAGTGTAAATATGCGGCATCACTCTTTTATAAAAAATATTTTTTATAAGTAAAAATATCATTTTTACAATAAGTGCAAATATTATTTTTTTAGTACTTGCTTTGAAGTAAAATGAATACGTATCGTGTCAAAACTTCATCTGATGGGTCTGATCCGATCCGAATTCGATTTGATTTAAAATAATTTTAGAATAAATGGGTTGGATATGGATCAACATTTTTTGCTCAGTCACGAGTCAAATCGGTCAGGTTAATCGGCCCAACTTACCCATTTAATTGTATTTATTTTATGATTTAAAACTAATCTAATATAATATATACACTAATTGAGATTAATTATATATTAATTAATATTAATTTATTTCAAAATATATAAAATTTATTAATAAATACTTAATTATTTTATTCAGGCTGGATGGGTCGACCCATGACCCATTCAGGTCGGATTGGGTCGATTTGTGACCCATTCATATCAGATTAGATCGACTTATGACCCGTTTGGGTCAAGTCAGGATAAAGAAATATTGATCTGATTTTAAACGAGATCATATCGGCTATTTATTATTTTAGTATTTTTTTATCTGATTGTTTAAAATCAGGTCAATATTTCTTTATCCGACCTGACCCAAACGGGTCATGAGTCGACCTGATCTGTTCCGAACGGGTCACGGATTGACCCGATCCGATCTGAACGGGTCACAGGTCGACCCATCCGACTTGAATAAAATAATTAAGTATTTATTAATATTTATATATATTTTTTTAAGTAATTTAATATTAATTAATATATTAATCTCAATTAGTGTATATATAAGATTTAATTAATTTTAAATCATAAAATAAATCTGAAAAACATAATTAAATGGGTTAGTCGACCCAATTGGCCTGACCAATCTGACTCGTGACGGAGCAAAAAATATTGATCCATATCCAACCCATTTATTCTAAAATCATTTTAGATCAGATCAAGTTCAGATCGGATCAAGTAAAGTTTTGAACCCGTATCCATATTCATTGTTACTTCAAAGTAATTACTAAAAGCATAATATTTGCACTTATTATAAAAATAATATTTGTACTTATAAAAAGTATTTTCTATAAAAAAGTGAGGCCGCATATTTACACTTTTTTTTATAAGAAATAACGAAATAACATTTGACTTATAAAATATTTTTTTACAAAAAGTGAGTCCGGATATATAAAGATCGGCCATGAAAAGGCCGGACTTTTATTTGGCGACCTATATATATATAAAAAAAACATTTTCATTAAATTAATGAACTAAAGTTTAAAAACTGTACGATGGACCGATAGTCATTTTACCGGCCATCCTGTATTTCAAAATTCCTCTCTCCATTTTTTGATATTTAATTTTAAATAATTATTTGCTTAATTAAGAAAAAAATCGGGTTATAGTGCTACCTATAGTATGGATCATGTGATTTAGACCTTTTTTTTTCCGTTTTCATTCAAACCGATTTTCATATAAAAATATAGTTGGATATTAATTTTTAATTTTTATAGAATTTATTTACTATATAAAAATCACCACATTTTATTGTTATGGGCCTAAAAACGAAATTAATTATTTGTGGAGTGATCATGTTGGGATCCGGAGCCTTCGCCTTTATGGCTCCAAGGATAAAATTCTCTCTTTATATAAAGACATCCCAAAAAAAATCACAGCCGTTGAATGAAATAGAATTATTATACATCATTTTTCAGATGAATAGTAATCCTGACCAATTGCTCCATCCTCTGCCACTCTCCATTCATTCTCAGGTTCACTCCAAGACCTGGGCCGCACTCCCAACTTGAAAAACAAAACCATCTCCAAAGTCTCAAACACTTTTGAGCTCATCTAGAATATCATTCCAAGCCCCACTTACAATGCAATAATTTGAATTGTACGGTGACCGGTGGTGAGCTGCATGCTGCACGCGACACGAGCACACCTGCTTCCTGCAGCGCAGCAACGATTGGAGGAAGCTTCCGTCTCTGCTCGTGAGCCCAAGCATGGAACTGCTGGCTCAGCATTACCAGAGGTGGATTTATGTTCAATAAATGAGGTCAATTCACTCCATTCGTTTTAGAAATTATCATCTTATATACATCGAGTTATAGTATATTTTGGATAAAATATTAGAGATAAATCAAGTTTGACTCTCATATTTTATAACATAATTTCTCACTATTGACTTTCATAAAATTTTAAAAATAAATTTCTCAATGAAAAAATTCATCCGTTGTACGGAACCCTTTTAATTTAAAAATAATTATGTTCAACACTAATTTTATTATAAATAAATAATATAATTTTTACTTAGATATAATTTATATCTAAATCAATTATAAACTCTTATATTTTTAAATAAAATTAATTTATTAAATAGTATTTAGTGAAAGATAATTTATAAAATATAATATTTTTTTATTTTCTCAGTAAGTTTGTATAATTGGTAGTTATTTTTTTTAAATAAAACTTAATAATAGTTGTTGTCTAAATTATTTGATATATAATTTTTTCAGGCCTCCTATTAGTGTATGGTAAAAAAATAACAAATAAAACAAAGAAAAATGATTTTAGCCAAAATCTCCGTCATTGATTCTTTGAACTTTTAAATCTTGATCACTGTTTAAGAAATGAATATTTCAGACATTATACATTATCTGATAATATTAATTGACGATTCCAATTCATACGCTCTCTACAATATAGTATAAATAATTTCTCACTATTGTTCCCATAAAATTTTTATAAACAGTTATTAACTTCATAGTTCTATGCATAATTTGAGTACCTACATCCTTTTTTTTTTGTTCTTTGCATGTCAAAAAGTTACAATAAATACTTTATTCATCTTCCAACTCTTATTCTCCTTTTGTCCTTTTAGCCCTTCTCAATGCTCTTTCTCTTTGTTTTTTTTTTTCAATTTGTAAATATGATATGATATTTCTTTGTTCAACCCCTTTTTAGTGATCACCAGCCTTTATATATTTTTCTTCTCTCTTGACTCTTTTTATTGTCTGAATTCTATAGCCTCTCAAATCATATAAAATAATTATGCAACTCACTTATAATTTAATGCTACTAATTAAATTAGGTGTAATTTCATAAAAATAAAATAATTGATAAAATAATTTGAAATGTTGTCTTTTTTATCGACGTGGCAATGAATCAAAATTGACACGGAGGAATAAAGTAAAATAAAAAATAATGGTTGATATTTATCTTATTGTTGTTGTTATTGTTACTATTATTATAATGATGATAATAATAAAATTATAATAATTATTATTTTATTATCATCATTATTAAATGATTGACCTCCATTCTCAAAATTTCTGTCTCAGCCCTTGCCCGGCACATGCTCCGATGAAAGCATGTGTTGTTGCACTGTTGCCGGCCAGGATGTCAATCAGAGGGACCACGAAAGCCACCGACCGGGCTATTGCATGCAGATTGTTGCAGACTTCCCGGTGGGTAGTGAGTGGTGTACTTTTTGTTTTCCTTTTTGAAAATACAAAACGCACAATACATAATGCAACCACAAATAATTAATTAGATTCAATACAAGTAGCCTATGGGTATTTGTGAGCTAATAAGATTGCATTTATCATGACAAATTAGAGCACCAATAGCTTGTTGTTGTACTACACTACTACCTTTTACTTGTAGCAGCTTACTGATACTTGATTTGGATTTAACTGAATGATCAATTGGGTAAAAAACAAAATTAGAGATACGTTTCTTGATTATTTACCTGGAATGCTTCAATCTGAGAACCAAAGAAAAAGGTGGATGCATCTCCATAGTTGTCAATTCCCCAATGGTAGAAGCCGGTACCAAAATCAGCCAGAAAATATTCAAATAGAGCTGCAACGGCCGGCTCAAATTAATATAGCAGCAGGAGATGATGCTGCAGCAACCAATTATGAGACTGATTTATATAGCGGAGATGAGATGGCGACTGACCCTGCCACAACCCACGCACGGTGTTGCCATTGTTGATTGAAGGCTGATTGGGTCAGCTTGTTTCGATTTAAATTCTGCAGGAGGGGCAACAGTAGTGGTGGTGGTGATGACGGCTCGGCATTTAATGACTGAGAAGGAATGTGGTTGGATCTGGAAGCGTGGTATGGAGGTGTACATTTTGGGTGTTTGGTATTAGTTTTTTCAGCTCTGTGGAGTTGCAAGGTATAAAGAGAGAAGGAGAGGGGGAAAGAGAGAGGTACCAAAAGTTGCTTGAAAAAGAGATGGGCAACTATTCTGTTTGTGACTCTGGTTTGGCAAGGAAAAAAGAAAGCGTAACTTGTTTTTGTGTTTCCATGACTTGGGGAGAAGTGAGAAAGATTGTTGTTTGTGGTGCAGTTGGATGGTACGTGGGAGAAGGAAAGGGCGAAACATTTGAAATTGAAAGGTGTGGTGTACGCTGCCACAGAAATCCACAAGTCCAATGTTGTTAATTAATAATTACTAAGAACCCAAAAAAAATATTAGTATAAAGTATAAACAATAACTAATTTAATCTGAATTTTCCTTAATATTTTTTTATTAAAAATCTCTTAAAAACATTTCAATGATTGATCAGATAACAGCATAAATTGTTTAACAAGGGGGGAGACGGCAAATTGCACAAATTCTGACGGCCAAGTTTTAAATTGTATCAATGATCAAGTTACATCTAAACCTAGTTTTGAGGATCATGAAAAATTATGAAACAAATCTATAAAAGGCATTGTATTGTAGAGTTATATCATAGGCTCAGCCCATTGATGCTTGTAACTACATGTCTAAATCAATCGGTGAACTAGGGTTTCATTATAGACTTGAAGACGGGGCGGTCCGGTTCAAATCCATTCGGACCACGGGTAAGGATAGAGATGACAATTTAGTCCGCGGTTTGGTGGACCCTCTCATTCCGTCCCGGCCCGATGTCAACTCGCCCGGTCCGTTAATGAATGAGTAGGACCGGGCTAGGTTATCCTACGGGTCGGGCTGGGTACGGGTTTGGAGTTAGACTTGCTCGTCCGGTCCGGAATAATTGTATATATATAATTTATTTATATTTATACATATTATATATCAATATATTTTAAAAATTATGTATAATCTTAATATAACACTAATATCATTTAAGTTATGTTAAGTATTTAGTTATGATAATATTATATGAATAGAAACACTAATATTTTTGGAATGTATAAATGTGAACAATGTAATTCAATAATCATCTTGGTACTTTTTTAGTCATATCTTTTAACTTGAAAATCCAATCAATAAAAAAATAATCTCTAGAAATATGATAATTATATCTATCATTTTTATGTTTTGAGGTATTTGAAAAACATGAAATATCAATCTCAAAAATTCGTATTATGAAGGTTAACCGCTGAAAATTTTTAGACTTCTAGATACCTTTTTAATCATAACTTTGTATTGATAGATCATATTAAGATGAGGTAAAATTCTATAGATTCATAATAATAAAATCTACGACTTTGATATTTTAAGTTTTCTCAAATTCATAATCTAAATTGCTAGAAAAAATCTACGACTTTGACGGGCCTGGACGGGGCAGGTCAAGCCAGAAAAAATTACCCCGTAGACAGGACGGGCCGGGACTTTCAAGCCCAGAGGTATAGACCATAGCAGCGCCGCAGCCATGCAGCGCGACCTCCACCCAACTGTGTCGCCGCCTCCTCTATATCGCGCTTCCATGCAGTGCCGCCAACAATGCACCGACGTGTTCATGCATGGGTAGAGAGTGGGTGTATCCGGGTAGGCACTGATTTGGGTTTGGGTAGGCGCAGATAAGTACGGACGGGTACAGATAGACGCGGGACGGATCTAGATGGGTCATAAGTAGGCGCAAGATGAGTCTAGGCGGGTTAGGGTAGGCGCGGGATGGATCCGGGTGGGTCATGAATAGAGACGGGACATATTATAGAGGTTGATGTGAGAAATTTCAAATCGGACCCTTACTAGGACCAGATTTTTTTCGAATCCAAATTATCCATGAATCTCACACGATCGGAGACGGGACGGATCACGACTATAAATTTTCATAGGATGAATTGATCGGTTCAAATATTTTTAATACTCCAGGTTTCTCCGATATGGCGTCGATGGCGACAATTCCAGATTTCCCCGCCGTACCCCACATTTCCTTCTCCGCTTGGTTTTTTCGTACATGCGCCTCGAAGGAATGTACTGCATAGGGATGGAGACTCGTTTTTGAATTACTTATCACTGTAAAGATATGTAGACATAACCACTCCTTTTCGTTCCTGGGAGATGATAGAAGTGTGATAGGATACAACGGAAGAGATAACGTTTTGTTCCTCTAAACCTCTATTTTTCGAATCATCCCTGCACCATCAGCGTTCTATATATAATTTTTTCAACACAGTATATTTTTTTTGTCAATTAGATATGATATCTAGCGCTTTCTTTTTAAATTATCATTTTTTTTAAAATTTATGATGTTGAAATATATGTTTTAGATATTAGAACTTATGATGTTGAACATATAATTACGATATTGTGCAAAGATATATTTCAAAATTTACTTGATGTTATTTGAAGAATATTAATTTATGACGTTTAATTTTCTTTTTTATGTTATTTAGTATACAATTGAAAGAAATCATATAATCCATATAATTAAATAATTATAAATAAAAAATCTAAAAATATATAAAAAATATTTAAATACTCAGAACACATGTCTAAATATCTAAATAAGTAAATCACACAATCATAAATTAAAAATCTAAATACTTAGAACATATATCTAAATACCTATAAACGATAGTTTAATACACATAATATATATCTAAATATCAAAATAAGTAAATCATAAATAAAAATCTAAATACCTAGAGAAGATATCTAAATACCTAAATAAATAAATCACATAATTCTAAAAAAATTTAAATATCTATAAAAGATAATTAAATAATCATGACACATATCTAAATACCTAAATAAATAAATTATTTATAACTAAAACATAAATATAAATATCTAGAAAATATAATTAAATACTCAGATAATATACTTAAATATCTAGAATAGATAGTTAAATACGCACGACACATATCTCAATATCTAATATAAGTAAATCATATAATTCTGAAATAGAAATATAAATATTAGAACATTTATTTAAATACCTAGAATAGATATATAAATATTTGAATGATGTAATTATCTACAACAGGCTTGACGTTCCGGAGATATCACGTGGCCTATGCGCAGATGGGCTTGGCTTGGCGGAAGAATAAGCACGTGTGTGCGTGTTTCAACGATATTTTTCTAAAATGAAAAGTTTGTTAAACGCGCTTCAATGTTTTTTTTTTCAAAATGAAAATTCCACTAAGGAAGAGATTTTTTAGGGATTTACGTTAGATATTGTTAGTCGCATCCTAACTGAAATGCTAATTTGGTTAATTAAGTTTGCTTTGATTCTATGGTTGCTAGACTATGAACTCGTTCCTTGAATTGATTGTTTTGCTATTTTAAGCTGAAATTGGATTGTGTGATTTGTAATCACATTACCTTTTTGACAGAAATCAGTCTAAATTAAAGGATAATTTTCCTGTCTTGAAGTCGGTAGTTTCCATAATTCGTCATGTGCATCAGTAAAATAGGTACTTCGAATTATCTGATAACTGATCAATTCTTAATTTTTGATCCTCACATTTTCTGCTGTGGGCTTATCTCTACTTGTATACACACGACCAGCCATACTATGACAACTTGGGAAATATTCAGCACGCTGTATTGTCCATTTGTACAGTGGATAGCATCTTAGTGATTTTGTTATTATGTTGATACTCGTACAAATGGGATATAAGACTATCTGATCAATATATGAGATGCCCTATCCAATCATTTTTAAGACTATCTGATCAGTATATGAGATGCCCTATCAAATCATTTTTTGTATTTTTTGTTTTTCATTTGAAGAAAGAATTGAGTTCAAATGTCCTCCCGCTGATAGATTAAATGTCAATGGGACTACAGAACTCATATAGAGAATAATGTTGCCATCACCTCATCTCTTCAATGTTAAGAGATAGGAGTTGTCTCATTTTTACGCAACAGGCTTATGAAAATTCATGATAAACAATTGATGAATAACAACACAATATAAAGACTACAAAAATATTGGTTTGAGATTAATTCATTAAGTTAATTAATTCACTTTTGTACAAGATATAAACATCTCGGTAGCAGACTCATGGCAGAATAACAATTGGGTGCTCTACCTAAAAGAGCCGCTCTCCCAACAAGCATTACAACAGAAAGAACAAATGATGAGAGCTCTGCCACAAGTGATGTTCACAGCGACCAATGATCAACCAATATGAGATGGGACACTCAAGGCCGGTATACTGTCAAATCGTGCTACACTGCAATCAAGGAAGGGCCATTCATCGCAAGCAATACTGATATCATTTGGAAATTAAAGATGCCAACAAGAGTGACAATATTCATATGGTTGTTACTGCAAGATGGACTACTCACCTATGATAACCTAATAAAAAGAGGATAGTGCATCTCAAATATGTGTTACATGTGTAGATCAAGCATTGAGAATGCAACACATTTATTTGCGGAATGTACATACATTGCAGAGGTGAGGACAATCCTAATAGAGATCAATGCTGCCACGATAACGATAACGCAAGAATTCAATCAGGGACACTATACATATATTATACTCATGGGAGGAACCAAGCAATTGAGCAAAATGCAAATTACCTTATGCTTTGTAATCTGGAGAGAAAGGTGTGCGAGGATATTTAGGCAGCAATCAAAAAACCAACAGCAATTGGCCATGGAAGTAATGCAAGAATTCAAAAGTTGAGTCACATAGAAGAAATTAATTAGCTGACAACAACAACTTTTCTTATTTTATTACATTCATTTTTCTTTTAGTGCAACTTATTTTATTCTTTCTGTGTAAAACCGATCACTAATTGTGATCCTTTTAAATGAAAATTGAAAATTTGAGGGTATAACCCTCATCTTTTTCTCAAAAAAAAAGTTAATGAATGAGCCGAGCTGACTTATTAACAATTTATTTAATAATTAATAATATTTTATACAAAATTTTGGAAAATTAATAAAAATAAATGATAACAGAGTTTTATACATATTTCATACAATAATTTCATTTATATTAAATTATAATTTATATAATATACTAAAAATCTATAATATGATAATATAAATAATAAATATTAATAGTTTAACGAACCTAATAAGCTTAGAAAACCAAGTTAGATATAATTTAAATTTAACTGAGCTTAACAAATAAATTCAATTTAATTTAATCTGAACGAATCGTGAGCCAGTTTTTCTGACAGATCTACTGACCCCTAAGTTTGAATTGTACATCATATTATCATATCGCAGTCTAAAAGTTAGAGGCCTAATTTTCAGGACCATATAAAAGTATCATACCGATCTATAGAAAGCCTAGTTTATAATAGGCCCAGCCCATTGATTCTTGTAACTACATAAATCAGTGAACTAGGGTTTCATTTCATCGACATTTCTAGGTTCCATCCACCCCGCTTGCGCTTTTGTTGTGCTTGCGGTTGAAATCCTTTGGACTGTTTTCTATAAGAAATGTAAAGCAAGAGTTTAGGGGGTTCTGGTGATGACATGGAATGTATAGAGAGGAATGAAGAAAGCTCTATGCCAGATCAGCTAAACCATCTCACTATGAGGAGGTGCCTGATCCTTCCAACAAATGGATCTTGATTTCTGGTTTTTCATTTTGAACTGTGTTTTCGAATTCCATATCACTGTACAGATATGTAGATTTAGCAGCTCTTTTTTCCTTCCTTCGGTTGTATGAGAAGTGTAACGGACTTAATTGGAATGCTGATTTCAGTTTGCTTTGATTTCATGGCTGCTATAATAGGAACTCGTCCCTTGAATCGATTATTTTGCTAATTTCAACCGAATATCGGATTAAGTGATTTTCAAGCTGGTACCTGTTCCACTGTGTAATCACATTCACTTTTGACGGGGATCTCTGAATCAGGTTAAATTAAAGCTTAAAATTTCCTGCCTTGAAATCTGCAGATTTCATAATTCTTCATGTGCATCAGTAAATTAGTAGTTCGTATTATCTGATAACTGATTAATTCTTAATTTTTTATCATCACATTTTTTGCCATAGGCTAAGCTTTTTGTTTTTCATTCAAGAAAGACTTGAGTTCAAATGTCCTCCCGCTGATAGATTAAATGTCAATGGGACTACAGAACTCATAAAGTGAATAGTGCTGCCATCACCTCATCTCTTCAATGTTAAGAGATTGGAGTTGAATAACAACACAATATGAAGACTTGCTTTCTAATTTATATAGTCACTGATACTGGTATGTTGGTATCATTCTAAAAGTGTTGTCATCATGAGTCGTGATATCTTAATTGTCAATGGGGCTCAAAGCTCATAGATCTGACAGTGCTGTCATCACCTCTGTGTCTCCTAAGTTTTGTGGGGCCTTTGAGTTGAATAACAACACAACACAAGATTTCCTTTCTAATTCAGTTTGAAGTGCCTGATTTTGTTACCTTCATTTTGAGTTTAAACTTATTTTGAGGATAATGTTTTGACTAATTATTTTGCGTGCTTGAGTTGCTTCAATCACTAAGTGTTAACAATGATATTATTAAAACTTTTCTATATTTTCAAATTTTGGGCACCTTTTCCATACCATTTCCATTATGTATGTGCTTAGAGCTGATTTTTGGGTAAATTTATAGGTCTCATCTTTTACCTTCTATCATTTCACTTTTTCCGTGTCACTCAAATTTTGATTATCTGATGTTGTTTCTCACAGCTTGCCTTAGTCAGTCAGCGGTGAGCGGTCTTCATTTGAAACTATAATTTTGCACATTGTGCAATCTATTAGCTTCAAATTCATATTTAGCTAGTTTGCCATTTGATACAAGTAATCTCATTCTTTTAATAATTATATAATATTGATTCGTGATTAATTGCATATTTCAATACTTATATAATTAGATAAAACTTATTCACTGAAATAAAATAAAACTTATTCCTGCATCCGTCCCTGTCTACATCAGATTAGCTAAAGCATCCGTCCCTGTCTACATCAGAAGGCGCCTGGTCCACCCAATAAATAGCATTTGATTTGTGGTTTGTAATTTGGATTTCTATTCTTGAATTCCTTATTACTGTAAAGATACCTAGATTTTCATGGGTTCTCGTCTATATTTCAGTTGTAAGAGAAGTGTGATTGTATATTATTGGAATGTTAATTTGGCTGATTCCAAATTGCTTTGAAATCATCGCTTCTGGAATAGGAAGCTGCTGCTTGAGCTGATTTTTCTGCTAATTTCAACCGGACATTAGAACAAATGATCTGCCACCTGGGAGGCTGGGACTTGTTACAGTGTGATAAACTTCATTTTGTTGAGTCACATAGCAAAACTAAAGTCTATTTTATCTATTTGAGGGACATAGCTGTTGACAAGGGCCCACCATTGCAAATGAAAATACTTAATACAAAGGTAAAAAGTTGAAAACAATTTCGACAGACCATTTATTTGAGGGTCTGGTTTCAAAGGGTACGGGATTCATTGAAGCAACTTTTCTTGGTTTCAGCTAGGAGTGTCAATGGGTACGGGACGGGTCGGGTGGAGACATTTTCATTATTATACCTATGTTAAATTACTTTTACTTCATACCCTATCCTTATCCATTAAAATTAGACTTATCCATACCTTACCCTTACCCGTTAAAATAAACGGTTAACGAAACAGTAATAGATGCTAACGAATAATATTAATGTATTAGTTAATTTAATATTATTTATAAAAAAAAAATATATGAACTCATTATGTTCATACAAATACGTATCTATTTTACTAGTATAAAATAAAAATATAATTATGCAAACAATTCTAACTTGAGTCATTTTAAAATAAATAAATTAAAAACTAAGCATCTCTTGTCAAACTTTTTAAGTAAAAAAATAAATATATTAAAAGCAAAAATAACATCTTGTCTAAAATAAAATCTACTATTGTCCATTTAATCATTTTAAGAAGTACTCTACTAAATATTATTCAAACATTATAACTTAAACTTGAAAAAGATGATAATTATAATTTCTAGTAATTAACTCATAAAAATCGGGGCAATTAAGAATACTCAGAAGTTGTGCGTTAATGGTCTGGACCGAGTTTGAAACTACTAGCCATTAACGCACAACTTCAGGTTGTTCTTACCAATTCCCTATTTTTTTATTTTATTTACCAAAAGAATTATTACACGAGATAATTATATTGAAAATAATATAAGTTATTTTTTTAATAATTTACCCTATAGGGTAAATGGTTACGAAATGATTTTTACTCATATCCTTATCCATTTATTTAACGAAATAAATTTTTTATTCTTACTTAACGGAAAAAAAATTTATCCATACCCATCTTATCGAATACGGTACGAATCGGATAAATAAGTAAAATGATATCATTGACACCCCTAGTTCCAACCACTTGGATTACTTCAATCCCATATCTCTTGAAATTGACAGCCGAATACGCGTGGGAATTTTTTCTTGATGAAATTTAAGCCCCATCTCATGACATGCGCAGTAAACTAACGGCCCTTAATACCCAGAAATCATATTACGACCTCCCTACCCCTAACCGAACAAAAAATGAAAAGAAGAAAAAAATAGAGAGCAAGGCTGTTTCCACGAGTTATGATCAGATTCGTTACATATGATATAATAACTTAATTAAAATTTATATTTCAGACATACATCGGTTGGGTCAGCTCTCAGCCAGTTAGCAGGTCAAGTCCAACCATTCTTAAAATAGTAATAAAAAGAAAATATTGAACTGACTCAAATCCAATCTCAGCTAAACTAATGTACTTGTAAAAGCAATATGACTCTTTTTTTTTTGTTTATTTTCTGTTGTTTTTGGTACTCTTGCATGAAAGTGTTTGATGATTTCACAGATTTGTTTCATGCATCACAATTCAATCATTCAGATTTGTTTGATGCATCACTATTCAATGGAGAAGTAAATTTTTACCAGCCAAGTTAGATGACCTACCTGCTCATTATGGGCTGACACCAAAATTTATACCATGCTGAAAAACAAAAGGGCTTAGCTATTTGCCTCAGCAAGACACCGCTCTAAACCAGCAATAAAGAGCATACATGCATTTTTTTTTTCATTTTTTCATATTATATCTCATTCCGTTAAGAGATATAACAAATTATATGCAGTAATTAGCACATTGCAATGTATTTCATATTTGGCAGCAGATTTCATGGTTATACAACATAAAAAATGTACAAGAATGCAAAAAGGGAAATATATTTATACATGAGATTTGGGGTTATTTGAAGTAGAGCTGAAGAAGCTTCTTGACAGTATCAAAAACACTTGTGAGGGGGTTAAACTGAACTGACGCGTTTAATTTCAAATCAGGAAACTGATTCGTCAGAGCTTCATTCATCCCAGGCATTGACATCATTAGATCTAGCTGGCTTGATGACACATCACAATCCTGAGGTGTATCTTTTATCTTACTTGGGTCATACCCAAAATTCGCCAAGTATGACTTGTACTTTTCTATGAACTCAGTGCCTGGATTAGGCATTCTTGAGTAAATCTGTTTTAAATAACAATAGATATGAAAAATCTTGAGCTTTTTTCCATAGAAATGAAAAAAGTTATTTCCAGATAACGGAAATGTCTAATTAAACCCTGAAAGATTGAAAAGCTTGAATATCGTCACAACTAAACAGAAATATTGTTAAATCCTTAGAGATTATAAGGTATCATCTATACCTCACAAATGGAAGGGATCCGGTTTTTTGGAACAAGCTACTAAAGAGGTACACACACATTGCTACCATCCTTTACTAGTGTATGTATACTCATTCTAAGAAGTATACATACTTTATGAGGGTTTCCACAAGTATTCTTAGAAAGACATTTTTTGTACAAGGAAATGCATGCATGACTACTTGGTCAATGCAAATGTTTTTTACCTGGACAAAGCTCCTGTCTTTTGCCCCGGAAACAAGTGCGAAGTTATCATAATCGGTTGCAATAACATCATAAGGCTCTTTGGGTATAAAGGGGAGAGTTGGAAACCGAAGGTAGCACTTCTCTTTTATCATCTCTTGTTTCTCCAGATCTGTCTCCTTATTAGCCTTATCTTCCTCTGAGAGGCACTGTACCTTCCCCCTTATGCCAGTTATGTAACCATTGGGTCCACCATGTATGCAAAATGTATCAACTTGAATTGATCGGGTTTTTGCATCAAACGAGTACACACCCTGCATTATGCTAATCTGCCTTGAGTGGATGCTAATTGTAAAGTTGAGGGTATTTGAGGATAAAATTGGTAAATTTGCTTTAAAGAAGATGATTTCAAATCAGCCACACCATTTAACGGTAATATTTAATTGAGGCTTAATCGTTAAGGCGGTTAAGGATTGATTGAATGACAAAGGGCTAATTGACCTAAATAAGCAGCACAAAATAGATTGAACTGTGCAATTTAGGGCCAATACAAGCAAAGCTAGCTGAGATTCCATAAGAAAGGTAAGTTCATTTAGAGGATAATAAGGAAACACAGCGCTATTTCATATGGTTTGACACCATACCAGTCTCCCAGAAACAGTAATAAATTCTGGTAAATACCAGAACCAGGAAGATACCAGCCATGACCAGTAAAATACCAACAGCAATACTCTCAAAGATTTGATTTTACCTGAGTACAATGACAATCCTCTTGGCCTTGACCTGCAAATCCACGCTTAAGGGAAGCTACCTCAAACCACCTACCAGAGTATCTAACTGGGTCAAAATTTTTAGCTGTCATGCCTTGCATCATTAAATTCATACTTGCTCCATCAGGGTTGTCAAAATTTAGAGTTGGGCGATTGGCTGTGACAGTTGCTATTTGGCATATGCTGTGGTAAGGTGAAGATTCTGCATGGAGCGTCTGGTGGGAAAAAACTGAGCAGATATTATCATTTTGGTTCTGATGCTAGCTTTAAACTGAGCAGACATTATCATTTTGGTTCTGATGCTAGCATTAAACTGAGCAGACATTATCATTTTGGTTCTGATGCTAGCTTTTTCCTTTGTAATTACTTAATAAGTTGTTGGTTATCATCTGCTGTACTTCCTTTTAGTTTACCTGACTTGGTGAGAAGATGAGCAAAAGAGATGCTGAAAGACAAGAGATCAATTTTCCAGATTGAACAGCTGCATTACTACTACATTTTATCTCTTTCAAGGAGCATTGTGAAAGTTTCCTGAGAGAAAAAAAGAGAGAAGATAGACTTTACAAAATGCAAGTAGTTCATTTATTAACCATAATTGAGAAATATTAACTAAAAGAATTGAGATTAACACTGCCTGAGAACCCCACTCACAAGTCCCTACACAAAATGATATGCAGCTACATTTAAGGCAAATCTTTTCTTAATTCTGAATTGAAAAGAACAAAAAGGAATCAAGGATGAAATTTGGGGCAGTATTACCTGACAAGAGGAGCAGGAGGTAAAGAAGGAATGCACGAGAGTTGCAAAAGAGACATTCCAGCATAGGAGAAACGACCTATATAGTTGGTTATATGCTCTCCGTCTCTCAAAATTCAACTAATAACACTCAATTTCCAGAAAGAAAAAGAAGAAGAGCGTTGAAAAGGCGGAGGAAAAGGATGGAAAGATGCTCTCTCTCTAGATCTTTGGCAAGTGACAGTGACAGCGCCCAGCGATGCGCTCTCTTTCTTACGAGCACGATTTTTCTGTGGGCCCAAACAGTGTGCCTAATCGTGTGATCTATCTTGAAATTGGGCTGAGATTAAAAATGGGCCGTATTTCTTCTATCAAACAAGTTCGATGCCATGTTGTCACATTCGGTGCTTTTCACGCTAACAAACATCCGATTCCATCAGCCCAGTACCTTTGGATCCTGAACCTGAAACGAATTCTTATCGTCTGCTGCGCTGCACCGTGCAGCGCGGTTTTGGCGCCGTTTGATACGCGTGGAGATTCGTGCTTCACCAATCTTAAAGGACCCCCCGTGAATCCAACGGCTGTCGGTCGTGTCGCTGCGTGCCGCTCGTGTGCCGCGCAGCAGACGATAGCGATCCACCTGAAACCGTGTAGATAAACACTTCAATTTACATTGACATTTGTCACACACACACTATCAATAAGGTAAGTGATGGTGTGGTGTCTAAACAAAGGAAATGAAAGAAAAAAACGAGGGATCCCTTGAGAATTGTTATTAGTCCAGTTCCAGTGAGACGTTTTGTGAAGTTTCAGATTACTTGCACTCATGTGCTAGTGTTATACACGTCAGGATTTCTCAAATGCGTCAAACAAAAGCGGATAAGTTCACTTCTGTTGAGCTTAGTATAACTATGATTTCACAAGTCACAACTCTTTAGGCATTTCATAACAGGGAGGGATCATTATGGCTATTTTGACAATTTAAATAAATTCAAAAAAGTCTTACAAATAAGAAGAGTTTACAAATGTGTTATTTTAATTTTATCATGTAATTTCATTATTATTTAATAATTCATCAAAAACCGTTAAACTAAAAATGTTATAAATTACATAAAATATTAATGATCTTTGATGGACTACAAAACAATAATGAAATTATATGAAATTTGAAACACGATCAATTTATAAATAAAAGAACATATTTATAAAAAAAAATTCTATTTTTAAGTTTTTTTTCTATTTATTTAATAATATATTGTCAAAATTATCAAAATAACCCATCATCAAAGGATCCCTCCCCCATCATAAAACATGTGCAACACATTGTTTAGATGGGAACAAAACATGTGCAACACATTATCGTTCAGATGGGAACATCGGCTTTGGTTCTCTTTGTGATTGTCATTCAATTCATAAAGCATCAGGTATATGTAATAACAACTATTCACAAGAGATGAAAAATTAGTCAAAGGCAAAGTTGAGCACAACAAATAAATGGCATTTTGAGCCGTTATTGCCAATTACGTACACTCTGATTTTAAATAAAACATAAATTGTTACATAAACCAGGAAAAAGGCCACAGATACTTTATTATTACTTTCTTAAATTAGATAAGCTAATCGAACCTACAAAACTCCCAGCAACACACCAATTTGACCTCCAACTCAAACACTATCTCTATCAAAACATGTTCTCTATCACCCTCCCTAAAAATCCATCATTGCTTGGCCTGCAAAAAGAACATGCATATAGAATTAGTATCCATTATAACTTGATAAAGAAGAACTCGATTAAAAATATGGACAACAGAACAAGTACTACTTGGTCTCTACCAAATCCAGTTAAGGCAATGTTCGATTATAACATCAGGCACATTGTATAAGATTTAAAAAAACAGCATGCACAGAGATGAACAACACCAAGTATTAGACTAGTTGCGATCTATTATGTAAGAACACTACATTCAAGTTCAGAAGACAATAGATTAAGTAAATTAAAAGCAGCAGACCGGAGATGAGAAAAAAATATACCTGGGAGTACAGGAAGGTACCGAGGATGGCGATAGCAGCACCAAGGGCATTCACAGGCTGGACGGGGGTGTGGAAGATGATAATCGACGAGACAATCACTGAAATACGCTTCATGGTATTACCAACGCTGAATGTCAGTGGGGATATCTCATCAAGAGACATGTAAGAAACCTGGTTGTAGAGGTGATAAAAGATGCTCTGTGCTGCAACCCACCTACATCATCATCAGATTGGTTTAAAAATGTTAGATATGATCATCATGATACACATTAAAAAGAAAAATCTAGTTGGTATACCACAATCTAGCTATGGAGTTTCATGTGTCACAAGTCCAAAGACAAAAGGTCAAAAGTAAGTGCACTTTCATTATGTAAGTTCAGATTATCTTTAGATGGGAGCACACAACAACAACAAAGCCTTTAATCCCAAATAAATTGGGGTAGGCTAGAAATGAAACCCAATCGGAAAGCATAAGATCAAAGATCTCAAATATCAGTGATAATAATGAATATGATGAAAGAAAAAGAAAATAAATAAATAAAATAATAATAATAATAATAATAAATAAATAAAGATGATGGGAAACTTCTGCAAAATATTTGCTAAGGGCTCTTTTCTTCTGAACCATTTTTTGGAATTGGAGTTGACCAATCCAAGATTTCCTGAAATCAGGAAATTGACAATACTACCTTCCATACATGTGACAAACTGCATAAACTCCTTAATAGCTCAGAAAAAAAAACAGCAGAAAAGATAGTAAAAAAGGACAAATGTGGTCCAATCAAGGTCTCAAGGAGCAGACTGAACCAACACAGACACATTGCAACTTACCAGTCAAAATAAGAAATTTGAATTTTCAGCAAGACACAAGTCAATTAGAGAAAGTGCTTACCATACAAAATTAGGCCCAATGTCAGAGACTGCCTTCTGCCACCCAGCAGCCCACAATTTGGGGCCCTCCATTGCGATTGCAAATGGAGTAAGAATAATGAGAGATAAAATTGACAAGCAGGCATAATAGTTCATGCCGCTTACACTTTTACCCTTCATGCCCTTCTTTGAGAAAATGTTACGGAAGACGAAGGCCAGATTGGAGATCATAGCCCCCATGAACCCTAGAAAAGAAGTGAAAATTATTCATGGATAATGACCCAGTAATTGAACAAATTATATACCCTTTACCTGACTAAACTGACTATGATAAGAAACATGTACCAACACAGTCAATAAAAGGGTTGCATCACGTATGGAACATGTGATTGAAAATGATACTTAGAGGACAAAGTAAGATATATAAGGAAACTCAATAGATCTTCATACAAAAAGAGAACTTTATTAAAGGTAATAAAGCTCTAGAGTTGCTCTCAATTTCAGAAACTTCTTGTCACTTGAGTACTAAATGCAATATTGTAAAGGCAGAGATATTTTCTTACACAACCTAAACCTCAGTAACCATGACACCAGTTATTAAAGGACAAGATCACATGTTAAACAGATACCTGCTGCACAAAGGGCCACAACACCATACCTACAAATAAACTTATTGAACTATGGATCCTGAATACTAAAGCAACATACGGTAATATTTGAAATTGCAAACAACATAGCCAAACAAACAGTGAGCTTCAAATAATTATAAAGTTCTTCCTCAAATTGTTACCTATCATGTTGAAATTCAATTCGGTTACAGCTGCCAGGGCACAGCCGCCGATGATTGGTACCAGTGAGAGGTACACTGGTACAGGGAACGTCTCACCAAGCAAGAACCGGGACACAATCACGCTGAAAGCTGGTTCAGCGCTCTTGATTATATGGGTGAAAGAAACGGCCACTTTGGACATGCTGACTGTGGCAGCCACGTGGCCAATAGTGTGAGCTACAGCTACCTGTTAGATCAAAGAACGAAACACAATTCAAAGATCCAACAAAAGCTACATGAGAATTGAGAAAACATATTAAACTACCAAAATCAGAGCGAAATTCCAAAAAAAAAAAAAAAGATGTCACGATCACCGAACCAATCAAGCCGTCCGGGTTAGTAAACTAAATCAGATTGTCAATACGAATTGTAATAGTCCAGACAACCAAATCAATTCCTATCAAATTACTCCAATTTGACTAATCAAATACCAAAAACAGTGGCGGATCTAGAATTTTGATTAGGGGGACAATTATCGGATTGTAATGGCTTATCGGGTTCAAACTCATTAACTAATCGGGTACTAAATAAAAAAAATAATAATTTAATATATATACTTAACTAATAAATTTTTTATTAAATAATAACATTTTATATATTAAAATCACAATAAAATAAAGCTCAAAGTAATAGATAATCAAGTTGATGAAGAAAATTTTCGTCTAAGGAATTTTATATTTTGATATCTTTGCATAATTATTTCATTATGCACGGTATTAAATATTTTTTTCTCAATAAAAATAATCAGATAATTCAGGGGGGGCAAAAAAAATTTTCAGGGGGGACAAAATACCGAAAAGCACTATTTTTCAAAATTCAGGGGGGCACGTGCCCCCCGATTAAACTGGATCCGCCACTGACCAAAAAGATGCAAAAAGATGCAAAAAGAAAAGAAAAAAAATTCACAAAGATCCAAAACGTACCGGTGCGAGAGCCTTCCAAAAATCGAAGTCGGTATTGGGCGTCTCAGCAATTCTCGTCCCCCACGAAACCAGCATAATCAAGGATCCCATGGCCAAAGAAAGAGTTGATGTAAGCCATGGGTAGGGGAAAGCGTTCAGCACCTTCTTGTTATATATGTTAAAGACCACGTTCAACGCCCACCAGGTGGCAAAATAGATTCCTATCTTCACCTTTTGTGCTGCAGAGGAGGCCGGCGGCTTCTCCTCTTCATCCTTGTGCAGCGCCTTGCACCGGAGGTCCCGAAGAATCGGTTGGGATTGAGCACCGGAGTTGATGCTGCGCTCAGCTGAGACATAAAGCGGTTTGAGAGAGAGGATCGGCTTACTGGTATTGTTGATGATCGATGAATTGAGGGACTGCACGACAACCCGATTTGGTTTGCGGCTTGAATTGGATCCGTTTGTGAGGCGGAGACCACCTGAGCAGGTGGCAACAGAAGAACTCTTGATCATGGACATCATTTTGTTACTGAGGCTTCAAGGATTGAAAGGAGGAGTTGGTAGATTCGATCTGGGTTTTCAGCGGGAAAGAGGCGATAGAAAAAAGGGTGGAACTTTGACAGAATTTATTTATTTATAGGTGGAATCCTAGGGAGATTTTGCAAAGGTGGTGGCTTTGGAAGATCGGTTTGATTCTGAGAAAATAGCAGGAATAGAATAAAAACACAGAGAGATGGGTTATTATTAGGAAGACAGAAATAGGGGTTTATTAGAAGAAAGAGAGGAGCACGCGATGATCGGCGATCCCAAGAGGAGGGGAGAGAAGAGGGGTTTGGTTGGGTGGAAATGTGGAATTTAGTTGTTGGTTTAGTCAAGTATTTAAAAAGGAGGAGGTAAAAATATTGTTAAAAAAGTTTGGTGGGAATATTCCAAAATGCACTTGTTTGTGCCTCAGTTTTTCTTTGGGATGATATTGACAATGAATTATTTTAATAATAAATTTTAAATAAATACTAAATCATCAAAAAAATAAAAAATATAGATATATTTTTATTTATAAATTAATATTATTTAATTTTTATATAATTTCATTATCATTTGATAGTTCATTAAAGATCATCAAAATTTTATAACTTACAATAATTTTAGTTTTATCAATTTTTGATGAACTATCAAACGATAATAATTTTGTATGAAATTTAAAATACTATCAATCTATAAATAAAAAAAATATATCTATAATATTTTTTATAATTTTAAGATTTTTAATATTTATTTAAAAATTCATTATCAAAATAATGAATCCCTCTCTTTTTCTTTGTTTCTCATGTAGGCCCGTGCCGACCATGACTATATATTAGAGAATTTATTCATTATATGTGACGGACAATTTCAATTTAATTTGCATAACCTCAAAGATTTAAATGAAGCAGTTCACAGTAAATGAAGTTAACAAACTACAATTGTATGTACGGAACAAAAAAATATGGTTTGATATATTATAATGAATAGTTGGTAAAAAAATTAATTTAAAAATAAAATAAATTAAACCAATCAACAAAAATATATTTTTGGTTTTACAAATCTGCATAATTTTGCTAATAAGCACACAGTTTTTAGTTCCAAAACGGAACGTCATGATAAATACTATTTATTTTACATCTATCATGATATTATATCATTGTTCTAACCGATATGCTACTATCTGCCACATTGAATAAATTCAGTATTCTGCGTTTTCACGGCAATGTAATTATTTTACACCCGTAAAGTTCAATAATCAATTCATATAATTGCTTGCTTTCTGTTTTGCTTTATTTCATCCCTATTTTGCGTGAGCGTATTAATTACATTCTTATTAAAATAACAACGAACTAGCTGTATATAAATAGATAGTTGGTAAGAGTGAATACGACAAAATGTCGAAGCTAAATAAATTGACAAATATATACCAATTCAATAGTTTTTCCTACGTCCAAGCATCATGAATTTAATCTTTCAAGTTTAGTTGAATTAAATCCCCAATTTCACGTACTTGACATTATGAGAATCAGCTTTTGATTTATTAAAAGACAATATTTTTTATGTGAGAGGTCGCAAATTTAAAACTCAAATGATGATCCTTTATGAATATTTATGAGATTTAAAAGATTGACTCTCATCTTTTCTATAAAAAAATCATAAATTATTTGTTTTCAAGCATAGTTGAATTAAATCCCCTAATTTCGGATAGCTTGACATCCCTAATTACATTTATAAAGATTTGAAAATAATTCAAAAATCATTTGTTTTCAACATGTTCTCACATGAATAAACAAAATAAACATTTTTTTCTGATTTTTTCCTTTTTCTAATTTTATAAAATTATATATTTCTGATCATAATTTATTTCAAAATATTCACATAATTATTCATTTTCTTTGCAAAAAGATTTAGAATATTAACATACTTATATCCATTATAGCATAGGTATACAAACTACGTCGGAATTATAATCACGTTACATCAGACTCACAAACTCGAAACTTTTTTTAGCACTCGTGCCCTGTAATCAGTTGAGTAATATTCAATTCTTGAGAGTATATAAGTGTAAACATAACATACTGCGCTGCGGTCTCTGTTTCTGTTCCGGACTTTTTTAGTACCGAAAGAGTGGCAGCTTTCTAATTAGCCCAAAAGTCGGTCATGTGCAAATTTAGCCGGTTAATATTCAATTGTATTAGATTTGTATATGAAAATTTATATATAGATATTAATATCTGAATAAAAAATAATATGAATATAGTTTCTAAATTTAATTATTTATATTTGAATATTAAATATAATATATCATTTAATATTTATTATAAAAAAATAATATTATTCTCCACTAAATAGATATTATGTTTAATGTTTTTAAATTATAATATATTTATAAATAAATTATAGTATTGAAAATTTTATTATAAATTTTAAGTTAATTTTAGATTTATCTTTGATAATATATATATTATTTGTATATATATTCAAAATTATTCATATTCGTATTTATATTCATATTCATATTTAAAAAATTAAAACGAATACATATATAATTTTGTCCAATATATCCAATCCGTCTATACCCTTACTCATCAGTCATTACAATTAAAATACTCGAGACGTACTTTTTTTTAACCTTTTTCTCATGTTCAATATTTGATTTTTGATGATGGCATTAGACCCTAAAAATAGTAAAATCTAATATTCGATAATATTTTATGATCCAAACGTTTCAATAGTGAGCGAGGAGAGTTTCTTTTTAAATTGACAAATAACTCGTCATTTTCCGTCTAGGAATTTTTATAAACACTCCCGGACCACTTTAATTTAATTTGAGTTTTTCTTGTACTGTTAAGGATATTAAAATTTAAGACGCACATATCTTTTCCATACAATTAGTTTGATCAAGGTAATAATTACCGAAGCTGTAATAAATCAAAGAATATTAAGATTATGCAAGATATCGCTGACATTGTAAAATATAAGAAGAAATAAAAATAAAAAATATTAAAATACTTGCTGGAAGATGAAAAGGTCGATATTGGGTTTCTTCAACATGCCATTATTTTTTAATTGATAAAAAGAAAAGACCATTAAATGAATCTATTTTTTGCAAACAACTTTGGCAGGATAAGGTTGCAGTTAATGAAGCGACAATATTTTCTTTTTGAACATAAAAACCCGGCGACCAATTTCATTCATTACAAGTAATTACATCTATTAAAAAAATAAAAAGAAGAACTTTTTCATCGTATTACAGGTGTGAGACTGTGAGTAATGTCTAACCTGCCATGCTTGTCAGCTTTAAAGAATTAAGATAACTTTTTTCTCAAAAAAAAGTATTAAATTACGTGGATTTTAAAATTGCCTGAATATTTACACAGATTGCTCGTCGAATGCATATAGTAATGCACATTTATCGCTTGTATAATTCTCATGGATCTTGTCGTCTTGACTTAGGTTAGTTTGGCAAATCAAGAAATAGTTTTGGAAGAGTGGTAATTTTGAAAGAGTAATAGAATAATATATTTTTGGAAGAATGATAGAAGAGTGACATTTTTGACTACTCGGAAGAGCGAAAATATTATTTAAAAATTGTTAATAAGAAAAGTTAAAATATAGATAATTATGATGCTAACAATGATGATTATAATAATAATAATAATGATAATGATAATATAATAATAAAATAATAATCATACTCCATAATCATGATCATAATAAATAATAATATTCATAGTTGTAATCATAATAATATAATAAATATATAAATATAATCATAATATAATAATATAATAATAAAAATATAATTATAATCATAATAATATAATCATAGGTATAATAATATAATATAATAATAATAATTAATAATAATCATAGTCTAAAATAATATAATAATATAACCATAATCATAATATAATCATGTAATAATAATAAAATTATAATCATATAATATAATAATGATGAATAATAATAATAATAATAATAATAATAATATAATAATAATGATCATAATAATATAATCATAATATAATAATAAATAATAATAATACTAACAACGATATTAATATAATAATAACAATAATTATTATAATAAAATAATAATAATAATAATAATAAATAATTATCATAATATTAATATAATAATAAATCATAATTATAATTATAATAATAAAGCATAATTATAATATAATAATATAATACAACATAATCAAACAATAATCGCTATTCCGGTATACCACCTATAACTTGGTATATCGGATTAACACTCTTCCGCACTCTTCTACTTAGACTAAAATTTGTCGGAATAACTATTCTATTTCTATTTTTTGCTATTCTACCGTGTGCCAAACAAACCCAATAATTCATTTGCGAACATATTCTTTGCGGTAGGTACGGTAAGTAGGGGTTTGGAAACCTTCCCTTCCATTCAAACCGAAATAAATATATATAATCAAAATTTAAAATTAAATTAAATTTATAAAAATATTTATTTAATAAATTAAAATCTTATTAATTTATTTGGTTAAATTAAAATTATATTAGTTAAATTTTATTGATTTATTTGATTAAATCAAAATTATATTAATTAAAATCTTATTGATTTTTAGTTCATGAATCTAAAACGTGCCGGTAAAATAACTTTGTTCATTTCCTCAATTTGTCCGGACAATTATTACACTGATTACGATACTTTAGAGGATATGCTTCCGATAAATAATGACAAAAAATTCTGATTGTAAATATACAATCTAATCATACAGTCATCCATAATTATATGAAGAGAAGGGATCAGTTGGCAATGGGTTATTTTGATAACTTTGACAATGGATCTTTAAATAAATACAAAATAAATTTTAAAAATGAAAAAATATTTATAGATGTATTTTTCTACCTTTAGATTGATGGTCATTCAAATTTCATGTAATTTCATTATTATTTGATGGTCCATCAAAGGCTATCAAATTTTTATGTAATTTAACGGTTTTTGATGGACTATCAAACGATAATGAAATTGTATGAAATTTGAATGACCATCAATCTAAACGTAGAAAAACACATTTATAAAAAAATTTATTTTTAAGATTTTTTTTATATTTATTTAGAAGTCCGTTGTCAAAATAACTCATTGTCAATGGATCTCACTCAACTTCGATTGTTTTAGTAATCAAATATTTGTTTAATGTATTTTGTATATCACTTTATTTCAACTTCAAAATATGTTAATAACTTCTATTACAAGGCCCATTTCATTTTGAATTTAATTTATTTTGTTCAGTACTTCTATCCTTTATTCTTTAAATAGATATTATAATTTGAATACTAACTTATTTAACTTTAATAAAGACAAAATCTATACAAAAATAAGTTGAATAATAAAATTATTAATTTGAATATTAAAGTGGTATCGATTATCATATTGATTTTGATATCACTATACTTTTTTTCATGAAAATACTATGTAATTAATTAATTTTATGAACTAACACAAAATATAAATATTTTTATTTTAATACCTGAACTATATGTATATTAATTTTCATTTAATATGTAATCTTAGTATGTTTGGATCTCCGGGAAAAATCCTCATTCGGATCTGAAAACTTAAACGGCTGCGGATGCAGTTATCTGCTGGTATCGGATCCGTCCTAATTCCCGACCCCTGAGAGACGTTTGCAGAGTCGATTCTGGAATCCGGCCAAGGCGATTTGGCGAAGAGAGAAGCAATCAATCGCAAATGGCGAATATTGATGGAGATTTTGAGTTCTACCTTCGATCACTCTCCTCCCAAACCCGTGACTCCTCCACTCCGGATCCCTCCACGGATTACCTTCTTCCCTCAGTCCGTAGACCTCCCCGGGACCCTCCTCTCTCTCTCTCTCTCAACTCTCTCACACACACACACAACCACCGATTAGCGTAATTTCGTTGTAGCTACTCTTAACTGGAGAGTTGGCCTGTGAATATATGTTAACTTACATTTTTGTATGCTTTTCTTTACTGTGTTAGACCCAGCTAATGCTAGTACATGTTTTTCACCTTATTGGTTTAGTACCTACCTGGCTGTTAATAAATAAATCCATCTTTATGGCAGTGGTGATCATCTTACTGAGAGTTAGACTGCAATATAATGTCGTCATTTCTATTTCAACTAGGTTACAAAGATATATGAAATGTGCAAAGTGGGGGGATCAGATGAGCTTGTCACTCGTGCATTTAATCAAATTAGCAAGCTTTACCAGAGATGCATTTCTGTGTCCAATCAATCTCAGACCTCCAACGGTGTTCTTCTTTTGGTAATTTATTCTTCTATAAGACCTTTGACTTTGCACATAAACCTGTAACTTGCAAAGAAGCCTTAAAAAGAGTATTTTAGGACCCTCGTTCCATTCAAATTTATGCCTTTTGAGTTAACTGTTATATAGATATTTCTCTAGTTTGAAGTATTAAAATAGCCTTCTTTTAGTGGCTTGAGTTCAGTTCCGGATGCTAGAGTTGATGGTGTATTCTTCCCTCTTAAGTAATCTTGTACTGAGAAACAGAAAGCCTTCAAATTTTGGGTTATTTTATTTAAAATAATAAATGGGTAAATAAAGTACAAACAAGATAATTGGAACTGATTTTTTTCTCACATTGTTGTTTCTTTTTGAAGAATGGATCCAGATAGCTATTAAGTGGACTGTTTTTTTCAAAACAAAAGAGAAAAATCGTATTAATTTTAATTGTCACCCTCAGTGAATTAGAACCCTCTTTTGTGATGCAGACTATACTTCAATTTTTTATGGATTTTGGAGATGTTGTATTGCATGATACTGATAGTAGCCTACGAAGCTTCTTTCGGTCTTGCTTAAGTAGGTAATGAAATTTTTGCGTGATAATATTACTTTCTGTATTAGTTTTAGAGAGTATGACTAATTGCAGCGATATAAACTAGTTTGAAATGTAGCATGATAATGAAAAAAGAACAGGTTTTTCTCATTCTAGTTCTTTCTGTTTCCCCTTATTCCAGAGAATTTGCTGATCCTGTGGTGGCAAGGCACTTGCTTGAATTTCTTAATGTCAATAAAACAAAGATTCTTGAATCTTTTCCATCCTTGCTTCCCCAGGTTCAGTCTCCATAGAATTTTTTTTTTTTTTTTTTTTTCAATTCACCAACTTGAGTATCCTATTTTTAGGATACCAATTTTGGTATATCCTATACAAGTTCTTGCTCTTGTATAGGATACACCAAAATTGAATGATAGATATCATTCATTCTCCTTTCAATTGAGAAAAAAAATGTAATTGAAACTATTACAGCATTAAATTTTGCTAATTTGCAAAAACAGCCTCAAATTTATTTATTTGCAATATCAGCCCCTTTTACGACTTGATTAAGCTTCAGTTAGCGATACAAAAGAGCTCAACTTTTTTTTAACAGTACATGAACCCTCAGTTACGAGTGGTGGATGTATCCATTAAAACTTGGTTTGGCATTAATGTATGCAATTGGATGTTATGACCATGACTAGAACTAATGAGCATTACTAAATGATTAGATTTGCAAAAACAGCCTCAAATTTATTGATTTGCAATATCAGCCCCTTTACGACTTGATTAAGCTTCAGTTAGTGATACAAAAGAGCTCAACTTTTTTTTAACAGTACATGAACCCTCAGTTATGAGTGGCGGATGTATCCATTAAAACTTGGTTTGGCATTAATGTATGCAATTGGATGTTTTGACCATGACTAGAACTAATGAGCATTACTAAATGATTAGATCAGTATGAACCTTGCACAATTCAAGAAAATAAAGTTTTAAGGTTCAGTTATTTCATTTGTTAGTCATTTATCCTGATCAACTTCAGTCGTTTATTTATTTAGTATCTTTTACGGACATATAAATATTTTTGGACAATAGCAAAAAAAAGGAAAAAAGAAAAGTTCTGTAAATGCCTGCAATTTAGACCTTTTGTTTCAGATGGCTTTGCATAGAGAAGAAATAAAGGCTTCACATTATATATGGACTTAATAATCATTTTGGGCCTTAAATAAATTATGCTGAAGAAGCCCCAATGAATTTTAGCATAAAAAGAATGGTTGTAGATGTGGTCTGCATTTACTGTTAAACAATAATGCATTAAAACTGAATGGGTGCATGATGCTGCCAAAGCTTAAAAAAATGTCGAATTCCACTTTATCGCCACAATTTAGAAGAGTGGATTGAATTCAAAAAAGGTTGGGGAATAGAAACCTTTTTACTTGAGTTGACACTAATATATTGTTTATTTGCAAAATCGCCAACATAATAGGTGTTAATTTGCAATTGGTGACATATTTCGTGAAATCTACATGAAGTTCTGTGTATATTTCTTTTCTTGTTATTAGATGCTTCTTGCATTAATGGATGAGGCTTACACCGGATCGGCAATAGAAATTCTAGCTGATGGTTCAGGTCTGGATGATAATGGATCTTTTGACTGGGCAGATCCCACTTTTCTTGAAATTTTGAAAGATGAAAATGATGGAATTGCGGTATGTGCCAATCCTGTTATAGAATGGTATTGTTTAGCAGACTGATGCTAATCGCACATGATAACTTGTAAAGGGTATTTTGTCTAAGCTACTGCTGAAGCATAAAAAATATCTTCTATTACTGGTGATTGATATACAAAATCATGCATGCTGTAGTGTCCAAATAATATATGATGTACATCGATCTCAATTTTCTGAAATTTCAGGAACGCCACTGGACTTCTCCTACAATGGCAGCAACACTTCGAGCAGCTGTAAACAACCCACAGTCAGATAGATTAAAGCAAACCCTTCAGATGAGCCCACGCCTTCTTAGTGTGTATTTCTCTATTGCATTGAGAGATATCGATGATTGTAAGTTAGCTAATTTATTTTTATGCTTTTTTGTAACATAAATAAATGTCATGTGGACCTCCAAAGTCGCAAAAGAATTGCTAGTTGTACCCTGGAAAGAGTAAATCGATGCAATCGTGAAGGCCTTGTTGTCAGCTTTATTCAATTTGAACAAAATGGTTTCAGAGGTGGCAAATGCATATGTTTTAGGTTGAATCAAAGCATATTTAGCCAAGAAGCCAAACTTAAATTATATAAAATAAAAAATATGTTGTTTGGAACAAAAATATTCTTATATTATGGATTTGTATAATGAATATTTTTTTTTGAGTTGAACAACACTTCCTTTTTCTCCTGATTCATCTGAATTTCTCAAAACATTTTTTGAGTACCATACTTCTGATTGTTGTTGATGTATTGCAGCTCTATTGTGTGCTCTGATTCCACTTCTAATGTCACGCTATGACACCATGTGTCCTGATAAAACATTCTGCTTTGAGGTTTGCTGCCAGCCGCCTTTATTTTTTCTTTTTCAAACTAATATCAAGTTCCAATTATTATCATTAGTGAGGGATGGAAGTGAAAAATTTAGGTTCAGAAGAGATTATCTGATTTCATGCTAGCTGTCTTTCAGAGGTGTCCTCATTTCATTGCGCTGCTCAAGGTATGTCAAGTAAACTGGTTTGTCTTATGGAACTATTTGTTTGTTCTTTTATGGACTACTTCTAAGATGATAAACAGACATTACTATCTCAATTCAAATGCTTGCAGAAGCCTATTATGGACAGACTGGCTGAAGCTTATGACAGCCCTGCTAAGGTGACTTATATTTTTTGTTCTTGGTTAATACATATGTTTATTATCATTATTATTATTTTTTATTTTTTGCATTTGCAAGTATGTAACAGGTTTTCTTTGCACACACATATGTTGTAGTTTGAATTTTTGATGATTTCTTATATAACCCAGACAGAATTGGCGTTGCATCTATGTTGGGCTATAGGGGAGCATGGAGCGGGTGGCACATCATACAAAGATGTGGCTCGGGTACTCTTTGAGAACTTAGAATTGCTTCTGTATGAGAACTTAGCTACCAGGTTAATGCCTTTTATCACAAAAACTGTTATTTCTTTTTTTTTTATTTCTAAGCAAATTTTTGTCTGCTTATTTAAAAAAAAACTAATCACAAAAAAGGGAGATTTTGAATTTAAGCTAGATGCAGACATTTTATGAGGAGAATACATTCTGATTCTAGCATTGTTGTCCTTGGTCATTTTTTCATGAATCTCAATATATGAATGCTGACAGCCAAAATCCAGATTAGATTTTAAAATATGACAATAACTTCGTTCACAATTGTGATTTCCCCCATGCTTAGGTTAAAAAAAAGGATAAAAAATAGAAAGAAGTTAAGAGTAATAGATAAACAAAAGAAAGAACTAATCCCAGATGGCACTTGTTCAAACCCTACCATATATTTAGCTATTCTTCTTTTTCCTTTTTTTTCTTTCTTTGATAAGAATAATTTTTTTTATAAGATCCTTTTTTCTTTCTTGTGAAGCCGGTTGGGTTTGAATCAAGAGTCAGCAATTGACCCAAAGGGGAATTCTGCGAGAAAGTCATCACAAGCAAGACTGCTTTGCTTTGTGGTGACAGCAATTTCCAAACTAGCCACTTGTCATAATGAATTGCTCCCTCGGGCCCGTGTGTCATTGGCCAAGGTATCTTTTTCATTGCCTTGTCCACTATGATAATAGAGAAAACAACTCTTTCGAAGTTGGAAGGATCAAAATGTTTGTTAATCTGTGAATATCAATATACCCTCTTGAAAATTCCTAGCAACTTCAATCAATGAAGAAAGGAAGCAACAGTCAATCTTGTTATGGTCATATAAATTTATATTCTGTATCATAATCTTTATTGTAATAACATGTGCTCCGTACATTTGGTATAATAAATTTGGTTTACAAATCTAGGTTGCAAGGTCCAAAGTAGTTGATAGGAGAGTGTGGAGACGTGCATGTGATTATTTGGGATTGATGGATGAACCCGCTCTCTGTCTGTCAGTTCTGGGACCCAGCACTGGAGAAGCAAGTGGACCTGGTATTGTGAATTGGAGTGAAGGAGATTCCAAAATGGTTTCCCATATTCCGTTTTACCTTCTAGCTGAGCAAGAAGGTAACATTTCTGAATTCTTGTAGAAAAAAAGAAAAAATAAATAATTATATATATAGAGTTGGGTTATGGTGCTATGCATAGCACGGATCACCTCCATGCTATGAATCATTTCTTTATTTTCAAAGTCTAAATGATTAATCCGAACCACTCAAAATGATTTCTATTAGATAGTTAGAAAATCGATTCTTTTGAGCGGCTCATAATAATTAAATCAAGTGATTTTCAAACTATCTTAAAAAATAGTAAAAAATTCTGAAAAATATAACATTTGGTCTCCAACTAGATTTACATATGAAAATCATCTTGAGCGGTTCAGATCAACCATTTGAACTTTGAGAAGAACCGATCCATAACACGGAGGCGATATGTGCTATGTATAGCACTATAGCCCAACTCAATATATATATATATATATATAGAATTAGGCTATGGTGTTTTGCAAAGCACAAGAGTGTTGTGTGCTTTGCGCTTTATTATTAAATTTAAGTTAGAAATGATCGATCCAAACCGCTCAATCTAATCTCCATATCAAAATCTATTAGTAAACCAAATTTTATATTTTTTGGAATTTATTTGCTATTTTTTGGATAGGGGGGAAACCGTCATTTTTGGATGAACCAGAATTCTTAGATCAAGTCATTTTTTCCTCATTAGAAAAAATAGCAAACAAATTCTAAAAAATATAAAATTTGATTTACTAATACATTTTAATATGAAGATTAGATTGAATGGTTCGGATCGATTATTTCTAACTTAAAATTAAAAATAGAACGCAAATCACACAACACTTTTGTGTTTTGCAAAGCACCGTAGTCGGACTCATATATATATATATATAGTTTGTCTATTGTGCTTTCAGTAGCACTTGAGCCGAAACGCTATCAGTCCAAATTTTAATTTTTCATGCTCAAAATTTCAATTTAAGTAGTTCAATAAAATATTTATGTCATAATCTTGTAGAATACTGATTTTTATCGTGTTTGAAGTTAGTTTACTATGCTTAATGATTTTTAGAAAGTAAGCATTTTTGACATACAAATTTTATTAATTTTCTATTATTTTAAGGCTATCTTTTAAAAATCATTAAGCATAGTAAATTAATTTCAAACACGATAAAAATTAGTATTCTATAAGATTATGATATAAATATTTTATTGAGCTATTTAAATTAAAATTTCGAGCATGAAAAATTAAAATTTGGACTGGTAGCGTTTCAGCCGAAGTGCTACTGGAAGCACAATAGACAAACTATATATATATATATATATATATATAGAGAGAGAGAGAGGGGGTAGACTACTGTGAAAACGTTTGTATTTCGATCGATATGCAAACAGATCAAAAACTATATTTTAAAATCTCAAAAAATTTAATTTATGGTTTCCATTAAATTCTTCATATGAAACCTTGTGGGATACAAAAATTTAGAGCTATTTTTTCAAAAATTCAAAAGTGTGGCTTAAAAAACTCAAAACACTCCAAATTTTTGTATCCCACAAGGTTTTCATATGAATAATTTAATGGAAATCATAAATTGATTTTTTTGAGATTTTAAAATATAGTTTTTGATCCGTTTGCATATCGGCTGAAATGCAAACGTTTTCACAATAGTCTACCTCTCTCTCTCTATATATATATATTGAGTTGGGCTATGGTGCTATGCATAGCACGTATCGCATCCGTGTTATGGATCGGTTCTCCGTTCTTAAAGTTCAAATGACCGATCTAGCCTTACAAAATGATTTTCATATGAATATTTTAGATGTAAACCAAATTTGGGATTTTCTAACTATATTTGTTATAGACAAGCATAAATAAAACTGTGATGTTCTGTTTTCTCTTTGCAGGTGTACTTAATCATGATTTTTCTTTTGGTGATGTATTTCCTGTTGAATGAGAATCAACCAAAGCATCTCCATTTGCCACAGAAATTAGATTTAGTGCAATATTGTTCAGGCTCAAGTTTCAACTATGAATAAAGTGCAACAGCTGCTCAACCATCCAAGGTTAACCTATAATGTACAGAGAACCAGAGCAGAGGATTTTTTTACTCTACTTTGGGTTTACCCCAAGTTGATAAGTTTTCCTGTTCATTTCAAAAAATAATTAGGAACTGGCTGTGTTCGTGCATACACTTCATCACCATATGTTTTTTGTGGACATCTGATTGTGGATCAAGGTCTTCTTTTCTTTGAGCAAATGGTCGGATGTGCATGCTACGTCCTTTGTTGATTACGTTTTAGAAAACGGTATTCTTTGAGCAAATGGTCAGATTGTGGATTGATGGGGTTTTGGGCCTCCTTACTACATACATTCCAAAGAGCTTTTCTGGGTAAATGATGATTGGGCTGCTTGCGAAGCACGTAAGAAAAATAAAGCTACATGTTTTAACCTGCAGTACAAGTGTGTGTAGTGCCTATCATTTTGTCGCAAAAAGAAAAAGGTAAATGTTGTTTTCTTTTTTCTTTTATAAAAGAAAGTGGAAAATGGTCTAGTAGAGAACACGTTATAAATCTGAAACGGGTTGTTTGAAGCACTAGAAAAGTCAAGTGGAGTCAAATTATGACATGCCTCTTGAAAGCAATGTTGGCTCGCATGCAAGTTGACTGTTAAGCCTCTGCCAGGAGACAATGCAGTCTTCCTTTCTGCCGTGCCATATTAAATAATATGTTAAGTTAATGATATATTAGTATTGTAAATTTGTAATACAACAACCATTAATTTTATTTTTATTAAGATAGAACTGGTGATAAATAGATTTTAATACTGACTTAATTTCATCAAATTAATCAATCTAAATTTCGGTTATCAGATTATTCGGATAAAGTATACTTGATTAAATTTGTGTTTATACATTCCACACCATTTGATCCGTTGTGTATTGTAATGTCTTAAATTTTGTTGTTTAAAGAGCCAGGAGCAAAACTTTCCAACAAATTCCCTGTTGTACTTAAATTTGGGATGTATTATGAATAATGATTGTGATATATTATTAATAATAATGACAATAATCAATGCCTTTTTCTAACTCTTCAATCTTGGGAGTTCAATTTACGAATTAAGAATGTGCGAAATGAATAATAGCAAAATGGCCCCAGCAAGCTATCATTCAAACAAAGGATACCAAATCAAAAGTTTTAGTGCCATACAAAAACTACTACATAACCTTTTCTCAAATTTAAACTTCAAACCTAAACAAAACATCACTACAAGGAAAGAACATTGCCAAAGAAGAAATTTGTTACAGTATTATAAATAGACAGGGTCTTTTGAAACCAAAAATAAACTAATACTAGCTTTTAGTGACGATAGGAAAAGTCAATGCCGAACCAGCCCCCCTTGCATTGTGGTGGTGGATTATGGAAGCCTTTGAAAATACCCTATTTTTTATAATTATATAAAACCAAACACCACAAGGCAAGGAAAGTTTGAGGTGCGTTCTTGACTTCCCACAAATTAGCTCCAATTACTCCGTTTCCTGTCTTTCCTGCCAATAGAAACCATGAGAAAAAGAAAAAAATCTTGAGTGACAAAATCCATAGCAACTAGATGAAGAAAATCCAATGGAAACAACGGGAAAAGTAAGGAAAATCATGTCTCTATCAATAAATTACTTCCATGAAATATAATTAGATATGAGCAGCTTAATTACCATTTATGGTACATACAAAGATCTTCAAGGCCACAGCAAATGCTAAGGATGATTATTTTCTCCTGAGACAGCAGACTTAATCCGATCCACAGTACATGCAATGAGGCTATTAACTGTTGCTACAGATCCAAGTGACAGCTTGGCTGTAGGGACCGAGTCAACCAAGATCTGGAAGGCCACTGTCAGAAGGGACCCACCACCGGAACCCATCTCACCGGCTACTGGACCAACTGCTTGCATGTTGGGCCTGTCAGGCAGTATGGCAAATCCCGATGGTAGTAGTGCCACATAGTCTGGGTCACCGCCGTTTAACACCACATTCATGGCTACCACATCAACTGGTGCATAAATTACATATGAGCCTGATTGATCCGTGCAACTTTCTTGCAGTATCAGCATGTTGCTTTGGTTAGAGTTTGAGCTCTAGAGAACAAGGATTTAGTAAAATAATTAAATTACATTCTAAGAAAGCAATAACAAATTTAATCAAATCGATTCATTAGAGAGTTAAAGTAAGGGTTAATTAATTAAATTAATTGTACTTACATTCACACGAAGGAGAGAAACACAGTTGCCATGATCCCGTCCATTTGCAATATGAGCCATTTCTTGAACCACACCTCCATTAGAGAGGATGTCCCACTGCAATATCCACAAATTAATGCAACAAAAATTAGATACAATTGAGTTAATTTTCGTCGCTCTCTTGTAATCAGATTACTGTGGAGCTAATTCTTGTAATATGTTAAGAGAACTGTGTCCTTGTGTGTTATTTTTTATTTCAAAAAGCATGACAACGAGAATTGCTTTTTGTATGGAGATTATTCACTCTTACAAAATTTTCACTTTTGCATTCAAAGACATCACACTATTTCAAGCGCATGATTTGCATGGAGACAGCTAAAGAAGGTTAGTTCATCCTTCATAGATCAAATGTTAAAATACCTCACTCCTAGAGCTCTCATCTCTTAGAAAATCAAAGACCCGTTTTGGTGGAACTGGAAGCCAGAAGGAGGTTGCCGCATTAAGAACAATGCCAGGTGGCCTACCAGGATCATCGACACTTTTTCTAGTCATTACTCGCACATCTTCGGCACCACTGCCAGATAAAGTAGTCCACTGGTGTGCAGTTGAGGCTGTCACGCCACCGCAAAAGCTTATCACCATTCTCTCTGCTAATTTGAGCATGCTTTTTCTTCCTTCTGGACTTGTTATCACTGTTTGGAAGATGTTAGTTTTTAGCTAAAATGGTGACAATAGAATGTTTGCATACTCTAAAAAGAACTTGTAAACTTAAACACTCTACTACAAAAACATAAAACAACCTAAAAAGATAATTTAATTTCTTTTAATGTCTGATGCTATATAATGGACCTCCAACTGATCATTGAATTTGTTAAAAAAAATTAACTTCTTTAGAAAATAGAAACACTAAGAAAGAAGGCTTTCACTGCAAATTGGAGAGGAGCAAAATCAATTTCTTGAACCAAAGGCATGTAAATAACAATTTTTGCTTGAATTATTCTTGAGCTAGGAATTTTTGGGGGAAGGGATGTTACCGCCGATATCACCAGAAGGAATATTGCTAGCCATGATGCTTGCAAGGCGTTCACACTGCCGGTCTAAAGCTCCAGCCCACCGTTTCGCACCAAATGCAAGGCCTGAATTGACTAAAGGCTTGTATAGATTGTGCACAGACCTATCATCAACTTCAACATGTTCAACCCACGTAACCTATATGAATTCAGAAAGTTTTACCATTAGTCCTTGCAATACTTTCAGTAATCTTTCCCTTAGTTAACAACGACACAGTCTCATATAGCTGAAATGGTATCATGATGCCTGTATTATATGTTAATGTTAGATAACACAAGTAATTATGCTTACCTTGGAATATCCATTTGGCATTTCTTGGATCAAGCAACCAGATGGTCTCCTGCGGCACCGGCTAATGGGATTTGAGCGTAGACAATCCAAGGATACATCAACCACTGCCCATGTTCCATCTGCATTCTGCTTGCAGTATCTCACAAATAGGCTCTCTCGTGTAGGAACAAGGGGAGATGGTACTTGAAATTCTGCTGACATCTAATCAAATCATTTGGAGAATCAAGTTATTGCAAAGATGCAATTGGGTAGAAAATATTAGGAATTATGTAACTATTAAGATAATAAAACTCAATACAGAAACTTATAGAACAATGTTACTTATTGTAAATTAGCAAAAGTACATCATGAAAATCATGCAATGATCCATGATGACTGCACAAAAACAATCATATAATTAACACAAATGACAGGAGTCATAAAATGATACCACTTGTAAAGCACCGTTAAAGTTGCCAGCTACTCCTGTTGATAGGACTTCTACTGTCATAGCTCTTGAAATAATGCTGGAGAATAATGTCGAGTATTGGTTCTATAAATGAAAGAAGATACAAATAAGTTAATGGCAGAGAATACTTCTTTATTCTCTGAGAAATGAATAAAATTAGACCCCAATTTATCTTTCAGAAATCAGACAGTTTCCTATATTCTGGTTTTATTTCTACTTGAAACAGAATAATTATAGAAACCCATTTTGACTGCAAAAAACTTTTTGAAAATATAACGTTTTGACTAAATCTCTCAAGAACATAAAAATGAGACTAATAAATATATATATATTTGGAGTGGGGATCCATTGACAATGGGTTATTCTGACAACCTTGACAATGGATCTCTAAATAAATACAAAAAAAATCTTAAAAATAAAAAAAGTTTATAAATGTGTTATTCTACCTTTAGATTGATATTCGTTCAAAATTCATGCAATTTCATTATCGTTTGATAGTCCATCAAATTTTCATACAATTTGTAACGGTTTCAATTTAACGGTCTTTGATGGACTATCAAATGATAATGAAATTACATGAAATTTGAATGATCATCAATCTAAAGATAGAAAAAACACATCTATGAACTTTTTCCATTTTTAAGATTTTTTTTGTATTTATTTAGAGGTCCATTGTCAAGATTGTCAAAATAAACCATTGTCAACCGATCCCTTCTCATATTTTTTTTTTTGGGAGGGGGGGTGTGTGTTCTGTAAGTAATGCTGTTTTAACCTCCAAAAAGTAGAATTCCAGCTGTGACCATGTACAACGAGTTATGTTAACAGTAAAAGTATTTCTAAGTTGTTTCATATGTGAGACATTATAGCCCAATGTTTCGTCAAAGCAAGTTTACTGAAGTATATTAAAAAAAATGATAGGCATACCACATCCATTAGTATTTCAACAAGATTAACATGATTCATTATCACCACTGAAGTTTCCCGAGTTGCCTCTGACTTAAAGCCTAACAGTTTTGGTCCAATCCCTCTTGGAAACATCCTTACATACTCATCTTCATTCAAAGTCTCGCTCGAGCCATCTATTCCTTGAGTCCAAAGGGGCTCCCCAATTTGAGCCATTTGCAGGAGTTCTTCCATTGCTGCAACAGCTAATTCAATAACCATAGGTTTCTCCATGTCAGATTGGCCAGACACGCTCCTTAATAAATCACCTGCTCCAAAAATCTCATTCCCAATACCCGGTTGAACACCAAAACCCCCAACTCCGAGGTCTAATGGTGAGCGAGAGGTTATTGGATTAGAGAATGGATAGGAGACCAATGATTTTCCAACATACTTAGCAGCTATTCCTGATATCCTATCAATCTTTGGAAAAAAAGAAAGGTTTATTTAAAATTGCAAATAAAGATGAGAAACATAATGTAGCGGGACAAATATAGTCATATAGCAGTGGTCTTACAAACATCTTATCATGAAAATATGATCATACAATATAATAGCTATATTTTATGTTATGGAAATAACTATAATATTAATAATAACATTAATGGTGATGAATGACGATGATGATGACAACAATGATGAAGAAAATGATAATCTGGTGACGTAGCTGGAATAACAACACCATATGTGAATTTACCACAAAAAAAAATCATATGTGAATTCTATAAAAACGAAATAGAAACTAGTACCTCCTCTCTTAAGCGAACATTTTCCATCTGAAGATGGTGCTCATCAAAAGACATCTCGCCTAAAGTTGCTGGGCCACCACAATTAGGACAGGATGCATTAGTTAAAGCCTCTTTGTACCGCATGTTTTCTGCACGAAGTTTCTCATTCTCAGCACGAAGTTGTGAGTTTTCACTCCTCTCATGTTGGTTCTGTGGCAAAGAAGAAAATTGTATGTTAATTAAGATCACTATATGATTGATGACGCATGGACATTTACAATAATCGTTTAGAAAGGGAAATTGTGAGTGAGAAATGCGTGCACGCATGTGTTGTATATACACAACCTGCATATTTAGTTCATATACCTTCATTTGAGTACGCTTGTTTTGAAACCAGAACTTGACTTGAAGTGGCTCCAGACCAAGTTCTCGGCTGAGTTCTTTTCTCTGTTTGTCATCTGGGTGTGGGCATTCTTTGAAGAATCTGACAATTGATTAAAAAATAGTTTATAATTCATTTGTGAGGAAATTGAGAAGGAACTATAAATATATATAGATAATAAAAATGAAACATTTGTCATTTAAATAGCAGGGTAAGGAATACATATTTAGGCTTTTAAACTTTTGCAAAACAAAATCTCACCGTCTAGCTAAAGAGAAAAAAAAAACAAGACATGGTCGACATGTATCAAATTATTTCCTTCATGGAAAGAGCGAGTCTAGCTCAAGTACACCAAAGATAACATGAACGACTGTGATTGATTTTATTAGATCATCATGATCTAATGAGAAATTTCTCTTGCGAACAATATTATTGTAAATATATATGCATGCATCAGCCATGATATCCGGCGAGCATCACGGTGGACTAAACAGGAAACATGCTATTCCCCTCATTTTATAATTATTGCAATCCTAATCAAAAGATTTAATACCCAACAAATTATATTTAGTTTTCTAATATTGTCCTTGATTTATCATGAAATTGTCAATGTCAATCGAAAAAATTCTTGATTAAAAATGATGTCCAGAAGCAAATATCAATAGTATTGTTGCTTAATTATTTAGAATATGCCGATTGGATTGTCGATCAAAGCATATGTCGAAATTAATAACACTCATGTTGTTAATTCTAATATGAAATGACATTCACTGTTTTCAAATGTTAAAAAGAGAACTCACGCTTCCATTTCTTGGATCTGTTGTTGGGTGTGTCGGTGGTATCGTTTTTTCTTTGGCCGTTGATTTGGGTCTGCCTGATCATCCCCAGAAATGCCCTCAATATTTTCGCTTCCTGATTTGCTTAGTTCAAATTCATCATCCCGTGTGCGATTCATCATCTCACTTTCTCCGGTGCTTGTAACTGTTGTTGGCATCTCCCTTGGTGGCTGCTGTTGGTTTTGCTGTATCGGCAGTTGCTGTGCTTCCAGTAAGTTTGCCTATATTAAGTGGGAAGAACGGAGTTCAATAATCAAAAAGAGAAGGGAGAGGGGATGCCATAGACAGGGTTGTCAACTTGAAAGAGAGAGCGCTTTAGAGGTTATAAGTCATATATAACAATGAGAGAAATGAACAATATATATAGCATGAGATGAGATTACCGCTTCAAAAAAAAAAAATAATAAAATGAGAAGAAAATAATATACAGGACTTTCTGAAAAAGAGAAACCATATGGGATACTAATAAATGATAATAAAGAAGAAAATGATATGTACATGCTAGTGGTTATAAATTAAGGAGTAACTCTTGATTTTCCCCTTTTTTTCTTTCTTAATTTATTTTCATTCTCTCTTAGTGAGAACATATCAGTAACAACAAAACTCTAAATTCTCACTATTTGGCCAACATGTAAAAATTGAATTTACAGATCTAATTGGTATAAGATACTAATAAATGATTAAAGGAGCTTACGAAAAAAGGGAAAGGAAACTTATACAGGACTCTAGAAAAAAGAATAAGGATCAACAAAAAATGGCATAAATCGAAGAAATGGAAAATCAACTGTAAACTTAAAGCAAAATCTTTAGTTTTACCTGGCTAAGAGAGAGAGGAGAAGAGGAGCCAAAGCCCGTATTTGTTGGTCGACCGATCATAGAGGGTACATGCCATGATGGTATCATGATCCCAGAAGGCATACTTTTATTATTGTGAACCAAACCCTAATTGTGTTTTCTCTTATCTTTCTTCAAAGGGCTTACTATAGTCATCAAGACAAAAACTTGTGAGTGATTCCTAATTAAGATTGTGAGAAGAGATCATATTTATGCTTAATTAGTCTTAATTTATTAGTTGCAAAAGCCTTCAGTTTGCTACAGAAATTATTAAAACCAATTAGGAGGATAAATTAAGGACAGCGAGAGAAGAGAAAGCAGAGATGAGAGGGATACAGAGCTTTTACACCAAAGAGCTCAGAAAGTAACAGATCTATGACAAACATATATAGACTGGTCTTTTCTCTCTCCATATAAAATATCTTACTTGCCTGAAAAGAAAGGTGAATCTAGTACATGCATCAGAGAGAGAGGGTGTGGTTTGAGAAAGATGCCATTAGAGAAGAGGCGAAGAGAGCCCAGTGAGAGGAAAGGGCAGGAAGGAGAACAGATGAAGAGAAGGTAGAGAGAGAGGAGTTATTGCAGAGCGTGGAGAGGAGGTGCAATTGCATTTATTGAGAGAGAGACGGAGAAAGAGAAAGAGAAAGAGATGGTGTTATTGCTTTGGAGAGAGAGAGACTGAGACTTGGGGGGGGGGGGGGGGGGTCACCTGTCTTTGCTTTAAATTTTGCCACTACGAGAGGGCCGGGGTAACAGATAATATACAAGGCCGTAACTCACAAGCAACCCAGAACAAAATTTTACTAAGATGAATGTTATGCTGAGGTTTGCTACCGCTTTAGGGTTTTGTACATATCATGGAATGTATGGGATATGCGTTGACATGCAATAATGAAAAGAATATAAGTTTGCTTACCTCTAACGTCATTTATTACAATTACGTACCAATATCTACGTAAGGCAAAAGTCAGTTCAAAATTGGAACGTTCAATATTTTACTAATTCAACCGAGTCATACCTTGACTCATTAATGCATTATGTATCGATCATATATAACTAGTAGGAAAATGTAATGCATGCTTGTATTTTATATTTTTCGCTTTTCACTTTTCGCCATAAGGCCGCCGTCATGCATGTTAAAATCATATGGACGCAAGACGGAGATATAAAATGTGTAAATAGAGTACATGACAAGGTTCATATTAAATGTTGATATGAGCAATCACATTATTAATTGTATGAATTATAATAAATATGGTCAGATATACTTGATGAAACGACTACATTTTTGGAGGTCAAATATATGTGTGCTTCTTAAAAAAATAATTCATGTAAAATATTAGAAATTAATACCACGAATTTTATGAGATGCGCTCAATAGTAATAAATTAACAATTTAATATGAATTTTAGTATACTTATATTATAAACTCGCATCTCGACCGCTATGCTATAATCATGATTTTGCATGCATGTATGTATGCAAGTATATATTTATGCAAAATTTTCTAGCTAGCCTCCAAATCAATAGTAATAAATATCCAAAATTTGGTGACCAAGGAAAATTTAGTATGGAAATCTCATGTTTGATTATTTCGGCCATCTGTTTGAACATATAATTAAGACAGGTGGGAAATATATTTTAAATAAATGGAATATACTTTTTCATTTGTGTTTTTTTTTGGGAGAGGGGGGGGGGTGTTACATGCAAGTTCTTCCATTTTATTAAACATACAGAATCATTTCTAGATAAGTGTCCCAAATTTCTATTTCTGTGTTCTTTATCTTAAAATCTTAAGGAAAACACAAATTTTCTATTTTATCTTTTAAGTATTTATTTTAGATTTTTCTAAGATGACTCTAAAATATTAATAATATAACTAATATTTTTATATGAAAGTCGGCCACTCTTAAAAAAATCTATAATAAATATATAGAATGCTCGAAAAATAAAAATAAAAATTGTATCTCATAAGATTTTGATATGAAGAATCTATTGAGTCATATGAATTGAAATTTAGAGTTAATTTATTTGATGTAATTTTGGATTAAGCTTACCGATGTCCTCCGTGAGCTTAATTAAACTCATGATAGCTTTACACCCATATAGATAAATAAATAGATAGATAGATAGATAGATAAATAAATAAATAAATAGAGAAAGAAGCTATGATATTTCGTGAAGTATAAAATGTTATGTGCTTCGTGTTTGTATCTCGAATTTAAAGGTTCAAATAGCCGATTCGAATCATTGAACATGATCTTCATATTAAAAAAAAATTGGAGATCAATTTTTATATATTTTTAAATTTTTAGCTATTTCTTAGATGGGTACAAAGTTTGTTGATCCAATAATTCTGCACCATTCAATACTAGTGATTTTTTACCTATCTAAAAAATAATAAAAAAATTTAAAAAATATAAAATTAGATCTCCAAAGATATTTCAATATGAAGATCATGTTTAACAGTTCGGACCGGCCATTTGAACTTTTAAGTTTGAGATACAAACGTAAAGTATGAAAGGTATTGTACTTCGTAAAGCACCGTAGACTCTCACTCTCTCTCTTTATATATATATATATATATATATATATATATATATATATTGCGGGTATTTATTTTTTTCTTTTTTACTTTCTTCAATAATTATTTTCTTCTATTTCTATTTGAGATATCAGATGTGATGAAATTGCTGACAAATAGTTCCTTTCAGATAGAATAATTCTTCTTTATATCTATTTCAGAAGAAAGTGAGAGTATCATACATGATCTTAAAGTAAATTTATCGTTTTGTCTATGATTTACTCAAACCCAATGGAATTAATGATATATGTGGATATGCATATATATATCTGTACCAACCATACAAGTAAGAAAATGACCGTCAAAATAAAAATAGAATATAAATATATTTTCTATAAATTTAGATAAGTCGTATCAAATCTTAAAATAATTTCCAATATCGTTGGTCATCTACGTACTGATAAAATTAAACTGTCAATTTTTTTTTCAAACCGCTCATTAATTAATTAAACGGACGACCAATCATTTTATAAATTAATTCCATCAAATTTAATGCAAAATATATACTGATATCGATCATCAAGGTTATCAATGAAATATGAATGTCAATATAAATTAACTGTCCCATCTCTAATATGGGTTAATTTGTTGCTAACAGGGATAGTTTATTTAATAATTTGATCAAGGATTGAATTGGACGCATGTTACTGATTATTTATGGCCGATATGCTTTGATGCCAGATTAATTATAAGGAAATATACTATTTAATGCTAGTCATATAGATCGATACTCGTATCAAAGATTAAGCATTAACTCTCTATGGCAAGAGAACTATTAATGTGAAAAGCAACTAAGTACTTCATTGATTAATTGTATGTTATTACAACCACCTCATTATTCCATTTACTTTTTCTTTTTTTGATGAAAAAAATGAGGGTCCATTGAGACTTATATATTTTCTTTAATGTGTATATTCATGTATCCAAGAATTCGTTGCGGTGGTGGAGTTGAATTATCACAGTCACCTCATCATTCCATTTAATTGAACTTGCTTGCTGTTAAATGTCATTTCGTAATTAAATGCATACATTATATATTTTTTTGAAGTAGCTGGTAATTACCAGCTATTTTGTATTGATAAAAGGAATTATTTACAACAGCCGTAGCCAAGTGACCACAGGCTGCAATTATGCAACTTAGTACCACACAGCCTAACTTCCTAGTTCCTACTATGAATAATTTACCCTCTTACATACAGTGAATAATTTAGATGACAGGCATTTTGTTTATAGTAAAAACTCCCGTAACTTTTTATAGTACAAGACCCTTTTGCATACATTAATGAATCATCCCTAAATTTTTATAAATATCAGACCTATTTGTCTGTTGTCAAAATCATCAGATAGTTGGAAAATTAAGGAGTCAAGGACTAAATTTCAGCCTTCTTTATCAATGTCCTCCGTTAAATTATGGATAATGATTTAATTGTTATAATAAGTTAGAAGGACAATTATTATCAAAATTAAGCTAAAAAAATGAGTTTGTTATATGGTGATCTTATGTTTCATTTCATGCACTGTGTCCTGTTTCATCGTACGGGAAAACAACATTGCACCGTCGTACTATACATGTTCTTCATCTATCTATCAAGTCAAAAAAGCATGCCTAACTCTAGGTTGTTGATTCGAGTTGACTTCATGTATTCTACACCAAAGAAATGGAACAGAGAAGCAAATAGAAATATTTCAAGGGCTTATCCGGAAGTAGGAACAGAGTAATTGAGCAACTCTCCCCTCGATTTGGACCCCACTGTAAAATAGACAAAATTTCACATATATACAATTTTTAAAAAGAAAGGTCGACATATTTCACATATCCATAAAATTTCTAAAATAGACAAAATCTTCATTAAAGAACAATATTATTTCTTTTAAAAACGGAATATTTCTGTATTTTCCCCTGTTATGTATTAATTAAAAACGTTATTTAATTGACAAAAAAAAACTAACAAAGTTACTCTGTTTTTTTTGTGAACTCATATTAGATATATTATATAAATTTTATTAAACTGACAAAAAAAGTCTCCCAACTACTTCATATTATAATTTCATATAAAGGAAAGATCCTTGACAATGGGTTGTTTTGTCAATCTTGACAATAGACTTTTAAATAAATATAAAAAATCTTAAAAATAGAATTTTTTTATAGATATGTATATAATAATGGATATCGGCAAATTGACAAAATGTATATACAATAATGGATCAACAGAACCTGATCTTATCCGACAAGAGTCACAAAAATTCATTAATTCATCAACTAGAACTTCTATTCGATCCAAAAAAAATAATGAGTCAATCTTGCAATGAGTTGGTTTGAAAATCCAAACAACTTGCAACTTGATAGATTCATTATTCTAATATATATAAAAATCAATTTGCTTCACAACTATAATTAAAAGCTCCAACTGATAGGGGTTATCTCCGACGAGGCGGGAACGTCCTGATCACCGAGATGGGGGTGTAGATAGACTTTTACTTTTTTTTATTGCCTGTCAGTATTATGTCTGTGAACGTGTGCATGCCCGGTTAACATCGGGTGATAACTTTATATAGACTTTCAAATCACGCCACTCAGCAGTTGCGAGACCACGTCTTCACGAGCTGTTAGTGGACGGTTACAGTCCGCTATTTTGAGACTGAGCATTATGATGTATTATTTCGTACATGGACAGTTGGCGCATTATTTCATACCTGGACCACCGTGACGGCTAAAGGGAATTATGGGTTTAGAGAAACCTCCGAATTCAGCATGTGAGCCTACTCGAGCCTATGAGACGGTATCGAGTAAGAGGCCCATCACCAACTAATTTTAAAATCTTCTTATTCGGATATTGACTTAGTCTAAACTCAATAAAATTTTAAAGACTTGTCTCGAACTAATAAATAATCCAAGAAAAATTCTAACTACTCAATTATATTGTCGCTCCTAAGTATAATATATAATTAACTATTAAAAAACATTCGTATGAGGTATGACGTTCCAACTTGTTTATTTTTTCATTCTTCCCATTTAATATAGCACATCCCGATATGTATATAGACATGCACACACTTTTTTTTTGTGTCTGCACGGGCTTATTGTGATGTATCGTTTTTCATCGAATTAAAAATGATGAAAAAGATTTAAGGATAGATCGGGATAATTTATATGTGATATAAATTTTCTTCTTATATATACTCATTAGTCATTACTAAGATGCAATTTGATATATGTTTTCATTACAAATAAAAAAGTAAATGTTGTCCAATTTTCATTCCAGTATATCTAATAATTACATCCGCGCGCACAAACATAACAATTCTACCATATGTATAAATATATTCATATTACTTAAAACCTCCTTTTGTGTCAAACACACCAGTTAAAAATTGGGAACCAATATATGGACCTTGCAACACAGAAATATACACGACGACTGACAGAGGGGACCGGAAAGCAGCTCCTCTTCCTCTTCCTCTTCCTCATCCAACCTTTCAACCCTCTCATTAATGTTTCTGCGACAGTGCGTTGGGGTGCTACGAATGGGCAACAGTGCACCTAGCTCCACTCTAATACAATCATTAAATACATTCATGCCTCGCTTGCATTGTCTTCTGTTTTATACAAATGTAGTAGGGATATCAATGGGTCGGGTCGGATTCGGGCCAGGTCATTGTTATTTTATTATTTTTTTGATTCGATCCGAACCTGACACGAATCTTGTGAAATAATTAAATATTTATTAAATATTTTTATATTATTTTAAATAATTAAATATTAATTAATTTATAGTTGATCTTAATTAGTGTATAATTATATATATTTAAGTTTTTATTAGTACTAAATTATAAAATTACTTTAAAAACATAATTAATCGGGTCGGGTTGATCCGAACCCGACCTGATCTAATTTGGGTCAAAAAAATTAAACTCATATCTGATCCATTTATCTTCGGATTATGTCGATTTAGATCAATAATTGACACCATCTCTAGCATGTTTAGCCAGAAAATATTAATCCATACCCGTATATTGGAGCTGTAATATGCGTTACTATTTTTTTTAAATCAAACTTTTAATTGTAAATCCAGAGAATATTGATTGAGGATTGCTCTAATATTATTTTGACATCACCAAAAACTTTTGATCATAATTCAGGAAGGAAGGACACAGAGTGGGGGCTGGTGAGTGGAGACAAACCATTTTCAGCATCTAACCGCACTTTTTGAGTTATATATCTGTGTATATATAAAAATATTAATCACTATACTCGAAAGTTCATTTGACCTCTCTTAACTAATTAATTAATCACTTTTAATGTACTTTTTTTCAATAAGTTGTAAACTTCTAGTATACATTATTTCTCATAACAAATCAATAAATTATCATTTTATTATATTTAGATTTTGCTAGGGATCATATTTGGAAATTAAGGAATTAATAAAATAAATGAATGGATAAGATTGTTATTTCTTGCAAAAGTGATGATAATTTTTTTTCTTGTATTTTATCCTACAACAAAATAGAACTTCATTTTTTTTTTACTTTTCAGCAAATAACTTTAGAGAATTAGTAAAAAATAAGTTATTGTCAAAAGATAAATGGTGGAGTAAAATACTAAATATTGCACATCTAGCTCCTAATACAAAATAAGGTTTCGGTTTAAACATAAAAAGTAGAATTAAAAATTAGAATAAATTCTCTATACACAGAAAGGGTAGGGCGCCGGAAATAAGTATATACAAACAGAGCAGAATGACTAGTACTGACGACTTTACTGTAAGTGTCATGTATTAATATATTTAATGATCGATGACGGTATAGTTTGTGTTAAGTCATATTTCTTATAGTTGACTAGAGGTCTAAAACAATTAATGAGCGGAATTGAAAGAGCAAAAATAGGATTATATCTTTCGCTAGAACAATTAATGAGCCACTTAAAATGTGTGTGTATATCATATTTTGTATAGTTACTAGAACAATCAATTAGGGAGTTGAAATAGCTAGTATAGAAGGTTGTTATAAATTTGGATCGGGTCACATTATTTTATTTTTTTTATTCGATCTGAATCCGATCCGACTCAATCTGTGTAAAATAATTAAATATTTATTAAATATTTTTATATAATTTAAGCAATATATATTAATTAATTAATAATTAATCTTAATTAGTATTTAATTAGTGTATATTTAATCTTTAATTAGTACTAAATCATAAAATTACTTTAAAAAACATAATTATTTGGGTCGGGTCGGGTTGACCCGAACCCAACCCGATCCGATTCAGGTCAAAAAAATTAAATTCATATCTGACCCATTTATTTTTGAATCATGTCGGGGTCGGAACGGGTTAACCCATCGGATCGGATTAATAATTGACACCTAGTTAAAATCAACATTGCATACACTTGACCTATTTGACAATTAAAATCTGTGTAATCTTCGTTTTGATCAAACTCGACTCAATCGAAGGTTGACTTCTGTTTTAGATAAGACATCCCATAAAGGTTATGTAAAGTTCATTACTTCAATTATATTACAAATTGGCACTTATCTTGTATTAGGCAGGTGATTTTATAAAGTTTATTTACTTAAATTATTTATATTAAAATGATTATTAAGTCCTCAAATTTTAAATATTCATAAAATCAATTCGTAACATATAACCTTAACTTGAAAAATATCGCCTTTATCAACAAATTACCAAAAGTTTAGTCCTCAGAGTCCTCTATATAGTATCAATTGAGAGAATTATATTATCAGACAACTCAGTGGAACGTAACTGGTATATGTTTTAGCTTTAATTGAGGTCTTACTTACAAATACTGGATTGAGACCAAAATAATTCAAATAGTACTTTCCCTCAAAAATAACAAATAATTTCATAAATAGTTCATGCAAATTTGAGGCCGGATCGTAAATTAGGAGCTATTTGATTTTGAGATGTATAACTGTTCAATTTAAACAAAAAAAACTCAAAAAAGAAGAAGAAAAAAAACAACCACGCATAATCTCGTTACGTCTCGATGTCCATAACAATTTATCTTCTCGAAAAAAAAAAAGAACGAACATTAAGTCAGGAAAATTCAGTACATTTAGAGCTGTGGGTCCCATGATTAGTTGTATTCTACTACTCCTAGATCTCTGTTGAATAGAGTATTAATAAATGTGTGTGTCATATAATATTTTAAAATTATCTGATCGGATCATATTCGATCCGTCAAACTCAATTTGTCCCGATCTGGAGGCAAAATCCATCTAATCCGAAGACCGGCCGATTCATGGCCCAACCACAGGTTGCAGCCATATTTTGCTAAAATACCCTGAAATAAATCCGGACCGTCTAAAACCCGACCCGCCTTCTACATGCCCCGCCAACTCGCCAAAACCCATGTCAAAACTGTTAAACTCGTTCAAATTCAGGAAAACCGAAAATATTTGATTTTTTTGTCAATTTATTTGTTAAAATAGAAAAATATATATTTATTTTATTAAAAAATTTAACATTTTATTTCAATTTTTTAGTTATTTTTTAATTTTGTAAAAAAACCAATGATCCAAAAAAAGCGGATCTACCCAGCCTCCTCTAAATCCGACCTGATATGTCATATCCCATCGACCCGTTCGACCCATGGTTCTAAGACTAGTCATGGCCGCAAAACCCTCTCAAAACCAACCCGTCAAAACCCACCCCAAATTTGGACGTGCGCGTTTTAATGTGTCACGTGTTTTAACGTTGGATCGCCCAAGTTTGGACCGGCCCGGCCCGATTTTAATACACTAGTGTCGTACATGTCACGTGTGAGCACATGACGTGTTCGACAAGGAATGTGTTGTGTCAGCACGTGTTCACGTGTTTGGACGTGTGTGTTTTAACATGTCAAAAATTTAAAAACTCAAATATGTATGTTTAAGACACGTAACACATCTAACACGCTGTGTTAAATGTATTCGTGTTTAGCATGTGTCAACACTTGTAGCATCTACAAATTCAATAAATTTTAAATAAAATTAGAGAAATATATTAAAAAATTAAAAAAAAATTAAAGTGGTTATGGTCACAAAAAATAAAATTGAGTGATTAATTCATAAATATCATACATGTTAGAGTGATCATGGTCTCTAACTTCAATATCAAGCTAATCTTTTAAGCACACAAACATTTCAAAGTCTAATATGCTGAAATATTTTATGTGTGCTACACGTGCGTGTACACATGTTAGATGTGTGTGTTCATGTTCAACGTGTTAGACGTGTGTGTTTAGACATATCAAAATTATTCATATATTGATCACGTACGTTTAACAACATAATACGTGTGACACGTGAACACATCACTTACAGACACATTAAGACGCACAGTTATTCGTGTCTGTGTTCACACATCCGTGTATATGTGTCTGACACGTTTAACATTACCATACAATCGAGCCGATGAGCCATTGCTTCTAGTGCAAGAGGCTTTTCTGTGAAATTATAGCCCTGTCATCAACAATTAAACTTCTTCAAGATCTTTATTACAATATTCCAGTTTGACTTTTTTGATTCGATCTTTACTTACAAAATTTTCTTTTGATAAATAAAAAAAATATGGAAGTGGTATGATTTCATTGAAAATGTGTATTTTTTTGAAAATTTTCTAAACACTTCAAGTGGTTCATGTTACATATATATCTGTCAGAAAGTACATGCAAGACCTAGCTGTGCAACAAAAATTATTACAAATGAGTTCAGGTCGTAAATACTAGTATTTTATTCTATACGCAATTCATTATTTCAATATGATATAAATCTATTTTAAAAAAATTATTATACAAGTAATATAATAAAATATTAATATTTTTATAAATAAAATAAAATATGTAATTTTCATGAATAATACGAAAATAATACTAGATTATTTATAAAATTCAGTAAAATAAAAAATAAGACAGAAAGATGGGCAAAAATATTCAAAAATCTTGCTAATTACTATGGATTAAAAATGAGTAGGAGGAAATAGGAACAGACGCCCCTTGACCGAACTTCTTTTAAAATCATCATTGTAATTATATCTATTTTTTAAATAATAAAAAAGATATTTATTGGTATAATTTTATTATCTATCAAATATTTATTTATATCTAATCGACAAATATACTTATATTTACATGTTCTTCAACTATATGTTTAAATTTAAATATTATATCAATAAATTATTATTTTTATTATCCAGCTCCCTAGTTTAATTTATTAACGATAATTTGCTCCATCCTTGCTTGGATAACTCGACCATTACTTTGCTACAAGAAAAAAATATATAAATATTCTAATTAACCATTATACATTCTATATATAGCAATATGAAAAAATATTAAACATATAACAATATGCTTGGATCTTATATAACATATGTTTGGAAAATTTTCATTTTTTTTTAATTAAAACGTCAAAAAATTGTTAAAAAAAATGGGATTTGAATCTCTGATATAGCTATGAATGCACATTTTCACTTAAATTATATCATTTTCCTATTTTTTTATTTTATTTATAAAAAAAATCTGCCTTATCTTAGTTTAGGCCTTTAGAGGTGTCAATTATTGACCTGACCTGATGGATTAACCCGATCCGATCCAACCCTAATTTGACCTGACATCATCTGAAGATAAATTGGTCGGGTATTAATTTAATTTTTTGAAGTAATTTTATGATTTAGTACTAATTAAAACTTAAATATGCACTAATTAAGATTAATTATAAATTAATCATTATTTTATTACTTAAATTATATAAAAATAATTAATTAATATTTAATTATTTTGCACAGGTCGAGTCAATCCGTGACCCGTCGGCTTGGATATAAATAAAAAAAATTTAACCTAAATTTAATCGGATTGAATTCAAAAATAATAATAAAATAATATAATCTGATCCGTACATAGCAAAGTATGAAGTCTTCTCTTTACGGAGAAGGGTTGTGAATTTATGATTAGACGCGGCGACCCACTATAAAAAATATAATTATATAAGCTCTCTTTATGGAGTTAACTCCAAATTATTTTTTAAACATAAAAAAATTCACATATTATATGAGTGGACTAATTTTTACATTTACTAGAATGATCTGAATTTTTTTCCGAGTCAGATATGATGGTTCAGAAAATAATTTCAGAGCATATATTTTTAGTACTGCCGTGTTTTGTAAAAGAATTTTGGACCACTGTTTTACCGCTCTAGCCTGTAAAAAAAAATCAGGCTAGATTTTCTTTTACTACTGAGTAGCTTGACAGTAAACTTTTAGAGTTAGTTTGGCAAATTAAGGAATAATTTTAGAAAAATAATAATTTTGAAAGAGTGATAGAATAATATCTTTCTGGAAAAGTGGTAGAAGTGTGGTATTCTTGACTATTCGGAATAGCGAAAATATCATTTGACAGTTGTTAATTAGAATAGCTAAAATATGGATAATTATGATACTAACAATGATGATGATAATAAAAATAATAGTACAATAATAATAATAATAGTAATAATATAATAATAATAATAATAATAAATTAATCATAATCATAATCATAATCACAATAAAAAATAATATTCATAGTTATAATCATAATAATATAATAAAAATATAAACATAATCATAATAGAGTAATATAATAATAAAAATTATAATTATAATTATAATTATAATTATAATAATAATACTAATAAATAATCATAATTTTAATAATATAATCATAATATAATAATATAATTATAATATAATAATATAATCATAATATAATAATATAATATAATATAATCAAATAATAATCATAGTCATAATCATAATAATATAATAATATAACCATAATGATAATAATAATAATAATAATAATAATAATAATAATAATAATAATAATAATAATAATAATCATAGTCATAATCATAGTCATAATCATAATAATATAATAATATAATAATAATAAATAATATTATAATACTAACAAATGATGATAATATATAAGAATAACCATCATTATAATAACATAATATAATAATATAACAATACTAATAGTGATGATAATATAATAATAATAATGATAATCATAATTTAATAATAATAATAATAATAATATTAAATAATATAATAATAATCATCATCATCATAATATTAATATAATAATAAATTATAATCATAATATAATATAATAATATAATAATAATAAATCATAATCATAATATAATTATATAATACAATATAATTAAATAATAATCACTATTCCGACGAGAGCTAATCCAGTATACCACCTATAATTTGATATTCCGGATTAGCACTCTTCCACACTCTTCTACTTAGTTAAAAATTTGTTTGGTAAATTAATTCGTCGGAATAATAATTCTATTCTTATTTTTTGTTATTTCATGCATTGTCAAACAAACCCTTAAGGTTTATTTTGGATTAATATTTAATCAACTCAATTATTATTTTTATTTATTAAAATCTGATGACTCTTTTTGTTTTTTCATTAAAATTTAATGAAAATTTACATATTATTATATAAATATGTATGCTTATTATTTTTTTAAAAATATTAATAAAATGTTCTATGATTATATATAGCTATTTTTATATAAATTGACCACGTCTACTAATTAAGCTCATTTAGGTCAATCATCTAATTTATTTATTTGACTGAGAATTTTTTTAATTGTATATTTTATTTAGGGACATTAACCTTACACTCAATTGAAAACAGATATTTTACGATTAGAGATATTTCAATTTGTACAATTTAATTATTATAAAAAATAAATAATGTATTCATTTAATCAGTTAATTAAGAATGTGTATTCTAAATAATTTATTACTTCTAAGAAATTAGATATAGTTTGAAACATACAATTTGTGTCTACTCATATGGGATATGGATAAATAAACATAAATTTTGTTTGCATTGACGCTTCTATGTGGATGTAAGAAAATTTTTGGAGTCATCAAATTTTTAGATGCACCCTTCAAGTAAATGTCTAAATTAAGTGTTAGGATCGGGGGCATAATTAATATTGCGACAAATTTACTATATATGGAACTTTTTGATATTTTGAATTTTTTCTACGCTTTAAAATTCTGAAATTTTCATTATTCTTAGACTATTCACTGACTCTCTCTTACATTTGAAAATTACTTATATATTACATATGCATATATAAAATTTTAGGCACCCAATATCACTAACTGATACTTAAGACTTATAATTTACTCAACTTTATAAGTACAAATTTATAATTTACTCATCTTTAAAAGTTTATCGTCAAGCTACTCAGAAGTAAAACAAAGAAAATCTGATGCGAAATTTTTTTACATGTCAAGGTAGTAAAAAATACTTGTCCGAAATTATTTTCCAGAGCTTACTAGTAGATGTCTAAAATAGTCCATTCATACTATTATATGCAAAATTATTTTATTTTAAAAAAAAATTGATAGAACTCAGTTAATTTCCATTGGAATATAATCTTTTTAGCATCAAGGCATATCGGAATTCAAATATAGTGATAAATGAGCAAGAATTGGATCATCACCTCCTTAATGATCTGCTATATCGAAATTCTGATATGATAATAAATGAGCAATGGTTAGATCATCACCTCTTTAGTGGCATTACATCGGCAATATCTTACGCGTTCAGAAAACTAAATAGATGAGCTAGAAGGTGAAGGAAGTGAAAAATACATACTTGAAAATTGTGATACATGAAAAAAAAAAGCATAAATGATCTATGCATCTTAATTGATAAGAGCATTAAAAATTAAGTTATCAACATCAGGAGATAAAGGGATATATATATATAGGATCATTATGATTAAATTGGTGTTTGAGGATTTTATTTCGAAGGTCAATAGTGTGTACGTCCCCCAATAAATTTGACGATATTGTTAAGAGACGGTGTTAGAAAGATTTAGAGAACATTGTTAGAGTATTGCGTAGTAATGAGAAATTTTTCATAAGAGAGGATCTTAACAGCCATATCGGTAACAACTAGAAGGGATATGAGGATCGAAACTTTTCTGTAGCCTATGATTGTATAATAGCTAACATCTTCTTTAAAATAAAATAATTCCATTTAGTTAAAAAATTATTGTTAAGATTTTCAAAATAATTAAATTGACAAAAATATTAGCACGGAGGTTTCAAAAACAAAAAAACAAAAAAAAAATGAAAAAGAGATTCATCCATTATTATCATGATACAAAAAGTTGCTACTTGGCGCTGCATCATTTATATCCCTATTCCAAATTAATAATACCGAAATTGCAATTTTGACTTGCGTACTAGCACCTGAGTCTTTAGATCCGATTCCAATGGCCTAATTCTTTGTCTTTTGCGAAAATAAACCGTTCAGAGTAGTAGCATAATTTGGAAGGATACCTTGATAATGACATGAAGGTCGTTCTCATATGGGCCACATATTGTTCCATTATTGCGGTATTGAAAGAGAAGCGGCAATTGCATTTCATATGATGTAAACCTATGAACATCAAGGTGGTTACAATTTATGACGGTATTCTCAAGAGGGAGAAGTGGATATACACACGTACACTCTCTACGTGGATTTTTTTGTTAGCAATAATCTCAGCTAAATTTGCATATAGTAGCATCTTGAAAAGTTTGGAGTATAATGATGCCAATTAAAATTAAAGCCATATGTTCAAATAGTCGTTTTCGTTATTTATACGTCCAATTTTGGAACCTAATTATTTACGGAAACATGGCGTTAATACAGTTTCTGTTGGGCAAAATTTCTGATAGAAAATAAAAATGGGTATCAGTGTTTTTTTGGTTAATTAATATCATTGCAAAACCAACTTTGAACTTAATCTTAAAAATTATATATAATAATTCTAGAATTTAAATAGAATGTCTATCAAATCTAAGTACATATATTTAGAATTTAACTATCATTAAAAAAAAAATTAAAGTTTTGATAATAGAAGGGTTCTAATACTACAAAGTGCTTACATTTTAATTTATATTTCAAAATTTAACACTCAACTTTCAAATTCAAATAATTGATTTTGTTAATTTTCATCTATATGATAGATGTACACTTATAAATTTTAAAATTTTTTTAGGTAGCTTTATACTCGACCAAATGAACAGATTTATTTATTTAATTATGATTGATTAATTTGAATGCATTCATTTTAAAATTATCATTTGATCTTGTATAAAATTATCTCAAAAAATCATTAAATTTTATGAACGCACATCAATCATTTGGATTCAAAATTTGAGTGTTAAATTTTGAAATATAAATTAAGAAAATAATTAATTTGTAACATCTTGTGATGCAAATTTTTTGGCATCTGTCATAATTAGATATGCAACTTTTATTTTGTCATTTGCAAAGAAAAATTGAAGACATCTAATAAATGCATTGAAAGTTGGATAATCAACTACCCTGATTACGACGATGAAAATGAAGCATCAATAACATGAAATATATAATGATGATGATGATAACGACGACAACGGCGAACAGCAATGATGAGGACGATGGTGGTATGATGCTATTTAGAAGATCATCATACCCCCCCCCCCCCCACCCCCAAAAAAAAAAAAAACTTTTTACGCATGGATATTTTAAAAAATAAACTCTATTTACCTTGATCCTCTTTAATTAAAAGCAATTAATGCGAAAAATAAACAATTTAAATTATTTCTTTTGATCCTCTCTACAAGCAATGCAAAAAATGAGTTCATGAACTCTGTAGTTATTTCGGTACAAAATGAAAAGATGGACAATTATTTGTCACAATTAATTTGACCCAATATTTATCTTAGTTTATGTAGCACAAAATTTATGAAAATTAAGAAAATTCTTAGAACAGTTATGCTCGTAAAAAAAGATTAAGAATTAATTGTTCTTAAGATTCATTGCTTGAATTTTAAGTTTTAGATATTAATGGAGAAAAAGAAGTATTACGACATTTTTAAAATTCTTCACTATATACTGTTATAGTTAGAGGTGGCAATCGGGCGGGTCGGGTCGGGTTCGGGTTCGGGTCGGGCGGGTCGGGTCAGTTTGACTTTCTGGAAGAAATCGGGTCGGGCCGGGTCGGGTCAGGGTCGGATCGGGTCGGGTTAATTTACATGTTGTGTTTTTTCAGATCGTTGATAGAATTCGATTGGATTGAAGGCCATTTGATCTCGGGTCGGGTCGGGTCAGGTCGGGTTCGGATCGGGTCGGGTCAGTTTGACTTTCTTAAAAAATCGGGTCGGGTCGGGTTCGGGTCCGGGCGGGTCGGGCGGGTTTGTCGGGTCGGATCGGGTTCTGCCACCTCTAGTTATAGTAATTAATGTATGACGTTGCAACACTCTACTAGTCACCGTCACTTCCATTTTTCAGATAAGTTAGAAGCCACGTGCCTGTTTATATATTTGCAGTCGACCATTTTAGAACATAGGGGGAGGGAGGGGGTGTTCCGTGAAGTACGATAGGTTATTTGTCTTCATAAAATATGGGGTGTTTTTTTTTTTTGAGTTTTTAAAAATTAATCGGTTCGTTTTATTTATAATGGTTGTGAAAAAATCTAAATACAAAATTTGATGTACGGAGAGTTTATTATTATTAAACTAGGACGGTTGATCTATGATCGAACAGATCAGACAAAAAATACTCCACCTAAAGAGTTTTTTTGCTCTCCAGAGGTTGTGGTTCGGGGGAGGGGGAGGGGGTTTCGTGACGTACGATAAGTTATTTGTCTTCATAATGAATAAAAAAATAGAAAAAAAATTATGTAATTTACGACGATTTCAATTTAACGGTCTTTGTTGATCTATCAAATAATAATGAAATTATATAAAATTTCAATCATTGTCAATTTATACGTACAAAATATATCTATAAATCTTTTTTTTTCCAAATTTCATACAACATTAGACAAAGCTGTTTCTCTTTTTTGTTTTTGTTTAAATGCAAAATTAAGGCCGGAAGAAAGTAATTAAAGCCTAATTAACAATCCCCTGTTGTTAGCTCCCTAAGAATTCTTGTTTTTTTTTTCTATTTAACTAGCAAGAGATTTGTCATGGAGAAAATCAACAATTCACAGCAATATGATTGATTATTTTTAATGATTAAATTGGATATCCTCACAAATGATGGAATGAAGATCTGCACACCTCTACACGGAACACTAACAGGGACAACTATGTGCACCGTTTAGCGATCTTATTCGAATCTATGGCCATGCATTTACCTGGTGCAATTAGTCACCTGATAGCATTTTAGTGGAGATTGACAGTAACCTGCCACATAAGGCACTACTGTATGATCTGGCTGAGCAGTATAAATTTACAACCAACGGTAAAATTCCGATTCAAAATATATATAATTCAAGATGATGATATTAAGAAAAGCAACTATTGATTAGGAAAATTTTGTTTTCTTGTCTGATTCAAAAGCTGCCTTTTTAGTTTGAAAATCATCTGGGATCCGCTCTTTGAACACGGTTCCTTTGATCAGCATAACAAAGAAGGATAAGCCATGTAATGGACTAGCGAATTTTTTTACTGAGCGACCGAATTATTATAATAGTAAATAAATAAGGACTAACCTTCTTTCTGGATAGATGTTTCTTACATAAATTGAACGCATGATCTCTTCATAGAAAAACAAGAATGCTTACAATATTGTATAAAGATGATTTGAAAATTTGGGGAGGGATCCCTGACAAGTGACAATGGGTTATTTTGACGGTTTTGACTATGTTTAAATGCCTACTGGCTTTCCCCAGAAAAAAAGATACAATGGTTGAAGACAACTTGTCTTTTCAGAGGAATGACTTGTGAAGTAGCAGGCCATGGGTTGAAAGTGCAGAGGCTTAGACCACAAAATTGTGGTGTCATAACAATGTTATTATTTTTTTATTATGACATAGGAAAGCTTCAAGTCTCCAACCCTTTTCTTGCTCCGTGTCTCACTCCTACATTTTAGGTTCTACACGTCCCATATTTCACTTGATTTAATACATGTTCCCCATATCCCCAGTGAACTAAGAATCTTCTCCCCTAAAATTTCCTATTGGGGGAGGTATGTAATTAATATGCTTTTGGATTTAACGCCTTCAACTAATGAGCATATTTATTGGTACAATGTCAAATAGTCAATGCTAGAGAATAGTAGAGGATATGGCAAAAGAATGAGGGACTTTCTAAGGTAATCCAAATAAAAAAGCATCCGAGGGATGAGTGCAAACAGAAAACACTATTATAAGCTCTTTTTTAGCAAAATATTAATTGTTCGTCATTTTTCTGTTGAGTTCAAACAGAAAACACTATTATTATACTCCTTCCATTTAATGAAACTACAATGAAATAAATGCCAAAATATATATGCTGAAGGGTTCATATACCATTAAATACGTAGGAAGTGTAGCATATCAAAGGCTTTCCCATATCTAAGATGACTGGAGACGTCATAATTGTATATACAGCTGACACTGCAAATCCAACTAAAGTTCAAAAGATGAGTATAAAATGTCGCCAACAAAATGGAATATTTGGCGCAGTTTGATTTAATCAGGGTTTCACTACTAAGAGCAATCACTGTCACTGGAATGATCGCATCTAACTTTTCATGAAGTTAAAATTTTACATTTTAGAAACGATTACAATGTATAGAAGAAATTAGGAATTCTCACGTGAACAAAGAAAAGATGAAAAGTGGAAAAAAAAAAAAAAAAAAAACGCCATGTAATGACATTACCACCAATTTATCCTTTTTCAACAGCAGTAAAGCCATACAAGCTGAGAACTGAACAAACTATTGACATTGAGTTAGATTTCCTAATCATAGCCAGTGGTGCGTATATAGAGAAAGGATAAGAGAGAAAGCAAGGGCCCATGTTATTGAAATAAGCATTCAAGAGACCAATTAAGTGCTGTGCCCGAGTAAATGCTCCTATTGACTGACCCAAAACAGATAATTAATCTTTGCAGGACCACATCGATTAACATCATCATCAATCCAAAAAAAGGAGAGAAAATGTAATCAGGGCGTACCTTACTAGTCAGCACTACACAACATCTACTTGTCAATGGGGGAGAAGAAAATGGAAGAAAAAAATAAAACAAAGAAACTACACTAAAACCACCAGTCCATGAGTTTACATTTAATTACACTCCACCCGCGTCTCTGGTATTCATCCCTCCAAAGATAAATTGATCATCTTCTGATCTAGCTGCACCCACCTGTAACATGGAACTCAATTGAAATAAACAAAATATTTGTTGATAAGTAAAGCATATACACAACCAATTATCAAGATAGATTTGCATTTGGTACTCTGTCCTACTGTATCAAGTACAAGATCTATGATGGTCAACTCTGGCAGTCTATAATACAGGGCCAAAATGTGAATTATTAAATTCTAATGATTGAACAAAAGAGTGTGCGCCACAATTATTGCATCATAGAGTTTTATAAAAGAACTCCCTGTCGGGTCGTTCGAAAGAACATACCTTATTTGGAAACAGAAAGAAAATTGTTGGTTGGATTTTCCATATGATTATCTTCTGACTTAATAATTTGGATGATATGGACCAATGCCCATAACTTACTTAAAGGGGCTGGTAAAAAATAAATAGAAAGAGGAAACTGGTGAATCTAATTTAAGGACCATTCAGTGCTATCAGACAGAAATCTTGAACAAATTCCGTTATACCAAAATAGTCAGAATGATTGCAGGAGCTCAGTTTTAGATTTGTCAAAAAAGAGGAATAATTTGCAATTTCACTAACATACAGAAGATTTCCCTTGTTTCTTTAAAATCATGTAACCTTGAGGTCATAAGGAACAAATGCTCCACCCATGATGAATAAAAAAGTTGACAGAAAGAAAGTAACATAACAGTACACTGATGAATTTAGTTTAAAGATAAATTTGCCATTATATGACAAAGCCTTGAACTAAATTTACGATCATATTGCTAAAGAAAATCTAGAGGAGCTCAGTATTGAATTTGTCAACAGAAGAGGGACAATTTACAATTTAACAAAAGTAGGAATGTTTCTGTAAATTTCCTTATAATTTTAAATAAAAGAGGATACCTCATCATCTTCCTCGCAAGGTTGGGATGGAGGGATGGCGCCAGTACTGGGTCGATGCTCATCACACGACACTTCACCAGGTACCACTGAAGCACCACATGCAGAACAGGATGTGCCAGCCAAGATCACCTTGTATTGGTTGTTTTCTGCAATTAATTTCTCATTCTCAGCCTTCAGCTTGTCTAACTCAGCACTCAGTTGTGTGTTCTCCTGCCACACAAACTGGTTCTGTACAGTAACACAAAAAAGTTCTAAATGTCAGGTCCAAGCACAATATCAAATAAAAGCCTATGTATCAGAACCAAGTAGCATATCAGCAGTTCCAATGTTTTTGCATATAGTTGATGTGTGACTACATTGTATGAGGCTGTAATAAACAATTTCAAGATAAGGGACGAGAAGCTTGTGCAATTTGTGCTAAAAGAACATTAGCTATTTGCAAAAGTAATCAAACCAGAATTTGTAGGTTAGAATTGTGATATCATACAAAAGAAAACTTTGATGGTCAGGTCTAAGCACAAAAATGAGTTTAAATATTGGAAAAAAAAAAATTGGCCCTCCTTACTGCTACTATGGTCTGACCAAACACATTCACCAACACATGCCAGAAGAACGCATACCTTGAGCTGGGTCCGCTTGTTCTGAAACCAGAATTTGACCTGAGATGGCTCCAAACCTAAATCCAGGCTGAGCTCCTCTCTCGCCTTATCATCTGGATGTGGGTTCTTTATAAAATATCTACAGAAGTAAACGAGAAACATAAAAGGCAAATTAACACATGAATTTTAGTACGCACCAGTAGACACATAAACAACGTAAGCAAAGTCCAAATAACAACAATGTTAACTATCGCGACTTATATCCTCTCTGATTCTAATGGTGCATTGTTTGGTGAAGTACTCAATTGTTATCTAAAGGTACAGCAAGGCGTGGTCTTTAACACAAATAAACAGCAAACGCGATAAATAAAAAGGAAAAACTTTAAGATAAAAAATTAAGCAGATGATACTGAAAAAAGAAAGGAAGAAGCAATTTGTGTTGATATTTGGTACAAGAACAGCCAGTAAACAAAAGAAAGGAAGTGAAGTAAACACAATGAAAGGAATTTCATCAGTTTCAACTAGGCTGTTGTAGTTGATACTTCAAAGAAAAAGTACCAAAAGGAAAAAGGGAATCTCAACATAAGGTTTTTTTATTAGGGTGTTAACCTACCCAAAGCACAGCTATAGACTAGATGAATGCAATAGGCATATCGATCATTTGTTATCTCCAGTTGATGTACCACTGTTAATATAAATCTCCTCCTGTAAAACTCTTCTTATTTTATTTAATGAAATCAAATAGTAGGCATTTCGCCTGCTACTTCAAAAAAACATAAGGTTTTTTCTTTTAGAAAAAAAAAAGGACCTTATCGTGATTCATGCCTTGTAATTGACCCACAATTGAGCAATATGTTCTATCCTCAAGAAATTCTGGAAAATATATCTAAGAAAACAGAACTGAATGTCAAAATATTCCAAGTATCTTGAGGCACTACATTAAGTATAGAATGAGAAACAAAACTTAAACATCAGGTAAACTCTCTCCAGTCCTTTCATTGAAGGAACCAACTTAGAAAGGACAACCACTTCAAAATTATACTGAATATTTTCTGAAAATAATTTGCCTTTCTCAATTTGATTTTGTGTTTTTTTTCCTTGCATGAGCAAATGGGCCTCACGGCTTAGATGCTTCCTGCTGACATACTTAATATTGTCTAAGAAAAGTTCCTCCTTTTACGCACACAACGAGAGAAGCAGGGTACAACTTACAGCAGTGTAAGCTTCTGACATTTAAAACTAAAGTAACTCCAAATTCATTCAGCAGACTCTTATCGTAAGATCAAACTGAAGTGCAAAAAGAACAGTGCATCAAAAAAAATCAACCAAGTACACTCTAGGCCTAGCACTGCTGTGATTGTCAAACTGAAGTACAAAAAGAACAGTGTATCAATTATCAAAAAATCAAGGAGGAGCCAGAAATGAAGTATGGAGTGTGTGTGGGTGGGTGGGGGGGGGGGGCAAAAGGACAATCATAATATTAAATTAGAATTTGCCTACTGGCTATCATCCTGTATATCATACGCTTCAAATAATAAACACATTACTCTATTCAATATATATGCCTCATTAACAAGTAAATAAAGAAAAGTTTTCTTCACATCTCAATTTAATTAGGGTTTTCATACTCTTGAAATCACATTTATCACTAATATACTTGCTATAAGCTACATTCAAAAGAAATAAAATAGAAAGAAAAAGTCAAGGCTTATCCCTAGTTTTATATCTCAAAGTACTCCTAAGAACAACTAAATACCTTCAATCTGGATATTATCAATCTCTTTGACAGTCTGTGCTGAGAGTTGTTCACCCGACCAACAAATCTCTTCCTTGCAATTTCAATTTGCTGTTGCGGGGACAATTGTTGCGAGCAATGGGAAGAAAATGGGCTAATTAGGTACTTACGTGCATTCCCTTAACAAATTATTTAGCATGTCGAATCTTTCCTTTTAGAGAAAACACACTAAATGTGTCATTTCATTTCTTTGGTCATGAACAGGAGAAAAATGAAATTGGACTTGCAACTATGGGTAGGCCTTCTACATTGTACGTGGGCCTGTTAACTAAACGTTGAATTTAGTTCTTCTTAAGGCACATGCATGATGATGATGAAACACATCTTCCTATGGAGAAACACAGGATTGATTCCCACAGGATATAAATAAATAGAACTTGAATACAGCAAATAGGGCCCTAATTTGCAAAAATTGAACAACTATCTCCAGTCAGAATTACTCATCTTTTCATGTCCCCTGTCTTTCTATGTTAAGCGTTAACTAGGAAGCCTAATCTTTCTTAAAGGAATGAAAGCCGGTATCCCATTAAGGATACTATTAGAAAAACAAAAGTAGGAAGCCTAATTGAACACTGGAACTGCCCTAATTACTCCAACATTTCCCCAAATAACGTAATTATTAATATAACAAAAAAGACATTAATGGTGCGATTACTTTTCCATGGAGTACCGCATTAACAATACTAGGTTAGATTAATCCAAAACGAAAAGATAAATAGCCTTACGATTCCAGCTCCTGGATTTGATGGGGTGTATGACGCTTGAACCTCCTCTTCCTTCCTCTTGGGTTCAGACTCGAGGTTTGATCCGGATCTTGGTTCAAGTCTTGATCTTCACTCCCGGATTTAGCATCCGACGAAACTCCGACTCCGCCACCACTCGCAATTCGCTTCACAGCCTCCGTCGCCGCAGCAGTGGCTGCCGGAGGTGGCGTTCCAGACAGCGCTGCGGCGCCAGCTGGAGGGGAGGAGCCGGGTGGGACAACGAGAAGGTAATAGGCGAGAGAGGAGGGGTTCTGATTTGGGTTTTGGGAGGAATTGGAATCGTTAGGGGTGCTTTCCTTGTCTTTCTGTTTCTGGGTTTGTTTCTGTTTTTGCCTCTTCGGTTCCATTTTCTTGGTTTTCGCTTTCCTCTTCATTTTCTGATGGAAGAAGGGAAAGGGGATGGATGATGGATGGGACGGTAATGGGGGAATTGCCTCTTCGACTTCGCGACGGGGATGAGAGGCAGCGAGCACCACTGGAAAGGATGGGGGAGGTTCAAAGGCTTTGAATTAAAAATTAAGTTTAAAGTTTTTTAGAGTTGTTAATTTTGCATTGAAATTCATACTTTCAATAAAATTTAAATTTAAAATTTATACTTTTAATAGTTATTATGAATCTCAATATAAAATCAACGGCTCTCAAAGACTTTAAACCTAATTTTTTGTTCAAAGGGTTTTGAATCCCCTCACCTCCCACTGAAAAAAGGTGTTTCTCGGTTTTTGCGGGTAAGGACAGCTCGTAGTTTAGTTCAGGATCGAGCTAATCTGATTTGATACTTAAATGAATTCAGTTTGAGTTGGGGTCGGCTCGACTCGTAATTCGATTCGACTCGAATAATAATAGTTTATATAGTTTTTTTTCTGTTTAATTCTAATCCGATAATTTATCTCTTATTATCTCTCGTCATCTCACCATCTCAGCGATTTAACTTCTCATACTCGCTCATGACTTGGCTCATATATCTGACTTAATAATTTTTTTACTGATCCATTCATTCAAATTAATGCAACAAAAATTTTAATAAAAATATACTTTGTTGATAAAACAATTTTGTATTAACTCATGTACTATATTTGTAGATATATCAAATTTACAGTTTATAGATATACTAAATATAAATATCAAATTGAGCCAACGTACATGCATTGACTCATGAGCTAGCTCGAATAGTAACAAGCCGAACTTGAGCTAGACTTTTCAGCTCGAAGCGTTTCACGAGCTCGACTCAACTCGACTCGAATTTTCATGAGTCGAGTTTGAGCTAAGCCCGGCTCGCTCGAACTCGACTCATTTGCAGCTCTATTTGCGAGTTCATTTTTTCAAATTGACCTCGACTTTTAGATTTATTTCATTCGTAATTAATGAGTTTTCTGAAAGAGCAATATCAGTTAATTTTCTTTTGAGTTAATCACATGTTACTGAACTTTATGTTTATTCATATTTGGTCACTAAAATTTATGTTTATTCATATTTAATCACTGAGCTTTATGTTTATTCATATTTGATCACTGAACTTTTATTTATCCGTTTTTAATCACTAAACTTTAATATTTATCTAAATTTGATCACTCCCATAGTTTTTTCATTCAAAAATAATTGAAATGAAAGTATATTTTTTTGCCAAAAATAATTGAATGAAAAACGAATCAAATAAATAAAAAAATATTTATTTTATGAATAAATGAAATAAAATTATATTTATTCTATCATTAGTTTTTCAAATGTTTTTTGAATGAAAAAACTAATAGAATGTGCAAAGGGACAATCATAATATTAAATTATAATGTACCTACTAGCTATCATCCTATATATCATACGCTTCAAAATAATAAACACATTACTCTATTCAATATATAGGCCTCGTTAACAAGTAATAAAGAAAAGTTTTCTTCACATCTCAATTTAATTAGGATTTTGATACTCTAAACTCACAATTATCACTAATATACTTTCTATAAGCTACATTCAAAAGAAATAAAATTAAAATAAAAAGTCAAAATTTATCCTAGTTTTATATCTCAAAGTACTCCTAAGAACAACTAAATACCTTCAATTTGGATATTATTGATCTCTTTGACAGTCTGTGCTGAGAGTTGTTCACCTGCCCAACAAATTTGAATTAACATCAAAATTCAATGACTAAAAACGGATAAATAAAAATTCAGTAATCAAATATGAATAAACATCAAAGTTTAATGACCTATGAAAAGATTAACCTATTTTTTCTCCATCATCTAAACAAACTTTTTAACTTAAGGCATTTTTTCTAAACAGTTATTTATTTGTTGATACATACATACATACTCTTTATAATTTATTTTGTTTCTCTCTCTTCATCATCTATCTTAATTAAAGAGTTCAAATTATTTTTTTCTTATTTAAAGAAATGATATGTTACGTCTAATGTACAATTTAAATTAAAATAATACAACTATTTATATTTTTCATGTACTATTATATAATTAATCATAAACTGTAAGTCTAATATAGATAATAATGAGTCCCGTCTCTACAAAATGATGCATGCTTTAGTCTCGAGAATGACATATAAAAATAAATATATGTTCTTGTTTTAAGAACCATATTTAAAATAAAATATATAACTAATCATAATATTTATCATTATATATATTTTTAATATTTTAAAAGTATATACTAGTGTCATAAATTTACTTAAAGAAATGTTCATCAAATATATTACAATTTACAACAATTAGGGTTAATTTAGGGGTATCAATTCTTGACCCGACCCGACCCGACCCGACATGTCCTAAAGATAAATGAGTCGGGTATGGATTTAATTTTTTTAACCTGAATCGGATCGGGTCGGGTTTGGGTCAACCTGACCCGACCTGATTAATTATATTTTTTGAAGTAATTTTGTGATTTAGTACTAATTAAAGCTTAAATATATACTAATTATACACTAATTAAGATTAATTATAAATTAATTAATATTTTATTACTTAAAATTATATTAAAATATTTAATAAATATTTAATTATTTTACACGGGTTGGGTCGGGTCGAGTATGGGTCAAGATTTTTTGACCTGAATTTAATCGGGTCGGCTCAAGAAAAATAATAAAATAATGTGACCTGACCCAACCCGACCCATTGACACCCCTAAGTTAATCACACGGTTTTTACTTTTTTTAGTAAATATTTTATGTTGTGAACTGTTAGATAATCTATCTACATTATAAAAATCAAAACAAAATATGTATTTAAGGGATAGAAACAAAATATGTATTTATGGGATACAAAAAAATAAAACAAAATGAACAAAAGAGAAATCAAGGAAAAGAAACTTCAGGGAATCTTCACATAATTCAGCTTATATTTTATTTATTTTTCTCTCAAATTATTGTATTTTTAGAAATGTTGTCCTATGATCTATTAAAAATGGAAAATATCACAATCTTAATGTTACATTGAATTTACTAAAAAAGACAAAAATAAAAAGTGTTGACTATCAATCAAAAATATTATAAAACAAAATAAGAAATAAACACATCTTTGCAACTCATATGAAATAGACAACAGTACAAATATAAATAAAATGAGAATAGAAAAAACACAACAAAACCAACGCCAACAAAAGACCAAATATATGTGAGAAAGGGATAGTGAGAGCTATCGTTTCTCAATATGTGTCCATTTCAAAGATAACCAGACTTCTATGAAGATAGAAAATCAAAGCAAAAGTATGAAAAAGTAATAATAAAAAAAATATAAATCATATCTAAAAAAGTAACACTTAAATAAAGTAGAGAAGATAATGAAAATAAATTAATTGTGATTTCAAAAAAGTATGAACAACTAATTATTTTTTATCCTCAAAACTATTAACAATAATAATTATTATAAAGTACTATTATGAGATCATATATGTAATTCTTATAATGAGATAGAAATAATCATCATGATCATGAGAGAAGGATGATCATTTTCAATAATGATTATAATTTGTAAATATAAATATATTAGATTTCACAAAAGGACCCTCATATAGTTTAACTTCAATGTCATGTTCCTAGTTAAAACATGAGGTTAAAGTCTTAGGATCTTTATTTTTTTCTTCTTTCATCAGCTAATCTCTCTGATTATTTCTCTATGATGACTTCTCAAAAAATAAATAAATTATTTACTTATTATGCTTAAAGCATGATTGACTATAAATATGCTCCTGGTTTCAAAAAAATTATAGTCATTTTACCTCTTAATCTTTATATAAAAATTAACCAAAAATTAGGTTTCTACATTAAAGTTCAAAGATGATAATAGATCAGCTTGCATATTTGCAAAGATTCAATAAAAATCCTTATTTGCCAATAAAATATCATAAAAAACCCTAAAAAATCAGAAATTCATCAGAAAAATTTCAATAAAGACCCTCATTATTCTATTATCAATTGCTAAGCAAAATAGTGTAATTATCATTTACTTTGATAATTGGTTGAAGAAAAATTGAGAGCTATTTCGAAACTTCATTTGTTTATTTTTGTAAATCAACTTATTAGGTTTAGCAAGAAATCGAAAACTAACATTGGTAACTTGCCAAAATCTAATTGATATAGCACACCGACATACCTTTTAGCTCATCAGACAAATAATCAGCCATAAAAAAATAAAACCCTACATGTACTAAACTCATCTACCATCAACATGACAACACAATTAAATCTAACTAATTTATGATGTTGGGAAGATGGATCAAACAATGAAAAACTGGGGAGGGAACAAGAATTTTGTTATGTTTTGTACTCAAGTAAAAAAGAACTTTTGTTAGAATAAAATTATGTTGTGTTGTGTAATTATTCTATAATTTTTAAATCTTTGGTTTGACTTTTTGTTACATTATGTTTTTAAATGGACATTGTATCTTAATTATATTTATTGTTGTATTGTATAGATGATTTCACTGTTTGAGATTAGAAAAAATATTTAAAGAAAAAAAATCAACAATTTGGAACCATTTTAGTCATGCGGGGATAGAAAAGTGGTATGCAAACATTGCAAGAATGTTATAACTATTAATAAAATATTAAGAACCATCGACATTTATGTTGCCACATTATGAAATTTTATGAAAAAATGAGTAAAAAAGAAAGACTAATGATGATAACGACTGAAAAGATAATTGGTTTGATCCGTCTACATTCAAGTTCGATCTTGAGTTGTCTCATAACCTTCTGATACTAAAATTCATAAAAGATGAGATTTCTTTTTTGATAATTGATATTCATATCTAGCAACCAATTGTATGATTAATGAGACCAGAATCTAAGAAATCAGGCAACAAGCAATGAGACATGATTGTGTAGAGATCTTTAAAATTATTTCATATGTGGTATTAAGAAACTCAGATATTTAAATTCATGTGTGTCGTTAACAAATGACATACAAACACTGATTACTAATTTAGATTATTTATGCTTAACAGTCCACTATATAGATAAAGATTTTAATTTTTCAGAAAAGAATAATATAATACAAAATGAGAGCAGTAATATGCATTATAAATCTGATGAATGTTAGATGACTTATGATGTATATTAGATGACATATAATACACATTATATTTGTGCAAATTAAAATGACTTATAATGTACATTAGACTTATGATTCATGTTAGATTTGTGTAGCAAAACTAAGAAACCTCAAATTAGGGCATAAGTGCATTTAATTTCAAGATGATGAATAATGAATTCGAATTTAGGAAGCAGAAAAATACACTCGATTTCAGGAAGAAGATATTGTACTTGATTTTTTTAAATGAACAGAGGTAAATTTAACTTCGGTATAAAGAAAAACAAATTTTAGAATGAATTTTCATATTAATATTATTCATATTATGCTGAATTAGAGAAAAAAATTAAATATTAATGCTAAACTCATACCAATATAAGCAGAATTATATAGTGACATTCAAAATCCCAAAGACTAGAAAAACTTAGATAAATAAAACTAGTATTAATAATAGACAAATAAATATATTAGCTCCATAAAATTTTTAAATATCATTAAAAAAAGTTAGATATAAATGTCATAGGCATGACTTTATTTTTTCTTTGAAAGTCTACTCTTCTACTCTTCTTTAATTCCTTTCTTATCTCTATCTAAAATTTTTAGTCTTTTCTGCAAGCAATTATGATATTATTAACTATCTTAAAATTTCAACATTTCATAAAATTATCATTGATGAAAAAAATAAAAATATATTAATCAATGAATAAAAGATACTAGTAAACATAAAAAATTTATATATTTTTATATATTATAAAATTGAAATGATGTAGTGTATCCAAAATTTAAGAAATCAAATCGGATCTTGATTAAATTAGAGAGAACGAAACATAATAATTTAGCAAGTCCTCTCATCTATATATGTATGTGCAGAAAAAAATTTAAAAAAAATTAAAAAATTCTCTACATATCTAATTATGAGACACCCAGTATAAGTTTAGATATTTATAGATGTTAGAACATTAAAATCCATCATCCCGTTAGAAAGAACAAAAAGTAGTAATTGTAATTGCTCTTAAAAATTTAGTATGTAAAAGCATTACATAAATGTCTAAACGCAAAAAAAAATAACTAACAATACTTTGAATACTTGCAAAGTCTAGATTAACTCATTATTTTGTTCAATTACTCGGATAATTAATCAGTATGATTGTTTATTATTCAATCCCAAGATCAATTAATTTGTTTGACGGACTATAATTGATTCTTACAATTAATTCATTGTTAAGATCCGCTATATAGTATTCTAATGATGTCACATACATCATAGTTTGTGCATTAACTCTGTCTAGTTCATATTGGTGTCCATATTTCAAAATTATAGCACAATCTACGGAGTCATATTTCTCATTTTATTACCATTTATATTGTTATACATGCTAGTAATATAGGTATTTTACTTCATAAATTAAGAATGAGGATATTATTGTTCAAGAACCCCTTGTTGGTTGTTTTATGATTTTCTTAGCTCCCAATCCCAATTTGATTGACATTATATCATAATTGTCCTATCTTTTATTGTCTAAAGATCTTTTTACATATCATGTCCTTAACAACAAAGATCAAGTTGCAACCTCCATTTGTATATAGTGTTATTGCATTGACATCTTTATGAGGATTGATAATGTGCTTTCAGAAAAATACCATTAGCATTATAATATCATAGTTGATTGGTCTATTTATGTGCTCTTAATATACTAATTGTGAAATTAAATATTATATTGTCTGTTAGAAAAATACATACTGGTGAGCTGCCACCCAGTTTAATTATATCTTCTCCATTTCAAATACTTTCTTACTAACATCAGGTGAAAATATTCTTCCCCGATTATTTGCACATAATATTAAATATATATAATCTAAATAATATATATATATATATATATAATCTCTAACTCAACTCATAGATATATACTTTTAATAATATTTATATTTAAATGCTCCATGCATAACTTGATTTATAAGAATAATTTCTCAAAATAAAATAAAATAAAACATTAGATGAAAGTTTAGACTCTTGTTGCACTTTAATTAGTCTGTTTAATCCTTTCATTAAAAATATATAATAATATAAGTGTTAGGGATGATTGGATTGGAACATGAACTACACATTAGTCTACAAAGAAATTTGAACATTTAGTTCAAGAGTATATAAGTAAGAGTAAGTTTTTCTCATTCAAGGTGAACATGACTCCTGGGAGCCGAAAAAGAGCTTGTCTGTAAAGAGACTAGACCCTTAGGGTCATTCTTCTCTCATTACTCTTGATTTTAACATATGGGACCCGCATATAAGCTACACTAAATAATAAAAAAAGAGGAAAGATATGAGATGAACAGATACAAACGCTAGGTGTGTGATAGGCCTCAATTGCATCCACTTTTTATTAGGGTTAATCTTATGAATATGCCAACTTTTAGGGTAATTTAGTCATTTTACTTGAATTTTTATCCTGAGATTGAGATACTACAGTATTTTATTTAAAATTATAGGAATCATGCAATTGGAATAATAATTGGAGCAAATTGGAGTAATTGAACATGATTGGGAATTGCTCAAACACAAACGACATCAAGACGGATCATCAGTAGTAAATCACTTCAAATTCTGATCAAAATATATCATGAATTGACTAAGATAATATGAGAATATTATACAAATTTGGTCTTATCTTTCCATCGCATCTTAGATCACCCAAATCGGAGTTCGGATGAAAAAGTTATGATCAAAATACAAACCACTACGCAGCAGACCCGTCTCCATACGAGCCGTAGGGAAATCCATACGACATGTATGCTTCATACCCGAAAATTCGAATAGAGCTAACAACAGTTATCTAATTGATTTGCCTCCTATATAAAACCCTTCCAGATGTCTTTCTCCATCATCCTAGATGTCCTATAAATGTCATCCCCACCGAACTTGGTGCCCAATATGTGATCAATGTAGGTCGCATAGGATCCCATGGTGATGACGCTAATGAACCTCGGGTTCGTGCGAAGCCCGAGCTAGTGCAGACCATGCACAACATCAGATTTGATCGTTGTAACTCATGGTCCGGTCGGAGCATGGAATCGATCAACTGAAGATCCTCGTGTGTGACTCGGATGATAGACTCACCACGGGCGTAGACCGTGTATCCCAGAATCCTCTAGATGCAGCGAAGCACGGGGTGGATGATGAGCTTAGACTTGAATCCCTCCTGGCTTCAAACTCCTCTCCCGGATATCATCTCAAAAATATCCTTCCGTGTCATCTCCCCTCGGTAGAGCGGCTCGTCCACCTGTGGGCTCGGGTGGAGATGAAATCACTCCCTCAGTTGGTCAAGAGTGCCCCTCTGAGTGGCTCCCTCGAGTCTGAACTTGATGTACCACCCACATCGGTCATCCTCCATCAGTCAAAGAGATAAGAGAAACTCGATCATGGCGGTGTCATGTGCGGGGCAGCTATCCTGAATGGTCCAGAAGGGAGTTGTGAAGCCGACTCTGCCCGTCAGCCTGAAGAACTCCTCACGGACTCCTATCCTATGTAGAAAGGCGAAGTTGATGTTGTGTGCTCTCTCTTAAGTGCGACTCGCCATCCGTGGGAGGTGATCGAGCATACCCTGAACTAGTACGCGGTCGTATATCTGCTCTAGTGATCCTCCCGGCGGTACGTATAAACCCGAGTCATGAGAGGACTCCCCTAAGTCGTACCACTCCACAGAGCCACCACGAGCGCTTCTTCTTCCTTCTTGGGGCCCGAGGGGATGGTGGTTTGCCTCATCTCCCCCTTCGATCACATCCTAGTCCATCAAGCCCTCTGTGTTGTCATCGAACTCCCTCTGATAGATTCTGGACCATGTGTTGTACCGAGGTATTTCAAATGTATATTTCTGTTTTCGGTTTGTAGTGTATATGGGTCGTATACAGGTCTATACGGGTCGTATACGTAAGATGTGATTACAGAAATGCCCTGGTTTGTGTACTGTGTAAGTGTGGAATTTATTTACGTTGTGTTTCAGTCCAAAATAGAGGGAAAACCAAAGATTTGTTTGCGGGGAGCAGTTAGTTTTATCTTTGACTGTATACAAGCCGTATGGAGGTGTATACAGTTCGTATGAGTTCAAAAATTGAGTGTTTCAGTTTAGATTCTAAGTATAAAGGATGTTGGTTGCATGCAAACCAAAATACATAAGAATGAGGACATAGAACTCACTAATTGATGGATTTGTCAAATTGTCGGTGTGGCGACGGTTCTCTTTTTTTTTTTGTTATCATCGTCGACCTTCCTTATGTTTGCTCGGTTGTGTGGAGGCGCGGTAGTCATGCGGTGGCAATGGGGAGAAAGGAGAAGAGAGTGAGAATGAGATGTGGGGTGACTGTTTTGGTGTGTTGATAGAGAAGAGAGAGATATAGATTGAAAGAGAGGGGAATAATGGTGAGTGAATGAAGAGAGAGGGAGAGAGAAGAGGGGGTTTAAAGGAGAGTGAATGGACGGTTTTGAAAGGAGAAGACAGTTTGAATGGATGGTGAGAGAGAGAAGAGGCGAAAAAGACGCTTCTGTACTTTCAACGGTTACTTTATACGGCCCATATAAAAATAAACTATGAAAGGAGAATACAGCTTGAAAGGGGTTGTATGCACCCATTGCCGTAGAAAAATAGCGTAAACGAATAAAAATAAACTATGCATGCAATAAATAATAGGAAATAATACTGCAAAATAAATTATTCGATCATCATCCTCACAAAACAAACAAGATATTGCAATATAAAGTCCCTTAAAATTAGTTCTTGCAATAACCTAGACTTTCCACCCTCAAACTAACTACTCACCATCGGATGAGATGTCAATGGCCTCGAACCTCCATGACTCCCGACAATCGAATGATATGAGTGCCCAGATCGGGAGGCGCATGTCGAACATGTGATCTTATTTCCACAAGTACACATCCGGCTCCTGAGGTCTTGTCCGGTACCTTGCTGATGAACCCGCACTTAATGAGATAATCCATGTCGAAGCGTGGGGTGTATGGTAGCATCAAGTACCTTGAGACATCCATTTTATTCGTTGGGCTTTATCTTATGTCTCTTATGTCCCTTCATCTCTTTCATTGATGTGTTATTGTTATTTATTTGTTTACTTATACTTCAATATATATACTATTATTATTTTTTTTCAATAGCTCTCGCTCACACCCGCTTCTCTAGTCGGACTTTCTCAAAATGATTTTCTTACAATATTAGTAAGCAGACAAAATAACGCAAAATATGCTTGGGTTGTCTCCTAAGAAGCGCTTTATTTTAGGTTTCAAGCTCGACCCTATGGTTCTTTTCTCAAAAACTTCAAAATTGATATGGAGAGTCCTCGAACTTCAACACTCTCCAGGGTATAGAAAGAAATAAAGACTCATTTAGGTTACCTCCCAAGAAGCGTTTTATTTAAGGTCTCAAGCTCGATCCTTCTCACTTTCAGTTTCTGGTGGGACCCTTGTAACTCTTAGGTTGGTCTTAGGCTTACTGGGTAGTTTACCCCAGTCTACAAAAGTAGACGCATTATTGGTTTTTCATTCCTAATTTCCCTCACATTCAGCTTGATGAGTTGAGCGCTGATAGCTTGCAACTATTCTAACATGACCTGGTTCATTTTCTCCCCCCCTTCATGAACTCGGTCATAGCTGGGGCAATGTAAGGAGGTCTCTGTTGGTTAGACTGAGGTCTATTGTCCTAATTCGGAAAAGAAGTATTCTGATGAAAATTACGGTTGTCATTTCCAGAAGCTTGTTGGAACTGATGATTCTCTTGATTATTCTGATATGAGTTATAATTATAGTTACCATAATTCCCCGAACTTTGTCGTCCCTGAGCCCATTTCTGGAACTCAGGTGAATCCTTTGGATAGGGTTTATAGTGTGGATTCATCATGAATGGAGATTTGTTGTTGACGAAATTGACTTGTTGTGCCAGCGGGCACTCCTGATAGCTGCGTCATTCGTCTTCGCACAGGTCGCAAGGCACCGATTAGAATTGCTCAACAACCTTCACTTGCCGGCTCTGCTGGAGTTATTTCTGTAGGGCATCAATCCTGGCCGAGAGTGTTGAGAATTGATCGAGTTTTATTCTTTCGCCACCGCCACCTCCTCATCGGCGATTGTGGTCCATCCACTACTGCGTTGCAAGTCGGTCAAAGAGCCTCAGTGTTTCGTCGGGCTTCATTTACATGAAGTTGCCTCCCGCCGCTAAGTTGACAAGCGTGCGATTACTATCCGTTAGGCTTTGATAAAAGCCTTCCACAATCATCCAGTCTGGGATGTTATGGTAGGGACACGAGTTCAATAATTCCCTGTATCTTTCCCATATCTCACTCATAGACTTGTCGGTAGCTTGCCTAAATACTGAGATTTACACTCTAATCTTAGCGGTCCTCTTGTGAGGAAATAATTTGCTCAAGAAAAGATTAGAGAGGTTAGCCCAAGTACTAATTGAGTCTCTAGGAAGAGAGTTAAACCATCTCTTGGCTTTGTCTTTCAAGGTAAATGGGAAAAAAGTTAACTTGATGTAGTCTTCGGAAGATTCGTTTGGCCGGACTGCTCCCAAATATTGTAGAAAAGTTTGGAGATCGTGCGGGTCCTCATGTTCTAACCCATGATACCGATTGTTCTGTAGGATGCTGATGGTGCTCGCGTCGTAACTGGGGGGTTCTCCAGTTAGACGAGGAAGTCTGATCGGGCCCCTTGCATTTGTGGCTCGCGGTGCCGTATAGTCCAGCAATGTTCTTGGCACAAAAAGAGATGATTTAAACTCTGGATGCTGCCTTGTACCAGTCTTCTACTCGGTCTCCGTCTCCTCTTGGGGCTTCAGGCCTTCGATCTCTCGAACTGCCTCAGGAATGTGGCCGACGGTTAGGGTTTGCGAAGGTGGAGTGGAAGAAGATGAAAGGTGGGTGGAAATGGTGGCTAAAGTGGAGCTCTCTAACCCTAGGTTGTTGGGCGAATATATAGGAGAGGGATCAGCCAGATTGAAAGGAAATCACGACATTAAATTGTTGCTTTCTTTGTATATTTTTTCGGAAAGAGATCATATGACCCTTCTATTGTCCTCATGGTACTTCAATTGACATGGAAGCTCAGTTTGAGACCCGATTCCTTAACTCTTTGGTTTGATATCCCTAAAATGTACAACATGCCAAAGCAGAATCAAATCTAAAAATAAATATACTTATGCAACGAAATAAAATATGAGATTGGGAGTTTTGATCTTATTTTTAGGCACAAACATGGGTGAAAAAATATATATAAATGCATGACATTAGTCCTCATGTGCTAGACCATGGAACATGTGTTGAGATAATATATTCAAATGGGCTGATTTTAATTCAAAATTATTGGTCCCAACAGTAGGCACAGTGTAGCCCAATTGAATTTTGTTTGCTTTGGGAGAGGAAAACTCCCTAAGTGGGCGATTGTCATTGTTATGGGTCATTGAAGGCTCTCCTCCAAAATTCAGTCTTCGGGCGCTAGCTCCGATGTGATTTTCTTGGCCTTCTTGAAAGTAGCATTGCGCTTGTAGACTAAGTGTGTGTTCTTCCCTGCCAGATCGAGTTCTGCATGAGAAAATAAAAAATAAATTGTAAATAAAGAAAATAAATGTGAATAAAAGAAAAAAAAATGTATAGTAATGATGGGTTTTAAGCAACACCTAATAATCATCCTAATTTATATCTAATTTCGGTCACAAGTATATGACCTTGTCGGGTAGTAATTAGGGTGTCGAATCCATAAGGACAATGGTGAAGTACTGTTTCTTACTAGTTCACTAATCTAGACAAAACAAAAGTTAGTTTTGATTAAATTAAAATTAAACTAAATAATAATTAAAATGGTATTTTAAACTAAATGATAGAATAGTAGGGGTTTCGACCTTTTCTTTCCACTCCTTAACTAATCTACCGTCTTCACTTTTTAGATAATTCAATAGTGTGAAATTAGCAATTCAAGTTTATCATTGACTGATATTTTTACGTGTCAATGCCGTATTCAAACTATTTAGACTTCACGATTAAATACTTCGCCTTAAGAACTTAAATCCTTTGTGTTCTTTATTGTTAAAACCTTATTAGTATTTGGTTCAGTTCTAAATATAAAACACCAAAGTTACAAACTTACTGCTAGATCTTGAGTGTAAACATGAGTTTTACCCTTTGAGGCCGAAAATTCTAGCAATATATTTTAATAATCTACTATAATTCTTAAGATAAATTACATAACATGCACTTATTACAGTTTAAATATACAAACAATCAATTCAGAGGATAATTTACACAATAAATTGCTAAAAAGATCAAATACTAAGTAGATTAATTAAAAAAAATTCAAGTACTACAAGTCATCATCCCTAGAAGTGTGACTAACCACTCATGTTCAATAGCAAACAATAAGAATTCAAAGTAATAAAAGAGCACATAGCACCATAAAAGGGAGAAGAAAAAACTAAATTCAATCTCTCACTCGAGTGCTTCGATTCAGCGTGTAGATCTTAAAATTCAGCTCCTCGGAGTGCTAAATCTTTCTCAAACTTCAAAATACGTTATCACAATTCAAAATGGCGGCTAGGGTATCAAAGATGTCCTAGAAAGACACCTGAATGGGTCTTATTTATGAGGGGAATCAATCAGCCAACTGCTGCCAACTCTATTCGAATTTCCAAATCTGGAGCATACAAATTATATGAATTTCCATACATCCCGTATGGAGTTGAATCTTCTGCTCAGCAGTTTATATTTTGACCATAAGTTTTTCATCAAAATATATTTTGATCCAAGATGATTGAAAAATTAAGAAAAATCTCTACGAGATTAACATATCATCTTAGTCATTCAATGATATTTTATGATCAGAATTTAAAGTGATTTGCTGCTGATGATCCATCTTGATGTCGTTCGTGTTTGAATACTTCCCAATCATCTTCAATTGCTCCATTTTACTCTAATTATTGTTCAAATTGTATGATTCCTATAATTGTAAATAGAACATAGTTATATCTCAATTTCGGGATAAAATATAAATAAAATGATTAAATTACCCCGAAAGTTGGCATATTCGAGAGATTAATCATAAAAAAAATTGTATAAAATTGAGGCATATCAATAATAAGATGAACTAATTTGTGGTAAGTTTATATTCTAGTATACCTATCTCAATATTAAACTGGCTTAGTGTTTTAAGTTTAACTTTGTATGTCTGATAATCCTAAATTTATTAATCAGTTTGATGCTTTGAATTCATGATCTAAAAAATTTGTAAGATTACGGTGTGAGCCATCAAGTCGATTTTATGTGATTAGTCAGGTGTCAGCTACCTTATATAGATGCGTAGATTTTGGGCTGCTCTATTTTAAATCCATAATCTGATAAACTAGTAAGATTGAACTGTTATATTGTAAGTTCATCTTCTAGTACACTCACTTCAATATTGAATCGGCTTAGTGCTTGAAATTTAACTTTGTTTGTCTAATAATCTTAGGTTTATGAATCAGTTTGGTGCTTGAAATTCATGATATAGAAGTTCAATAAGATTATCAGGGCAATATCCACCATCTTCTGATATATCAACTTCAAAATCGATTGGCATAACGCATCAAGTCTGATTTTGTGTGATTGATTAGATGTCAGCTACCTTATATATACTTATGTTTGTTCAGGTGTCAGCTACCTTATAGGCTTATTATCATCGTTCCATATAGATGTTAAGCTAACTTATAAACTGTTTCGTTTGTATCATGGTTCCCTATATTCCTGATCACTTAATCATTGTTTAACTATTGTATTTGCTTTTCTCTTTCGAGATACAGAGATACCTCGAGATTAGGAGCTTAAGGTAACTAACGGTGGGGTTTGCATCCATCAGAATTTACAAGAATTCACAATCTCTAAAAAACCCCATAAATATGCATTTCATGTTTATAATATAGCCCTCCAATGCATGCATAGAGGGATTATGTGTTCTTTTTCTACAAGATTATCGCCCCGAACGGTGAGGTTCGCACATGCACATCATACAATTGCATCAATTAAAAATATTAACATTCTCAGACAAATAAACAATTTTATTGGAAATATCAAACAATAAATTACATTTTGAGCAAACCACAAAAAAATGAAAATTTGTGTGGCCAATGGACCAATCACGTAGATAAATAAATCAATACATATGATCTGAAAAACTAAATAGTCTTTTTTTTCAGTTTAAAAAGTAATTATAAATTTTGTTAATTTTTTTACCATGTAGTCAATATAATTGGATCAACCTGTTATCATATTTAATGCGCTAGGAAGCGCTGTGCTATGGTTTCATTATTTAATACATTATTAAGTCATAACTTTATGTCAAAATTACCTTTGAATGCATCCGAAATGACCATTGGTTTATACAAATTATTGAACTTTGAGAAAATCAGGTAGATCGTTTAAAAAACAAAATTCATGAAATTAAAATTTTGTATGGACGACCGTCACTTCATTTCTTGTGTAATAATTATGGTTACGAATTTAAAAATATGATCGATACAATTTATGAATTCAAACATCCGATCAGACTACACAACTACGGGAATTTAATACTCACATATTTTTATATTAAAGTAATTTATTGTTCATAACTCAACTTTGTTCATTTTCAAATATGCTCTTTATTTGGTAGGTATAGTAAAAATGTACTAAGCACTTTAAAGCGCTTGTAAAGCAAAAGTGATTTAAAGTGGAGTAAAATTAAAACATAAATTTTTTTATTTCGACACTTTTTATACAATTTGCTTCATCTATTTACTTTATTGCTATCAAATATCACTATTTTAAGACGATTTAATTTTTACTTCATTTAAATTTTACTACACTTGCTAAATATAAATGAAGAGTAAATCATGTTATACCCGTATCTGAAGTTCTTTACCTTTTTTTTTTCTTGATGAGGAAAAGTTCTATGCCTCACCTTAATTTTATGTTTTTTGAATATTCTGAGGTTTGCTTCGGAATTTTCTTTCAGTGTTTTGGAACTTGACAAAAGTGGTTAACTCTTAACTTGCACACTTGAAAATACCGATCAACAAGGACATGTATAGGTGTTCCAAAACTTGGGGGCATGCGTCTACGCATTTATTGTAAAATAATATAATTTGCAATACTAACATTACATTTCATTAAAATAATTATTCTTCTCTAATACAGTTTTCCATAAGTATTAGGGGGAGGGATCTCTTGATAATCTTGACAATAAATTTTTAAACAAATTTGAGAAAAATAAAAAATATAAAAAAACATTATAGATATATTTTTTACTTATAGATTGATAGTATTTCAAGTTTTATATAATTTTATTATCATTTGATAATTCATTAGATACTGATTAAGTAAAATCATTTTAAATTATATAAAATTTAAATGATTTTTGATTGACTATCAAAATAATAATAAAATTAAATAAGATTTGACTCTATAATTAATAAGTAAAAGAACATGTGATACCAAGTATCAACTCCCCGGTTATATTTGCTCTGATATTTTCTTTAACAATATAATACTCGAGCGTACCGCGATAAAGATATTTAAAAATTTATTATCAAAATTATCAAAATATGAAGGTACCCTCCCTTTACAAGCGGTGCCATGCTGACCTTTTCCCATCGGCTCTTTGTTGTAAAATCTGACAATGTATCTTCAAACCTTTTCTGCCGTTTGATTTTCTGTGGGGTAAATCAAAGGTCCATATTTATCTGAAAATGAATTTAAGCTATGTCGTCACAATTGTCTCGACTCTCGAGTGTACTCCGAGCAACTTTCACTTTCCACCTGTTATTATTCAGTTGAAATCCCGTCCAACGCTGGAAATTTCCAGAACAAATCCGAACCGCTAATAGGAATTCATATATTATATTATTGCTTATGCTTATTCCATATCTAATAACCCCGACTGCATATCTACTCCGAAATCCACGCAGTGCGTTTGGGGAGTACAAGCAGATTTGCAGAGTATCCGTTACGCCGAGCTTATAGGGATTCTTTTGTAAAAAATTCCATTTTAGGTATATAAATGCAAGAACTGCAAGATATATACAATTGAGCCGCCGTACTTATCCTTATTTCCTTTTTAGATATTTTATCTCGGTCCCGCCTGGCCGCTCTTCTCGTTTCACAGTTTTAGGGTTTCGATTTTTACCGGATCTCAAAACCCTTTCCCGTTCATCTGTCGATCCATTGTAAAATTGCTTGTACCTTACCAAGATGGGAGTGCCAGCGTTTTACCGTTGGCTAGCTGAGAAGTATCCATTGGTGGTTGTAGATGTGGTAGAAGAAGAGGCGGTGGAGATAGACGGGGTGAAGGTGCCAATCGACATGTCCAAGCCGAACCCAAATGGGTTGGAATACGATAATCTCTACCTCGATATGAATGGGATTATTCATCCTTGTTTCCATCCTGAGGATAGGGTATGTTGGTTTAATTCGTGAAGTTTTTGTTTTTGTGTGTCTTGGTGATGCTATAACGGTTGTCCTGGGTAAACAATGTTGCTCGTCGGTTCTTTTGGTGTCTGGTTTCTTTTTTGTCAGGATGACTTGTGAATATTGATCTCTTTTCAGTTAAACGATTAGGGTTTTGGCCGAATTTGCATTGATATGGTTGGTTCCATCTGGAGTTTCGGTGGGTTGAGGTTACCTTTTTCACTGATATCTCCATTTTAAGGTTCTGTAATATTTTAAACAGTTGGTACCTGCAAGTATTGAATTTTTGCAGACTTTGCTACTCATGTACCTTTGTTGGGTTCAATTGCCTTTTAAATTTGCTGGATTGGTGTTTGATTATATGAGCAACAATTATGGGTGATTAGGTAAAATTGAGGCTTATTTGAGGGTGCTTGTGTTTGCTGAAGTAGATTTAAGATGTATATTTTTTGTAGATACCTTAGGCTTCCAATATGTTGAAATTAGTATCTCTGATTTAAATTATTTAGTGTGTGAATATAAATTAAAAAGTGTGTATTTGTTTTTCAAATGATATTTATGATTCTGACTACAATTTCTGTTCACTGGGCAGCCTTCTCCAACGACATTTGATGAGGTATTCCAGTGCATATTTGATTATATTGACCGACTCTTTAATATGGTCCGGCCTCGCAAGCTGCTTTACATGGCTATAGGTATGTTCCTTATTTAATGTGTCCTTTTAGCTTTAAATGTTCTCTTTTCCTTCTTTCTACTCTCTTTTGGGAACAATAGGATGAACTGATAGTTCTATCAAAGCGTGAATCTTTATTTGTTTTAAGTTATTTTCACAGAGAGTTTTGTGTTAATTAAATTGTGCTTGTTATCCATTGGCCTGAACCAAATGAACTAAAAAAAGAGAAATATATTTAGGATTAGTCCTCCAACTTTGATTAAAATTAGATCCAAATAAACGCCTCTTAAAGTTGCTATTTGTCCGTTATGATGTGGTGTCATGACTTGCAATACTCGGTTTGTACTTCTTTTTTTAATGCATCTTTAGTTTGTATTTTTAAATTCATCAATTGTTTTATGCACAGATGGTGTGGCCCCAAGGGCAAAGATGAACCAGCAAAGATCAAGGCGTTTCAGAGCAGCTAAAGATGCTTCTGATGCAGTCAGTATATTTAAAAATGATATTCTATTGACCTAAATTGAAACATTCTAGCCAAAAGAGCACCATCCATGTTATCCTTTTTAGATGTGGTATTGAAACTAGAAATGTTTGTTTACTTGTTAATCTGCAAATAACTTTGAGCTGTCAAACTGAGATCAGGTCACTATTGAAAGAATATTTCCTAATTAACTTTTTTGCATTAAATCAACTGTCTCTCTTTGTTCAGCATATACAAAAATTGCTTATGTGAATTTGCATTTGGGATTGCTGTTGTTATGATGGCACCATTCAGTATTATTCTACCCGGGCTGTTTGAACTGATCTGGATCTGACTAAATCAGATCAGTCCAAATTCGGAGGGATCTATTGTTTATGTGATTTAAACCATTGGAATTTAATAAGACTGACTAAGAAACATTCATACTACACCAAATGCACTTTTTGTAATGGACTGTGTTTACCAAATCCTCATGGATCTTTGTAGTTCAATTTTACTTTACGGAAAAGTGCTAACTAAAGCAAGACACCATGTTTTTTCTCGTTTACAACATAAGAATTGATGTATTTTCAAATATCAGTAAGAAACTAGGAGTTTCTTGACGATAAAAACATTCGTTTCTTGAAGATGTATCCCTTGATATTATATGTTCTATATTGTAATTATGATAGGCTGCAGAAGAAGAAAGGTTAAGAGAGGAGTTTGAGAGGGAAGGGAGAAAGTTACCCCCAAAACAGGAATCTCAGACATTCGATTCAAATGTTATTACACCTGGCACACCTTTCATGGCTGTTTTGTCTACTGCTCTCCAGTACTTTGTTCACTTGAGACTCAATTATGACCCTGGATGGAAGCAAATCAAAGTATACTCTTTATTTATCTCTGATTACTTTTCGTATACTAGGTTCTGTGAGGAATAAAAAAAATTTACAGTCTTTTCTGGGACTTGCTCTGGGTTTTATGGTAAATGAAAGAATAGATCTTGCCAGCTGTAATATTTGCTACTACCACTCAATCTTTTTGGGATGTTTTCAAATTCATGCCCTGTTAGATTCGATCAGGGGAATTCTGATAACACATTCATGCTTTATCTTGGTGCAAGTCTGAATTTTAAACTGTTTGATGTCATGTAAATTGTTGTTTATTCTGACTTTTCACTTACCTTTATGGGATCATCTGATTCTGATAATACCCCAACATCGTGACAAATTCATAATTTACTTCGGAACTTTGTTTTCTAGTTTTGGAGAAATCTCAGAAGTATTGTAGTTCTTGAGATAGTCTGAAAAGTTCAGAAATTATGATACAATGCTGTTTTTTACTGCAAGGTTATTCTCTCAGATGCGAATGTTCCTGGTGAAGGGGAACATAAAATAATGTCATATATTAGGCTCCAACGCAATCTTCCTGGTTATAATCCTAATACTCGACATTGCCTTTATGGTTTGGTATGTACTTGCATAGCTCCTTTTTGTGAATTTCAATATCTATCATCTAATCTGAGTCTTATTCTTGCTTGTTGCCTAACATATGTTATTTGTGCAGGATGCAGATCTTATCATGTTGGCTTTAGCTACTCATGAAGTACATTTTTCTATACTGAGAGAGGTTTGTTTTATTTATGAAATCACGATCTTTTTCTTAAACATTAATCGAATCGTTTGTTTGTTTTGAACTTAAAGATAATCTTGATTGTTTGACTATCTAAAAGGACCCATTTTAAACAGATTATGAACAATACCGTGAATATTCATATGACTATACTTTTGTTGTTCTTTTTTTTTTTTTGGGTGGGGGGGGGGGCTAAGTTGCCCTTGTCATATTAAAACTATTCCTAGTTTTCGTTTGCAAATTCAATAAGTGAGAGTGCTGTTCTTTTTTAACTAGCCTTTGTTTATTCTTTAAAAATGTTTGGTATGTGACTGATTGATGATAAGGATTTGTATTATGATTATCAGATAGTCTTCACACCTGGGCAACAAGACAAGTGCTTTTTGTGTGGTCAAATGGGGCATTTAGCTGCTGATTGCCAGGGAAGTGCAAAAAGGAAGTCTGGCGAGTTTGACGAGAAAGGTGAAGAACCTGTTGCACCGAAAAAACCATTCCAGGTATGAAGTGCACAAAGAATTTTCTTATTGCTTATCAAGCATTATTTTATTACACTTTCTAATTGTATGCTTCTATGTTTTTTTTGTTGTAGTTCCTCAATATTTGGACTCTTCGGGAGTATCTGGAATATGAGTTTAGAATCCCTAATCCACCATTTGAGATTGACCTGGAAAGAATAGTAGATGATTTCATATTTATATGTTTTTTTGTTGGAAATGATTTTCTACCCCACATGCCCACATTAGAAATTCGTGAGGTGCGCTTTCAGATTTTTATTTAATTTGTTCTTATATATTTTATTGCTTTTGGGTCAATTTAATACAAGCATTGTATGATGGCTGGTTAAATAGGGAGCTATAAATCTGTTAATGGCTGTTTACAAGAAGGAATTTAGAGTTATGGGTGGTTATCTGACAGACTCTAGCAAGGTAAATTTGCATTTGTTTTAAAATTTGGAAGTGATGCATTACCATATTCAAACTGTTGCTGAAATGTTGAATTTAATGACATTTCAGCTAGATTTAAGCAGAGTAGAGCATTTTATTCAAGCTGTTGGATCTTTAGAAGATAAGATATTTCAGAAAAGAGCACGGTTGCATCAGGTCTGTGTATGATGCTTTTCAGTTAACTCTTAAATCAATTCCAATCAATCTCTGCATCTACTCCAGAGTCCTGATGATGGATTCTTTTGAAATATGGAAAATAATGCACATAAGCTATATACATATTTTAGGAAAATCTAATTGAAGAACATATACATAAAAAATTGCTGTATGTTAATTTTTGCACGTCTTGTAGCGACAAGCAGAGAGGAGGAAAAGACAGAAGGAACAGGCCAGTCGGGGAGATGATGTGGACCCACGTGTAAGAGATGATAATATTGTCCCTGTGGCCCGCTTTGGGGGGTCCCGCCTTGCATCTGGTGCTGTGCCAGCACCTTTCCAACAGAATAGATCTCAAAGCGGCGGTTCATGCGCTACAAAGGTTGCTAGGATTTCATCAGAGGGGTCAAGCGTTGCAGCAGCCATTGTTGAGGCTGAGATTAATCTTGAAAATGTTGTACTTTCTTCTGTGTTTGCTGTTTAAATTTTCTTTAATTAGAGTGCCCTCAATCTCTTATGTTATTCTATCTATCTCAAAATTTGCTTTTTGATATCTGACATGGCAATTCTTTTTAACCTCATAAGGAACTGGAGAACAAAGAGGAATTGAAAACCAAGCTGAAAGTAGTGCTTAAGGAGAAGTCTGATCTTTTTAACTGTGAAAATCCTGAGGAGGACAAGGTTTTCATATCTTTCCTTTTATTTATGTTCTCTTGTTATTCCAGCAAATGAGATTGGTGTCATGAATTAATCCTTTTTTCTTTTTTATTTTTTTTCCCTTAAGGTCAAACTAGGGGAGCCAGGATGGAAGGATAGATATTATGAAGATAAATTTGGGGCAAGAAATGCATATGAAATAGAAAGTATACGTGGAGATGTTGTGCAGAAGTATACAGAAGGCTTGTGTTGGGTCATGCATTATTATTATGATGGCGTGTGCTCTTGGCAATGGTATTCCCATTTCTCTTTTTTATTTTGTTTGGTATCTTTTACTTTGTACCCTAGAAAATAATATTACTCAGCTAAAAGGATCATTAGCATGTATGGCCCCCTAAATATCTCAAATTTCATAGATGCTTATAATAGTTCTTTTTTTTTTATAACAGGTTTTACCCCTATCATTATGCACCATTTGCATCAGATTTGACTGATTTAGAACAACTTGACATAAAGTTTGAGCATGGTACACCATTTAAACCCTTTGATCAGCTAATGGGTGTGTTTCCTGCTGCAAGGTTCGTCTTTCTAAACTTGCTTAACTGATATCATTTGGACCAGTTTTATGTGGTTAATGGTTACCTTGAATTTTCAACTGCAGTTCTCATGCGCTTCCTGAGCATTATAGAAAACTCATGTCGGATCAGTATTCGCCCATTATTGATTTTTATCCAACTGGTAATAGAATGTACTGATTCCTGTAATTTTTTTAGCTTGTAGAAAACTGTAATTTTAAATTTGTTATTATATTCTTGTGTAGATTTTGAGGTTGATATGAATGGGAAAAGGTACTCTTGGCAGGTAATCCTCAAACCATATGCTTAGTTTTACTGTGATTGAAAATGATTTACAGAATGTCTCTAACACAACTATTTAAATCTTGAAGGGAATTGCAAAACTACCTTTTATTGATGAGAAACGCCTTCTTGCTGAGATTAAGAAAGTGGAGCACACTTTGACTGTGAGTACTGGAAGTAGTAAAAAATATATTTTCTTTGAGAGGTGAAAAATGCTTCTTTTTGCCTACAACCACAACAACACCACCACCACCAACAAAGCCTTTAATCCCAAATAAATTGGGGTAGGCTAGAAATGAAACCCAATCCGGAATCATAGAGATCGGAGATCTCAAATTCTTTTTACCTGTCTAATATTAATTTTCTATTTTGCGTCTACAGGATGAAGAAGCAAGGAGAAACAGCAGTTTGTTCGACATGCTATTTGTTAATGTTTCCCACCCCTTATCTCCTTACATTTATTCAATGCACAACAGTCATGGGCATCTTCCTATTGAGGAGCGAACTCAAATTAAAGAAAAGATCGATCCTCAAGCCAGGTTTGTGTAAGTTCCACATGATGCTTCCTTAATATCTTATAAAGTTTGAAATTTGTTTTGATCGTAATTCTGTTCTTGATGTCTGATATTTGATGGTTTGATTTGGGGCAGTGGTGGTATGAATGGGTATCTATTGTTATGCAATGGCGAACCATGTCCTCTAGTTTTCACGTCTCCAATTGATGGGATGCAAACCATAACAGATAATCAAGTCATGTAAAGCCCTTTATACCTTCTGTTATTTGCTAGTATATTTTGTAGCTGTTTGATGTGAATGTACTAAGTCAAAATCATCTGGACAGATGTGCAATATACAAACTTCCAGATCTGCACAAGCACATAACTCGACCTCCACCTGGTGTTGTTTTCCCAAAGAAGGTATGTCATTATTACTAGTTTTGGTATGTTGTTCTCGTCTTTTTGGAGATCATGGATGTTAAGTTCTGGGTGCCATTATTCAATGAATACTCCCATCTTAATTATGAATAAGACGTACTGAATTTATGAATCAGTACCTCCTTTGTTAAAGGTATCACTACAATGTTACTACAATCTGAATTAATTTTTGTTTTATAAGGCCGTAGAGTCAACAGATTTGAAACCACCACCTGTTCTTTGGCATGAAGACAATGGCCGGAGACCTCTTCCTGATCGTGACAGGTAAATAAATACATTTTTTGGAATATGCAAGTACATGCCTGTCAATACTCATAACCGACAAAAAATTTAACCGAGAAATACAAAAGAAAAAAAATGGAGATTCACAAAACCTCGAAGAAATGTCAGAATCTGCATAAAACGTGTTTCGTATGTGCTTATGTAGACTCTCCTTAATATGGATTGCCAAAACCATCATGTTTTTTGATAGCAATCTTTTATGACCTTAAATATGTTCTTGTTGTTAATCACTGTAAAATCCAGGCAAAACCCTCCTGGTGCATTTTCTGGTCGCCAGATGGGAGATGCGGCTCACCGTCTTGTCAGAAACAGTCTTCAAGTGCCCCGAGATCCTGCACAATACCCATATGATGCTGCTATGTCAGCTGACCGGAGGGATTACGGACACAGCAGGGATTACAGAGACCGTAGGGAGTATGTACCGAATAGCCGTTCCTATGGTTACCCTTCCTCTTCAAGTCATCACTACTATGATCAGTCTCAATATGGGACCCAACCAGCACCACATAGCTACTACGCGGATGGTGGGTACCACCAAAATCTGCATGCTCTACAACATGGTCACAGAGCTCCATATGGAGCGAATTATTCAGAGCAACAGAACTACCGTCATCATCATCCTAATAATGATAATTATAATGAGCATAGTGATGGCGGAAGGGGGTCTTATGGAAGAGGTCAAGGTCAACAACGCTCACAGCATAATAATTACAACAATAACCGATATGGTACATTGGATCGGAGCTCGAGTTGGAGGCATCAACCGCCCCCGCCGGGTAATGGCCGACGCTGAGTTATATGATTCAAAATTTTGTTGTACTTTTACAATTGGTTAGATTCATGTCTCAAATAAGATTTAAACTATTTGTAATATTATGATATTTTAATTTGCATTATTTTCCATAGATTATTCTGTTTAATTTGTCATTTTTAAGAGGCTGATTGAATTGACGATTGCTAGGATTCAGTATTTAGCGTTAATTGATTGTAGCGGAGGAAAAGATGGCCAATTGGGATTCAATTTGTCTGTATTTTCTACCATCTTGATTTAAGCATATAAATTCCTTGATGGTTCATTGACAGCTGGTAGAAACTTGTCCCTAATGGCCTGATCATGAGTTTGTGCAAGTTGAATTTTGTTGTTTGAAGAAATTATCTACCATGAATTACAACTTACAAGCCACGATTTTTTTTATTCTACTTTCTGTTTTGTTCAACGCAAATCAAATGGATGTTTTTTTGACTGTCATATTATAAATTCATATAGGTTTTCAGATGAATAGTAAATAATAGCAAAAGCTCTCCAGGAATTTTGATGACATACAAGATTTAATGCACAATTGCTAAATTACTAATAATGACTTCCAAATCCTCCAAACTCGAAGTACACACTCAAAGACTTGAGTATTTTTTTGTAGGAGGCGAGAGAGGGTGGAGCTGGGTTAGGAGAAATGTTAATTTTTGAGGAATTTGTTCACCTCTGATTTTGGGGTTAGAGAATTTCACCTCCCTCTTTTCATTACGTAACTTATCATTCCATTCAACCCTCTTTATATTCAATCCTCCATTCATAAGTCCCATAATACGAGAGAGAAAAGCTATGCTGGGCCGATACAAAAATTAATACGCACGGAGCTCACTTTTTTTTTTTCACTCTTGCGAGCTGGGCCGATACTAACAACGGGCCAGTAATCTAAGTCCCAACAAAAGTGAATTGAATAGTAATGATGCTATTCTCGAAACAGGATATTCTCACTTGTCCAGTGCATAAGAGATGCTCTTGTTCCATTTCATACACTGCGGTTAAGAAGAATATGTACTGTATTTAAAAAAAAAAATGAAATTTACCGACATTGAGATCGTCAAATTATTCTTCTCTGACCTTGATTAATATTTTACATTCTTTTTTGAAAGTTGGTGGAGGCTTCTAAGCATTCCTCTCTTTCTTTCCCTCTCAATCCATATAATATATTCTCCCTACTAAACAAGTTGCATATGTTGATACCTAATTTTACTTAATTAGTCATCTTAAAAACCTAGTGCACCTCCCTCTCCACAGCATCCATCATCCAGACCTAACTCCAATGGAGAAGACAGTATCTTCAAATAATTCCATAGAAAACAGCAGCTGGGAGTTGTACATAGATCAATTTATGTTGCCATTCGAAGGAAAAGCGGTTAATGCAAGCAATCCTGACCTTAAACCTAACTACATCATAAGTGATACAAGTTATTTGTTGAAGGAATATTTAGGGTTTAAGAAGAGAAGAAGAGGAAGAGGGATACAACTCGATGACTCCTTGGAAGATACTGCTAGTTCTCCTGTTGATTTTCCTAAGGTATCTCGCTACATTTTACCTTTACTTTTCATGACATATCACATTGCATAGTTTTCCTTTCCTTCGTTTTTTTTTTGTTTTCCCTTTATGCATGCCACTGTATTTGTTTCAAAATAAACTTAATTTTCTAACTAAACATTGTTTTCGAGGTTGTAGGCTTTGCCGGCCTACTAAATTTTAATAAAACCAAAAAAGAAGAAAATAATACAATAATTTTACGTTGTGTAAAAAATTACGTACAAGAACTGCTTAATGTAAATAAAAATAATTATATTTTGGTACGTTACTTGTAGGATTATTGTGATTGCTTTAAAAGTTTGAATTATTAACGCATGTGACATGAGCAGATCAGTATTTGTCAATTTAAAAAAAGAAAAAAAGAAAAAAAAAGATCAACGTTTCTTATATATTCCGACTCGACCATTATGTTAATATTACCTTAGAAATATCAAAAGATGGTTTATTCTAGGTCTCAAAGTATTACGACCAATTAGGTTTATGAATTTCGTTTTGTTATCATTGCCATTGAACTTGTGTTCTAGCCTCGTCGACTTTTAAATATGTAATTAAAAAATACTTTTAGTTTGTATGTGTGTGGGTGCTTGTAATATCATTAATCCTTGGAAGGTTTCAATGGTTTTACACTCACAACTATTGAATTACAAGCACAAGCTTGTTGAAATTCTTGCAAGGCCCGCATGTCCTGCAGGTAAGCGACTTGATCAACACAATTTGCAAACTTCTATTTTCTTTTTATTTTGTGACAAATATATGGTGTCAATCCTGCCAACATAAGAAAATTTTCAGTCGTGACTTGGAACCACCAATATTCCACATCCTACTGTCATCAGTGTACTAAATCAAAAATGGTTCTTGAAAACAGTAAACTATTATTCGTTCATTAATAATAATATTCCAAATGGAAAAAAATACTGCTGATGCACGTAAATTAACTCATTTATGTTCAATATATGCAGGTTAAAGATTTGTCCAGTTTGAAATCCTCAACAAAGAAGAAGGATGATGCTGGGCTGATTTTTCAGGTACCAGAAATCTTTTAAACTGAAACTTTTTTTTATTGGTTTCAGCATTCATGATAGGAGTGCTTGGAATATATTTAAAGAGTTTGCTTTGAAAAAGAGTACTTAGAACATGATAATTATATCAGAACTATGATTTAGAAATTAGAATCTAGTAGTAGAGTCATAAAATTCAGGTTCTTAATTTGTCAGTTTTTAGATTTTAAAATTTTAGAATTTAGAATTAAGAATTTAAAAATATATTTTATAATGTAGATTTATTATATTATATTATATTATTATTATTATTATTATTATTATTATTAATATTATTATTAGCATATTATTAACATCATTATCATCATTACCATATTGTTATTATCATTATCATTTTTATTTTATTTATTATTATTATTATTATTTTCATCATCATCATCATCATCATCATCATTCATATTTGAGATCTCTGATCTTATTCAGATTGAATTTTATTTGTAATCTATCATAATTTATTTGGGATTAAAGAATTTATTGTTATTGTTATTGTTGGTTTCAGCATTCGTGAGTACTTCATATTTTTCACTTCTTTAATTTGTAGATGAAAACTAATGTCATCCAAGATCCACGAGAGCATGTCACGGATGAAGCAAACGATGTGAGTACTGCTAGCGAGATAAAATCTGGTTGTAATGCACTTAGGAAGAGAGGCCTTTGTTTGGTTCCTTTATCCATGTTGATAGATTATCTTGGTTGAATATTTACCTCATTATGTGTTAAACTTTAAAAGTAGAAATAAATAAAAATGTAATCTCTCTCCCTCTCTCTTACACCACACACACAAAGATATACATAAACTGAAGCTGTCACTCAATACATTTTTTTTTCCAAAATGATTTGCGTCCAAATTTCTGGTTATAACATTTTCGCCTATGTGCATTTATATGAGTTATAAAATTTAAATATCTAATATAACGGTTAACAATGGATATATATTTATTAAATAAAATACTATATTTGGTAAAAAAAATATACATAATTATTAAAAGAAATACATATTTTTTATTGACTCTAAAAATTAACTACAATTTTGAACTCTCGTGCAGCATTAAAGTTGAATGACTGATATAATTATTAATGATAATTATATATTTGATAAATGGAACACCCATATTTATTAAACATAATACATAATTATTAAATACAAAAGTTGAACAAATCTTTTAATAAATATAAATTATATTTAATCTTTAAATATATATAAGTTAACTTAACATATATGATAACTTTTGCATTTAATAATTATGTATTTCATTTGACAAATATAAGTATTTTTTTTAACAAATATATAAATGTCATTAATAATTATGTTAGTCGTTTAACTTTTACACTGCACATGGGTATAAAAATTTAGGATCTTCAACTTTTACACTCGGTGTGGATACAAAAATTTAGACAAAAAACTTTTGAGATTGACAAAAAAATTATGTGTTCTGTTTAATAATCATGTCTGTTTTGTTAACAAATATGATATTTTATTTAATAAATATATATCCGTTGCTAATAATTATATCATATATTCAAAATTTATATCTCACTTAAGTACACCACGGTGAAAATATTATACCACAATATAGAGTGAACTCCTTCCAACTCAATACTTTTTTTTTTAATCTCTCTCCTTTTTTTAATACTCGTCGTACAATGGGTATCAAGTTGACTCTCTTTCTCTCTCTTCCCTCACACCTGACCTCACACTGTAAACTAGCTATGTCCTTACATAGTTAATACCATGTGTTTGAGCATTATAAAAGGATAGGAACGATGACTTGACCAAATCAAATCATTGAAAATTTATGTTAATTAGTCCGTTAGCGTGGTGTTAAAAATTCCAAAGTGGACATTCAATACATGCATTGCGTGCCCCGTCTTTCATCCATGAGTCCATGACCCAATTAAACTCAAAACAATACAGCGTCTCTTCTTTGGATACTCATGTTACTCAATTTTGAAATTATTTTATTTGCAAATTGCAAAAATGTGTTTCAATTGTAAATAATTACAAGACCATATATATGCTCCACAGCTATATACACCTTTTATTTTTGCGACATATATCCTATGGCATATTTCCATCTATGCCCCTGATTGTAGCAAGTTTTGTGCAGAATATTTGAAAACATTTGTATGATAACCAAGTTTTTAAAAAATATTTCACGGATTTTAACGGTAAGATAATAATTTTGAGTTAAAACGGTTTAAACAAAATTTTTTACTTAACATTGAAGATTTTAATGAAGTTAAAATAAAATTTAAATGGTTAAAATAAAGTTTTTTAAAAGCTTGACGATAACCGATAAGTGCTTGTAATTTGGGACCATGAATCTGTATATATTTTAATTTGTTATTTAATGAAATCAATAGTAGGCGTCTAGTAAATAGTCTAGTAGCTTAAGTGGTACCTAATTAGGATGGTCTCAAAAAGATCATGAATTCAAGTCTTCATAGATATAAAATAAAATTTGTATATAAAATTTATGAGTTAGATTTTCATCTTTTTTCTCTCAAAAAAAAATAGTAAGCATCCAGCTTGCTATCTTCAAAAAAAAAATTTGGGACCATGAAAAAGATTTAACCGTTGGAGAGCACAGTACTTGATTATCCAAATGCTGAAAATTATATTATGATGAAGCACAAGTTTCTACCAGCTCTAGGCTAATGACGCTCTGTAGCTCGTTTGTGTGAATTGAAATGTGCGAGTCTATTGTCTGCATACATTCTGTACAGAGTGGTACCAGCTACTGACCCGGTGACTTTTGGGACGAGTAATGACTGGTACAAACTGTTATGGACTTGGCTTAAGTGTTGTATGCTCCAGACACAATCGATACACAATGACTTGTACTCAGGCTATTCTCTTAAGTCATGTACTTGCTCGCATCCCGGCATCTTGGTTATCAACTTGCTTTCGTTCCCTTTCATTCACTTTTATGATTCCCATTAATGTGCCTTCGTATTGGCACTGTACCAGAGTTGGCACATCCAAATACACACACACATATATATACATAGCACGGATCAACGCCGTGCTATGAATTGATTTTTCATTCTCAAAATCTAAATGGTCAAATCTAAACTGCTTAAAATATTTTCTATATGAATATCTAGTTGGGAACTAAGTTTTATATTTTTTAGAATTTTTTTACTATTTTTTAGAAAGTTAAAAAATCACTCCTTTTGAATGGCTCATAATAATTAAATCAATTGACTTTCTAACTATCGAAAAAAATAATAAAAAGTTCAAAAAAATATAAAATTTAATCTATAACTAGATATTCATATAAAAAATATTTTGAGCGATTTGGATCGACCATTTAGATTTTGAGAACGAATAACGGATTCATAGCACATAATCGATCCGTACTATACATAACACCATAGCCCAATTATATATATATGAGTAAAACTAGCGTGCTCCTAGGAGCACAGAGCCCTTCCGTGATTCTAACTAAAAAAAATACATCAAATGATCTCTAAATTTTGATTTATCATTCTCATTAAATTTTTCATATGAAAATCTCGTGAGATATAAAAATTTGGAGTGTTTTAAGTTTTTAAGTCACTCTTTTCAATTTTTGAAAATCAGTTCTAAAAATAATAATAAAATATTTAATATTTATACATTATTTTCAAAAATTAAAAATAATGACTTACAAAACTCGAAACATCTCAAATCTTCTACAAATAAGATTTTCATATGAAGAATTTAATAAGAGTGATAAATCAAAATTTAAAAATGATTTGATATATTTTGAGCTAGGATCACGGAGGGGCTCCATGGTCCTAGAAGCACGCTAGTTTTACTCTCTCTCTCTCTCTCTCTATATATATATATATAGAGAGAGAGAGAGAGAGAGTGAGGCTACGGTGCTTCGTGAAGTACAAAACTTTTCGTACTTTGCGTTCGTATCTCGAATTTAAAAGTCCAAATGACCGATCCAAACCATTGAACATGATCTTCATATTGAAATATCTTTAAAAATCAAATTTTATATATTTTTTAAAATTTTTGCTATTTTTTAGATGGATATAAAATCACTAGTTTTGGATGGTATAGAAATCGTTAGATCAACGAACTTTGTATACATCTAGGAAATAACAAAAAAATTCATAAAAATATAAATTTAATCTCCAAAAATATTTCAACAAAAAATCATGTTCAACGGTTTAGATCGATCATTTAAACTTTCAAATTTAAGATACAAAAGCAAAACACGAAATATTTTGTGCTTCACGAAGGGATCTCTTGACAATGGATTATCATGACAATCTTGACAATAAGTTTATAAATAAATACAAAAAAAATTTAAAAATAGAAAAAAATTATAGATATGTTCTTCTACTTATTTGCTAGTCCATCAAAAATCATCAAAATATTATGTATTTTATAATAGTTTTAATTTAATAGTCTTTGATGAACTATCAAACGATAATGAAATTGCATGAAATTTGAATCACCATCAATCTATAAATACAAGAACGTATCTATAAGTTTTTTTAAGATCCATTGTCATAATTGTCAAGATAATTAACCATTGTCAAGATATAGTGAAAAAAAAATATATTAAATTATATTAAATTATCTTTAAATTTTAATTTATCATACTCATTAAATTTTTTATATGAAAATCTTGTGGGATGTAAAAATTTAGAGCGTTTTAAACTTTTTAAGTCACTATTTTAATTTTTAAAAATGATGTTCAAACATTAAATATTTTATTATTATTTTTAGAGTTAATTTTCAAAAATTAAAAGCCATAACTTAAAAAGCTCAAAACACTCCAAATTTTTGCATCCCACAAGATTTTCATATAAAGAATTTAATGAGCATGATAAATTAAAATTTAGAGATGATTTAATATATTTTTTAAGTTAATCTCATAGAATGCCTCCGTGAGCTTAAACTCACAGTATCTTTACTATATATATATATTTGGTTTTTACACTTTTTTTTATCATTTAAAGTTCTAATTTATCAATAATGTTACTGAAGTCGAATACATGTAAAACTTGCACCTGAGCTGGTACCATAGAGTTTCTTTAAACACAAAACTAATTATAGAAATATAACATCAGTTGTCTCAAACTAATTATCCGGTAAAGCTCCTAACTGTAGTAAACTGTAGATGGACTTGACCTACTATTAAGAAACAACTGAATATACGGATATACCTCTAAGACTTGAGAGAACATTGACAATGCTATAGACATCACATGCTAAAATCATTCCAGCTAATCAATAGGATTAATTAAAAAGAATTTTTTGATGGCATATGACATGGTACATTCCTGTTCACATGCATAATCCTCGATTTCGCTACTCTATACTGACAGTGCTATAACGTTATTTCTCCTAAAAAGTACACAGAAAAATAAATTATAAAATATAAATATGCAAATAAAATTATATGGTTAATTGAATCCATAAGGAAAAGGTAAATTTATCAAAATATTCAAATTTCTCAACACAATAACAAAATAAATGAAATCAGATAATTGCAATCGTTATATATTAGGGTGGGGATCACTTGACAATGAGTTATTTTAATAATTTTGACAATGGATTTTCAAATAAATACTAAAAAAATTTTAAAAATAGAAAAAAACTTATGGATATGTTATTCTACTTATAGATTTACGGTGATTCAAATTTCATACAATTTCATTATCATTTGATACTTCATCAAGGACCATCAAAATTTTATACAATTTGCAACGGTTATAATTTGACAGTCTTTGATGAACTATCAAACGATAATGAAATTACATAAAATTTGAATCACCATCAATCTAAAGTAAAAAAACATATCCATAATTTTTTTTTCTATTTTTAAAAATTGTTTCATATTTATTTAAAAATCCATTGTCAAGTGATCCCTTTCCTATATATTAACTAGAAGAATCAACTTGATTCTTTTTCTTCAAATCCCTTATTTCTAAATCCGTTGGGTAGAAAAGAAATAAAATCCATTGGATTTCATTTTTATAAGAAAAGCTATTATTTATTTTGTCTCACTATGTTCAACTGTAGGGTTGTCAAAGGGTCGGTTCATCATTGTTTTATTATTATTTTTTATCCGATTCAATTATATCCGGGTAATTTTTTTTGATCCATATCCAAAACCGACCAGGTTACGGACCGATACAACCCATGTAAAATAACTAAATATTTATTAATAATTTTATATTATTTTAAATAATTAAATATTAATTAATCTTAAATAGTATATATTTAATGTATATTCAAGCTTTATTAGTACTAAATCACAAAATTATTTTAAAAAAATATAATTAATCGGTTCAGTCAGATTAATCAGAATTTGACCTGATCCGATTCAAATCTAAAAATTGAACCCACTAATATAAATGATTCGAATTAATTAACCCGAAGAATCCGATCAATAATTGACAGCCGAGTTCAACATACCCCCCTCCTTTTTCGTGGCTCACTTATTATAATTGTCGTTTGATTCTTTTCGCTGTCTGCTTCAAAAGGAACAGCTTTTAACAACCGTAAAATATCTCTTGTTCTTATCCATAGCGCAGAACTGTAGATTTTCTTATTTGTTTTAAAAATATAATATTGAATAATTGATAAATCTATATCTGTCGGCTTCCACTTGTAGTTTAATAAGTGAACTTTCTACGAGTGTTAATTATACCATGCAGTATTGCAGTTGATGACTTTTACATTGTACATAAATCTGTTTGACTGTTTCAGTGTTTCTGAAAGAAAAACAGGCAACTTTTTTGTAATGAAAATGTACAAACCTTGCATTTTCTTCATATTTTAAGTTAGATTAACATTATATGGGTTTCACTTGATAATATGTATTTGTATACTACATTCATACTTTGAGTATGATTAACAACTATATAGATCTCGACGGCAAGGAGTTGTCCAAATTATAGTTTCCCTTCTTTTTCATTTTCTGTGGACTTTGTCAGTCTGCAAAATACCTAAATTTTTAAGGCGCCAATGAAATTCTAGATATTTATATATAGCATAATGTTGTTAGTTGTTGGCTGCTCCTACCCAATAAAACCAATAATTGCTATCAGTTAGATTTTTAAATTTGAAATTAATGTCTTTTTTCTTTCTCAAGTAGCAGTTAGAGTTCTTTCTTAATTTCCAATAATTCCTTTCTGAGGAACATTTTAATGAGGACTTTAATTTGCAACCTCTCTTTTTCTTAGTAAACGCAAGTAGCTGGCTTGTCTATTGTTTGGTAAGATACAGAGGGACTCAATTCAAACTTAATTTTTTTTATCTAAGCAACTCTGGAAAGAGGCCATTTGTCAGACGTCATGTTACAGTCTGACAACAGCAACGCTATAAAAAGAAATTTACAATTCTTTTATATAAGACAAGAAAACCAATTTGATACCTTGTTCCAACCTAGCTCCACATGAAAAACGCTTACACAACAATGAAAAAGGACAGAGTACATATAATATTTTGATGCAGTACAATATTTTCATATTACGTGCTTTATTTATAAAAAGGACAGAGTACATATAATATTTCTAGAAAACTAAATAATATTTCAGTGCTTGACTGCTTGTCTTCTTTCAATAATATCCAATGCATGCATCGAGATATGATATGACCCGAATCTTACTCCTTTAGGATTGCCCTCAACGTACGTAGCAAACTAACGACTCTATGATGTTGGTATTTGATGGATTAATCTCGAAATAACATATATTGTGTATCAAAGATTCACACGAGAGTTTGAGACTACGCATGCCCCGACAATCTTGACAAACACTTTTAGATTAATTCATAAAAATCTTAAAATAGAAAAAAATGTAATAAACTTATAACTAGATTGATTATGATTTAAATTTTATACAATCTGAGTGTTATTTGATATTTCAACAAATATCATCAAATTATATAATAATGATAATAATAATAACAATAATGATTAAATTTAATAATTATTGAGAAAATTATTAAATGACACTTAAATTGCATTAAACTCGAATCACAATTAATCTATAAATTTAAGAGTTTCTTTATAGAAGTTTTCCATTTTAAGAATTTTTATGAATTTATTTGAAAGTGGTTGTGAGGAATGCCCACTACATTTCATATGAGAAAATGGATATCACTTTTATAGTTTGATGAAATACAAATGTTTATATATTAGTTCAACTACTCTATTTAAAAATAAATAAATAACAGTAATCATTTAAAATAGAAGAGATCGGTACAACCATTGGGCTTCTTAATTATGTAGAAGGAGCAGTATGAGGCTTCCAAATGAAAATGTTTCTTCACAAGGGCTGCATAATTATGTACAATTTACAAAAATAATAAGGTTAAAGTCTTAAAGATGTTTCCATCTGCACAACTCCACTTCCAAATCGGAATATTAACCGTAGTTGGAATTTTTTTTTATAACTCCGTCCAATCAATGCGAGTGATGATGCTACCATAAATTATTAACATAATATTTTTTTTAAATGAGAGGTAATAGAGAAGATACAGATCTGGAAAAACATCGTTCTTGGGCTAAACATTAGGGTATAATTGAAAGAGATATAAGTGAGGAATACAATTTTCACCAATTTTCATTGAAATAAAATTATTTCTCACTCATCTCCAATTTATATCCACAACTCAACATAATCTCACTTATCTCTAATTTATATCCACAACCCTACATAAGCCAAGGTTCCAAAGTATGCGTCGTATGTTTTATTATTATTCCGGAATTTATATACTCAAAAGTTGAAATGTTCTAAGTATAAAGTTCGGCCCAAATTATGTCCAACATAATTCGGACCCATTGAAATTTGGACCATATATTGGATATAAATGCGGCGCTGCAGTGCATTGGGCTTGCTTATGTCATGCTCATGCCCCTCTGAATTTTAGATGGAGAGGGTTCAAAGAACATACCACAATATCTTAACAAAACCAGCAGATCTGCGCAGTAAATTGGTTATTTGGGAATGTTTAAGAGTCTGAGTTAGGCTGTGATTTTGAGACATTCAAGTTTTTGGGCTTTTAATTCTACATTTTCCCTTTGGTATATTGATTATTTTGTAGAAAGAAGTGTTCAATAGTTGGAGGTCCAACAGGTTTTAGAAACCTACTTCAGAAATAAAAAGGAACAAACTGAGGCTTCAGAGCCCAAAAAGAAATTTTAAATTCTTAATGCCTCTGGTATTTCTCATTTTATTCATACAAAAGTCCAAAGTTTGTTACATGTTATTGTTAGCAGAAACTGGTAAGTAGTTAAAAATCATTTCGAGTTTCAGTAATTACAATATGCTCCATAACTATTAACAGTTAAATGCTAAATCTTACCAATAATAGTTTAACAATCAATGTTAAACCATTCTTATTCCAAAAGAATGAAAACCAATATATGTGATCATTCAAAGAATAGATACAAAATAATCAACAAACCAACTATCATTACACCAAGTCTTTTTGGTATTTTGCTTTATCGACAGAATTTTAAAAAGGATGTGTTTCATCTTGAATTTATACAAATCTTATCTCAGCTCTTATGTTGTTCATATCTTCAGCTGTGGTGCAAAATGACTCTTTTGACCTTGAAGACCTCGAAGATCTAGCAGAAGAGGAGGGCGAGTTGGCCTTCGACTTGGATTTCTTTCGCCGGGTTTTCTTAGGAGGTTTTGGTATGTCAGGGCAAGGTGCGGCCTCTGAACAAGAATTTTCTGAAAATAAACTATACACTGACCCATCTCGAGACTGTTCAAAATCTGTTATTTGATAACGAAGAGAAAAAGAAAATTTGATCAATAAGTGGAATTGTCAAAAAATTTCTTGAGCAGAGTGATGCTATTTGAAAGAGAAACATGAAGAAGGATAAATTGGGTTTCCATATGAAAGAGAGTATATACCTAGTGAAAAATAATAGAAATTGAGGCATAATTACCATTATATAAGTGTTAAAATTCAATATAAAAAGTTCAAGAACTCAATGTGCAAGACTAGAAAGTAGGCATTGTGTAAACGAATTGTCAAAAGCATGGTAAATATCAGCCTAAAATATACACTCTTTAAGTTGGCGTCACTTAAATAGTCTTATGTGATTGCTGTGGGATTGAGGGTTACTTCAAGAAGAAAGTGCATCTCACTATTTTTTTTTGGAAGTAAAATAAACTGTGTGTGTATTAGTGGGCCACAAATCTTAGAAGTCATTCGGCTTTGTTTTTAGGCAAAACTAGTGGTGTCCCACGATGTTAATACTTATTTAATCAATAAACATGCGAAAGTCTTATTCTTTGTCTAACTTGACGTGCAGTTATATGTGTGGGGTCCCAGTATTTTTATAATTTCTCAAAAGCAAATCAGAACCTGCCTGCTGCAATGCTGTTCGTTATAACAGTAAATTAAGCAAACTAACCACACAAAAATGTGCTATGTCAAAATAAATTAATGTATGTAGTATGAAAACAGTGAAAGAAAACACTTTATTTAAAAAGAAGTGGCAAGGCGCTAGCTATGATACCTTGAGAAGCCCATGAGGTCTCTCTTGAGGTGCCCCTAGAATTATCTGGGGTTCCCATGGAAGAAAAATCTGCGGATGTCTTGTACTCTCCCATCTGTTTCAACAAGAGAAATTAATTATTTTCTGCATAATTAGTACAAACAGAAAATATACATATGTAGACTTCTCTCGGTTTCATTAAAGTATTCTCATTTTTTTTATTTCTCGTATGATCTTCTGGTTTCCACATAGAAAAGGAAGCCGGTTGTATGAATTTATATTTTACTTTCTCAAAGAAATGAAGGAACTTAAAGAAGCAAAATGCAGAGTTGAAATCACAATCAACTGCATATGGCAAATTTTCTTTTTGATGAAGGAAGAGAGTAATTTACCCAGCTGGGAGAGCTGCTTGGACCGGTCGGGCTTTCCCAGCCAATATGCGCAACATGTTTCACGTCTGTCGGATATCCGATTTGGATATCATTTGATGGCGTTTCTTTTACCACTGCAATTCAATTTGAACACAAAGAACATCAATTTTTTTTGTCTAACAACAAGGGGATCATTTACTAATTGACAATATAGAGCAGCGAATGGATCAATCACCAAATATTTGAGAGATTATCTTGAGCCCCTTGAAGACTCCTTTCAACTTGGTAGACATTGGATTAGATGAACAGCCTGAACAGGCATTGAATTAAGAAAAGAAATAAATTAATAACAAAAATCACATAGATGAATCAAGTTTTTTAATATGAAAAGGACCTAAGAACAAAGCGAGCAAAGCATAGTTATAAGAAACTATGATAAGCCTTTATACATCTCAACCATTTCATTAAACAAAAAACTCAACATAGATATGAGCGATACTCAGGTATGTCTCCTCCTCAGACGTAAATTAAAAGAAACCAGGAACAAAGTGCTTAATTAGATACCATATAGCGTCGGTATACTAGAAGTTAATTCGCAAGGCATGACTCTGAGAAATACCTTTGTGATGATGCAGAGGCTTGTTGCTTGACTTCAGAGAAGTTTCATCAAGAAAAGATATCCACTTTAAGAACAGATCCAGGACTACGATCTTTAGTATCCTTTGATATAAGCCTTAAACCGGTTTAGGCTTGTCCTACTATGTTATTTTATAGGTTGTCTACAACTTGTACTCAAAATTGTTATTATATATATAAGCTGTAGGGATAAGGAAAGAGGGTGGATATTGGATTTTGGATCTAGAAAGATAATGGATTAATCCATGACTGAAAATTAAAACAATAGGATCGTTTTACCTCTTGGAAATGTTCTTTTGATCATCTGGCACATACAGTTACTAGATAACTTTTCAATTATAGTTGCTCAAATATTCTTCACGAGGAGGAAAGAGAATTTGAAGTACAATATTTTTTTCATGTAAAGGAGAGGAATTAATTATTCATTATTGAGTCTACGTGGACATTTTTCTTTATTTTAAAAAGATTAAAGTAGATATTTATCTACTTCGGAAAAAAAGAAAACAAGAGGATCTTTCTTTTTACCTCAAAAAATGAAAAAAAAACTCTCGAAAACGTTTTTTCTGTCAAGTTACCAGTACTTTTCAATTATAGTTGCTGAAATATTCCCCAAAAAAGGAGAGAAATTGAAGCATAATACGTTTTTTTTCTAGTTCATAAACTATTGAGGGATCAGAAACTTAGAATTTATCGACACAGTTATAACTTCAAATTCATGAAAACATAAGAAAATTCTTAAGTTCACATCATCACATGTTTATCATGATTAAAATTAAACATTTTTTTGATCATTTAAACAATATCAAATATTCATATGTCAGGGTGCTGATCATGTGTATCATCAGTAGTATTTTAAAATGCGGTTATACATATGGGCATATAGTGGTCAGACCGTATCTAAAATAATATGCAGTATTAATATGATATTTTGATTTGGTATGCAATATGTGCGATCCAATATGCAGTATGTGCGACTTAGTATACGGTTTACATGGCCCAGTATGCGATTTATGACATAGAAAAATCTAAAAAAAATTACCCAGTATACCATATATATTACAAAAAAAATCCAAAAATAATACCTTAGAAATTTAGAAAAAATAAAAAAATTAATTTTTGTTTACCTTAATATTTGCACAAATGTGTTATTGTACAAGCACGAGACCACTTTTTTTTTTAATATTCTTTGCTTTTATTCATTATATTATATATATAAATTCTACATGAAATTCCATATATATAACTACATACCGCATATATGATGACTATCCGCACACATATTGAAATCCACATTTTAGAACATTGATCATCAGCCAGCACTACCCTTGTAATCTGACCAACAACCTCACTTGTAGTAATACCCTCACGCGTTATTTCATATGGACATAATTAATCTATAGTGATCTTGTTTCATTGTATACTATAGATTAATTTCCCACAATTTAGTAAACATAATGCAAAATATAGCTCCTAGACCATTTCAAATTATGAGTCATAATAAAAGAAAATAGTTGTCTACTCGGTGGATTGTTCTAGGAGATAGTGGTACAATTATAAGTTTTCATTTTAATGTTAAATAAGCGATATATCTAAATAATATTTCCTTTCTGTCATTTGCTCACACTGTTCTTAGTTGTATATTTTATTTATATATTAATCAAACTACAGCTAAAGCCCAGTTTATCCACCCAACTTGATAGAAAATATTTTTATATACAAAAAATCAATGCAAGGTAACTATTTAAAAAAAATAGAAAACTACAAAAAGAGCTTATTTTTGTTCTAAAGGCAGACATCAATTTTAAGAGCCGAGTAATTGTGAAGTTGGTCATAATTTAAATAAACTGTAATTCTTTTAGAATTCTTAACACGGAATTCAGCGGCAAATGCTAGCTAGGTACCATGCCTTGCAAGTTGCAATTAATTATTTGGGAACTGCTTGAAGAGTTCAACATCGACGTTGCATTACTTGACTTGATTGTTATTTCGGTTCTTACTTTTTCAGACTAAAGTTGGGAGCAAACTGTCATCTGCCTAACATGCTTGCCTGATTCTTCACTGGCAATGATGTGTCTCAACATAGGAAATCGGATCAGGCCTGATGAGAATTATTGTAAGCAATATACTGAGATGTCCTTTAAAATTTAAAAAAAAAAATCTCGTTTTGCAGCTTTAAATATGGAACTAGAATAACCAGTTGTCTGCCTTGTTGACAACGCGTCTGTTTGAGGTGAGGCCACCAAATAGGGACATTGACATTGTGGCCCATTGCTGTTAGCTGCGAGAGTCTGGCTGAGTCTATAAAATAGCATGAAATGATTTGGTTAAGATCTCTAATCTTGCTCATCACTCTTTGTCAATTTCATGCTGTTGTAGATTCTCTCTCTCACACACAGAAGACATAGGATCTTTGTTTTTCTAGAATTCTATTATGCCAACTTTAAATGAGATGGAGAGATATGCAACCGACTAATAATGTTGATTGTAGATCCAAGGAAATCAGCAAAATGTTCAGATACCAGCATTTCTTGAACTGAACTAGCCTTAGGTGATTCTCGTCGCCTTCCCTCTGTAAAAATGTCTCTAACAACAAATAGATTTTTTTTTTCTTTTGGAACACAGCTCATCTCCCCCATCAGGAAATACCAATTAATGGGGCCGGAGTATATCAACCACCACACAAAATGCGAGACTCAACAAAAATCAGTAATCACAGTACCATAGAGGGGGCACGGATGGTATTGATATGCGTAGTTGGATCTCACTCAAAAAACAAAGCAAACCAAAAGTACAACACAAAATAAAATGAAAGAAAAGATGCAAATCTTCATGGTACAATGCGATATGGCTCAATAAGTTACTAGAGATTTAAGCCAACATAACACTAGCAAATATTCAAGTAATATGGTATTAAGCAACACCAGTTAAGCAGACAAAGGCATACACAATGATCTCAGACTACTATTTATATATTGCTCCCTTTTAAAGCCCGGCAAAGAGCCTAGAAACCATGAATCTTAATGTCTTCCTTCTTCACAATTCCAGCCTACAACACAATAAATTATTAAGAAATTTTAAGATACAGAACCCAATCTTTGCAGAGATGTAATGAGTTCAGGATAGATGAATGTGAGAGAGATTAAAAAAGGCAATAAAAGTAGTACCTGAGTAAGGAAGTTGGCAACATTTTTGCGCTGGTCACCTTGGAGCTGAATAACCTATATATTCATGCAAATAACTTGTTTAGTTTACCAAACAACACTATGCAACCGAAGGTGAATTTAACTAGAATTTCTGATACCAATGTACCTACATGCAGATACAGAATAACACAAACAGGAAAGGGAAGGACACAAACCTGGCCTAACTCAGAATCCTCAACTACAGTGCCGTTGCAACAGAATTCTTTCTTGAGGTCCTTGAGTATCTTGTTGTAGGAGAATTCCTTCTTCAGTCCCTGCACAGTTGTCAGGCTCTTGCGACCATTCCTCTGCTGTATGCGCACATGCACATACTCCTTTGCTCCTGCACTTGAGTCCTCAGCATTTGCCTCTGCAAACGGGTCTACAATGCATAATACAAATTATTTTTAGTACACTGAAAACCAAATGTATTTCAGGGCAATTCAGGGCAAAGCTAAAACAAAAAGAACAAAAGGAAAGAACAAAAGGAAAAGTATTTCATCATTCATTTTCCACCTTTTATTATATTGTTTATCCTATCTTTTTTATCTCAAAGACGTTCAGAGCTGATCATCGGTGCACACAATTATCTTAATCATTACTGGACATGGCGAAAGAAAAAAGAATAAGCATGCAATTAGATATGCCATCATCTGATGTAATTTGTTTTATTCTTTATAGATAAAGTCATCAACCCAGATAACTCTAAGCACATATAAGCAGACTTGCAGATTAAATAATTGTGTACCAAAAGCAGTTGGGAGTTCTGCTTCAAGATCAGACATGAACTCTTGGCTTCTTTTTGAAATCTTGAACTGGTAAGTGACAATAAACTTTGGCCTTGTCTCCGAGCAATTAGAGAAAAATAAAAATATAAAACCAAGTTAGTTCCTGAATTATCTTTTGTTCAAAGAATGAGTGACATGCAGCTAGAACTAACTAGATGTTCCCAGCAAGGATAGCAGTATGTTTTATCTACTTACCCTAATGCTATATGCAAGTATATGCATGCAAAGAATTGCACACCACTGACAGAGAATTAATGAAGATTTAGAATTAGAATAAAACAAATTTAAAGAAGCCCATACAGAAGAATTGAAAAGCTTTTTGAAGTAATTTGTAATGGTTGATAGTTCCATGTAAAGAAGCATAAATTTATCATCAACAACCTGACAAAGACATCAGGTTTATGTTAATTTAAAACCTGTTTTTAAATTAGCGATGCCTTTTCATTTCCAATACAATTACCACATAAAATTAGGCACTAGAGTGAAATTATTTAAAAATTAGTTGATTAGAACAAAGAATGCTATCTACATGAAAGCCATAATGCAGATTTGATTACAAACCTAAATACAAAGCAAGAAACTACCTCGCAATTTTAATAAATAAAAACTCCTAATTTTACAAGATATAAAACAATTAAGGCATTCCCTTCAACAACAATAAAATAGTTCTTATTAACGATAATAATACAGCCAGCCCCGATTAAACAATAATTTCTATAATCAGATTACCGAGAAGAACCAATCAAATACTTTCTAAGTTAAAAAAAAGTGCGGAATCATCCGCAGGTATACTTACAATTAACTCCAACTATATGCGATAAATTATAGATCCTAGGGCTTAACAATTGCACTTCAATCAACATGTGTATGATGTATCGCTGATTCCAACAACGAAAAATTATAAAGATCCGAAGCCAATGGAAGACGAGAGAAAATTGCCACACCTTTTTGTAGATCGGAGGTGGAGCTTCGGAAATCGAAGAAAATCGGATAGGTCTTGCTTGCTCGAATAAAATTCGCGAGGATTAGAGGGTAGAAGAATTGTTATTTGGTTTTATATAAGATCATCCACCGCCGTCCATATAAAGGGGAAGATACTATTGATTTGGTTAGGTATTGTGTGCACCTGGTGTATATATCGTACTAGATCAGAAAGCGATTCACAGGGGCGGATGCAGTAACTTGGATTTTCAATAGTGTTTTCTGAAATATTGTTAATCTGATATTAGGAAAATTTTTGACCGAATTATTTAATTTTTTTTATTAAGAAAAAAATATTTAATATTATGAATAATAAAGTAATTATGCTAATATTCTAAAATTTTAAGTTTCGTAGATTTTTTTTTCATAATTGACATGATTATATATTATTATGAGTTTTATTTTTATTATTTTTAATATATAAAAAGATATTATTTTGATAATTTTTTTATTAGATAAGAATATATGTTGAATTATTAATTTTTTTATTTAGTACCCGATTAGCTAAAAGATTTAAATCTGATAAATTATTACAATCCGATTATTGACCTCTGATCGAAATCTTGCATCCACCCCTATTTTGATGTTACTATTGAATATTTACTCGTTCTTGTTTGTTATTGCTACTAGGATGGGTTCGTTTTGTAAATTTCGTATGGTTTACAAAAATTATGTTTAAAGTCAAATTATAAATCTAGGAAGCCAAAACTGTACAAAGTCATAAAATCTAAGTCATAATATGCTCTAATAAGAATAAGATATGAAAAATGTTTGATACCAAACCATTATAGTTATTTTATAATGTTATTTATGTGAAATTTAGTTGAAAATAGTAATGAAATGTAAAAATAAAAAATATAGTAGATAAAATATCATTTTATATTGTCTATTTATTTAAACTTATTTTGAAATAAAATTGGTTATATATAACAAAATCAAAATTTAAAATTATTTTGATCATTTTGAGAACCAATATTTGATTTAGTAATAAAAAAAGGGCCTTTGTGTGGGAGATTATAGGTTTGAAATTCAGATGGATGATCCTTTATAAACATAATAATTAAGATAAGTAATTGACTCTTATCTTTACTAAAAAAATATATTTTGATTAATCTTTTAATGGTAATGAAACGTGGATCAACTGATATATTTTTTTAAATTGACTGTTTTTCTTTTTCTAATTATAGTTGTGTGATGTTTGGGAGGTGTAATTAATTATATTTGTGAATCTTTAGTTAACAATAATAAATATATTTTTCCTCAAAAAAATAAACAAATATGTGTTAGTGCATGGAGAGGACATCAACAAAGCCACCTAAATATTAGGTTCCAGCTTTCTTTATAAATTAGAGCTGCAATTTGATCTATAGTTCTCAAATAAATAAATTAACAATATAAGTTTTTAAATATATTTAATAAAATTTTACATTAAATAAAAACTTAAACATAATATTTTTAAATGCTAAATAATAATGATAGTTATAATAAAAATTATTATAATAATAAATAATAAAATTAAATATATGATAATTTATAAAGAATCATATGAAAAATCATTTTAAAAGTTAAGTTTTACTTGAAGTATATCACATATATTACTTTAAAGAGAAAGGAATGGGCTATTTTGATAACCTTGACAATGAACCTCTAAATAAATACAAAACAAAAATCTTAAAAATGGGAAAAAAAATATAAATGTGTTCTTCTACTTTTAGATTGATGGTCATTCAAATTTCATGCAATTTCATTATCGTTTGATAGTCCATCAAAGACCATCAAATTTTCATATAATTTGCAACGGTTTCAAATTAACGGTCTTTGATGGACTATCAAATGATAATGAAATTACGTAAAAATTGAATGACTATCAATCTAAAAGTAAAAGAACACATCTATAATTTTTTTTTTATATTTATTTAGAGGTTCATTATTAAGGTTGTCAAAATAATCCATTATCAATGGATCCGCACTCTACTTTAAATGAAGAGAAAAATAAATTATATATTGACCCTTTAAATCATAAAAAAATTAAACAAAATCAATAATAAAAAATAAAGTAACAATATGATATATTTAAAAACTTAGAAAAACCCTCGTTAGTTAGAATTTTCATGAATTTTCGCAGATCGTAGTTTTTCAGAACAACACCGAACGGTTAAATACTTCTAGAAATCAGGTTTAGTGAAAACCTAGGAAAACCATGACAGTAACATTCAGATCGAACAGGGGCTTTAGCGATTGAAACGAGAAGCTCACACATTAATACAATGATGACCCGGGTTTAAGGAAAATATTATGTCGAAAGCATTGAGAAGATCTATACGGATTTAATCACCTCCGTTAGATTTATTCCTCGCGGATCTTAGATTCCTCAGTCAGATTGTCTGATGTCTCTAGCCAGATTCAACCAGAAGGTGGTTGTCATTGACAATTTGACATTGTCAATGAGGATGAGGCATCTCAATTCTCACATGTGAAATGATGACTGTTGAGTGTGAGATCATAGCTCATGGGACAGGAGAATTGGAATTTGGAGGATTGCTGAAATGATGACATTTGTTGCAAAAGGAGCTTATCATTGCCTCATCCTCATTGACAACGAAATGGTATCCTCTGCAGAGATTCTTTTTTTAAGAGTTGTGGAGATTTTTTTATTGTGAACCGTTCGATCACTGATTAACGATTCTGATTTTATAATAATGAATTTGTGTGCATCCAAATTTATATTTAGATTTCTCCATAACCGTTCGGATTAAAATAAACTATTCAAATCTCCACCACAAAATCTCCGCAGAGGCTACGGTTCCCATTGACCACCACCTTCTCTTTGAACTCTTTTTGTATTTTTAAGCCTATTGCAAGCAAGCTCAATGTCATAAAAATGTAACTAATTTGGGAAGGCAATACAAAAATTATAATTATTGCAAATTATTTTACATATAGCATCCATTCTTTGGATTTAGAGGCCTAATTTTGGCTAAATTTTTTTAAACGAATCCACAGAATCTATCAACCTACAAAATTGAACCGGTATACATCATATGCATACAGAATATTTGTACCAAGTATCCACCAACTAAACTACAGTTGCTCAGACTCTTTCCTCTTGAGCAGATTAGCGGCATCTTTCAAATAAAGCAAAACTGCCCTTCTTTTAATTTCTTTTTCCATAAAAGGTGGTTCTCTATAACCCTAGATGAAAGAATGTCTGGTACAACTACATTTTTGGCGGTGATACATGCGTTTTCATCATGCATAAGTACTTTTCAGGCACTTCTGCACCAGCTTGTGCACAAATTTCAACCACAGCTGAGGCATGACCATAAAAATCCTTTCCATTATCCTCAAGCACAGCAGGATCCTGTGGTCGCCTGTGCCACAAAATCTTCTCTGGCACAATGAATGTCATTCATCTCCAAGCGTTTCCACATTTGAGAACCCCTCCACTCCTCGAACTTGTACATGCCACATGTTCGCACTTTATGTCCTGAGGGTCCCACATGAACTTCAGAGCAGAGCAGTGCTGACATGTTGAGAATTGATTCAAAATATATTTTTAGAATATTTTTATTTAGGAAATTATTTTTAGTAAAACTAATTTCAGCAGAGATAAAATGATTATAAGGTTATTTTAGGAAAGACAAGAGTCAAAATTAGTAGCAATTATATTTAGAAAGTAATGAAGTTAGTGGGGTAATTTATAGGAAGTAGTGGATGATGTTTTAGGAATGTAATAGAGTTAATTTAAGAAAGTTCTATGCTATATAAACTATAGAACATTATGCAATTGTATGTCTCTAATATACAATGAATTAAGAAGATAGTTTTCAGCAGAAATTATTTGTTAGTGTATTTGTTTATCCTTCCATTATTTTCAACAATTTGGTATCAGAGCCGGTAGAAATCTTGGGCTGTTTTCAATGGCAGAAGCAGGCACCAACATGTCTAATTCGTCGATTCCATTTGTTCAAGGAGAAAACTATGAGTTATGGAGCATCAAGATGGTGACCTTGTTCAAGTCTTAGGGCTTATGGGATTTGGTTAATAATGGTGTACCAGATTCAGATCCAAACCAACAAGAAAATGAGAGGGAAGATGCAAGAGCGTTGTTCTACATTCAACTAGCAGTTTATGACACCATATTCTCCAGAATTGCAATAGCCACCAATGCAAAGGAGGCATGGACAACCCTAAAAATAGCATTTCAAGTGAGTACTCGAGTCATGACAATCAAACTTCAAGGCCTACGCAGGGACTTTGAAACATTGCAGATGAACAAAGAAGAAACAATACAAGTTTTCCTTTCAAGAGTACAAACGGTGGTCAATCAAATCAGAGTATTTGGAGACACCATGGAGGAGAAGATTGTGGTGGCAAAGGTGTTGAGAAGTCTAACGCCCAAGTTCGATCATGTGGTAGTAGCAATAGAAGAGTCCAAAAATCTAGACGTTTCTTCCTTTGATGAACTCATGGGGTCATTGCAGACTCATGAATCAAGGATGTCAAAGACAAAAGATAAAGACAATGAGAAGGCTTTTTACATGAAGGGGGAGTCATCAAGAGGCGGCTACAATCCCAGCAGAGGACGGGCTAACTCCGATAGAGGAGGTAGATATCAAGGAAGAAGCAATCAAGCAGATTTCTACAATAAACAAAGAGAAGAAAGCCAAGCAAATCATGCAGAAGAGAAGGATAAACAACCAACTCTCTTCATGATAAGCAATTTGATTGACAAAGTTGATGCAAGCGACATCAGAGAGTTTGGAGGCAAGTTTGAATCTCCTCCGACTATTGTTGAAGAGCTTCTACTATCACAAGAGAGGCAATTGACACATTTTACATCTGACCAAGGAACAAGTAATGTATCTAGTTTATCAAAATTTATGCAAGATCATGAGGCTGAAGATCCAGAGAAAGTTGTGAGTGCGGCCCAAAATGAGGAGGTGACACTTACTCCAATGGTTGATTGTAATGAAAAGTTTGTTATAGAGGAGTCATCTTCATCGAAGAAGAAGATAAAGCACATATTTAGTGTCATCAAGAAATCTACCAAGGCTAAGGAAGTTTGAACCAAAATATGATGAGCTGATTCAAATACACCGATTCCCGAGTTGGGTTCGAGGCGCCAAAAAGGGCCGGACTAGCACTACTAAGAAGGTTGTGAATATTAAAAAAGAAGTGATTAAAAGACCAAGAGCCAAAAGAAAGAAGAGGAGGTCAAGAGCCAAAAGAAGGAAAAAAAGACGGTACTTGTCAATTCTAATGGAAACAATCATCAACAAATAAGTCTACGAAAGAAAAGCAAACTTGGAGTTAGAAATTTTGAATCAAGGGGGAGTGTTGAGAATTGATTCAAAATATATTTTTAGAATATTTTTATTTAGGAAATTATTTTTAGTAAAACTAATTTCAGCAAAGATAGAATGATTATAAGGTTATTTTAGGAAAGATAAGAGTCAAAATTAGTAGTAATTATATTTAGAAAGTAATGGAGTTAGTGGGGTAATTTATAGGAAGTAGTGGATGATATTTTAGGAATGTAGTAGAGTTAATTTAAGAAAGTTCTATGCTATATAAACCATAGAACATTATGTAATTGTATGTCTCTAATATACTTGAATTAACAAGAGAGTTTTCAGCAGAAATTATTTGTTAGTGTATTTATTTATCCTTCCATTATTCCAACATGACAAACCTTTGCATTATAGTCTAAGCGTCTCCCAAGCTTCCAAGGTCAAGTTTGCTAAGGAAAGATTTCTCTTGTAGATGACGGTGATAAAATTATCTGTTCCTGTTTTTCCATGTCCTCCAGGAAATCAGTGCTAGCCTCATAGCATAGGAAACCTTGGTGGGACCCATGCTTTCCCAGCATAGAGAGAGATGGAGAGATTTAAATTAAAGTGATCTTCTTGGTCTGCCATGTGGGAGCTATGCATGTCAAAGAGATCTTCAGGGAGGTCAGCAGCACCAGCCTGGTAGCAAAGCTCTAAAACAGCAGGGATGCGAGTGAAATTGAAACGCTGGTCATGGTTTATAGCTTCGGGTTGGAAGGGGTCTGTAAGGTGGTAGGTCTCAACTGGTACCAGGATGTCAATTAATTGGGCTTGGTTCCACTTGTGAGGCAGGTTCTTTGCCAGCTGCTTGAAACCTGGACACGTTTTCATTAACGCTTTGCTCCAGAGAAGGGAAGACCGAGTGACGGAGTGGAAGGGAAAGACAAAGCGGAGAAAAATCGATTAGCACCTTGCTCCCGAGCAAAAAATGAAGAAGGTGAGAGAGGGAGAAGAAGGGTGAACGAGGAGACTCGCGCGTTGATTTTCGGCCAAAATTTTCACACCCGATTTGAAGGTTTAGAAATGTAACCCTCTCCGCTCTCACCGTATTTTCCATTCCATTATCTTCCTTTCCGCCGAATCTCGGGAGCACAGCGTAAATGACCTGTCTCACCCACATACACTTAGGGCAAAACCTGGAACACAACACAATAAAAATGATAAAATTGTTCTGAACTGGTATATCAAAAGCAGAATTTTATTCAAACTTCTTGAGTTGTCAAAGATTAGATCATTTGTTCACATAAATTTTGCAAAATTTCAATGGCAATTCAAGACTCAGTACTAAGCACAGAATAAACTTACATGACATAATACCAGACAAAACAATTTAACTGTATGGAATGGAGAGCCACAAAACTATAGCAACTGAAAACAAGTGGTGGATATGAGTTATGACCTGTGTACTGCTTCTAGACCCTGTAGGGTTCCTGCACCACTCGAATTAGGTCTATTACGTAATCATAAAGTTCATTATTTTCTTTTGAACTTAATTTCTGTTTTATTCAGCATTCTCTATGGTGAAAATTGGCCGAAGCATATTGAACCAATGGAGGTAAGCTGACCCCCATTTTTCATCTGCTGCAGCCCCCCCAGGGCCCCTGCCCCAAAAATAAGAAATAAAAGTGCCTGCCCAGAAAAAAGAAAAACAAATGTTGGTATCATGCAAGTCCAGAACACTGGTACATACACATCGATATATGCCAACCAGGCAACCAGCTAAGATTGCAATATGTTTCTAAGAGAATCCATATTGATATTCAGTAATTTTTACCGGAAATATAGTTAATACACAATAATTCAAATGTAATATTCATCCTACTTTTCCAGTGGACTTCAAAATAGAAGAGAAGGAGCTGACATGTCAGTTTATCTTACTCGCATGACTTCATAGGAACAACTTGGAGTATAGCTGAAACACCTTTTATCAATGTTTCTCATGCTCTAAGCACCTCCTCTGCCACCGGTACCATACGCCTTACTGGGTAGTCTATTGCTCGGCTTCTGATCCTCTTTAGAATCATTGGTTTTAGGCTTTTAGCTCCTTCCAATTTATTTTAGATGCATAATATCTCCCTTGCATGAATGAGTGAATTAAGAATCTTTCAAAGAGATGTCACTGCCTCATTTCATGTTTCAATGCCATTGAAGCTGTAGCAAATGGTAGAGTTAATATGTTGGAAAATTGCATGGAATTACCATAAACTAGGAACTGGTTTTCCAAACTCCAAAGTACTCAATACCCCCCCCCCCCCCCCCCCTCAAATCTTAAATTCGGACATTATACCATAGCAAGCAATAGCCATTATTGGCTGCGGTTTGGATTTGGGCGAAAAGAAAAGCTTGAATCGAAGAGATTCACCTGGTACAGGTGTCCGATACACGCAGATTCTTCCCTCCTAGTTTGTCTGTGACTGATAAATCTTCAGATTTTCATTTCTTTAACTAATTCTTCAAAGTTGGGTCGGATCTCTGCTGATTGGAAGAGATTGGTGGTCGTGTAAGGTTACGCTCGGCGAGTTTAAAAGTTCATGGTTCGGATTTTATGTTCTCTTATTCTCTCTCTATAACGGTTTATGAGTTTTGATGCCAGAAATCCTACCAGTTTTTAATCTAAACCATTGAATCCAACGAATTAAAAGATTGCATTTTATTTCTTGAGACTGGAGATGGTTAATTTCATTTTGTTTGTTTACTTTCTTTCTTGGCACGCAATGTCGGCCTGCGAGTAGGTTGCAAACGGATTGGATACTGATGAATAATATTTTTAGCGTATCTATATCTGTTATATTTTTTTAGATATGGATTCGAATACGAATAATCTTGGATACAGATATAGATTGGATATTCAACGGATATTGGATACGAATCAGATATCAGACGGATACATATATAAATATGAATATATTTTGAATATTAAGTAAAAATATTATATATATCATTAATAAATATTAATTATAAAAGTTAAATATTAATTATCATTATATTAATAGTTCAAATGAATTATTAAAAAATATGATACATTAGCACAAATTATATATAAAATTAATTAGATTTATAATGTATGCGAAAAATATAATTAAAAACACATAATGAGATTTTTTTTCCGGATAAAATCAGATAATATTGGATCGGATATCTTCGGATAATATCGGATATTGACGAATAATAGTTAAACGGACAGTTACGGATAGATAATAATCAAACCGTATTCATATTCGTTAAAAATTTTCGGATACGGATACAAATACAAATTTTTTCAGATATGGATACGAATCAAATAATTTTTATTATTTTTCGAATCGGATCACAGATAAAATTAAATATTTTACTACCCGTTTACAACCCTAGCCCAAAACTCGGCTCATTCTTTCTATAAAAACAACCCAATCTTTCAACGTTTGCTTTTCAATTGCTCTGACAGGTAATATGACTATTTTTTATTTTCTTTTTTTTTATAAGAATTTGAAAGTCTTACTCTCAAATTTTTAGTTCTGATTCCATAAAAATTTGAATTCTTTGACCTCTTGAAAAACATTTTAGTCGTGACATGCATCCTCATAATCATAGCCAAGTATTAAGTGCATTTTGTGTATAAGTACCTGAAAAAGCCACAAATTAATATTAGTACAACTACTGACTCAGTATCGGAATGGTACAGAGCCACTGAGCTTAGTATTACACCGGTACGAATTGACATCAAACAAAATCTATCATGTATCGAAGTTTAATTGACGTAAATATACTTTCCTTTTATCAGTTTCTTAATTAAATTTTATGTTAAGACTCCAGTGTATCTTCATTTCATCACGGCGGATCTTTCACATAGGCGGATGCAAAATTTCGGTCATAGGGGCAATTATCAGATTGTAATAACTTATTAAGTTCAAACACATTAACTAATTAAATATTAAATAAATAATAATAATTTAATATATATTTTTATCTAATAAAAAACTATCAAAATAATATTCTTTTACATATTAAAAATAATAACAAAATAAAATTTAAAGTAATAAATAATCGAGTTGATGATGAAAGTTTTTCTCTATGAAACTTCGTATTTTAAAATTTTTATATAATTATTTCAATATGCCCGATATTAAATAATTTTTTTCTCTATAAACATAATCAAACAATTCAGAGGGGCAAAAAAAATTCCAACTAGGAGCGGATTATCAAAAGTATTATCTAAAAGTGCTATTTTTCAAAATCTAAGGGACAACTGTATGCATTGATCCGCCCTTGGTTTTTCCAATAAAAAAATATAAATATACTTGAGATTTAAAGTAATTAAATTACTAGGTCTAATCATAGTTTATATTCTGTCCAGCTCATAAATTTCCACTCAATTTCACTGGTAATAATGTCACATCTACAATTTCAATTTCAGAGATGTAAAACATTTATCTGCTCACTTAACAACACCAAAAAATGCAAGACAAAACCAATTATAATCAGCAATGCTTCATCCATTTGTGCCGCTTCTGACATACATCTCTGCACTAAACTCTGTGTCTGTGCCTCAACATTTCTGAAAATTCTTGAGTTCCGCTCAAACCAAATAGAAGATGCTCCCGCAATGAAGTAGACCAGCCATTTTTTACGGTCGATGTAAAACATTTGTTATTATAACCATTTTACTAAATTAGCAAATCGACTAAAGATCTCGGGTTTTTTTTTTTCACTTCCCTTACAAATAATATAAACATCTTCATTGATTTAATAGTGAAGTAGCTTTTTTTATCTACTTATTAAAATTTAAAATAATTACCTCATCGAATTAATTTTTTTTAAGTGAGTAAATACTAAATATGTACCCACTTTATGCTGTAATATTTTTCAATATTTATTTTATTGAGGCTTTTAATAAATACAATCACAATTTAATTTATTAATTCCAATTAAATAAACTAAACTACTTTTTATTAATTAATTGAACAGAATCAAATAAAATAATAAGTATTAGACAAGCTTAGATTTTATTTGAATAGAATGACACTCTCACGTGCGGAGTTTTGTCGCTTATCCATCCCTAAGGTTTAATCTTGAATAATTGGATGATAATTACTTTGAGAAAACTAATACAGTAATATTCAGCATCTCTTATCAAATTTACATTAATATTGTTTATGTGCGGATTTTTTTAATATAAAAATTATATTGTATTGTGTCTGCGGGCACTTTTCTGTTCTTTGCTTCCATGAGTATATAGATTATAGATTAATATAGCACCAGACAGATAAGAAAGACATTAAAGAGTATTGATTTGATTAATAATTTGCTCCTCTGTAAACAGCGGTGCATGACAGATTCAAAGAATAGGGAAAGAGAGTTTGTGCTAATTTTCTCAATTAACACGTTGAAACTAAATTTTAACTTCGTCAAACTAATTAATTAGGAATTAATATATTGCATGGCCTTGACAACCATTTATTTTTATAATTTTGACAACCAATTTTATATAAATTAATGAAAAATCTTAAAAATGGAGAAAATACTTTATAAACATATCTTAAGCTTATGAATTGATTGTATTTCAAATTTCATGTATTCTGGTTGTCATTTCATATTTTTTTAGAAAAATCATAAAAAATATATGACAAATTTAATGGTTTAAATTTAATGATCTTTAATGACATATCAAATGATATTAAAATTATATGAAATTTGAAACACATTCAATTCAATTCATAAGTTTAAAAATATGCTTACATTTTTTTTTACTTTTAAGATTTTATAAGAATTTATGTAAAGTTGGTTGTTAAGGTTATCAAAATAAATTATTTCAAGGGTTCACCACCCATGAATATAAAGTTTTGAAACTTAATTATTAATTGCTAATACTTTAATATGTTTAAGAACCTCACCCGTCTATTAGAAAATAATCTAAGCATTTTATCACTAATTAAGTTAGTCCTAAATACTTATTGAATTATATATATATTGTAAGAATGAAAACATTCTAAAATGAAATGTTTTAATTAAAGAGAAAAAAAATTATTTGCAATTTTCTCTTTAAGTAATGGCAAATGCAATTTGCACAGACATAAGTAATGGCATACAGCTGTTATTCTCTAATCTTTGCCTCTTTGTGTACAATTTCATGTTGGTACTCGGGAGACTTCTTTTCCACACTAGTACGCCTATCATTCTTTTATTTTTTTTAAACACCCAGTACCAGTACAATGGTTTGTCGTGCTAGCCTCTTATAATAATTTACACTCTCAGATTAATAACGCAATTAATCATCACAACTCTCTCATAATTTCCATAATTTATAAAGCACGTCATTTATTTAACAAAAGTATCTCGTTAAGAATCTTAAAAGGCATGTAATTTGATGGAACAAAGATTAGATTTAATACTTATTTCTTATCGGTCATAATGTAAAACTAACTATTAGGTTGTGCTCCACAAAAGAGGAAGGAGAGGAAAGAGAGGAAAAAGAGGGAATGTAAAATGAATGATTGAGAGAGGGAGAGTAAAATTTTACACATTATTTTAGAGGGTAAAAATTTTGTGAAGTTTATATAGAAGGTTTTACCTTCTCACCCCTCCTCTCCCTCTCTCTCCCTTTTAAATGGAGCAAGTAAAAATTTTACCCGGTCACCTTTTTTTCTCTTTTCCTCCCCTCTTCTACCTTCATCTGGAGCACAATGTTAGTTGACAACACACTACATTTTTAATATAGGATGAAAATAGATTGCTACAAATAGAAGTATCTATGGAAAACTAAATGAATAAAAGAGCAAGGTTGTGATGCTTTATAAAGTATAAAAATTGATGTTAAACTTAAATTTCAGAAATTGAAACCTGAACGATCAATTAAGTCACTCGACACAATCTACGTATTAAAATCATATGAAATACTGAATTTTATTGTTTTTGGAGTTTTCTTATCATTTTTTCAGATTTTTGAAAGATGATCATATTTGAGTAGCAAACAATAATATCTTCTTCTTCTTCTTCTTATTATTATTATCATCATCATCATCATCATCATCATCATCTTAAGGTCAACTCTCAAAAAATATTAAGAGAACTCTAAAAATAATAAAATTTGATATTCCGTAAAATTTCAATTGCAAATTGTGTTTGATGGAGTTGGAACTTGCTGTTTGGATTTGGATTTTTGAGATTTGAATTAAAGCATCGGACCTGTGATTTACAAAGCACCATAATTTCACTCATAAAAATTAAATATAAATGACTTTAAAATTAATACAGGTATAAATAAATAACATTTGGACATTAGAAACAAAAGTTGCTCAAAACTTGAAGCAAATTCTAAATTATTGCAAATAATCTCTAACAAATTTAAAGTGAACTTTAAACCAGTCAAAAGAAAGTTAAATGTACTCAACTTCGGTCAAACTGCAAATCAAAATTTCGTTGTTGCAATTTGGCTTGCATTTTTAAATTCATTTCATAATAACAATTACTAACTATAGCAATCATAATATCAGTCATGCCCTTTTCTACACTTGCGTTGCGTATGAAAAAAGGAATTGGCAAGTATAACAGTGGATGGTTAAATTAATTAAACCATAGCTGCTGCAAGCCTGTCATGTAACATTATTATTATGTACATATATAGAGTAAAGATACCGTGAGCTTAAACTCATGAATGTCTTCCGTAAGCTTAGATCAAAAAATATATTAAATCATCTCTAAATTTTAATTTATCATTCTCATTAAATTCTTTGTATTAAAATCTTGTGGGATGCAAAAATTTGGAGTGTTTTGAGTTTTTTAAGTCATAATTTTTAATTTTTAAAAATCAGCTCTAAAAATAATAAAAAAATATTTAATATTTAAACATCATTTTTAAAAATTTAAAACGATGACTTAAAAAACTCAAAATACTCTAAATTTGTTTCTGTACATATATAATTAAATACACGATATCTTTACTCGTACATATATAATTATGTCATTGAAGCAAGAGGGCACAAATAATCATCGACGACTATTGCTCCGCAGCTACCGAAGTTTCTGTCCTAAGATTGGTGATTCCTAGAAATTGACAAATGAGTCGATGCAGTCCAATGCAAAACACATGGGCTGTGACGGTCTCTCCGATCAATGAGGCGCAATAAATTCTTAGACCAAGTTTTGAAAAACAGTTCTGCTAGGCAAAGATAGATAACACCTAGATGAACTGGGCCTATTCCTTTTCTATTTTTTTTTTTATAAGAAAGATGCATGTTTTAATAGATAGTGATCATACAACTCTCTTGTTATGCTCCCAAGTTCATATAATACAGACCACCACCGATTATCAAAATCAACAAGGAATCCAGTTGTATATGGGCTGCCCAAAAATTTGCGCCATGCACCAAGAAACAACGTTGGGTCAATATTCAACACAAATTAAAAGGAACTAAAAAAATGGTACAATTTAGGCCGGTAATATTTCAAATTTTCATGAAATCAACAGATTTGTACAAGAACTTAGGCCATGAGCTATAATCATATTATAGGTTATTACCGTATGCGCAGATTTTTTTTTAAATCTTAATTATAGAGTTAAGTTTTCTAATCTCTCACACATATCAGTTTATCAAGACTTCTTCATCATTTATATTATTTAAATCTTTTCATTTATTTGAATTCAATTGTTCATTTAAAAGTATATCACCCACATTACTTGAATTTTTTTATCTACTTGAATTCATTGATATTGTTTAAATATTTGTATCTACTTGAATCTAATTGTTCATATATCATTTTGTTCTCTTCTCATTTAAAGTAACGTGTGATATACTTAAGATGGAATTTTTACTCTTAAAATGATCCAACTTTTTTATGATCATTTATAAATTATTATGTGCTTAATTATATTATTTATAATATTAATAATAATATATAATAACTCTTATTATATGCATCTTTAGCATTTAAAATTGTGTTTAATTTATCTTTAATGTTAATTTTATCAAATATAGTTAAATTTATATTTTTAATTATTTATTTAAGGACTATATTATTGGGAGGAAGTCCAAGTTATAATTCTAGTATTAATAAATTAGTAAAAAAATATAAATGAGTTCTATAGTACTTTAATGAACAATAACACAACAATTTAACAATAATTAGTATAATACTGTCGATCAATAGTAATCAACAACCATTGCCTAATTGTTGCATGAACAAGAATCAAGGACTTATAATCGTTGCACATCGTTGTTGACTCATATAGAAAAAGTAAAAAAATTCATTGTAGTACAAAAAAGTATTATAAATAATTAACAAAAAGTTTAACATTAGATAAAAATTAAAAATAATGAAACAACCTTACAAAAGTAAAATTCTAAATGAAGTGGAAATTAGTAGAAGGAAGGAATTTTATCAGAGAATTATCACTGCTAAAAATCAAACATACAAAATATATTTTTAATTAAACTTTAATTGCTAGCAATATATCTCACCAGTAAGTTGGTAAATGTATAATCATATGGACAGCTTATTTCTGAAATAAAAAAAAATTATGATCAGCTTAATTACAACGATAGAAACAAACTCACCGCCAACTCATCAATGAATTCAGGGGTAAACTTGGGCATCTTATATTTATTCTTTTGTTTATTTGATATACGAGGCAGAGACCTAATTTAGTAAGGACAACTAATTAAGTAGTGTATAGCGTGGGGAGTGGGGACTTATGGGTCTAGATAAATGTAACAATCACGCGGGACAAATCGGGTTTGAATTCGAGTTGAATTAATTTAAATTATAATTATTTCAGAAAATAGATAAATCATTGATCATGTTAGGTCGGATTTCATGTTTCCAGTTTCGAAGAATTTGGCATTTGATCTTTTTGCAAACATTTTTTACATCAATACGCTGCCAAATGTCAAATGTAAGAGGAGAGGACCTAATTATTGAGTTGGATGTAACTTCCACTTTTATATACATTAATTACGGAATGCATTTTTAAAACTGTTTTGCTTGATATGTCAAAAAGTTAATGACAAGAACACTATTAAATCGAGAAGATTGTACAACTTTCCTTTCATATGTAAATCTTGAGACATATTGACCTATCTTTAAAATTATAAATAAAATTTTCTTGTAAATGACATAGTAGCTCAAGTGATAGCTAACTAGAATGAATTGAGGTCATGGGTTCAAGCCTCTATATACACAAAATAAAACTTATGATCTAGATTCTCATCTTTCTCTCAAAAATAAATAAAATGTTCTTGTTGGTTCCTTTCTATCCTTACTTTTCCTTGACATCAAGTTACTTAATTTTTCAAAATTTTCCTCATTTATAATTATCGGAAGAGATAAATATAATTTGTATTTTTAAACTTTTTTGATTTAGTAAATAATGTTTTTAAAATTATGTACTAATTTAAATATATGAGTATTATTAATTTAATTTCTCTTTCTTTTGCTGGAGTACCATGAGATGAGATAAACTATGGACTTTACTTGAAGAAATGAGATATAATTATTTTTTGTCTTTTCTAACGACGTTTTTTTAAATCACGAACCTTTGTCCATTCTAAATTATTAAATAAATTTTATCTTTACCTATCTTTTTACATCCATATTTCGCTAGCATGTTCCTTATAAATAATAGTGTCCGATCATTAAAACAAATTTGAAATTTCAAACCAAAACTTAAGAAAAATAATAAATAAGATTCAAAATTTAGAAAAAAAAAATTGTAATTTGAAAGATCGATCCATCCAATAGCCACATCCGAAAGATCAGCACATCATGTACTTTTTAGGGTAAAATAGGGCCTATAAGAGCAATTGAAGGGGATGCGATTGATTTCATATATATTTCTTAAATAAAGAGCAAAAATGCCGAATCACTACTTCTGTCATAATTTCTGACTCGATTTTATGTAGGATTTTTTTCATAATTCTTTTCATTTTGGTTATCTTCTCCTATTGGAGAATTTGATGATCGTCTTAAACAGCAAAATAATTGCCAATAGATATGCTATTTCCGTTTAGCAAAGAACTTATATAACTTAATTGGGTGGAAGGTACATATATAGACGGAGGGAAGGGGAGGAGAAAACATCATAAATAGTTTTCGTTTGATTAATTAGATATTATAGAATTGTAAGAATTAAAATGTTTATCGTTTGAACTTTCATGCAACTCCTCTTGTGTCGAAATACTTCTATTTTATTATTTTATTTATTGAATTGAAGTGCAACACAGAGAAACGAGATCACCCAAATAAAATTGTAAAAAATAATACAACCATGATTTTCCTTTCTGTTCGTTCACCTTTTGTTTCGTGTACCAAATTGGATATTATCTTTAGTCATTTAGTATAAAATCAACGTCCGAAATCAATGATGAATTGTCACGCAAATGACCTTGTAGTTTAAGTGGTAACTAATAAAGATGACCTCTAAAAAATTATAAATTCAAGCCTTCATAAATACAAAATGAAATTTGAGATCTAGACTCTTATCTTTCTATCAAAAAAATTATGAATTGCCACATGACCTCTATTTATTGATGTTTTTTTTTAATTATTGATACCGTAACAAATGAAATAAAAGTTGGGACTTCCAATAAACAAATACTTCTTTGGTATAGTCCGAGATGAATATTTTTTTTATCATTTCATATTTAAAGCCAATCTTTGCTTATACAATAGAAGTTAACATTGTAATGATCGATGTGTCCGAAATAATTGTAAATTAAATCATAATGGACTAAATGCATGAGAGAGGTGGTGGCTGTGAGGTGCAAACCATTCATGAGCTAATTACATTCTACAAAAACTTGGCCAAGAAGAAAATAACAGTATTATGTCAAAGTTCAAGGTCTATTTAGATTGTTCTACGACCTCTATGTTTAATTTCTTAATCTGCACATCGCTTAATTTGCACTCTAGTCAACTCTTTGTAGCAAATTACTATTTAAAATACAATAAATTAATGGTTTCACGCAACGGTTACTCTCTCCAACTCCTATGAACCAAGTATCCACACATCACTATAAAAAAAGGTTGAAACATCCCCAGTTCAACCAAACAACAACGTTCTTTATTTTATACAAACATGGCCATTGTTACCGTTGGAAAACCCCTAATTTCTATTCTGGCCATTTTTCTACTCTTCTCAATCACAATTGATGCTCAAGGTTTAGTTGTTGGTTTCTATAGCTACACATGCCCCAATGCCGAAACCATTATTAACACAGAAATGGCCAACATAATGAATAAAGCACGGTCTCTGGCAGGCCCCCTTCTTCGGATGTTTTTTCATGATTGCTTTGTCAATGTATGCAATTCTCATTAACTTAGTATCATAATTACTCATGTTTTGTTATCTTGAACTTTCCTGAATATGTAATTTGTGTTCTAAACTTGAGTGTTTTTAATTTGTCTTTAGGGTTGCGATGGATCAATCTTGCTGAATGGTACAGCGGCAAATCCGGCTGAAAAGAACTCCATACCAAATATAAGTTTGAGAGGGTTCAGCGTAATTGATCGGATCAAGGCAAAATTGGAGGCTGCTTGTCCTGGAATTGTATCTTGTGCTGATATCTTAGCAATTGTGGCTAGAGATGTTGTTGCCTTGGTAAATGCTTATAAGTTCATATGTACACAAACCAACTAACAGTATCTTGAAATGTCTAAAAGGTCATGAGTGTCTGGAAATTGAAAATATTAGTTGATTATATTTTTCTCGTAATGTTTTTCTTTCGAATTAGACAAATGGACCCACATGGGATGTGCCAACGGGCCGAAGGGATGGAAATCGATCAGTCTCTCAAGATGCTCTAAGTAACCTTCCACCACCATTCATGAGTGCCCAGCAAGCGTTGACCCAATTCTTCATCCCGAAAGGCTTAGATGCTAAAGATCAATTGGTGCTATCAGGTACATATTATAGTCTCAGCTGAATTCCAACAAATCACACATGCATCTGTTAGAAGTAGAACTTAATTGCATGAAGTAAACTGCTTTACTAAAACCAAAAATTAAATTTAACCACATTTCATTATGAACATTTTGCATACCTCCATATAATTAATTTGCGTGGGTATGAGTAGATAGAAGCAGAATTTTGTCGAAACAAACTTCTCTTTTTTCTCTTTTCTGAACTTTATTTCTTTTTTTCCCCTTAAATATAGGGGGCCACACCCTTGGAACTTCACACTGTTCATCTTTCAATGACCGCCTCTATGACTTCAACAACACAAAAAAAGCTGACCCGAGATTAGACAAGTTTTACCTAAAAAAATTGGAAGTAAAATGCAGGCCTGGTGACCAAACTACACTTGTAGAGATGGATCCTGGTAGCTTCTTGAGCTTTGACAATGGCTATTTCAAGCAACTGCTCAAGAAAAGAAGTCTCTTCTTTTCTGATGATACCCTGATACTGGATCCAGTAAATAGAGCCTACATTATTCGTCAGGCAAATAATGGTGGTAATAACACAGAGTTCTTCAGTGATTTCGCTGCATCAATGATTAAAATGGGGAATATACAAGTTCTGACTGGTACACAAGGGGAGATCAGAAAGAATTGTGCTTTGGTTAACTAGCTAGGTTAACTCACATTCTGTCACTTCATGTTAGCTTTCCACGGTTGGTTTAGGCTATTCTAGGTCTGATTAGGTTATGGTTTGATAATTAATTGCTAATTGACAATAAGCTTGTCAACTTAAAATAATCTTTAGGTTGCATCATAGAGTGCATTGGTGCACTCTTTTAAGTTTTTGTCTTAGGAGTTGAGACTATGATGTAACATTATTGCTGTTGCTTGATTTTTTTTAGAAATTTAGTTGAAATTGATTTGGCATTGCTCTTGATCCTATTAAAAAAAACAGCAGAAACTTGTAATTTCAGTTTTCAGATTTATTAAACCAAGCGAAGAAAACAGTAGCTTTGGCCCCTGGCGACGATCAAAATTGCTTCTAAATAAAAAAAATGATATATAAAAAAAGATCAATTCAAATAGCTAACAACATGTACTTCATTAGATTATAAAGCAGCGAAGAACAATATATATAGCAAGTTCTAATTTGCTTCCACCTTCGTCCCCTATGGGATACGGGCCTACGGCTATGCATGTTCTCACTGTCTGTGAAGCAAACATTTTAGCCTTTTAGGGTTATTTGCGGGCCGTAAGAGGCCCTTTGAATCTATCTATGGGCCGCAAAAGATACTGTATCCAAAATCAAGCTCGTTGTGCTCTCTTATTTCTTCTTTGATCTCTTGCCAATAGAGATTTGCAAAAGGTCCGGTCAGGTTCGGTTCAAACTCGGGCGGTCCACGGTCTGGGATGGTCCATAGTTCATGGTCCCGCATGATCCACATGGACAGGTCCTAGATGGTCAAAATTTGAAAAAATTGAACATGTCCCACCGTTGGCCCCCAGGGGCCGGGCCCCCACGGGACGGTCCACGGTCCGGTCCGTTTTTTTTTATGAATTGAAAAAAATAATAATTTATCATAAATTTTTAATAATAATTTTTAACTAATTCGAATTATTATTTTTAATTGCTTAAAAATCTAATAATACGAAAAAATTCAAAAAAAAATTTCAGAAAATTATAAAAATAATAAAAGTTGAAAAATAAATTTATTAATTTTTAAATAATAATTTTCATCGAATTAATTATATATTTTTTAATAGTTTAAAAATCGAATAATACTAAAAATTATAAAATACCAAAAATTATAATTATAAAAAGTTATAATTGGGGGCTGTCCAGTCCGGGACGGGTCGGGGTCTGGTCCGGTCCACGGTCTCGCACGGTCCATGGGTCCGCACGGGATGGGTCGGCACGATCCATTTTCGAGTGAAGGGAGAACCGGCCCACCATTGGAATGACAAGGCAAGACACGAACGGCCACGGCCCATTCGACCACGGTCCGTCAGGCCATTTGGTCCACGGTCACGGTCCGGTCCAGGACGGGTTGGACCATCCTGTCCATTTCAATTCTCTACTTGCCAATGCCATGAAGCAAAATTAATTTGAACAATTGAGCGGTCTTGAAATTAATAGATCTAGGTGATTTAAAAATATCAATTCAATTTATGCAAAAATAATTTGATATTTAGGGAAAATTTTGTATAACTAGCTATATACCTGCGCGTTGCAGCGGACTCTTTTATTTAAACATGAAAATATTATAAGATTAAAAAAATTACATTGATCAAATATTAAATTATAAATTCACCAAATTATAGAGAAAACTTATAGTAAAAACCAGATTTAATATTAGATGAGATTTTCTACACAATATGAGTTAATGATTCATGATGTTTTATGATAAGAAAAGTGAATTATTCCAGTATATATTATCATCATTAATTTCTTATCAAACATGTATAAGATTGCTAATCACAGCGTATACCTTAAGCCTTAAATCAATTTTTTTATCATAACATAAATAGAAAAATATTGAGTATTCTAATTTATAAATCATGTGCATAAATAATAAAAAAACTATATTATGGAAATAATAGTATAGATGTGAAAGAAACAAAGATAAAGAGGGGATCAATGGACGCGATTACATACGTTCGATGAATCAAAAATAGATATTATTCGTCTAATTGAGAGGTAAAATAGGTATAATAAAAAAAAATTCATGACAAAAAATGGATCATCTAGATGCTTTACATAATAATATAGATTATTCATCAATTTGCATGTAATGTAAATCATATTAAAAAAAAAGTAAATCTCCGACTCAATTAATTGGATAGGCCTAATAAACGGCACAATGAAGTTTCAAAGATTTTTTTTTACTAACGTTTTACTTGTTATAATAGATAATTATTTATATAAGATTTGCCCCAATACATCACATTTTAGTAAAAAAAAATCATCTCTATTAATTTAAATCAAATCTCAAAAGAAGTATACTTCTGGGTCAAAGGTCAAAAGAAAATCATCCATTGAAAAACTCATCTACGACTCGAATTAATTAATTGGTGAAACTGAAGAGTCATACACACAAAATAACAAACCAAAAAGAAAAAAGGAACAAGAAGAAAAAGAGAAGCTTTGCTTGGAATTATAGAAAGCGAAAACCAAAGCGAACAAAGGAAAACTTCATATACTGACATACATCCGATGAAATTTAGAAGAAATACAGGGAACATCTCTGCTCTTGGATACAGCCATGATCTGTCCATCCGGACCCACTGCCACATTACAACTCACGTGAATCACACGTGACCCACGCGTTTCCCATTCCGAAAGCCTGAATCGCATGGTCGGTTTGGTATGTTTGGATCGGGCAAAAAAAACTGCTCTAAGAATAGAGGAATTGAAAATAGTAAATGAGAATAGTAAAAAAATAATATTTTTTTAGTTAGAGCGAGAATAATAAAAAAGATAATGTTATTTTGAATGGGAGAAATATTATTTGAATTGTTTGTTTGAAATAATAATGGAGAGTTGAGAAGAACAATAATTATTCCATCTCTCCTAGATGAAATAGCAAAATAACAGTTATTTTTACAGTTTCAGAACAATATATTTACGTTTTGATGCACAACTACTATTTCTATCCGAGAACACGGCTATTTTGTTATTCCTGACCCATCCAAACATACTCGAATAATTGTACACTCAACATATGCACTTTCTGACAAATCATTATGGGTATGTTTGGATCGTGAAAAGAATAGCGTAAGAATTGAGGAATTGAGAATAGCAAATGAGGATAGTGAAAAATAGTGATTTTTCGGTTAGCACGATAATAGTAAAAAGGTGATGCTATTATGAATGATAGAAATATTGTTTGGATTATTTGTTTGGAATAGTAATGGAGAGTTGAGAAGAACAACAGTTATTTCATCCCACCACGGAATAGCAGAATAACAATTATTCTCATTATTTTGGAATAGCAGATTTGTGTTTGGATACACAACTGCTATTCCTATTCTGAGAATAGTAGCTATTCTACTATTACTGGCCCATCCAAACATACCCTATATGCATTCCGGCTGACTCAAGTGCTGTAATCGAGCCGCCATTGAATCGGGCACCTGCTATCGTGGTGTTCTTTGGATGTTGCAAGAGGGGCCCACCCATATCAGTGTTAGTACCGATCAGGTCGCCCCGGTACTAAACCGAACCATGTATGGGTCCGAGGAAGAACTCAATTTTCCGATTCGGGTTGCGGATGGCGATTTAAACTGAGAAAGAAGGTGAAGAAGATTCAGGAGGTGGGGAAAGGTGGAGAATGACGGTACATGGAAACGGAGCCGGTGGGGCCTGAGCGCCAACCTGAGCAAAAACATAATGAATGCAACTACAAAAAGAACTGAGGGAACAAACGAGCAAAAGTGTCGAGAGTTGATTTTTGAGGCTCTCTGGTACCGACCGGGAAATGAACTGTATCGGTGCATGGATCAGCAGTACCATTGCGAGAGGGAACAGTAAAGGTATGATATGTATTGATTTTTGTAGGTATTATTTATTGGTGGCCACTGTGCGATTTGAGGTTTATAAGAGAGAAGTGGCATTTGGAGTTGGTGAGAGAGAAGGTATGTCAGGTAGGGGCAGAGTCAGAATAATGATTTAGCATCCACGTAGAGTGTTTTTACTCCATAATATTGCCACCCACATGAAGTGCTCACACTCCACGAGATTACCACTCACGTGGAGTCATTTTTTTTAATTCAATTCAATATGAGAAACAAAGAGGAGAGAATTTGAAATATGGTCACTCCACATGGGTGACAAATCCCATGGAGTAGGAGCACTCCACATGGATGGCAATCTCGTAGTGTGAGAGCACTCCACGTAGGTGACAATTCCGTAAAGTGTAGATACCGAATTTCACATATAATTTATCCTAATTTTTAGTTTCGGTTTTATTTTTACTTAAATATAAATTTTTCAGGTTTGAAAATGGCATGCTTTTTATGAGGTCAAAGGAAAGAACAAATTTAAAGGACAAAGATGCCAATTATGGATCATTGAACTCGGAGCACATTCATGGGCGGATTTACACAGAAAAATGGGCCACATTGTCCCTAATTTTCTTTCTCAAATTACAGTATTCATTATATTGTTTTTTTTTCTGAGAAAAAAAAAGATGATATTCATATTGTATTATTAATATAACAACAACAAAGTATTTAATTCTAAATAAATTGGGATAGATTAGAAATAAAATCTAATATGAAAGCATAAGATTAAAGATTCATATTGTATTATTAATAATATAAACTATTTTTAAGACAATTTATATTTGAACCCCATAAAATATGAGAATACTACACTATTGACCTCAAATTATAATTTACAAATGAAAATAGCCATTATATTAATATTGATAAAATTATTTGACATTTTCTGAAAAACAACAAATAACATTCAACATGATAATTTGACCCATTAAAATATTTTCTGGCTCCGCAGCCAATAAGCATATTTCAAGTCGACCCAGTTTATTGCCTTAATTAAATCAAAGATATATTTGCTATGAGTTTATGATATATACTTGAAGATAAGTCAATATCTGCATAGTGGATATCTCAGACAAAAATTGGCAATCACGCAATACTTATCGTTGAAGGGTAAGTTTTTAGAAGGTGGACATGTTGAAATATGTAATCAACCATCGAGATTCTGTGCACTTTAAGATCAATACTATAGAGAATTAATGTAAGTCAACATAGATTACAAATTGAAATATATTTTTATCATGGTTATTTTTTATATATATTTTTAATTGTAAATAATAATAATAATAATAATAATAATAATAATAATAATAATAATAATAATAACAACAACAACAACAACAACAATAGTAGTGATGGTGGTGGTGGTGGGGGTGGTGATGGTGGTGATGATAGTAGTAATAATAAAATCAAACTGTGATTATCATTGTTCAATGATCAGTGATGATAAATATCTTTTTTATATTATATAACTAGATGGAAAATATTCAATGTACATAGAGTACTTAAATACTTACATATCCATTTTTTATATTATTGCGTCTAAAAATAACGCATACTTTAAGACATGTCAATTTCAAATTTTGTTCTAAAAGAAAAAAAATGGATAGGATTTTATTTTGTTTCGAACAAAAAATAATGGAATGGAATGGTCAAATTTTGACAAATATCGAAGATCAATAACCAAATAACCAAATAAATTTAATGTCCTCTTAAAAATTTACCCGTGAAAAATTTGTATTAACCGAATCCAACTTCTTCTGAACCGTCCAATCTCAGATTATATTTCAGATATAGATAATTCATCAAATTTCATTCGTGGGGAGAAGGTCAGCATAAGCATACCTAGTCAATACAATAAAAATTGGTGTCAATTGTTAAAATTAAAGCATCCACATTGGTGGATTGTCAAAATTAAAATTATATGTCATATTATGAAATTGACAATCTTTTTTAAGAGTGACATTTCTAAATAGAATGAAATTGTCAAAATGATATTGTCGTAATTAATTTTCTGCTCATCCGCTGACGTGACTTGTTAAATTTAAATAATTATCAAATTTTATCTCATTGTATTTCTGAAATTAAAATGATAATTATCAAATAAATTTTAATAATTAATTTAACAGTAGAATGAATATGCTCTAAAGTTCTCTCTTACAAACGATTTATTATTTTTTTTGTACTAGAGAGTATAAAAGGCCGATGAAGCGTCAGTCTCATTTGGCAAGGCCCGAAGGAGGCGTACATGTACATAACATCTCTAATCCATTCCCCTTTTTGTCTATGAATGTTTATCATTTATTTTATCCTCAGTAATACACTGGGGGAAAAATGTCTTAATGCCATATTATTTTAACATTTTGAATATCTAAGGATTCGTTTGATAAATTAAAAAATAGTTTTGGAAAAATGATAATTTTGAAAGAGTGATAGAATAATATCTTTTTGAAAGAGTGATATTCTTAACTATTCGGAAGAGCAAAAATATTGTTTGACGGTTGTTAATCAGAATAATTAAAAGATGAATAATCATAATATATTAATATAATAGTAATATAATCATTAGCATAATAATAATATAATAATAATATTAAATAATATAATAATAATAATAATAATAAATAATCATAATAATAATATAGTAATAAATTATAATTATAATATAATAATATAATGCAACATAATTAAATAATAATTACAATTTCGACGAGAGTTAATCCGATATACCACTTATAACTTAGTATATCGAATTAGCACTCTTGCACACTGTTCTATTTAGTTTAAATAAATTAATTCATCAAAATGATAATATTATTTCTAATTTTTGAAATACTAAACAAATCTCAGAATTGAGACAAAGAGTTGCAATGCAGCGGTCAAACAAAGATAGAAGCTTGGTATTTTTTTAAAAAAAGAGAGAGAGAAAATAGGAGGTACACTGAAGGTCAAACTATGGGAAGCCCGATTGAGCCCGTCCGAATACAACCCGAAACCACTGGTGATTGTATTTATTTATTTATTCTTTCAAATTTCCGCTCTTTAGTAGGTTTTTTTCTATAAAAACCTGCCCTAAACTTTAGGGGCGGATGCAAGATTTTTGTCGGGGGGCAATTATCGAATTATAATAGATTATTGGGTTTAAATACATTAACTAATCGGATACTAAATAAAAATAATAATAATTTAATATATATTTTTATCTAATAAAAAATTTATTAAAATAATAACGTTTATATATTAAAAATAATAACAAAATAAATCTCAAAGTAATAGATAATCAAGTTGACGAAGAAAGTTTTCGTCTACGGAACTTTATATTTTAATATCTTTGTATAATTATTTCATTATGCACGATATTAAATATTTTTTTTCTCAATAAAATTAATCAGACAATTCAAGTGGCAAAAAAAAAAATTAGAAAGATAAATTACCAAAAATCACTATTTTTCAAAATCCAGAGGGACAGCTGCTCCCCTGATATATGGTGGATCCGCCCCTGCTGCTCTTATCCATATTTTTCAAATAGACCCTTCTCTGTGATTAACAACCTAACAGATTCCGCCTTTGAAGCCATCATCCAGTTCTTCATTCAAACCTCAAATCCTCGACAATGGAGAACAATGGGTTTATTGGTGAACTGCCGGCTGAAGTTCTCGATCCGAATCCGGAGCTCACACCACGGACGGCAATTCTGGTGCACATGGGAGTAAGCATCTCCTTGACTGTCGTGATTGCTGCCCTCAATGATCCTCCCAGATGTCGAGATATTAAGAACACAGTATGGTATGTGCGGGTATTACATCTCTCTGGCTTTGCTTTTTCTCGGTGGAATAGGGCTTATAGTGCTTTGCGTGTTCACGACTAATGGCCCAGGAGACTACAGAGTGGCAATGCGATCGGGGGCAGATACAGGATTTCGGTCAGGAAGGGTAATTATCATATTGTAAAATCTTATTGGATTTAAATTCATTAACTAATTAGATTTTAAATAAAAATAATAATAATTTAATATATATTCTTATCTAATAAAAAAATCATCAAAATAATATCCTTTTACATATTAAAAATAACAAATAAAATAAAACTCAAAGTGATAAATAATCAAATTGATGATAGATAAAAAATTTACTCTACGGAATTTTATATTTTGAAATCTTTGTATAATTATTTCATTATGCACGATATTAAATATTTTTCTCAATAAATATAATTAAACAATTCAGGAAGCAAAAAAAAATATCAAGAAAGAACAAATTACTGAAAGAATTATCTAAAAATATTATATTTCAAAATTCAGAGGCTACCCTGAACTACACTGCATCTGCACCTGAATGCGGCGTGCAATTCTAGCGTCCCAATTCATTCTTGTCTTCTCTGTGGGGCTATACAAGGTTAATTCAAACTAATAATGTGACTTGTACCGTCCACTGGTACAGTCGATTACATACCTTTGTAGTTTGTCTGTTTTTTGAAGTAGATTTTGTTGTTTGTTTGTTAATTAAGGAATTTTGGAGTTCGTCCTTTTTATCCAAAAAAGAAGAAGTAAATTTGTATTGTTGTTGCTGGCACAATAAACTGTACTGGTGTTTGATTTTGGTGGATGTACTGAGTGGATTGTGTACTGTACCTGTACTCCTAGAAGCTTTTCCTTTTTCAAACTCTGCACCTGGTTATGTTCATTAAAAAGTTCAATTTCATCTACATGTAAAATCATATTTCATAATTGTGCACAAATATTTCCTTTTCAACGTTTTTACAGGGGAAGTAGTTTGTTCAATGATAAGACACTCTTTTTCGGGCTTTGAAAATCTGAGCCGGCTTATATTTCCAACCATTTTATGATCCGGATCCGATATGCTGATGCGCTTTTATCTAGCTGCTTAGTTATCAGGAGGTTAATCCACTTGAATATTCAAAAAAAAAATACTTGAGATGAAGTTGTGTTGACCTGCTAATTCTGTGAATCTGGAAGTCGCTCTTAAATCAAGATATACGCAGAAAAAAATTAACAACAGATACAGGGACTTGATTATTTCCATTTTAATGTGAACAGTCAGCAAATTACTGCACAGCTTAACTCCAAAAGCTTGTTAAGCTTTGTGGACTAATTAATTGATGAGAAATTTGTTGCTTGAAATTTTTATAAATACAAATATTGTGGTTGATGGTTCGCTGGTCCAATTGTTTCAATTTGCACAACAAAATAAATTGTAGGTGTTCTCCGAATTTATAGATTAGGAGAGAAAATATCACATTAACGGTAGATTGGGTCCACAACCCAAAAAAAGTTGGGCAGCAAATTGAAAACAAAGTTGCGCCTGCCATCTATTTGTGAGCATTAGTTTTGACGCTCATAATTTTGTCGTTGTTTGTTAAATTTTAATGATCTTATACTTTTAAAAAGCTATTAAAATACTCTATAACTTATTAAAATTTAATGAACTTTGGAGCCGGTAATAAAGATATTTTTTTCCCAAAACATGAAAAAATCTCTGATATCATAATTCTGATTATGAATATAATATTTTTTTCATATGTTTATCCACTTAATGAGTTCTTATACTTTATGAAAAGCTTATTAAAATATATATAACACTAGTGAAGAACATCAAGTTATTTTAATAAGAAAAAACTATGAAAATAATAACATACTGTCAGGATGTCCGAAAATTCATGAATGTGAACCATAAAATATTAATGAGACCAATATAACATTGTGCATAATACTTATGTTAATCATTTTTATTTGGAACTTCAATTAATTAGAGTTATTTTTCAATCAGCCAGAACATCCTGATTAATTGGATGATTGACTTGAAATGTATTCTTCTATGTATAATAATATATATTTCAGCAAAAAATGACAATTATTATGATTTATAGCAGATGATAATGCAACACAGCACTAATTAAAATATGTCATAATTCATTGTCAAGAGTCTTTAAGTGTTAATATATCTTTTTATTTTTTATTTTTTTATAAATAATATATATATATTCTTAAAAACTCTTAGCAACACAAATGAAAAAATATATAAGATTAAATTATTTATGTTAAATATTGTAAAAAAAATTCTTGAATGATAAAATTTTTCGAATGAAAAGAGGTTGATGTCAAATTTACCCCGAAAAACTTGTCGATATTAATAAATCCAGCAAATTTCTTGTGGTAAAATTGTTGAACTTCTTACATCACTATCATTTATTATTCATGTACTTTTGAATTGAATCAATTAACCCTTTTTTTTTTTTACTATGAATGATTATCACTTATTACCTCAGTAATGCACTGGGGGAAAAAGTCTCAACTCCATATTATTTTAACAGTTTGGAATAATAAAAGAAAATCGAGATGGAAAAATGAGTCACGGTGCGTCCAGAGGTCAAACAAAGGAGGCCCGATTGAGCCCGAGCCCGAACTCGATCCTACTACTACTGATTTATTTATTCTAACAAAATTTCCCTCCTATAAAACCTTCTTAATTTGCCGCTTCCCTTTCAAATCATACTGTTCTCTGTAATTAACTTCTTAACATATCCCGCTTTCAGCTTGGAGCTTTCAAGTCATCATCCCATTCTTCAACTAAACCTCAACAATGCCGAACATTGGGTTTATCAACGAGCTGCTGACTGAATTTCTCAATCCACGCCCTGAGGTCGCGCCACGGCCCGCAAGCATGGTGAAGCTGGGAATTGCCACTGCCTCAATAGCTATGGTGGCAGCCCTCAATGATCCTCCAAGTGTCGGGTTTTTCGGCACTGAAAACGGTATCTATGTGTTTTATATTTGTTTGGCTCTGCTCTTTGTCTTTGGACTTGGCCTCATCATTTTCAGCTGGCTAGCCACTAATCACGCTAGGGATTACATGATAACTGTGATTCGGGCATCGCAAATCATGCTTGTCTTCGCTATTGCGCTGTATGATGTTTACACAAATGAGTAATGTGATTACTGTCTGCTGATACAGTTGATTACTGATTAATTTTATCGTTTTGTTTTTAGTTTGGGATTGTGTCAAGATCAGTAGTACATAGTAACTTGTGATGCTTATTTGTTGATTAAGGAAATGTTGTGTTCATCCTTGTTATTAAAAAAAAAAAAGTAAATTTGTACTGTTGTTACTATCAAATAAACTGTATTGATGTTGATTCTAGTGGAATAACTGATTTGATTATGTGGCAGTAAAAAGTAATTTTTGGGTCTAGTTTTTCTCCCCATTTCTGGCTTGTGGACAATCCATGGTACAGAACCTAAACTTTTCCCTTTCCATCATCCCCACTATAGTGAAGTGTGGAAGCTCAGCTGAAAGAAGGATTTGTAGTTGCACGACCTCAAAGCTCGAATCTAAATTTGCCAACTGTCTTTGATGCTTGGTATTTTCCCTGATCCTTCTTTGGATTTGGCTCTGGAAATAATCTTCTGGTTTAGATGTGGTCTTTGGCTCTTTTGGCTGTGAATGGTTTTCTGGTGGTCTTTACCAGTATCTGTTCATTGCTGGTATCTCACGGTGCTTCTTAATGCACTCTTGGTTTTCTGGTACTTGTTTTTTTGGTTTTTGTTTTGTACCAGTATTTTTGGAACTGAGCTTACTATTCTAGTAGATTGTGGTGACTCTATGGCTCTTCTGGCTCTAAGCCCCCTCTCAGGCCGTGAGTTGCTGGCTTGCTGCCCTTGTGCTGGAACTGGTTCAGGTCTCCTCGCAAGATTGTGAGTTGTTGTTTTGTACATACCAGTTGCCGGTACCAGAGTAGTGCTCTCCTCATATATTGTGAATTGTTATTTTGGGTTTTCTGCTGATTCTGATTTTCATGCTGTTGACCCCATTATATGCCCTGCTGCCCTGTATTAATACCATATTGAATTTCTTAAATAAAGAGAGATTTTAGAGAATTTATAGTCCTTTTTGAGTTAACGGCTTGTTTAAAATTCTATAAATAGCAAAACCAGGTGATTGAGCTTTCCCCAAAATAAAGTGGGCTTGTCTACTTGGACCGAGAATGACTAATGCCTGGCTTCTAAGGCAAATCTCCCAGTACATGTGCATCGTCGTTCTTATTTTTATTTTTGGGAAAAAAATATATATGTCCATTCATCACTGTTACACAAACATATATTGGTGTCAGATTTTTATGGACATCTTTCTCGAATTGGGATCCGAGATTAAAAATCCCGACATTAATATAAAGAGTGGGATTCATTGAAAATGGGTTATTTTGACAACTGACAATGAATTTCCAAATAAATATTAAAAAAATCTTAAAAATGGAAAAAAAATTATTGATGTGTTCTTCTACCTTTAGATTGATGGTCATTCAAATTTCATATAATTTCATTATCGTTTAGTAGTCCATCAAAAACTATTAAATTTTCATATAATTTACAACGGTTCCAATTTAATGGTATTTGATGGACTATTAAATGATAATGAAATTTGAATGATCATCAATCTAAAGATAGAAAAACATGAAATTGTCAAACCGACCCGGCAGACCACGAACCCGACCCGACCCGAGATCAAATGAAATTTGAATGACCATCAATCTAAAGATAGAAAAACACATCTATAATTTTTTTTTAAGATTTTTTATTTATTTAAAGGTCCATTGTCAAGGTTGTCAAAATAAATCATTGTCAATTGATCTCTTCTCTAATATAAATACTGATATAATAGAAAAAAAATCAACATTAATTATCACAAATAGTGTTAGATTTTTAGAGGAAAAATCGACATTAAATTTGATAATTAGTATCGGATTTTTAGAAAAAAAAATCAACACTGAATGAGGTAACTAGTGTTAGATTTTCATAAAAAAATGATACTATTTACCACATTTAGTGTTGAATTTTTATAAAAATTCAATACTAATTATTGACATCGACGAAAAATTCCAATAGTTTTAATAAAAATTTAACACTTATTGTCTATTTGTACTATTAGTTTTTTTAAGAATACAACACGGATGATTCAACAAATTTTAGTATTCATTTTTCATAAAACTTCGACACTGAAAATGGACAATTAGTGTCAATTTGATATAATTGTATCATTTATTTTCATAGTTCGATATTAATGTGATGATATTGAATCTCCTTTGGACTAGTGCATTTGTCTAAAATTTTGAAGTTACACAAAATCAAAATACGGACTTCTAATAATTTGTACGATTTTTTTGAAAAGAAAAAAAACACCAAACCATGATACCAACTTTCATTAATTTTCGAAAATAATAAATTACACAAGCTTACAGTTTACAAAAAATAAATCATAACAAGTAGGTCCTAAGTTAACATTTTGAGCAAAAAAAAAATAGAAACTAAAGTGTTAAAGATCCAGACAAGTAGCATTACATCAATGACAAAGCAAACAAGAACAATAAAGCTGATAGCCGAATTAAAGTGAGAGGACCGGCGTCAGACAGTTTCTTCTTTTCTAGAACTATGTTAAAAGAGAGAGATGGATCTGTTGGAAATGAAAGGGTGGCAGAAAGTGGGGAGTGATCAGAATTATTTTTCAAAATCAATAGTATCCCTCCATATATATGGACGCCCATACAACTGAGTGCAATTATGTCTTAACGGGTCCATATTGGATCCAGATTCTCTCTATCTTAACAGGTTCACTGCTTAATCAGAAAGCTGTCTATAGTTGTGTTCTCCAGGGACCAATAGCATAATTGTATTATTATCAGACTTTATATAATTCAGTCCATCACTAAATCATAAAGTCATTAATACGCATTCTACACATTAAAGGGCACACTTCTCATGACATATAATAAACCCGATACATGATTTGATCACTTCATTATGGGTATAATTTGACAGTCCATTATATAATATATATTCATTACATATAAGCCATACATGTTGTAATTAATAATAATTAATTCCAACAATCTCCCACTTGGGCTATATGTATATATATATACTGAATTGAGTACTCTTAACTGTGCTGTCATAACCTTTTATGTCATCATCCAATTCCGTCCATCAATCATATTTATAAGGACTTATGCAGTATTTGTCTCATAAAACGAAACTAACATAAATCACGATATAAACATAACTGAATAACATGAATCATGAAGGGGATGTGTAGTTTGAAAATTACATGTAATGTGATCCACATGCCTATTTTCAATTTGGTCACCTTAATCAATCTGAATTAGAGGTCGATTATAAGCTCAGAGTGTATATAAAACTGAATAACTGAATAACTGCGTGATACATACGAAATCACAGAATATCATATAAGAACTACTGCATGATATCTGGAAAAGTATATCATATAAAACATAAAAAAGAAATACAAGTACAAACTCTCACTCAACCTAATAATCCTCTGTAACATATATACCCATGTGAGCGACATGCTCATGAAACTGTTTGGGTATCAATCCCTTAGTCAGTGGATCTGCTAGCATGGAAGCTGTACCAATATGCTCAATACTTATAAGTCCACTCTGAACTCTTTCCTTCACAGCAAGGAACTTAAAGTCGATATGTTTGGATTTCGACGAGCTCTTGTTGTTGTTAGAATACAGCACTGCTGAACTATTGTCATAATATAACTTAAGTGGTAACTTAATAGTATCCACAATGCGCAGCCCTGTGACAAAGTTCTTTAGCCATATTCCATGGTTCGATACTTCGAAACACGCAATGAATTCGGCTGCCATGGTGGAGGAGGCAATCATGGATTGCTTTGCACTCCTCCAAGAAATAGCTCCTCCAGCCAACATAAAAATATAACCGGATGTTGACTTTAAGTTATCCACACAACCCGCAAAGTCGGAATCAGTATACCCAATGACCTCAAGCTTGTCTGATCGCCGATATGTTAACATGTGATTCTTCGTTCTTTGTAAGTACCTTAGTACCCTTTTGGCTGCTTTTCAGTGATTCATACCAGGATTACTGAGATAGCGACCAAGCATTCATGTGATATACGCAATATCCGGACGCGTACACACTTGAGCATACATAAGACTTCCTATCAATGAAGCATATGGAATCTGATGCATTTCTGATTTCTCGAGTTCTGTTTTTGGGCACTAATCAAGACTAAATTTGTCTCCTTTAGCAACAGGGGTATTTCCTAGTTTACAATTTTCCATACCATATCGCTTGAGAACTTTATCGATATATGCTTATTGTGAAAGTCCTAACATACCCTTATTTCGATCTCTGTGTATTTTAAGACCTAACACATACGATGCTTCGCCAAGATCTTTCATGTCAAAATGTTTGAAAAGAAATTTCTTAGTTTCATGCATCATATTTTTATCGTTGCTGGCAACCAATATGTCATCGACATATAAAACCAGAAATACAAACTTACTCCCACTGAACTTGTGATATATACATTCATCCACCAAGTTAGGCTCAAATCCGAATGAGATAATTACTTGATGAAATTTGAAATACCACTGACGAGACGCTTGTTTGAGTCCATAGATAGACTTCTTTAATTTGCAAACCATCTGTTTCGAGTCATCAGATTCGTAATTCGGTGGTTGCGACATATAAATGCATTCATCAATGTCGTCATTGAGAAATACAGTCTTAACGTCCATCTGATGTAACTCAAGGTCAAAGTGTGTCACTAAAGCCATGATAATTCTAAAAGAATCTTTCGTTGACACAGGCGAAAAAGTTTTCGTAAAGTCAATACCTTCTTTCTGTGTAAATCTCTTAGCAACTAGTCGTGCTTTATATCTTTCCACATTACCTTCTGAATCCTTTTTGGTCTTAAATATCCATTTGCAACCAATAGGTTTCACACCTTGAGGTAAAGGGACGATATCCCAGACGTTGTTGTCATACATTGACTTTATTTCTTCATCCATGACTTTGGTCCATTTATGAGAATTCACACTTTCTAAAGCCTGACGGAGAGTGACAGGATCATCCTCCATCATGCCAATGTTGAATTCATTTTCTTGAAGAAACACAATATAATCATTAGATATTGCGCTTCTTCTCTCTCTGGTGGACCGTCTTAAAGGCACAGCTTCTTGAGGTTCTTGAGGTGGTATAGGTTCCTCATCAACATCAACATTGTCTTGTTCCGGATTCTCTTCTATTTCGGAGGTTCATTGACTATAGGTTCATTCATCACCAGATGTGGGTTCAGGAACCAATGAGTCTCCAGATATCCTTATTACAATTGGTACCGATGTGGGTGCCTCTCGTATAGGAGAATCCTGTGATTCTTCAAAGACAATTTGATTTGTATTTCCCCTCTGAACCATAACATCCTCAAAGAACTTAACTGTATTTATCTCAAAAAAATATTCTATTAGTGGGATCATAAAATTTGTACCCACTGGACCTTTCTACATATCCGATAAAATAGCAGCTAACAGTCCTTTCATCCAACTTCTTCTCTTGTGGCCTATAAGGCCGAGCTTCAGCTGGACAACCCCAAATTCTAAAATGTTGGAGACTAGGTTTTCGTCCAGTCCACAACTCATATGGAGTTTTGTTTGCTGCCTTAGTCGGTACCCGATTCAAAATATATGCTGCTGTCTTAAGTGCTTCTCCCCAGAGGTTCAATGGAAGTGAGGTGTGAGAAATCATGCTTCGCACCATCTTCATTAATGTTCGATTGCGTCTTTCAGCTACACTGTTCATTGTCGGTGAACCCGGAATTGTATACTGTGGCACAATCCCATTATCCTCCAAGAATTTAGCAAAAGGCCCTGGACGTTGCTCTCTCGAGCCGTCAGAGCGACCGTAATATTCACCACCACGATCTGATCTGACGCCTTTAATCTTTTTGTTGAGTTGTAACTCGACTTCAGACTTGAAGGATTTGAATGTGTCCAAAGGTTGAGCATTTTCTTTAATTAAATATATATAGTCATCTAGAATAATCGTCAATGAAACTGATAAAATATACATGATCATTCCTAGTTCTTTGTAGGAAATGGTCCGCATATATCCGTATGTATCAGCTCAAGAACATCCGTCATACGATTGGTGTATATTTACGCATGCTTGTTTGTTTGCCCTTAGCACATTCAATGCACGGACCAATGTCCGAGGCATGTTCAAGGCATGAAGATTTCACTTTGAACAAGACGTGTAATTCTCTCGTTGAGAAATATGACCTAAACGCTTGTGCCAAAGTGCAAATTGAATCTCGATGTGTTAATTTTGTCTAACATTTCGAGTTCCATTATTCAAGGTCTCATTATAGGAAGCAATAGTATCTAAAGCATAAAGATTATCCATAACAGACAGAAAACCAGAAGCAACCATATTGGAGTGTCGATACAAACTAAATTTTCCATCTCCAAATGAACAAGAAAAATCTAATTTGTCCAATGCGGAAATAGAAATTAAGTTCCGTCTAAAAGACGGCACAACAAAAGTATCATACAAATCTAAATATAAACCAGTTTTCATAAGTAATCTAAAATACCCTATGGCTTCAACTTCTGCCTTATTGTCATCGCCTACATAGATGTATCTTTCACCATCTCTTGGTCTACGGTAATTTTGGCAACCCTGCATAGACACAGATATGTGAGTTGTTGCACCCGAATCTATCCACCATGTGTCTATTGAAACTGAAACTGAATTAACTTCTTCACAAACAAGAGAAAAAATATATTTCTTTGCACGCCATGCGTGATAATTGGTATAATTTTTCTTCATGTGCCCTTCAGATCCACAAAAGAAACACCCTTTCTTTTCTTTATCCGGCTCTGTCTTGATAACCGGTTTCTTATCCTTAGTGGGTTTCTTCTGCGAACTTGTAGTCGCAAGATCTCGAATTGATTTTACGTTTCGTTTCCTTTTCCTTTAGATGTGGAAGCAATGTTTGCACTCTCGCTCTTGTCCGTCTTCAAATGCTCTTCCTCCCGAACACGGTGCGAGATGAGCTCATTGATTTGTCCATGATTCCTTCGACGAGTTGTAGCTCACCTTGAACGCCCAAAAGAAGTGGGAAGAGAGTTGAGAGACAAATAGACCAACATATCTTACGATATGTCCAGGTTTATGAGCCTTCAATTTTGAAGCGGTATTCATCATTTCAAGAATGTGCTCCCTGACATTACTTCTGCCATTGTACTTCATTGTGCAGAGTTTATTTAACAGAATGCCTATTTCAGTCTTCTCATTCCTAACAAACATCTGCTCAAGTTCCTTAAGATAGTCCAGGGCCAGAGTGGAATCAGAAACAGGTCCCCTAAAACTTTTAGGAATGGTCATTTGCATGACCTTAAGACACAAGCGATTTGACCTCATCCACCGTGCATGCGCATTCTGAACATTGTCAGATCGTGCACAGCAGTACAAGTGGTTTAGCTTCGTTATGTAACGCTATATCTAGATCAAGACACCCAAGAATGATCTCTAAGATATATTTTCATTCCTTGTAATTAGAACCCGTCGCATCGGAATGCTATTGATGCCTACGCGATAAGATCAAGTAATCTTTCTTTGAAAAATACATGCAATATAACGAATCAAATGTCCGAATTATAATATTAAATCAAAATAAGACATATTCCATCAACTAAGTATCCTCAAATAATAAGTGTTCTTTGGAATCAATTATTATTCTAAGATAATTAGGCGTAATAATGATATATAACGGTCCATTTGATGTCAATTAGTCAACCTTCCTTTGGGTAAATCAACTAATCACACCTAAAACTTATTGACCATTACCTATATATTACTACAATCTGTTTACATATAATAAGTGATTATTGTATTTCCTTTGGGATAGTCCAAAAATCAAATATTATATGTATATCCTCCGTATACAAGTCTTGAAAAATAATTAACGCCAATATAAGAGCTTACTTTGGTAAGATAATAATTTTGTTAATTATTTCAAAAAATATATTTTATCTGAAGCCTTCGTAATGATTTAACATTATCCAAATAAATTTCTCAAATATGTTGGCTTAACCTAAATATCAATTCATGGGTTCATGCAATCAATACCGAATAAACAACAACCAACATAATCAATTCATAGCGAGATAGTATGACCCAAGGCATGATGATCTCCTTCGTAAGAATCCTCTTCACAAGCCATCATCCTATGCTTAATGTAAACTCTCATTCTTACCAAATTACTATCCTAATAATAAATGAAAATTATGTGACATGCAAGCCACCAAAATAAAAATAATTAATTGGCACCTTAGGCCGCTTACACACATCAATCATTCATGCATTACAAGTTTCACACAAGGCAACAGAGTCATACTATCTCATAATCCTTCTGCAAAAAAGAGTTAGGCATGAAAATACTGAACGGGCTTCCTAACTGCAGCAGTCCCGCTAATTTCTTAACAGAATCATATAATAGAACAATTAATCATATACAATTCGAAAACTACTGTGTTGACCAATCAGTTTCTGAAATATTTCTGGATTCTGATAAACTGATAAACTTAATTTTCGAAACTGATTGTCAATCTTGATAAAAATTTATGAAAATTTCATATTTAACAAACAGATCTATAAATTTCCGAACTATTTATAAACTATTTGATTAAAAGAACATATCATAATATAGAAATATGAATTTCTGAGAAATTTTTGAATCAGTCATTAGATCTTAACAGTTCAACTAGAGTAGGCTCTGATACCAATTGTTAGATCTTTACTATTATGGTCATGATCCTCTAGTGAACCCTAAATATAAATTAAGTTACCTTGATCCATGCTGTCAGTCTTCCAGAGAGACACAACCCCGTTGATCACCAGATTTCTTCAGCCTTCCAGCGATCTTCCTCTAATCCGATGGAGTGATTGAGAGGACCGGCGTCAGACCGTTTCTTCTCTTCTGGAACTATGTTAAAAGAGAGAGATGGATCTGTTGGAAACGAAAGGGTGGCAGAAAGTGGGGAGTGATCATAATTGTTTTTCAAAACCAATAGTATCCCTCCATATATATGGACGCCCATACAACTGAGTGCAGTTATGTCTTAACGGTCCATATTGGATCCGATTCTCTCTCTCTAACGGATTCACCGCTTAATCGAAAAGTCATGTCTATAGTTGTGTTCTCCAGGGACCAATAGCATAATTGTATTATTATCAGACTTTATATAATTCAGACCATCACTAAATCATAAAATCATTAATACGCATTCTACACATTAAAGGGCCCACTTCTCATGACATATAATAAACCCGATATAGGATATGATCACTTCATTATGGGTATAATTTGACAGTCCATTATATAATATATATTCATTACATATAAGCCCATACATGTTGTAATTAATAATAATTAATTCCAACATAAAGTGCTCAATTAAGCAAGTCTTCATCTTCAGCAGAATCAGAAAACTGTGTATTTGTAGGCAAAAAAACGCCACTGATTTTAGCTGATGTAATAACAGTAGAAGGCTGGGAGGCGAGCATGGCAGCAACCACATGTTCTAAGCCAGCTAAGGAACATGTCCAACATCTTATATAAATATAGAATAAGAAAATAAATGCTAGTAACTCAAAATTCCGAAGAGGAATGAAAAATTCTCTTATTACATTCCAATCAAATAACCCGAAGGCAAGCTGCTAGTAAAGTGTTTCAAAACTAAAAATTATGTAAAAATATACAAGAGTTTCAAAAATCCAAAAGAGAAGACATAAATTTGTTTTCTTTGCGAATGAGATGTAACTTGGACAAAAAATCTAAAATAAATGGACAATAAAAGAACAGATGGTCCACATATTCAAAATTGGTGCAAAATACATAAGACCGATCAATCAATCAACTCTGCTTATCCAAATTATGCAATGTCATTCAAAGAAAAAACTTATTCTTAAGTGGAATTCTCAATACCCAAAACGAATTAGACAAATTTATTTTAACATCCTCAAAACATAAAAAATGATACATAAACTTAATTGAATAATAAATGAATAATAAAAATAAGTTGAAATAAGACTTTTCTTATTGCATACCTACACTAAGTTCACGAGTGAGATTAAACTTAAATAATCTATACTTGAGAAACATAGAAGAGAGGGAATGATATAAATGATCTATACTTCAGAAAGCCCTTTAGTTTTTCAATTTTTTTCAGCTATGCTATATCATATATGTTTATAACCGTTTCGTTCATCTTTGTTTTTGTAAACCTTGTCATCCAACGGTTGATGTATTAATAACTTGTTACTTTTAGTGCCTGGCTCTTTATTTTTAGATATATTTAACGTATTCAATGAGGACGAGGCGATTAGGACTGGAACTGTACGTTAACGGTTGTGCTTTCATCTAGAAAATATTTTTACATGTATATTTTTTTTAAACTTTTGATTATTTAATTTTAATATTTTTACTGTTGTCACCAATTTAATATTTTATTTTTTTTCGAATACTCACGATTTATATCATCCAATCGAACCAACTCAGTGACCCAAAAAAATAATAGTGTAATAAAAAGTAATAAACATATAATTTCATTTTGTTAAATGTAATAATTTCATTTCATTGTAAGCCCTTTGTCGGTATATTTTTCTTACTTATTATTGGATTATCTTCCGGAGAGAATTTAGGAATAAAACGGCACGGTCGCAGTGGCCAGGAATAATTTTCGAATTGTCTGATAATACGTAAATAAACGAGAGAAGGAATGATATAATAATTCAAAATATCACTAAGTCTTAGGAATAACAAATATAACACAAAATTTTCAAAAAAAAAAAAAAAAAAAAGAAAAAAACTACTTTGTTATCTATATATACTCGGAATTGGCTGCACGGTGAAGGAACTGGCCGCGCACTCAACAAATTGGTGAAGGTAAGGGGTCCAAAATGACTGGAGAAGATGCCTTGTCAACCTAAGACTATCTGATCAATGTAAACATGTGATAAACGCCTCTGTTTTATAAATTTGTAATAAAAAACAACCCTTTTTTTATTTCTACAGAGAGTAAAGTGCTCGGTTACTAGAAGAGGTGAGGCCCCAAATCTTTTTACAATCCCTTGGGCCTTTCCCGAATGCAATTGCAATCTATAATGCGTGCCACAGAAAATCTTGGTCACATAGGGATCCAGTTTTTTATTCGAAACTTTTAATTCTGATATTCAAAATCCCTCCTCTCATTCTTCCTTCTTACCCTTGTCTTCTATCCACCGTTGAGTTTTGTTTATTTTTCTCTCTCATTTTTTTTTTCTTATTTACTGTTTCTGACTCCGTCAAACTTTACATATATTATTCATAGGAGATTCAAAAACACACCTATCTGCTTCATTTTTCGAATTTTTTAAGGTACATTTTTTACTTTTAAATCCAAATTTAAAATGGTTTAAATTTATTTAAAATTAGTTTAAAGTTATTTTACATAAATTTAGAGTAGCTTTCAGAAATTTGTTTAAGTAAAATGCACCAAAATAGTGTCAAATTATTTCAACATATTTATTAGTTTCAAGTAGTTTAATATTTGTTGAAACAAGTTTAGTGTCAAATTAGCCCCTAAAAAGCTATCATATATATATAGAGAGAGAGAGTCGTGAATTACAAAATGTTTTTGCACCTTCACATTATATCTCTAATTTTTGAATTTAAAAGAATGATGCAACCGTTCAACATGATATTCATATTAAAATATACTTAAAAATTAAATTTTACATTTTTGAAATTTTATTTCTATTTTTTAAGGTAGAAAAATGTATTGATCTAATAATTTTCAATAATAATTATATTTTCTAGCCTTCAAAAAAATAAAAAATAAAAAATTTGATCTCAAAATATATTTTACTATGATCACTCTAAATGGTTAATCGATATTTTGCATTTAAAGATAAATGATATAAAGTACAAAAAAAACATTAAATATGTACAAAAAAAGACATCCTTTCCATATCTCGGGGAACAGCAAATTTTGTTTCCCGCACTTTTCGAAAGGAAGACGAAAGTAAAACTGGGCTCCCTCGTAACTCTCTTAGAGCGAATTGGATTGCTTGACAAAGTATATCCGATTCTAAAAAAATTGACAAAATAGACTGATCAAAGGATCTCCATAACAAATAAATTTGACGAAGTACACTGATCTATCCGTTCTCAGCACCACACACACAAATAACTGTAACTATAACAACGAGTCACCTTCACTATAACACACATAAAGATAAAATTAACACAATGTACCAGTAGTTCCACCAATACAGCTCATTTGGTAGCTACACAGAAACACTCATTACTCTCTTCTTAATAAAGAAGAGGAACTCAGCAATTCCTTGATCCACGAACAAAAAACAGAATGTGTACTATGTTCTGATCTGTGGCACAATGCAAAACAAAAACCAAAACCATACCAGTAGTGGGTTCGGAGTATGGCAGCTACCTCTTTTACATTCCTCCGGCTATACTATTTCTGTTTGGCATAGCCCTTATTGTGTTGGGCTGGTACACGGCTGATGGCGATGATGATTATAGTGCTGTGACATTAACTGCGATTCAGATATCACAGATTATCCTAATCTTTGCTCTGGCTTTATACGAGATTTATGCAAATTAACTCATAATGCAAATGATGCAACTACTGGTATGGTTTTGGTTTCATTTTTGCATTGTGCCCCATATCAGTACATAGTACACATTCTGTTTTTTGTTCATCGATTAGGGAATTGCTGAGTTCCTCTTATTCATTAAGAGAATAATTTGTGTTGGTGTTGCTACCAAAATGAGCTGTATTACTGGAACTACTGGTGCATTGTGTAACTGGACGAATACTTTTCCAGTTTTTCTTTTCTGTAAGTTCATTCGTCACTTTTCACTTTGTAAAACGATCGACCGTTTAATGTGAACTTAGGGGACCGGTTTCTGGACGGGTTCATTAATTAGTAGCAGTGATCAACGGATGCCTAAATGTTCGTAAATAAGAGAATAAATGTCGTTTATGATAGTTCACTGGTCAAAGTTGTAATGTGAACAACAAAATATATAGCGGATGCTCTCCGAATTTTATGATCTCCGGGGCAAAAAGATATGAAATTCACATTTCTACGCTTTCAATTTTAAAATACACAACGCACACGCAGCACACCACTAAATATGAATTGTATTCGCATGATGAAACAGAAACTTCTATATATATATATATACATATTGCTCTCGTAATTCAAATTCAAAGCATTCGGAATTCCTTATGCACTATCGATCATCAATTTGTATGTGATTGAGTGAATCTCCTATATTTTCTGCGTGTGAAAAAATAGTTCGAACGGCTAAAATTGAGATTATGATGCTAGATTCAGCTTGAAAGTATATTTATACCAATCCCGCTCAACATACTCTGAATAAAATGGTCTTACATCAATATTAAAGTTTTGTTGGACCAGATAGTTTGAGCTCCTTCAGGAGACCAATATATTTGCGTCATAAACAATATGAACAAAGTTCCAGCAAAATGGAAATCTGATTATACACCAACAGATGCCTAAATATTTGCGTCATAAACATATTTAGTAAGGCCACAACCGGCTCGCACCTTTTATAATTACATCTTACAAATCATACTCGGTAATTACAATACCTTACTAAATAATTTAACTTACAATGCATAAAATGCCCAATGCTTGCCTAAAAATGTCTCTTCAGTTCTCTATTTTGCAATGCAATTCAAAATTTCTCTAGAAAATAATTTGAACAGGTATAACAAAAATTTTTGTACCTACAATCTAGTTATTGTTTTATCGTACCCCTGATATACATACACTGAGTACCAACAGGCTTAAGAAATTTACACAAATAGTTGAATACATATGAATTAATAAATTAAATCATACCACGAAGTCTTGACAATAGCATCTGCATGTTTTCTAGCTTTTGGTTCAACTCTTTGCTTTCATTTACCAGCCTTGAATCATCTGAGCTGCTCATCTTTGATACAAGGGAGGTACACTTGGCATGTGAATCAGAGATCTCAGATTCCAACAAAGTAATAGTTTCTTCTAGTGTGCCACTAGTGCCTTCTCTCAATAATTTGGATGTAGGAGTTGAGGGAGTGAAGTTTATACTGCCAAAACTACTCTGTCTACTCAATTTTCTAGGTGTGAGTACTCTATCTACACTGCCACTTCCTGAAAATCAAATTTGGTAACCATATTTTCAGAATGTGTCAATTCAATTTCGGATATTCAATTTTCAAAAAATACAAACCATTTTTCAAAACATTGATGATTACCTCTGGTGTTTACCTATTAGTTAACAATACAGATTTTTTTTTCTTTTCTGAATAACTGGAACCAACCCACAGAACTGCTAGAGATACTTGTAAATAACACCAAAAAAAAAGTTAATTTTCTCTTAACTTGAAGGGTGGGGATCGGTTGACAATGGGCTATTTTGACAATCTTGACAATGGGCTTTTAAATAAATATGAAAAAAATCTTTAAAATGAAAAAAGTTTATAGATAGGTAGAAGAATATACACATCTATATATTTTTTCCATTTTTAAGATTTTTTTCGTATTTATTTAGAAACTCATTGTCAAGATTGTCAAAATAACCCATTGTCAACTGATCCCTTCCCTAACTTGAATGTGTTACTTCTTTTTTTAAGCAGAAATCATCCAACTGAAACCAAACCCAGCAAATTTTCATAATAAGTACTTGTGTAGTCTTTCATTTAAAGAAATTTAATTGAGGACATAGGAAGAAAATCTATGGCTATTTAGTTATTTGTCTGCTTACCCAGATTTCAATTTTTTCTAGTGCAAATAATAAAATGTTAGGTGCTCGGTTTGTGGAGGCAACTATTGTACTGTTCTAAGTCAGAGTAAAACAAAAGGTAATGAAAATAATACCAAGACTGCTGAGTTGGTCCAAGGTACCCTGGCCAAGGGACTTGTCAAGCTTTAGTAATTTTAGAATCGCAGCTGTAATTCGTCCCATAGAATCAGCCTCTGCTCTACATAATTCAACAAGGTGCTCTATTTCTTCCTTGGTGGCAATTGCCTCTATCTGTCACATTACATCATACGAAATTTGGAATCAAGGATTTATTCACAGTAACTATACTATTAAAATTATGGTTTTTGCATCTACCGGTTGTTTGACAGAGAACTTGATATTCTCGACCATCCACATGGCAGATTCATCAGCTAGATCAGGAGAGTTGATAACAGTAGCTTCTATATCTATTCCTTCCATACTTTCTTCCCCTGTATCTTTTTTAGCATTTATTGTATGTTGTTGTATCTTGCTTTTGTGGCGTGGTTTAATTGCTTGAAGACCTTCCACCCCAACCTAGAAAAAACCATTAAAAGCACAACAAGATCTTTATTTTTTTAAACTAATACATCATTCTTGACAATTTTACAATATTCCTTTTGGAGTAATTTTCTAATGACCAGTCCAGTGGTCCTTTTTATTATCAGTGTGCATCTGCGGGGTCTTTATGATCCAACGAGTTCATCTGCTTTATTAATTATTATGCTACTTCAAGTTATGCATAATTTTCTGCTCTTATTGATAGCAACTGTTAGTGAAACAAATGACAATGAAAAGGGGAGAGTTTACCAAGAACGAATCAACAGGAAACTGTTTTTTGCTTCTCTGATTATCATTGTTGAATTTTTCATTACTCTTTCCTGACATGTGAAGGCTCCGGAAGGTTGTGTGCCAGCACTTGTCTTCTCTTCTGATTATCTCACTGACACGTGGGGACCAATTACAGGAGGGTTCATCTGTCCCTTCAAGTGCGAACAGCCAATTTCTCAACTCAACTGAAATATCAAGATCATCTGGCATACCCAACTCCAGTTGTCCACCATGATTATCCTCTATAGAAATTGGTGGAAAAAGAAAAGAAATAATCAAAAGTTGCTTTTAAAAAGCATGTGCACAGAAAACAAAATCAACAATAGATAGATAGTCCACCTAATATTTTCCCTTTGTAATACTTAGAGAAGGTTTTCCTACTCTTTTCTTTATCAGAGGGAGACAATTTCCAACTACTAATTCATTAATTCAATAACCGATGTCAACGTTATTGAATCCAAGATGTAGACAACAGAGCAAAAATATAATAGCAATATCAGCAACATGACAAAGATGAAAACCAAAAGACAAGAAAAAAAATACAATAACATCATGAACTAAATAAACTCATGGCAATATATCAATAAATTATAAATACCATGCTTATGTGAATTGACAAGTGGAGATGATTTGAAAAGCTTAGCAAGTGGGCCAGATGACAAGTCCCTAACTCCTTTCAACAAACCCTCACCAGGCCCTCCATCAGGACCTAGAATTCCAAATCGGTGCAGTAGTGATTCTGTGTAACTCATTCCTCCACCAAGCCTCACTCCTGATATCTTAGCACTCACATTCAAACTATGATATTCTAAATCTTGCACAACATTATGTGGCATCACATGCACTACAGTCACATCAAGAAAATTGTCTGGTTTCAATTTCAGAATAGTACTCTTATTGCTGTTATCAACCCAAAATACTGCTCTCATTTTAGGAGATGGGTCTGTGCCATTTGGGATTAAAGCCACATTGCTAAAACCATTTTCAAAAGGAGTTGAAGTTCCCACTTCTTCCTCTAAGCAATTTATAGAAACTGATTTCCATAATAAGTCTGTTGAAACTGCAAAAGCACCACCTAGTGTACGATGTGACACTTTCAGGAAGAGGTCAGCCCCACAAAATTGAACCAACGGTGAGCCTTGTGTATCTTCAGATAATGAATTTAAGAAGTTGAGTTCAAGTCCGTCCAAGAAAAGGCTAACAGCAGTATCACTTGGTAACTTCATCAATATATCCCCTTGAAAATCACTATTGGCAAGCTGTTTCTTGCCTTTACCAGCTTTTGTTATTTTTTCTCCTACTAGCCCAAAATACGAGTACAGGTCTAGAACAAAAAATAGTTGTTCAACAGAGGTATTGGATGTGTACCTACTGCAAGAGACACCAATTCTAACAATACCATTTGGTGGAGGAATTTCTACAAGTGGGCTCCCATCTGCAGTCACCATAGCAGCTTCAAATCTTGCATCCTTTAATTCTACACACTTCCACAAACCTGCTGAATCCTTGTTACTCTTTTCTCCTTTTCCCTCATTACTGGAGGTTTCCAGTGAAAGACTAAGGTTTGAGGCCCCTACTGCCCATTTCCTCTGACTAGCATCTATTGGTTGAAACTCCCATAATGCAAAGCAAGCTGGATCTTTCTCTAAATTGAGTAAGGAGCATTTAAGAGATGGGGATTGGGAGATAAAAAGATCTTCAACATGAAGTCTGGCACCAGAGAAGGACATTTGTGAGAGACCGTCTTCCTTGAGGAGCATGTTCGAAAACTTAGCAGTGTCTAAAGGAATAGAAAGGTCAAATTCTTTTAAAATGAACTGCAAAGAGTCAACTGAGGAGTCTGGGAGCACAGATCCCCGGCCAACCACAATACCATCAGCTAAGAAGGATGAGATTCTCATGCAAGCTTCTTCTTTAAGTGTCATCTGGATCATATATAAAAAGGTTGTCAAGAAAATTTGTATAACAATTGATAGTAAAATAGAAAATTATCAATACGCATGTGATGTTAGAGAATTTACCATAAGAGGTTGGCAAGTGATAACAGACTGAGAAGCAAACTTAGGGGGGAGAGGTGAAGGATTTATCTGGAGAGAATATAGGCAAATTAGAGGGACTCCTGCTTCAAATTGCAATATCTGGTTTTCCAGCGGATATATTGGAGGGCAGAAATTTTGACCTATTAGAAAAATCAAGAAGGCACCAGTTGAAAAGTGTTACTAGCTGTATTCATGATATATTTCAACTTTGGGTATCCAATTTAATATGATAATAAAAACTTTTAAAAAAGTACCAAATTCAGGCACAAGAGGAGATTGTGGGGTAGATGCTGTCATGGATGGTTGTATCAATGTGCAAGGAGGCCGGGAAAAGGTATCCCTGCATAAAATTTAACAAGCCTGTAGTTATTAATAATTATATGCTCTAGCTTGTAGCTTCATCCTCATTGTGTAGTTCACTTTTAATATATAATGTACACAAATTAGTGGAGCAAAAGAAATATGTAATGCAGCTACTTTTGGTATATTTAGATGAAGCAATTTATATCCCCAATAAGGGTTGCTGCTGAGCAAAAGCTACATGCCAATGACTTACTTTCGGAAGAATTTCATTACATCTCATTAGGCAGATTTAACTTGCATTCTCAAAGAAATACAACAATGTTTGTTTCTTGAGCTCAGAAGTGACCAAAGGAATCATAAGAAAGAAACAGAGCAACATCTGAACAGACAATACCTCAGAAAAAGCCCACCGACCTTAATGCATGTGAGGTTCTTCGCATATTCACCATATGACACACTAGACTGCAAATAAAAATAGCCAACTTCAGAAAATAACAAAAGCAACACTAGTATTGACAAAAGTAGTAGTGATGACACGGAGAGGAAAAGACCTTACCCTGGAAAAAAAGAGGGATTGCATCAAAAGTTCTAGCTGAAACTCTGGGAGGGAAATTTTGATTAAGAAAAACCATTGACATGCAAAAGGGGCAACAACAGAAGCCAAAAAAAAAAAAAAAAAAAAACTAACCAGCATCTTTGATGCAAAAGAATATATGATCAACAAGGATTGAAACTAAAGAACATCCTGCAGCTTCTGTACTCCGCTGCTTAGAAAGCAGACAAAGTAAATACAAAAATTATACAACTTTAGTGAGAGGAGAGGAAAGGAGAGAGAGAGGGAATGACAAACCTGTTTGGTCTTAGGGTCCACATCGCCCCTGTTTAAGCATACATACAGCCCGGTCATGAATCGAAGCAGTGCTCTTAGACCTATCCAACATTGTATTTCAAAAGTTACTGAAGAACTAAACCAAGTAAATAAGCTAACATACGATTTATCGAAATAAGATGGTATTTACCAGGTTCACTTAAAGCAGGACATACAGCTTCTGTTATATGCAACTGAACTTCAAGCCCAAGTGGACTGTTTTGTTCTGTCCTTTGCACTGTTATCTGAAATCAAAATATCCATTACAATGAAGTTAAAAGAAGACCATTAATTATCATCAGCAACTGTAAAAAGGAAATATGGAAAACTACTAAATTACAAGAGGAAAAGGTCATATATGCTTACTTTAGCCTCACCAGAAATGCCTTCTAGAAACCTTTCTCCTCCAAAGAACATTCGCTTAGCCCCATCATCATCTCTTCCATTACCACTAATAGAGGCATTGAAGAGTGCATCAGTGAACATGTCAGGATGTGGTAAGAGGTCTATTGACAGTGACTGCCACTCCAATTTCTGCATTTAAGAAACAAAAGATTGAGGATTCTGAAAAACGAGGATGACATTGAACAAAAGTAGGTTAAAGAGTACCTTGAAGACATATATGTACCCTGAATTGTTCGAGAAATCTCTGGCTTCTTTCAAATTGACTACCTGCAAAATTTATAAATAAATCATTGTCTTATTTATCTTAATGTCATAAATAAATAACCGTAAAAATTTGAAAGAAGAAATAAAGTACCTCCCAATTTTCATCTGTGGTATACAAAATGAGATTCCTGATGGTGATAGATGCCAGTGGTGGTGACCTGGAAAAGATATTACAATTTTGCAAAAATTTCCATAAGTTCTGCCAAGATATGATCACATATTTCCTATTCTATTTCGTTACAATTGTTAAATCTCGTTTAAGTTTAAAGAACTTTATCAAGAATTATAATTTTCAAGCAACAAAAAGATACCAAATAAAGAGAGTCTGAACAAAAAGGAGTACCAGGTGGCAGCACCTTCACAGCGGGAACCGCCTCGGGTTTCAAGCATAAGGTTAACAATACCAACTTGTACGGTCATACCATCTGCTATCTGTAAGTAGTGATTAATGCTGCTATTAATAAAACATATCCTTTCATATATTTACCTAGTATCGTGCTTCTACTTGCAAAAGAGGATGGTTCAAATGCCACCATTTTTTTGTACCAAAGTCAAGCCTTCACTTATTTAATTAACAATAAGAACACATCTCTTGATACATAATGGGTACACGGTTTGTGACAGTTTCATTATGTGTATGCATCAGAACATATCAATTTGTTTTTATTATGGGCATTAAAAGGATTGTGAAAAACCAAGATTATGTGAATGAACTGCATGTTTTTTTCATGCTCTAGATTCCTATCAGAATGAAGCTAAAAGTTTGGAATATTTATAAGTGCACACAGAAAAAAGATCTATTTTGAATTTGAGAACTTGTTTCAGTTATCACTTTCTTAGAATAGGTAGGTATGCTTAAGGTGGAATCATCTTGCACATAGTATTGCAGTAAGTACCAAATATTTCTAAAGTTCTCAAAATAAATCCCAATATTTTTTGGGTCATTCACGCCCAATATATCAATAAGAAAATGATGAAATCAAACTTAACATTTTAAGACAAAGTCAGGCAAATCTCTCCAAGCATAAACCTCAAAGTAAACATCTAATGTAGTTGCTTTTGTATTTAGTTTAGTTTTAGCCTTATAAAAGCAACTGATCAGGATTAAGAGAGAAAAATGGTCAGTATTTAACGGAAGAATCTTTTGCATCAACACATGGATGTTAAGTTGTTAAGTGTTAACTACAGAAAGTTAAGAGATGCAAGTGCATAATATATACAAATTTCTTTGCAAAAATCCATGAATGGTTTGATTAGACTAGATGAAATCCAACGCTAAAATCAAGTCATATACCTTATCAGAATAACCATATCCACTTCCTTTTGTTGATGCTGCAGGAGGTTGAGCACTAAAAACGACCAAAATATAGAATTATTACAAAACTAGTACTGCTTAAATTCTTTTTGAAGTAGTATACTGCTAAGATTTTAATTACCAAACTAACCTTCTTGGGCTCTTCAGATTTTCAGAGTCTGCATTTTCTTCCAAAACAAGGTCGAGTTTATCAATCTGCACAACTATTGGCTCTAGTTGCACATTTGAAACTGAAGGAAGCTATAAAATTACAGAAAATTAAAGCCATTTCCCCAGTATATTACAATTGTTCCACTATTTTAGTGCTCCCACATCATAATTAGCAAATCAGGAAGAAGGAAATAAATTAAATTATACCGTAATTTCAAGCTTTCCAACTCTGGCAGTGGTCACATTAATGGCCGGAGGCAATCCAAGGCTAGAATGCAACGCATCACCATTTATATCTACACCACATACCAATTCCACCAATCAAAACAGACGATCAACAAAAATAAAAATTGCATAAGAAGGAAACATTTCGAGAAATGATGAACAAACCTAGATTGGAGAGTTTCCCAGTGCGTCCCTGAAGCTTGAACTGGTCGCGAGAAAAGGATTTGAGCCAGTATTTGAGTGTGTACTCAAGCGCTCGAGCTATGATCGACTCCATTGAAACCACCACAGTGGGTAGAAACTTCTGATACTTCGCAGATGTATTAGATCCAATGAATACCCCGATTCTCAGCCTTCTCCGCCGAGAGAGATCGGAGAAGAGAGAGAGAGAGAGAGAGAGAGAGAGAGAGAGAGGCTTAGAGAGCGAGGGGAGAAGAAAAGGTTCTTATTTTGCTATTTTACACATCCGCCCTTAATTAAAGAAGCCCTTGCTTCAATATTAGTTTTCCAAGTATCTTTTCGTACGTAGCCAGTGAATATCTCAGCCCAGGCAAGAAGGCTTGAATATGTCATTAAATTAACTTTGTAACGGTAACGATAAGCAAAGTACAATAATTAATGTTATCTGGCTCGTCAATACCATTGGTTACGAATTACGGGTTCGTATCCGGAAATTAATAAAATTGAAGGATTTAATTCGTAATAATAGAAATTGGAGGGCATGTTGGGAAATAACTTTTCTTTTCCCGGGGGTTTTACTTTACATTTTCCATCTGAAGTCTTCAAATCGTCGGCGGAAACAGCTGTTATTAGATAGATAGCTTTTGGAAATTTAATCTCTAAAATGGTAAAAAGGTAATTTCTCCTTTTTGTATAAGTAATTTTAACAACAACATACTATTTTTTATGTTTATAGTAACTCTGATTTCATTGTATTTTGTAATTTAATAATTTCATTTTGTTTATACTCTTATAATTGTCAATTGCAAACTGATGTCTCACTTGTAAAATTACTTTACAATATATATAATCTATACTATTATATAAAACACTTAAGAATTGAGGATCTATTTTTTATCATGGTATTTTTTTATTATACCCAATCTACCACTCAATTAGACGGAATATATCTATTTTCAATTGATCAAACGTATGTAATTGCGTCCATTGATCCTCTCTTTCTCTCCATTTGTTTCCCATTTATACTATTATTTCCATTTATGCATATGATTTACAAATTAGAATACTCAATATCTTTTTATTTATGTTATGATATCAAAATTTAATTTAAGACTTAAGGTATGCGTTATGATTAGCAATCTTGTACATATTTGGTAAGAAATTAATGGTGATAATATATGCTATAATAATTTACTTTTCTTACCATAAATACTATGAATTATTAACTCATATTGTGCAAAAAATCTCATCCAAAATAAAATCTGATTTTTATTATAGGTTTTTTCTCAAGTAAATTTATAATTTAATATTAAATCAATGTAAATATTTTTAATATCTTGTAATGTTTTCATCTTTAAATAAAAGAATCCGCTGCAACGCGCGGATATATTGCTAGTTACATTATAAATTTTAGCAAGAGTATCGACATCGTTATTGTCAAAAGGATTTCTAATTCATACATGTCGTTAGACATTTCTATTTCAGCGATGCAGAGCGATTTCAAAATTAGCCAATTTGTAAATTTTGCAAATCCATTTGCCAAGCCATGTTGGCTTGAAATATCAAAACTCTCTGATTTTATTATAAGAAACTGCTTTTTAATAGTTTCAGCATTGTTGCTTTTTTGAAATTATAAAAGCGAAACGTCAAGAATTGAAATTTAGAGCAATGCAGATGTTCTTATTATATCAACATCTGCAATTGTTTTGCAAATAGAATATAGGTATTTTTATAGGTAAAGTGTTTGATAATATCACATCCTAAATTTATTACGTCACATATTGATTGCAGTCCTATGTTGTTAACATTTAGTAAATTGGGATCTCCTGTTGTATTTCTTTTGTAGTCATTTGTGGTTAAAATTTAATAAATTTCAATGGCCTGATGAGATTAATGATATATATGCAGATTTTTCAATAGATGAAATCGTTGCAAAAGATCCATGAAAGTTCTAATGGAAACTGTCCTGGTGGGTCCCCGTTATGTTTCTGTACAGAATCGTTCCAAAATTTGCATGGGGGTAGTGGTTTGCCGGCGGGTACCGCGGGCGCGGGTACGGCGGGCGGCGGGTAGACGGGTACGGCGGGCACGGGTAGACGGGTTTTTTTTTCAAAACCGTACCCTATCCGTCTCATACCCGTGCCCGTCGCGGGTACACGGGTACGGGTACGGGTACGGGGTACGCGGCACGCAGAATGCAGTGCGAATTATTTTTTATTTTATTTTTTTTTGCTGTTTTTAAAATGAATATTAGTATGAATATTTAAAATGAATATTAGTACGAATCTATTGCTTAGTTAGTATGAATATTTAAAATGAGAAATTATGTTAATTTCATTTATTAGTATTTATATTAAAATTATGCATATACTTCATAGTGTGAACAATCAACTTTTATTTATTTTTAATTATTTTCTTGAGAAAATGGTGGTTTTTGAAAATCAATGGTTGTATTCCTATGAAAGAAATAATAAAATATTTTAAAAATATAAAGATATGAATTACAAATTTAAAATCACACGGAATCGGCTAGTTAAAAATTTTGTGTCAAGATTTGAAGTTTTTTGTCCAATCAATAATGCAACTTTTATTTCAAAATAAAGCACTATGAAATTATTATTTTAATATATACATGAAAATATTCATGCTCGACATTAAGTCATTTTTGTTTTCCCATTTTTTTACACAAGTCATATTATTTAATCATTTTCTCTTGGTACAAATTAATAGTGGATAACATAGTTGCACCGACAGAGGAAAGGCATGAAGGCAACCAACGAGCTCTTGGGTCCAGGTACGCGGGTACACGGGGGCGGGTACGCGGATACGGGTACGGGCGGCGGGTACGCGAGTAAACGGGTACGGGCACAACGAGTTTTTTTCAAAAAAAAACTGACCGGCCCTTCTCAAACCCGTACCCGTTTACCCGCCTATACCCGGGCACGGGTACGGATACCGCGGGTACGGACCGTGGGTACACGGGTACGGGTTGTACCCGGCGGGTTTTAGCAAACCACTACATGGGGGTAACTTGTGTGCGTTTGAGGGTTTTGTTTTATTTTTATATGATTTTTTGAATTTTTAAATGAAATGAAAAATTTTGGGATTTTAAGTCTGTTTTATAAAAAAAAAATAGTTCATAAACGGTTGGATGACAATCTTAATTATATTTTAAAAAAGCTTGAATACTAACTAACTTTGTTATGCTTAGAGTGCATATATTCATTTAAAATTGTTGAATACATGCGTATATGTTTAAAAATGACGCATAAAATTGAAACATTATAGACTTCCAGTTGAAAAAGAGTCAAAATAGAAATCCAGTACCATAAAATCCGTGAAGGAAATTCTTCATTCCATGCTAAAAAGTGCTTGGTTTAATGGTAAAAGCGTTTTAGGAAGGGGAAGGACAGTCACACTGTCACAGTATGTAAAGGACATCCGTGTAATAATATTATAATACCCTGCTCTTTTTTTCAAAATTCAATGAATAAACCTTTGCGTGACCTGCCTTTCTCCTCTCTTCTCTCTTATAGTGCTGCACAAGTGCAATGCTGTGAGTATAAATTGTGTGATGAATCGCGTATATCCAGCTAATGTTCGTGTGGAGAGGATCATCTCGTCAGCTTCTCACCACATGTGAGATACTCTTGCGAGCGTCGTGAATAATCAGAACCTTTTCTCCGTGGGGATCCAATACTCCTTTGGTAGACATGGGTATCCAATATTGTGGGCCTCCACTAAAGCACATGGGCCGTAGTCCCTTGCACATGCGAGATGCGACCACTGCGCTTTCGCAGCCGAATCCAACTCCGGATTTTCTGCTCCGAGTTCCCTAAAATAGAAATTGTTATAACTTACAAGCATAGTGATAAGTTTGTGATTTGAAAAATATTCAACGAGGTTAAAAATTTGACGTTCGAATATAATACGGATATAATTCGGTAATAGTTCATTTTATATAATATTAATAAAATATATATTATAATGATAAAATATTAAAAATATATTAAAAACTATAAAATTTTATATAAAATAATATATAATGTGTTTTTTTTGTCAAATAATTCGTGAATAAAACTTTTTTTTTACCCAAAAAATACACTGTATATTAAACTGATCAATTATTTGTGTAATATCCGGCTATGAATGAAAATTGAATTTTTCACGAATCTTGTTACTATGTTATTGAACATGTAGAGGGGTTAACAAATACGATTAGCCATAAAGGAACTCGCTCAGTCGCTCTGCTGGGGTTTGATCGCCTTTGTGCATCTTCGGTCTAATAAAATTTTAGGTGGGGATACTTGACAATGGGTTATTTTGACTATTTTGATAATGAATTTTTAAATAAGTATTAAATTTTTTTAAAAATATAAAAAACTTATAAATATATTTTTTTACTTATATATTGATAGTGTTTCAAATTTAATAAAATTTTATTATCGTTTAATGATCTATCAAGGACTGTTAAATTATAACCGTTACAAATTATATAAAATTTTGTTTATCTTTGATGAACTATCAAACATTATTAAAACTGTAACCTCATAAAAAATAACTCACTATGAAGTGATCCCCAGCCTAAAACTTCTATTTGTAGCCTCATCAAGCAGACAAAACTTACCAATAGCAATATAATGAACATTCATGAAAACCCAACTAAAATATATTATACCAAATATAAATGGACCAATTATTATTATTTACGATATTATTACCTACAATATTGTAGACTCAAATCCAGGGCAGAACCAGACTATAGCCAAAAATTAGATTTCAATTTTTAGGGATCAATATTTTAAAAAATTCTTCAATATAAATATATTTTTTTTCTGAAAAATACATAATTATAAGAGTAATTTAAAAAAAAAGTAACCAAAGGAGTCAACTGATCCCTGCCACCATGTAGCTCCTCCTCTGCTCAGATTGACGCTATAACTACCTGTATTATTTTTTTTTAAAGCATATTTGTCCGTTTTATTACAGAAACTTTAAAATTACAATTACCGCTTTTCAGAGAGTTTAAGGCTGCCAGGAAAATTGAAAAAAAAAGACTGTTAACCAAACTAAAAAAAGAAATGAGATAATACTTCGTAACTGTATGATAATTTTATTATTTAAGAATTTAAATAATAGTTATTTGATATTTAATTTTAATGGCACCTATGTGGCATCAAAATGGTGATAATTGGATCCCTTCTCTAATATTAAATACCTGATGATATAAATATCTGATAAGTATAAATGAAAAAATATTATCTGGATGAAATTATTTCATGAATTGTTACCAAATAGAGTTAATAATATGTAAAATATATATAAAATTTCATTTGGTACTAAATTATATAATACGCTGTTATAATATATTTTGAAATTTATATCTTCTAAATATAATGGTCAATAATTATTATTTTTAATATTCTATTTCATTATATGCATGTGTTCAAATTAATATTTGTTTTTTGCTATCTTTGTTAATTAAGGTATATATATAAGTAATCAATTTTATACAATAATTATATATTTTTATTGCTTATACATTAATTTTAATTAACAAATAAATGTAAAATATCAATAAGATTAAACTTAACAAATAAAGAAAGAAATCGGTATACTAGTATTAGACACACATGAATGAAAAGATCTCTACCAGTAAATTGATACCCCTAACGTCTATTATTCAATTTTTTTTTCTGATTATTTGGCGAGTAATGCGTTAAAATATTTAAGAATTTTAGAGCACATCGCCGAAATAAACAATCAATAATATATTATGGTTTACACGGAAAAAAATTGTTTTGAATGAATAAAATGTTTTTATTTGCTTATATACGAGGTTGAAATAAAACTTCTGAGTACGACGGGGGCTATTTGTGATATGTGTGCTTCTTGAATTGACAATCAATTAGTACTCTTATGAACAGTACTTAAGATTTCTATTTTGTAAATGCTAAAAGCATCTTTATCTTTCTTTATTTTTAATTAATCCTGTAGTAAGGATTTATCATCTATGGATTGATGAATAGTGGATGTCTTTCTTTGACAAATTGGTGTGAGACATGTGGACCACTCATCAAGAAAATAACAAACGAAACCATGACCTACAAACGAAGCCATGACCTTTACTTGTACTTGGTTGAAAATTAATGACTTTAATCCAATCAAAATCATGAATTTATGAAGTCTAGATTTTATAACTTGAACTAATGGCCCTGTCACAAAAATATATTTCAACCTTATCCCAACAGAGTGTGACAAGGAGAGCCAACCAATATACATCTGACTAAACAAAGACATTCCTTTAAAAAAGAAAGAGAGATGCAGAGCACTTGATATTTCAACCTCATGAAGGATCAGTTCTATGAATGAAAGTACTTCAATGGAGAGTGGCCCGACGACGCTCAAATCGCCTCCACCGGAGCTCCATGTGTTGTCAAATGCTCTTGAGCGGCTTGTGGCACGAAACAACCAGCTAAATTCAGTTCATGCTGAATCAGATGACAAAAAATGCAGTTTATCGGCTTTCATGGCAACTCGTACACCGACAATAGCCTTGAGGAGGTAATTGAAGATGCATATTAATATTTTTGTTCTCATATGTATTATTCATTCATTGAAGGATGGTGTATATTGAATAAAGTTTTTTCAAGATCACATTGTAAATTCATGGTATAGGTACTTGGAGCGGATCCACCGGTTCGCCAATCTGGACCCGGCATGCTTCATCATTGCGTATATATATATTGATCGGACGGTCCATATTCATCCGGACCTGATCGTGATGTCGATGAATGTACACAGGTTAACGCTTACAAGTTTGCTTGTTGCTTCCAAGGTGCTTGATGACATGTATGTTATGTTATGTTATGTTATATATATGTATTTCCAGATTATAAAATAAACTTTAATCATTTATTTATTGCTAACTTAGCAACTAATAATTAAGTTTAGCCCTGCTGATATCGTTTATTGTTGCGTAGGCATCACAACAATGCATTCTTTGCACGGATTGGAGGAATAAGCAATTCTGAAATGAACAAGCTAGAATTGGAATTACTGTTCCTACTTAACTTCAGATTAAATGTCAGCTCAAGTGTTTTCCAGAGATACTATTCTCACATGGAAATGGAGATGTCACGGTATTGTGTGACGGAGAAAAAGTTGAATGCTTTTCCAGAGGATATAATGAAAGAAGAGGATGATAAATGGCCCAATGGTCTTAATCTGGTTAGCCTGACAAATGGGTCCCACGCGCATTCTATCTCTCGAGTTCGGCATTCCTTTGACGTCAGACAAAAATATTAGTTTTTCTTTTTCTTTTTTCCTTCGTTGGAGAATGTTAATTGCCCCTTATTTGCACGTCTTATTTGCATGCAGTGTAAAGCATAAATACTTTTAAAAATATATAGTATCTTACTTAATATTTTCCAAGATCTATATATTTAAAATATATATATATATATATATATTTATACTTCACATTGTTTGGAAATGTGATATACAGAACTTGGTGTGTAGATATAATTTGTATTTTTTCCCTAGTTCTTCTTTATGAAAGGTTATTATGAACTTATGAATATTGTTTCCTTGTTGTTAATTTTCCAATATGGTTCAGTGTAAAAATGATTAAAAAATAATATATGAAAATAGTTTAACCTTCATATTTTTATTGCTTAACTTTATACTAATTAATTTCACATTCTAATAAATTTGTAATATAATTTTATCATTTATGTTTTAGTCGGTTTTAATGATTAGAATTTTTCTTTTTAAGCTGATTCAATATTTTTTTAGTTAAAGTTTACTAAAATACTTAGTGAGCTTAAAAAAATAAAAAATAAACACACAAGCTTTCCTCCTATCACGTATTCATAGTCCTTTTTTCTTGGTATAATTTTATTAAACAATTCTAATATTGTAAGAACATATGTTGGTCCTTCTATTTAAGAGAACTTCCTTTACTAATTACTTCATTATTATTAAATTATATTATTTCGAAATATTTTAATATTTACTTCACTTCAAATATATTTATCAAATGCTAGCTCAATACTAAAATTGAAATTCTACAATTTATTGCCTCTTAAATTGTCGGAGCCCCGAGAAATCTTGAGCATTCAAAAGGATCGCATCCAATCTTTCGCCAACAAAATTATGTTTGTGCCTGTAATTGGGAAAATGCAAATAAAAAAATGACAATTGTGATATATATATAGTCATATAGATAATCAGCCATTGCGTGCACTGGTCACTAATTTTAAGTTTCTTGTTGTTTGAGTGAACTTTTTTTAAGTTTCTTCGCTGTACATTTAAAAAAAAAAAATCACAGTAGCGTAGGCCCGTTAGGTCCAATGCCAGTCCACCACACAGTAAATGATAGCACAGTACAATTCAAATATCCGTAAAATAATATGTTGTGTGGTGTGGGATCTGAAAACTATTTTTTTACAGTGTTAACGACTAACAAAATTACTTAATAATTTTTTTAATTTTATTATTTTGCAAAATATAATTAATTTTAACAAATTCTTTTAAAATATTTGGGTAGGATCATATTAATGCTTCAAAGAATTTAGATATAGATGCTCAAAATTATTAAAGAAACTTCACTGATATAAAATCACAATCATGTAAAGGTATAATTTAGAGTTTTATGTTTCTTCATATATTGTAAGAAAAATGGATTATGCCGCTATAAATTGTTATGACATTTCATAATTCTACATACAAAAAAAAATTAAATTTGCTGAAGACAAATATATCACAAAGTTAATAGATCGTATCATTATATAACGGTTAATAAAGCATTAAAGGTTCAGTAACATTCAATGATTCACTGAATCGTTATAATGATTTCAATGTACAATAGACCTTGTTTGGTCCAACCATTATTAATATTTTGTAAAACGTTCAATATTTCTTGTTATCATTATAACGGTCCGTCATATTCATTTCTGAGCCACTATAACGTTATAAAAAGTTCTTACAAGACGTATTCTTGAAAACTCAAGATTCAAGATTAAGAAATGTTATAACGGCTTTCTGCACAAGAATACCAATTATTTTCTGTTAAGATCTCTATTTAAGGAGTTATTTTAGGATTGTTCAGGCTGATCAAATTTTCACTATTCTAAGCAAACTAAGCACTCAATTCAAAGCACTCATTCTTTCCTTACAAACACAAAAAACTAAAATCTTAAATAATCCAAATTCTAATAGAATTCTTATAATTTTTCTTAGCATTGTTTAGGTCTTATATTTAAAATTTTGCTCAATTTCTCTATAGCTTCTAACTGACTTTTCAGAGTCTTGAATTCTCATTATTGTATTTTATTTTGTTAAGTTATTTTTAGTTTTATTACACTTATTTTTGTGAAGAAGTTAAAGTTTCTAATTGTAAAATACTTTTTGAGTTATAAAACAACATCCCGTTATTGGGATGAAATCTAAAGACATAAATTTCTATAATCGAACTCCGTTAACATATTTTGTCTTCTCTAAATCTCTATACTTGCATCTTTTGTACTTCACATTTCATATTTTCTATAAAGTTGCATTTATTGTTGAAAATTATGATAGAGTGTTTTACATCAATTGCTCTTTTTGACAATTGATATTTGATTGAATTCTCATAACATATTTTCATTAAATTTGCATCTAACATTTGACTTAGTTGTTGCATTATCTCACTACTCATTTTAAATCGATTCTTGTGTGAATTTGTAGAAAAATTGCTATCTATAAACCGATTTTTTTCTAACTTGTCCAAATTAGTGTGAACTTGTGTTTTGGTACACATCACCAGCAATTACCTTAGAATATCAACTTCATATTATGAAGTTATAGAAAAATAAACTTTACAAATATATTATGCTTCAATTTTGATATAATTTAAGTATCTTTTGATATTGCATCAAATATCATAAAAATTATATGATAATTTAGCAATTTAAATTTGATTGTCTTTGATAGAATATCAAATAACATTCAAATTGTGTCGAAATTGAAAGATAATCAATCCATAAGTTTAAGAATATATTTATAATTTTATAATTTTATAATTATAAAATTAATTGTTAAGATTGTGAAAAAAGATTGTTAAAATATCTCCACTATAATATGTTTTTATAGTACTGTGTTGTTAATTCTACTTGTGAGCAACCAGCATTAAGTATGGACCAAAATTAGTTGGTGAGCGAGACCAGCATGTATGCTTGTCCCCAAAGGCCCAAACCCCAATCATGTGCCAAAATTCTATTGCCATCCAAAAGCATACAGATATTAGACAGCAGTCCAATTTTTACGATAAATTATAGAAAGAGAGACGCAATAAGTCAATGCGTTAACTGAAAAGAAAAGCTAAAGAACATGTGAATTTGTACTTTTGAATTGAATCAATTGATCGAATCTGGCCGAGTGGCTTGCTGTAAAGTGATTATCCGCCTAATAAAAATGTTATTAAGTACGAAGATATAATTTTAATGTGAGACGCATTTCGTTTTTTTATTAGGGATAGTTTCTGGTGCATTCATAAAGAAATCTCAAATTATCAATATTCCATCAAGATATCATAATATTCTATATCCCATCAAAACTCAATATCATTTCTTTTCTTAGCACATTATTAATCTATTTGTGATTACTAAATTTACTTTGTTTTCCTTCCCTCTTCTTCGCTTCCCTCGCATATATTTCTTAATAAAATAATTAACAAAATAATTCCAAATATACATAATATTAACAAAATAATTCCAAATATACTTTTAACAAAATAATTTAAATATAAGTTTAACGAATTAATCCGAATATAATTTTAACAAATTAATTTTAATATAATTTTAACAAATTATTTTTAATAAATTAATCCAAATAGAAAAAAAAGGACAGTTCCAACTTTTTTTTTCAGACGATGGCACCAGACCCGAGTTTTTTATTCTGACTAAATCTGGCAACACAAATGCCACACAACCGAGAGGGAAGGTGAGGGCCTGTGGGGTGAGGAGGCCTCACCCGATTTTTTTTCGAGACTGATGCTCTGTTTCGAAAAAAAAAAAATTGAAACAACAATCTTTTTATAATCCGTGAAAAATATTTTTCTTTTTCCATTAATAAAAAAAGCACTTGGTACTCGACACCATTTCTTAAATTGCGTTGAGGGTCAGCAAAACAGAAAAATAGCATGAAACAGTTGTACTACAATCTTCAATCTAATTTTCTCGTTGTATATCGATGTCGATTTTATTATTAGTTTTTATGAAAATCAATTTTATTGTTTATATTAAATTTATATTAACGACTTTATCATATATTTATTTTATAAACAAAAGACACATCTAGCATATATGGTAACGAATTCCACCTCTTTACGAAGTGTCGGAATGGTCAAATTTAAATCCCGAACGAGATAGAAAATAAGAAAATAATATATACCAAAGTTATTGGGAGCCTTTTTTTAAAAGTTATTTATACACAATACTTGTACAATTCGACTTGAATACTGCTAATTTTGAATAACAAAATTGAGTTGAATTATACAAAATAAGCTTTATAATAAATAAATAACAACTCATTTAATATACATAATAAAATCGATATCATGACCGTATCGGTATTCAAAATAAAAATCATCATCACGATCTTCAAAATAACCATCATCAAGCAAACATTCCCCCTACATAATATACAAAAGTCTATTAGTTTGACCTTCTATAATTTGTAGTTTTCATATTTTATAATTAGTCTTTAGACGTCGATATTTCGTATTGTATCATTGACTCCAGATTTTATACAGATTACACAATTTTTGCTCAGCTTGTCACGGGCCCACTGCTGAATTCCACCTCTTGACGAGAACAGGTAAGGAGATCTCTGCACAATAAATACTACAATTTTCCGTTTAACACCGTCTTTACGTCGGGATTCTAATCTCCCCCCTCTCTATCTTGGAACCAGATCAGCTGTCGCGCGGCACCGTGCAGCGCAGCACGGTGTCCGTTCGATCACTTTGAGATTCGTGCTAACTCGAATCTCAAAACACTAACTCGAATTTCGAAGTGATCGAACGGACACCGTGCTGAGCTGCACGGTGCCGCGCGACAGCGGATCCGCTTCCCTCTATCTTCCTCTCTCTCACCCCTAGGGTTAGGGATTGAGAACTTCTTCTTTATAAAATAATCCTAGAGAAACGGTTGTTCGGGGTGCGATTGAGAGAGTGATCTGGTGCAACCATGGGTTCATCCGCTTCTTCTTCTTCTTCTTCTAACCAGGGAAAGGACGATGACTTGGCCGATCTGATCCATCGATTCATCAATTCGCTAGCTGATTACTCGGATCTTCTACCCTTCTCCGTTGACCGCCAGGTCTGTTGATTCTCCTCTTGAATTAGGTGCATAATTCTTTACAGATTCCCGGTGATCTTATTTTGGTTTTTAGTGGTAGCTGGGGGTTTATATAACAAATTTCCATTAATCTGATCTGTATAGAAACACTCAAATGAGATGTATGTGCTGGTGCCACACCAACAGTACAGATACGGACAAACTGGTACTCTTAGAATTTAGGTTGTCAGATGGGCAGCAGTGTAGTGTACCTTTCTGGTCTAACAAACCCCCCTATTTTATGTTTTATTATAATTCATTATCCATGTTATCTTTTTTCAACAAATTCCTTTGGTTACTATTTCAGAAGCTTCGATCCTACACAACCCTAGCCGCACTTGCAATGACAATTATATTAGCATGGAAATTACTGAGGTCTCCCCCACAGGAGCCACAGCAGCGGCAACGTAGACATGCTGCACCTTCTTCTAGTGGTACAGGTAGAAGTAGTGCAAGTGCTAATCCCTCTCCCAATATATGTTCTTCATCGGATGATTCAAGAGCACAGGATGCTATTAATCATTTTTTCCAGCCAGTTAATGTATGATTTGATTATGCTTTATGAAGTTTTTCTTTATTGCTTGAGTAGCAAGGGCCGTTAAATTTTTTTTCTTGGGGAAATATGCAGTTGACGCTCGAGCAAATTGTAAGACATAAGTTGAATGAAGGACGAAAGGTAACATTAAATTTAATTTTCTTCTATTATTTTAAAATATTGTCCATTTCAGTTACTTTAGTGCATTTATGAATAATTTACAATTAATTTTATCCACATTTGGCGGCTACAGGTAACTTGTAGGTTGCTTGGCGTTATTCTTGAGGAATCCACCCCAGAGGAACTCCAGGTAATGGAAAATGGATCTTCTGAAATAATTTGTTTTTTTGCTCTAGTTTAATATAATGATATCATGCTTTCATTGTTGTACCAATTAGCAGGATAAAGTGACAGTAAGGCCATCTGTGCTAGAGGTGCTACATGAAATTGCAAAGTTTTGTGATGTATATCTCATGGAGCGTATTTTGGACGATGAAAGTGGGGTATGTGTTTACCAATATGTAGCTTGCCATTTTTTTATTTTATTTTATTGGAGCCTTTGGAGCCTTATGTATCCTACTACTATGTTAAATTCTAGGAAAAGGTTCTTTCTGCATTGAGTGATGCTGGTATTTTCACTTCTGGTGGCTTGATGAAAGATAAGGTACATATCTTATAATTTTACATTTTAAACCCAGCAAAGGAAAGTTTCTTATACTTCATAATTATTTCCTTTTGTTATGGTTATTCTAGGTTCTTTTCTGTAGTACAGAGAACGGGCGAATCTCTTTTGTTAGACAGCTTGAACCAGATTGGCATATTGATTCAAATCCTGAAATCGTACAGCAACTAGCTGTAAGACATATTTTGCTTAAGTATTCAAATCAGGAAATGAGTATCTGGTTATTAGTATTATTTATGTTTACTTTCCTTCTCTTTCTATTTTAGAGGTTTATAAAGTATGAATTGCACATATCATTGCAAAGGGTGGACAGAATGGCTACAAATGTGTATAGCTCTACCAGCTTAGAGAACTTTTTCGGAGCGCTCGAACAGAGATAACGATGTCAGTATTAATCTCTCTCTCTCTCTCTCTCTCTCTCTCCCCACAGGCTTTCTCACAACCATTTATGATGGCAGTTATTTACAAATTACACCAACACATTATGTATATGAATGTTGCAATGGAAACCCCAAATATTTTTTGGACATTGCATACTACACACCATCCCTTCACAGACTAGTGTAGGAGTTGCATGTATGTACATGTTGAGATTTTGACCTTCAATTCTGATGTAGCATTTTCCTACAAATCCAAAATTAAGCTTGATTATCTCTGCAAACCCCAATCGTTTCAACAACTTCCGTCAATCATTGGATGTTGTAAGCAGATGAAGATTAGGAAGATTTTGCAGCATTAAATGAAACATAAATTTTATGATTTTTGAAAAAGTACGGATTGCTGGTAAATTTAACAAGATCAATGCCTTAACTCTGTCATTGAAAATTTCAAATCACTGAGGCTGCTAAAGTATTGCCTTGGCATAAGAAGTGAAATCTCACTTTAATCTCACTTTAATCATAAGAAGTGAAATCTCACTGAGGCTGCTAAAGTATTTTGCGAGTTATTTGTTTGGCCATCACTTGGCTGTTCCGATCACTACATTTCTTTTCGATCTTGTTTATTGTTAACCGCAATATTATACATTCATGTGCCAATTTTACCTTAGAGCAACTGCTCTGTTCATACAGCTGGTCTTGCACAACTAACTATTTCTAATTTCTTACCAGAATGAAGCTGAGTTGGGGTTACTGTTGAGAACTTTTATTCAATATTTGTGAAGAATAACTTGCAAACTTGTTATGTTCCTTGTGTGGTGGACGTTAGATTGCTTTTATGGAAAAACATAACAACTTAAAACCCTAATGCACCAGCATGTTCAATTTTTATACATAAACAAGGGAGGTTATTGAGGAGGTAATGTGTTGAATGTAGGGTTTAAATTGTATGATCTGTAATTTTTATGAAATAGGTAGATTAGTATAAAGAATCGTTCATTTTATATTTGATGGTCGAAATTCCTCAATCCATAATAATAAAAAAAAATTGCGCTCCAAAGCCTATTAGAGCTTAAAGAGAAATAGAGGGAGAATGCAAAGACAATCTTTATTCAATTGTTAATTTTGAGTTGTACAACATGACCTCTTTATATAGGCAGTGTTATTCTTATTATATGAATTAATTATCTAACTAATTGTGGTTTATATCTTAATTACAATTCTAAAACTAACTATCTCTAATAGCCTTCTATATAGTGCTATTCTTATTATATGAATTAATTATCTAACTAATTGTGGTTTATATCTTAATTACAATTCTAAAACTAACTATCTCTAATAGCCTTCTATATAGTATTGTCTTTAGCCCCCCTGCAAGCTAGACATACTGTCAGCTTGGATGTGAGATGAGAGAACCTAGATGAGGCAAGAGACTTAGTGAATATGTCAGCAAGTTGGTCCTGAGAGGAAAGATAACGAATCTGAAGTAATTTGGAAGCAATATGTTCACGGACAAAATGAAAGTCTATCTCAACGTGCTTAATCCGAACATGAAACATCGAGTTTGATGTTAAGAACGTGGCACCTATATTGTCACACCATAAGATAGGAGGAGAGGATAAGGGGACATGAAACTCAACTAACATGTACTGAAACCAAATAAGTTCTAAACTCGTGACAGCCAAAGCTTTGTACTCTGACTCTGTATTGGAGCGTGCAATAGTAGGTTGCTTCTTAGCACCCTAGGAGATGATATTCGGACCGAGAAATATACAGAATCCCGAAGTCGAACACCTATCGTCCAATGAACTAGCCAACGTCAACGTCACTGTAAGCATGAAGAGAAAAGGAAGTGGCGGCTTGAGAGAGATGTCGTGTGTAATGGTACCCTTAAGATAGCGAAGAATACATTTAATGACCGCCCAATGATGTGTGGTAGGAGATTACATAAATTGGGAAATTTTGTTTACCGAAAAAGCAATATCGGGGCGAGTAAGAGTGGCGTATTGGAGAGCGCCCACAATAGATCGGTAAAGATGCGGATCTTCAAATGGATCACCATCATGGCGAGAAAGAGAGGAGTTAGGAACCATTGGAGAGGGATAGGGATTGGAAAGGAGCATATTAGCACGGGTCAAGACATCCTTGATGTACTTTGATTGAGATAGATGCATGCCATAAGAGGTGGTTTGAACTTTAATCTTAAGAAAGAAATGAAGACGACCAAGATCTTTGAGAGCAAATTTTTGTTGCATAGACCGAATGAATTCTTGAATGAGTGTTAGGCGGGAACTGGTCACAATAATATCATCAACATAGACAAGGACTATGAGAGTGTCATTATTCGATGAGAAAATGAAGAGGGAAGGATCATAGTTCAAAGCGTTGAAGTCATAGGTGAGAAAGGTCGAACTTAGAGCATGAAACCAAGCCCTAGGGCTTTGTTTGAGGTCGTAAATGGCCTTGGACAACAAGCACACGTGATTAGGTTTGCTCTCATCGACGAACCCCGGCGGTTGTTGCATATACATTGTTTCGTGGAGATCACCGTGCAAAAATGTATTTTGAACGTCAAGTTGTCTAAGGAGCCAACCGTAGGATAGGGCAAGAGTGAGCATAACCCGAATGGTAGTGGGTCGCACCATCGGGCTAAATGTGTCAAATAAGTCATGCATGCTTCTTGATGAAAACCTTTGGCCACGAGCCGAGCTTTGTATCATTCCAAGGAGCCATCTGCATGCTCTTAATTTTGTATACCCATTTACAACCGATCACATTTTGTTCGGATGTGGAAGGAACATGTATGATTGGCGAGAAGGGCAACATATTCCTTTTGCATAGCATCAATCCAATTGGGATTCGATTTGGCTTGATTATAAGTTCTTAGTTCGGAAGGAAAAGATGAATCAGTCAAAAGGGCAAGGTGATTAAGTGAAATTTGTTTAGCGCGGCTGCATGTAACCATAGGATGAACCCAGAGAGGAGGCAACACAGGGGTGACATGAGCAGCAACACAAGGGTCTCTGTTAGACTGTTGGTTGGCACAGCTTGAGGGATATTCAAATGTCGGCAGATCCGCTGCAGTAGGGGAAGCACCCGACTGAAGCTTGGAGCGTCTGGAGTAAGTGATGAGGGGAGGCAAATCGGCTACAATCTAGGGAGTACCCGCCAAGGAGGATGGTGGAACAGAAGGTGGGGTGGGGAGATCTGCTGGAGACGCAGGATTTTTAGTGGATAGAGAAGGGTTGGGAGGCAGTGGCTGCTGAGAAGACACCATAGGTAGTAAGCCAAGCCAGGTGGAAAAATTAGGAGAGGCAGAAGCTTCCTGAGGAGTTCCATATTGGTTAGTCCGAAAAGGAAAGTGTTGCTCATCAAAAATCACGTCTTGAAATAAAAAATTTGTTAGATTCGATATGATAACACTTGTACCCTTTTTGAGAAATGGTATAACCAAGAAAAAATACATGGTTTAGAACGAGCTTGAAGTTTGTTTTCATTATAGGATTATGTGTACGGAAAACACAAGCATCCTAAAACCCATAAGAAAGAATAATCGAGTGACTTATGAAAAAGCTTAAAGAAAGGAGAGGAAGCTTCACTCGATGGAGGTTGTCTATTAATTAAGTACACCACGCTTGTGAAAATGTCATCCCAAAACTTCATGGGAAGAGAAGCATGAATCATGCCGGTAAGTGCAAGTTCGATTATGTGGTGATGCTTCCGTTCGGACATCTCGTTTTGTTGAGGCGTGTAAGGGCACGTTGTTTGATGAATGATAGAAGGAAACAAGTGTGTGATAGGTTTATACTCGATGCCTCTATCCGTGCGCAATATTTTAATCGATTGTTGAAGTAAGTTCTCAACTTGTAGCTTGAAAGAGGTGAAGACATGAATTACTTCATCCTTAGAACAATGGCAAACGATATGCCTTAGCAAGAGTACAATGATGACAAAGTGACATTTTATTGTTGGTACAAGGTAAAGAATTCGAAATTAAAATCTTGTGAGTAGTAAGTGATGAAGGGTGCTCAAATCTAGCATGCCAAACATCCATCGGTACGCGCTCTCCTAAAAACACTTGAGGCTTGAACTTCACGGGAAGATGTAGAGGATAGAGACCCTTAATGAGCTTGGCTCGAAGAAGTGTCCGTAAGGTGAGGTGGTCTTTAATTTCACAAAAATTAGAAGAAAACTCAATAAGTAGCTCATTATCATGCAAGAGTTGAGACGAGCTAACTAGATTCTTGGTGAAAGAAGGAACAAATAAAACATTCTTTAAAGAGATTGTATAATCGAAAAAGCATAAGATTGTAGAACCAATGTGACTAATTTTCATACCCGCACCATTACCAACATGAAGTTTATCGAGTCCATCATACGGAAGAAACGAAGAAAGATTATTCAAATCATTAGTCATATGGTGTGTTGCACCCGAATCAAGATATCATTCATCACCCGTAGCAAAAGGCAAGGTTTGTGCATTATTTGCTTGAAAAGTGCTTGAAACACAGGCTGGACTTGCTCAGGATAATTAATCAAATCAGTTTGATACCAGCAATTGCAAGCCTGATGTCCTCTTTTAAAACGGATCTGACAAATGGTTTGTCTAGGCTGGATTGTGCACAGAAACAGATTGGGGCAGCCTAAGAAAAGAGGGTATGGGGTTAGAGAAATTGGGCCTGTTGGTGGAAGGAAAAATAGGCCGAGGATAAGGGTTTGGCGGTAACGGAGGTAGAGAGGATCCCTGCTCATTTGGTCGAAAACCCTTTCTATTGGGTTTGTGACTGTTTCTAGATAGACCCGGTTTGGAAGATGCAAAGAACGCAACTGGGTTTTGAGGAGAAGTACTCCATGTTTAAGACTGAAGGAGATTTTCATGGCTCTGAGCATCGCCTGAAGTTCATTGAACGACAATTGATCCTTCGTGTTGGCAGCAACTACAAAGGAGTTATAATCGGAACCTAGATCTCCGAGCACTTGGAACACCAGATCGTCATCAGAAATTGGCGATCCAACAAAGGCAAACTCATCAGCTAAAGATCTCATCTTTTGACAGTAATAAGCACAACTAAAACCTTCTTTAATTGTAGTTTGAAGAGCTCGACGAAGCTCAGAGAGGCGCGCTCGAGATGTTGCTGAAAAGGACTGTAGAAGTGACTTCCATAGAGTTGCGGAGGTGTCGCAAGAAACAACCTGACTGAGAATTGTGTCAGAAAGAGTTGATCGCGGCCAACTTAAGATCAGTTGATCTTGGCGATGCCAGTGAGAAAAGAAAGAATTTGATTGTTGTACTCCTTCGACTGACACCTTCTCTTCATGAGCAATATCGATCAAGAAATGATACAAGCCATGCCCATGTAGTGCTGGAATTATCTGTGATTTCCATGAGAGGAAGTTGTTGCGATTCAACTTAGTAGAAATAGGAATGTTCAAGATTACAATTGAATCAGCATAAGAGGTAAAAGACATTGTTGAATTGGAAGTGACTTCAGGAAGAATAGAATTGGGTGAATTGAGAGTCATTGCTCTGATATCATAAAGAGAAATAGAGGGAGAATGCAAAGACTACATCTTTATTCAATTGTTAACTTTGAGTTGTACAACTTGACCTCTTTATATAGGCAGTGCTATCCATATTACATGAGTTAATTATCTAACTAATTATGGTTTATATCTTAATCATAGTTCTAACAGTCTCTATAATTAATATCTCTAATAGCCTTCTGTGTAGTATTGTCTTTAGAGCTCTTTTCAACTTGCTCATGGCTAAATCATTCTGTTTCGGGTCAAATAGGAAGAATGTCAATGTAATACGCCCTTTGGAAAGTGTCTACACCTAATGACTGAAATGGCTCATAACATTTACTCACTAACCCTGTAACCCATTTATTCATGGGTTTGTGTTTGCTGCTATAACAATGATGGTAGGACCCTATCATGGGAGAGGATAACGGTTCAATTTAATTTAAATGACTTAGATTTTAACTAGTATTTTTTATTTTGGCAATCGCAAATGTGAATCCTTCATTAGTATGCCATCATTAGTATGGCAGCAAATGTAAATCCTTTATTTGCTGCACGCTTGACGAATAAAGGAACGCTAGGGGCTCCGGACTATACTAGTAGGAATAAGATATTGATTATAGAACTGTTCACAGAAAATAAGGGACATCGGTTGATAAAAGTGAAACACATGAACAGGTATATGTGAAAGAGTATCAAAACTCAAAAGCAACTTCCAACTCACATTTCAAGCGAATAATCAAAACAAACATAGATATAATCATATAACAATACAGCCTTCGATGAAATATTTTGTTTTTGAGAAAATCGATGAAATATTTTCTTCATCATCCCCCATTATTCCAATTTATGTTACATTCCTGAAGTTGTTAAATTCAGATTTTGGTCGATGACCATCATCTTTAAGCTTAGAATTATTACATTCTAGTCAGGGGAATGCTTTAAAACCAACATTGAACTCTGAAATGACAGGATAGGTGATATTTTATAGATTATTTGGGCCACTTGGCTTTTTTGTTCTTTCAGCTAGGTCTCAAATGGCTTAACTTTATGGATAATAGCAGCATGGATTTTTTTTTAAAATGAAAAACAAGAGCAAAAATTAAATTGAAAGGAATGTTCATAGGAGAAAACCTTTTCTTTGTCTGGAAGCTCATCAATAAAAATAAAATAGTCTTCAATTGGCGAAGCAACCACTAAATCACTGAAGCCAAAATTTACATGTGCAGGTGAGAGAGAACAGAGCATAATACAATATCAAGTTCTTGAGAAAAGAAATAAGGATCAGATTCAATCAACTTAAGATTATAAGCTCAAACATGCCAATAATGCTTCCGTACACATCAAGTGAAAACACTGAAGCTTGTTAAGCTATATCAAAAAAATAAATAAATAAATAAAATATTCTATCTAATAGTTCTTATTTTAATGGGATCATATTCAATATATTCAGCTATCAGAAGAGAGGATCATTTCTATCAATGGGATAATTATTATCAGCATTTTCGTAACTTCCATCTTAGTGACAGTATTGGAAGAATAGAAAACATAATATGCAAGTAATGTGGTCACAAAAGGTAACTCCAAAAAGATGAATAAAATTGAATGAAGGCATAGACAAAGGATAAATGGAGCACATTCGACATCAAAGGTAGCATCCTTCAGGAGTTCTAGTGACAACAAATTTGAAGAAAAAATTAATTACTTACATAAATAGAAAGAAGATGACATATAGATGAGACAAAATATAGTACAAAAGTGTTAGCATATATGTAGTAAAACTTACTGTCGAAGCAAGATCTCTGATTTCAGTCCTAAATTCCACTTCCTCTGAAGGATCTACATCCTCCAGCAAAGAAATACACTCCCACCACCTGAAATGAAGAACATGTTCTGTGCTCTATTTTAAATTTCTAAGCAGAACAACTCGCCAACTTGTTCATAGGTCTCTTCTATAGAAATATAAGTGACTACCTCCTTTTGAAACCCATTGAAATAGGTTTCCAGGCTTCCAGAAGCAAAGAAAAACTGGCATTGTCTACTTTACTAACCACCCCCTTTCCTTTGTCTTTCACTTGTGATTTTTTCAGCTTCCTATACCTCAAGATAGTAAAAGCAATAGCCTGACAAGTAAATCTTAAGAGTTATCACAAAGTTTTCAGTTTGTTTCACTGCATTCTTTTGCAATTACACCAAATAATTGTAATCTTTCGGTCACTTATTTTTTTAACAGCAATGGATCTCAAAGATAAGATAAATTAAACTTCAAAAGTGAGATAAAAACAAAGCATCTGAATGCTTAAAAGCATACCTTAGCAGTTACAATGAAAATATCATTAGTCTCTGAAACAAAGGGCAAACACATGTTAATCAGGCATTATAATTTTTTTAGCAAAAAAGTCTTATCAAAATCCATACCCGTTAGCATGTTCTATGAACTTGAGAAGTGCTGAGCTTTGTTTGTTACATGAGCTTGTACAAAATAAAGAATGATACATTTCCAAGTCAGCATCTGCACATGATTGGCTACAACAAAAAATAAATAAAAATAAAATATATATTCACCATGAATTGATATTTAAGTTGCGCCCCACTGCTGATCCTAAAAATTATTATGCCAGAACAAAGAAATACATTTTTTTTAGAGAAAAGTGGTATGTACCACCGGTTTCACTGAAACCATACTAGTTTTTATAATTAATACTGCATAGTACCAAACCTCTTGTAGTGCAGTTTACATACAAAAACAAAGAAATTCATAACATCAGCTTACGAAAAACCAAACAAACAAATTCAGTATTTATGTTTAACAGGAGGATCCTGCAGCCAAATAACAGGCAAAATACAACCAATAGTATAAGTTTGCATAATATTTTTAAAACATCAAGATTTCTATACCAAAATACAAAAAACTGTAATACACGTGTTTGTTGATAAAATATTTGACAAAAATCATCAATGAAAGAGATGTAGATTGTTGTTATCATGACACTTTTTAAAGCATGATAGACATATTTTTGATTAAATTTTCAGTTATAACATTAAAATTTATCAATTTAATAGTTATTTAGTCTCTCATTAATTTTTATTTTAAAAAAAATAACGCTACAGTTTTAATGACTTTTTTGATGGAATATTATTCATATTTTAAGTTGACTAAAATTTAATATATGTTTCTATTGGAATAATTCAGAATATATATGTTTGCAAATTTAATTTTTTTACATGAACAATATTTTACAAAAATCATATATCTTTTTTATACAGATTTTATAATATGTTTATCTTAACCTTCATAAAGTTGTAAAACTTTTCATTAGATTAAGTTTGACATTTATTTTTCTCAAACAAATTATAACTTGAAGACATAATTTGCAAATCCAGTGAGAGAAAAAGTAAAGACTATAGAAATTGTTGCTTTCTCTCTTTCCCATGAGACACCGCCTGACAAGGATCACAAGCCAGTGGGCAAGTGGCAAATAAGTGCTATGTAGATTTCTCTAAATCATAAAACACACATCTGGTACTACTGGACCAATCAGGGCGGATGCAGGGGAGACAATTATCGGATTGTAATAGCTAATCGGGTTCAAATTCATTAACTAATCGGGTACTAAATAAAAAATTAATAATTTAATATATATTCTTATCTAATAAAAAGTTTATTAAAATAATAACATTTTATATATTAAAAATAACAACAAAATAAATCTCAAAGTAATTGATAATCAAGTTGATGAAGAAAATTTCCGTCTACGGAACTTTATATTTTGATATCTTTGTATAATTATTTCATTATGCACGATATTAAATATTTTTTTCTCAATAAAATTAATCAGACAATCCAGGGGGGCAAAATTTTTTTCCAGGAGGAGCAAATTACCGAAAGCATTATCAAAAAACACTAATTTTCAAAATTCAGGGGGGACAGCTGCCCCCTGGTATGAACTGGATCCGCCCCTGGGACCAACCCCTTTTAACTAAATTTAGTTTTGTCAGTATTCTATTTTTTTAACTAACCAAATAATATCTTAATTTTTAAAGGCATATCCGCTATTCACAATGCAGTAAAACTTACCTATTATGATTTAGGACATCAAATATTTATTATTTAATATAGGATTAAGTAAGATACATGTTACATCATATATGAAGTTAGAAAATCATTTATTTTATTTTCTAAAGGCCAGCAACAAAGGTGGAAAAACATTTAACGGAGGTTAATGACACAAATTTACATATAACACACACACTACAATTTGATGTTTAACTTATCATTCTAACGAGTATGGGGTTGAATCATAGTTATAATGTTTTGTAAAATGTTGGGATCAATTTTGTTTCCTTAGAATTTACATTAAGAAAATAAAAGGAAGGAATGTACAATTTTAATGAAAGAAAAAAAATGTCCACGAAATCTGCCAAAGCTTGTTGGTGTAAGAGAGTGATACAGTGTCCTCATTTCCCAATATTGCTCTTTCATTTTCCTATTACTACTTCTACGTGGATTTTATGCACGGTAGCTTGTAGGTGGCTCATTTTTTAGCTATAATAAGGGCATGTTAGAAGTAACATTAAGGGCATTTGATATTTGTTATGATGGGCTCATTTTTATTTTTATTTTCAAAAAAAATGTCACGTAGAATATTCTGTCAGTGCACAGATGCATGCGTCAAGAAAAGTAGAAAACTTCTACTATTCAAGTCTGTCCATTTTTGAATACCTCCATTTTTTTCATTATAGAAAGAAAAAAATATACTAATAATAATTAGTATATCTAGCTAAATGTTAAAAAGTTTTGAATTTATCATTTCAAAAAATACTAATAAAAAATATAGTTAATTGATAAATACTCCCAAGTAGAGAAGAGTCGGAGAAAGAGAGTTATTAAAAACTTCTGAATTTATATATATCGACTCCTTTAGACTACAAAAAATTAATGGCTGATGTTATGTGCCGTCATCACATACTTATAATTACTCCTAGACAATCATGCCTTAAATCATAATTAATGAACATGACATTCTTACTAACTTATAATGACGGATAGTTAATTAATAAATATGTATTACCTACAAATATATATGGAGTCCACTATGATGTTTTGCAAAGTTCAGGAGAGTTGTTTGTTTTGCGCTTTATTATTAATTTCAAGTTGGAAATAATCAATTTGAACCATTCAGTCTAATTTCTATATTAAAATCTATTAGTAAATCAAAATTTATATTGTTTAGAAATTATTATTTTTGAATGAACCAGAATTCTAAAATTAAATCATTTTCTTCTCATTTGAGAAAATAGTAAAAAATTTAAAAAAATATAATTTTTGATTTACTAATAAATTTGATATGAAGATTGGACTTAATTAAAGGTTCGGACTAGTCATTATTGACTTAAAATTAATAATATAGCGCAAAGCACACAAAGTCTATGTATTTTGCAATGCACCATAGTTAGACTAAATATATATGTTGTGAACAGTACAAATTATTTTTACTTGGTATGATTTTAAGCTACTATGTTATTGATTAGCTAATTAATCACACTTAAGATTAATTAGTTATTGATAATATTTAACTAGTTTTTATAACCAGTAGTTATCCATAATTGGACGTGGGGAAGACTGAAGAGACTTGGGTGAACTTTGGGATTCTTTCATTTTTAATTCCCCCATATAGCATGATTATTTACAATGGATGTACGTAGTTTGACCAAATAACCTCAACGGCTCAACATTTTAATGTCTCCAATTCTCCACTAATCTGAAATATGGTTCCCATGTTTTCCTCTTGACTTTATGTTGGGTCGTTGATTTATATGGTCGATACTATTAATTCAAATTTTATATTAAGTTTTTCTTGACGGTCCATCTTGCTTAATTTTGAAGTCGATGTGCTTATAGAATATTTCCTGAATTGAGCATACAATATAAGGATCGGACTAATAGTCTCTCAAAGTAAATCAATTAGAAAATCTCCATGCCTAATTTTTCTTTTTTAATAAAAGTTTTGTGGACCAGTCTGCTTAAAATAAAAAAATGAAAATTCTAACTCGCACTAACACTTTTCAAAAGCAAAAGCATCGCGTGTTCTCAGTTCACGTGTGCTATTTTCGAAATCAAATCAGTTATTTAGATAAGTACTCAAGTATTTAAATAATTAACTCTAGTATTTAGATAAATGATTTAGATATTTAGATATATGTCTGAGGTATTTAGATGAGTGAAGTAAGTATTTAGATATATGCATTAGGTGTGTTGATATACATATTAGATGTTTAAATAATTAATTTAAGTATTTAGATATATGCATTATGTACTTAATTTTTTTACATCATACGTTTATATATCAAATTCTTGCATTTAGATAAATGAAACATAAATATTTACATCATAAAACACAAATCAATATATTTAATTATACAGTAATGAATTTCATTGGATACAAGATGATTGAAATTCATCAATCATTTAGAAAATAGTGGTGCACTAAACTATCTTTTCATATGAAATCATATATATTTTTTCTTGAAAATATTTTCATCTTTTTTGAAGAGATAAAATAGATCATCATAGAGAACATATCGTCGAGAAATTGTCGAAAAAATATTGAGATTGATCCTCAGAGAAATCATAATAGAGGTTATCAAAAGATATCGGAGATAAAAAATCATACCTCGATCTGTTCTAAGAGAGAGAGAGAGAATTATTTAAATTTGGAGAGTAATGTTAGATGAAGAAAGTTTTAAATAGGGGTAGTTAATTAACTTCCAAATTTATGGGATAGGTGGTGGATTTTTTTGGGGAATGGAGGCTGGAGAAAGAAACATTTTCTCAAATATATAGTTCAATTCATTTGAAGTAATTTCCAATAATGGAACTAGAAAAGTATATGGCAGAAACGCATTGAGTTTGACAAAATATGATTATTAATTAATACAGATCCAAAATATATATCTAATCAGCTGGCCGCCGGCTCTTCAATTATAATATCATAAAAAAAATTGAGACGAGAAAATGGAAAAATTCTATACAATAATGCACGTATTTTAGTTGGAACATATCATACCCTGCTTAACACCTTCTAACAGCTCTCCGTGTCTTTAATCCCAAAAAAATGTAAAAAAAAAAAAAAAAACAAGATTAAGGAAAATAAACTACTGCTCATGTCCACACAACAATTGAAAATTCAATTTTTATTTCTTATCAATTCCGTTCATGATATGCGCATGTTATTTTCAATCTCCAATATTCATCTGGTATATATGCACACCAACATGGCACAAAAATAACACATCCAGTTGGGGCTTCATTCATTCATTGTACATCTTCTCTGCTGCCCCTTCCTCTTTGTTGGTAAAAATGGCACCATTTCTGAAACCTTTCATCGTTCTTGTGGCGATCACCGCACTTGCTGACGTGGCAATTGGCGCAAACTACACAGTCGGTGCACCGATCGGTTCGTGGGATCTTAAAACCAACAGATTTTAGTAATAATAAGTTTTATTAAATTATTATTATTAAAAAATAAGAGTGAGAAACGTAAAATTTCAAATATATGAATGACAGCGCGCCACTGGCAGTGGCGCATTCATTGCGTGTTTGAAAAGCGCCACTACCAGTGGCGCGTTTCATTATTTTTACGAAACGCATCATTGGGTCAATGCTTGCTGTGTTCAGTTCGATTGGGTCAATGCTTGCTGTGTTCTGATCAATATACTAATTGGGCGAACTCAGCACAATTATTCAGTTTTGGATCAAGTTAATAGTTGATTGTGAGATGATGTGAGAATCCATTTGATTTTCACATTTCTTTTATTTTGCATCATTGCATCTCTATTCCGGCTTTAGTCGGTGATAATTTGCAAAGTAATATTTTTTTGGTTCCATTTTGATAGCTGGTGTTGTGTTGTAGTTTCTGCGTAATTAAAACCTGATTTCAATAGAGAAAGATCGAGCTCAAATAGCTGGGAGGCTGATTCTGTATAGATTTGATTTCATTTATTGAAAGATACATGTATGCTATTTCTAGTTTTTTTTTTCGGTAGAATCACTAAAAAATAAGGTATTAAATTTTCTTATGCCACTTAAATAATTATTATTGTGATATTTTCAAATTGATAATTTCAATGATCTAATTCACACAAAAGGAAGCCACAGTTTATGATCTATCGTGCAATATTTAGATATCAAATTTAAAAGACAATTTAAACTATCGATTTAGCTAATTTTTAAAAGTTTAACTATAAAATCTGAAATTATTGCTAAACTAAGTAGATTCTAAATTGAAGAAATAATATGAACTAAATTTGGGGTTTCTTATATATTAAGGAAATTTAGAATTTTGACATCATCATCCACTTAAACTTTAATTGTACTAATTCTATTTTTTTTTTTTTGCTAATTTATGAGGATTACCATCTAATTTAGTATCAAGGTCCTCTTTAGGGTTAACATCATACTCTAATTAGAATAAACTTTACGATTAAGTACACCATTACTTCTAATTAAAGCACATTAAATTATAATAATTTCAAATAATTTAAAAACTAATTATTCATGATTAAATCCATCCAATTAATACACTAAATGTTCATAACAATCTCAATTATTCTAGACTTCATGATTAGATTCATCATTTAGGATTAGATACCGATTTTGAGGTTAAATGACCATCAAATTTTAGATCGAAAACTAAATAATTCTCTAAAATACATATGCAGTTCAATATCATTTATAGTTTATGAATCTATGTTACTTATGATTCTAATTCAAAAAAATTACTAATATAAATATCAATCAATTCAGTTCATGCACAATCAATTCAATCATAAAACTAATTCATAAATAAAGTAATTATAACAAAGCGAGTATAATTAAAACATCAAGTTTTAAGATTTATATATCTAAATCCTATAACAAATCTACTCTCTTATGAAAAAAGAGAATCATAGATACAAATAATAAAATCCATAAAAGAAATCAAGAAAAAGATATAAAAGTTACATTCAATTTAATCCTCGTCTTCTTCTCATGTAAGCTCAGAGGGGGTGTTGTCGGGCATGAAGAGGATCGGACCAATCTAATGTAAGCTCAAATCGGCCTTGAGAGGCATAGGCGCTGGGTGGGTCGGATCGGGTTCACATCTGCTGTTATAATGGTGATGGCAGGGCCCTGCCATTGAGTCAATGGCAGGTGGACCCCACCCCTCTTATTTTGTGGGTCTCACCTACCATTGACTCAATAGTAGGGCTCTGCCATCACCATTATGGTAGCAGATGTGAATCCGGATCGGACCGATCTAATGATAAGTTCAGACCAACCAAATGAGAAACATAGGGAGCCTTTGGCCTCGGGATGGGGGAGTTCCGATGGTCTTTGGACTAACTGTAGCGTCCAATGACCACAAATACCGTCTGATCTTATTGTGATTCGTGTGAAATTTTACTCATATGTTTTGATAATCGTACATCATTTAAGATGAAAGGAGATAGCAGTTCATTGAACCGAATTAGGTCCAATGAGCATCGGACCCACTCCCTCCCCTTTGGCCTCTTGATACGATCGGACTGATTCAAAATGGATCAGACTGATCCAAATCAAGGCAGTGACTTGATTTGTCGTCATACACTCATTCTTCTTCTGATTATAAAAGTAAAGTTTTGAGACTTAAATCTAATCTAAAATATATCAATTCTATTCATTCATCAATTATAAAAGTAAAGTGACGTTTAAAAATCCCCTACTTCTCTTCCTAAAAGTTACTATAGCTAACAAAATCATTCTAATTTTCTTCCATGAAATACTTTAATTCAAATTAAAAATCTTGCATGTGTTCAACTGGATCGGATTAAACTACCCAAAATATTATTTTATTTTGTTTTATTCATTTCATTTTTTCTTTGTTTAACGCAACGAAGTGACTCTAAAAATTAGTTGAAAGGTTTTATCTGAGCACAGCGTGCCTTCTGTTAGGTTGGTAACATGTGACTACCAACCACCAAAATTAATGTATTAAAGATTAGTGTTTATCAACTAACCGTAATATATGTCGAATTAAAGGTTAATAATTTAAGATTCTTATCTGAAAAAAATGAGAATTTTCATTTTCAATATATGAAGATCGGAGACGTCATAATTGTTCAACTCCAGAGAATTACAGACACGGCAGGTTTTAGTATCACGAATAAATGAATTAATATCTTTACCTCAAAAAAATTAAATAATATTTGGCCAGATAAATTTCTCAAAACAAAAATATTTGACCTGATAACTCTTTTGTTGAACTTATCTTCTAGATTATAGTTTTCATCAGTTTTTCACATGCTTTATAATGTACTCTTAATTATTTTATAATACATATTTGCCTATTGTGTAATGAACAAATACACAATTATCAATTTTAGTTTAGACAAATTGTTCACAATAATATCACACCGGTCACTGGATAAATTCAAAACGTGCATTAACCGTTGTCAATAGTAGTTATGAATTTATGACTTTTTTTCACAATCTAAAATGCATTTTTTTTTTAAAAAAAAAAAATAGGGCTCTTATGAATCCCGACATATATTATTTTTTATTTATCTTTCGGAATTTTAACCTGCACCACTTCATAAAGAAATAAGAAATGAGGCCTATATATCATCTATACTAAGAAAGCGGTTCTCTGAAACATATTTTTTATTAGTGCAAAAATTATTCATGCGTGCTAAGTTTTGCATGTCGCATATTAAGGTACATTGAAAAAGTTCGTCTTTTTATTTTATTTTTTGTTCTTTTAATGGAATGACGAAGGAATGTTTGACATCAAATTTATTTAAAATGGATATTTGCATCGTGATCTTAAATGCGAATAGAATAATGTCCGTTCATCAAAGCGGGGAGCCAACATTGACTCAGTTCAATAATTCTGTAACGCATCTCATCCTAATTTACTGGCAAATACTATACTATTCTAATTTCCAACAAGCGAGTTATGGCCACGAAATTCCCTAACAAACACAATTAAATACAATTGCATTGACTTCGCATTATCACTTGACAAGAGGAATTATTTGGTCTACGAAATTAATTACTATTTACTAGAGATACAATTGGGATACGGTTAACAGCTTGGAATTCTGATAATCTGATAGTTTCTTCTGATTGCCACTTCAGCAATGCAATAAGAGTTTCTCATCCTGTTTGATAACTGGACTACATTATTGACAGCATGATCGAACTTACCAGTAAGGCCTTTGCGCAATAATTAAGACCGTCTAAATTGTTTTTCCTGTTTCCAGTATTCACCTACACATCTGCGCACGATGTCTGGGAGGTGACGAAGAGTGACTATGAAGCATGCACCAGTTCAAGCCCATTGAACAGGTACAGCGATGGAAACACTGTCGTAGCTTTGACGGAGACGGGAACGAAATACTTCTACTGCAACACCAGCGGTCACTGCAAGAAAGGCATGAAGCTTGAGGTCACGGTTGTTTCTTCAACTGAGTCGGACTCACCGCCTTCTCCAACCCCCATCATTTCTCCTCCGTCACCAACTGCTGCGGCAGCTATGAATGGAGTTGGGTGCCATTACGTAATTGCTCTTGTTCTAGGGGCTATGTTGATGATATTCGTCTGATTGATTAATTTAATGTTGCTTGTTTGAACACAACAGATCCAATGGGGTTTATTTATCAAAAGAGAGCTGATTTCGTCCGTTGATGCTCTTTTTTTTTAATCTAAAAAATTCGATTGATTTTCTGAATATGACATGTTTCAAGTTATTACCGCGCCTTCCATGTAGAAAGGCTTGATGCTTGCCTCATGTTTTTCTGATCAATGTGCCTTTTGAAAGATTTGACCCCTTTGAATGAACTTTATCTATGCAATTAACTTTGAAAGATTTGACCCCTTTTGAAAGATATTTGTATAAATCCTAAAGTGTTTTTTTAATGGGAGGGATCTTAACAATGAATTTTTATTTTTTAAATATATATGAAAACAATCTTAAAAATAAAAAAATGAATATATTTTTTTACAATCTATGTTTTAAAATTCATATAATTTCATTATCATTTGATAGTTCATCAAATATCATCAAAATTTTATTCAATTTGCAGCGGTTCTAATTTAACGGCTTTTACTTGATTATCAAACAATAATAAAATTATATGAAATTTAAAACAATATCAATCTATTAGTAAAAAAACATACTTATAAAAAAATACTTTTAATTATTTTGAATTATTTAATAGTTTATTATCAAAATAGCCATTGTCAAGGATCCTTCCCCTTTTTAATGAGTTGGTTTTCCATGGAACAGATTAGAAACTGGAGTTACAGTGCAAAAAAAAATTACACAAATCACAGTCGTTCATTTATAAAAGGATATAACCGGTATTATATTTTTCAATTATCTCCGTTAATTCGTTCTCTTTTCTCAGCGATTTCCAATTTTTTTCACAATTTCTACTGCATTCTGAATGTAATAAAATCGCGCTAGCAAAAACGAGAAATGGAATCGAAAATGTCTTATTTTTGGAACATACGCCGAGTCCTCTAGACACAAACTGAACGCAGAAATTATAATTGCATGTTCACCATTAAGTAATGCAAATTATTTTTAACACAAGCATTCAACCTGCTTAATTTGGTCTTGGAAACTTTTTAATATTTTTAGTTATTTAAATATTTTGTATTTATTCTTGAAGTTTTCAAAACGAAAATATTGTTATCCAATTTTTAAATTAAGGAATAGACAAACAAAAAAATTATACTACATGCCGCCGCAAGAAATGCTTAGTTTTCTAGAACCCGTGAGCGTAAAATCACAGATCAAAAAAGGGGCAACAGATTGACAGTGGAACAAAACAAGCATCGTTCATTGGGTTTTCTATGGTACTTCTTATGTCTGGGGTACTTTTCATCATGTGATTTTTTTTTGGCATTTCTTTTTTATAATTATTAAATGAAAAAAAAAACAATAACAAATGATAATTCATATAATTATATGTGCTTATGGACTTCCGAATTCTTGTTTTTCAAAAAGAAACATTTTATTACAAATATCTGAAATATATACCAGTTGCAACACGTACGATTTTGTAAATTATTGTTACAGATAATTTTATTTTTTAATTTTTAACAGATGCATCTATGTAGAGGTGCAAGTCTAATCTACTTAATCTAATAAATTCAGCTGATCTGATCCGAAAATTGCGGGATTTAGAGTATGATGGATTAAACTTTAAACAATCCGACAACTAAAATTTGGATACGAATTTTGTGAAAACTGTTAATTAAATCCCACCCGACCATTATATATTATTTTCTAATATTTTTTTATTGTCTAACTAAAATAACAACATCATTATAAAAATAATATGATATTTTTATTAAATTTTAGTTTTAGTTATAACATTCTTTATTATATTGTTAGTTACGATTATGTTGTTTTCTATTTGTATTTTCTTTTCATCATAGTTTTTTTTCCAGTTTTTTCATATAATTTCTTAAAGCGAAATTCGACAAACTCAAAAATCTGACAACTTAACATAAATGTCGAATTGAATGATTTTTAATTTTTCATCATTGGTTGGTTGGCTATGAATAGGGCTGCATAAAAAAATTTCGGACTCATGACTCAGTTCGGAATTAGTTCGACTCAAACTAATTTAGTTCGGTAGTTAAATGAGTTGAGTTTAAACTGTGATTGACTCACCTTGTGACTTGACTCGACATAAATAATAATAGTGTATATACTTTCTTTTCTTCACTAAACTCTAACCCGATAATTTATTTCTCGTTCTCTCTCATCATTTCAACAACTTAGCGGCGTCTCCTTCTTGCTCATGACTCTATTCATTTATTTGACTCAATAGTTTTTTATTAGTACATCCATTTCAATTAGTGCAGCAAATATTTTATTTTATTTTTATTAGAAAGATGAGAGTCAAACTCTCAAATTTCATAATTGTCCATCAGGACCCCTCCCCATCCGGGTATCAAACCCACGATCTCTCACACAGAGAATGTTGTCTTTTGTCATTAGACCAAATGTTGGTTCTCAACGAAGATTTTATTGAAAGCATAATTTTTTGATGTATGAATTTTATACCAATTTTTGTATCAATCTTATAGATATACCAATTATATAGTTTGTAGATGTATCAAATCTAAATGTCAAAATAAGTGAACGCATATGTATTGGCTCATGAGTGAATTCATGAGCCAACTCGAATAGTGACGAGCTGAGCTTGAGCTCGACTTTTCAGCTTAAAGCGTTTCACGAGTTCGACTCGGTTTGTATTTTTATGAGTTAAATTTAAACTAAACTCGACTCGTATTTTCATAAGTTGAATTTAAGCTCAAACTTAACTCTTTTGATGCCATAATTATGAATTAAAATTATCATAACTTAATTATAATAAAACATATTGAAAATCTAAAAAAAACGAACCAATCTAACCTTTACACCCACCCCCCCCCCCGGCCCACATTTATGTGTGCATTCAGCCTGCTTAATTAGGTCTTAAAAACTTTTAACAGTTTTTAGTTATTTAAATGTATGTAACTATTGTTGAACATTTCAAAACAAAATTATTGTTATCCTATTTTAAAAATTAATGAAATCCGATACAGGCCGCCCCCAGAAATGCTTCGTTTTATTTTTATGTCTGTGGTACTTCTAGAAATCCGATATAACCCGTGAGTGTATAGATCACAGATCAAGAGAGCAACAGACTGACAGAGGAAAAAGCAAGTATTATGCATTGGGTTTTCTATGGCAGTTTTATGTCTGTGGTACTTCTAGATTTTTTTTTTTTTTGCACTTTCTCTTTTTATGATTATTAAATGAAAGAAGGCTAGCAAATGTACCAGTTCCCACACGCATGATTATTACAGATAAAAATCATTTTATTACCTAAATATCTGAAACATGTACCAGTTGCCACATGCATGATTATTACAGATAAAAATATTCAATTTTATATAAGTTTTATGTACAAATCTCAATGTATATACGAGGTTCATAATTATTACTTTTTTCCTGACTGAACTGGAACTTTCCCAACAGTTATTAATGATTGACTAACCAGGGGAGTTTCTCATGCGTTAAAAGGAGATCATGATTGGGCCCTTGTAGCTGCATGATTAGACTCCTTGTTTGATAGAATTGAGGAATTATAGGACTATAAAATATCTCTAATTAATATAGTTTGAATGTTGCATTAATGATTTATCAAATGCTCGCTCAATTAGGGATGACTGACAGCAGCGTGGATGTCATTAATCATTTTGAAAAATAGAAAAAAATATCATTATTTGCTGATAATTTTCAGGGCACACATATAAATAGATACTATAAAAAATAGTGATTAAATAGATACTATAAACATATAGATATCACAATCACTGAAACTATAAAAGAAGTTGCAATTTGAAAAATAAAACAAGAAAAAAAAATAGTTGGAAGAATCTAAACTCTACATATGCAACAAAAATAAATAAATAATGAACCGAATTAGGAACAAAAAAGAAGTCTGAAAATCAGAACTGACTAGGCTAATTGAACCCAATTGCAAGGCCCAGAAATCAGAAATGGTCCAGGCGCGTGGCTACAAATACTGGGCTAGGTGGGCTTACAGTTGTAGCAGGAAGTGGGGCACCAGCATCAGAAGAGGAAACTGGTACAGGGGGTGGTGGTGTACCAGCAGCATTACTGGAATCCAGTACAGATGGTGGTGGTGCAACATTATTGGAAGTTGCTGCTGGTGGCGGTGGGGCATCTACAGTTGTCGAAGTAGCTGGGAACGGTGGCGGCGCACTTACACTAATCGATGTACTTACAGGTGCTGGTGGCCCACCAAGATTATTTGAATCAGGTACAGGTGGTGGTGGCCCGCCAAGAATACTTGGATCGGGTACAGGTGGCGGTGGCCCGCCAAGATTATTTGAATCAGGTACAGGTGGCGGTGGCCCGCCAAGATTATTTGGATCGGGTACAGGTGGAGTCCCAGCTGGATTAGTCGAAGCTGGTACTGGCATTGGAGTCGAAGCTGGGACAGATGTTGAATTGGAATTCAATGAACCATAGCTGCTCGATGAAGGCACCGGAGTCGCAATGGGATTGGGTGTTGTACCAGCATCAGCCGGGATTGGATCGGCATAAATGGGTCGGCAATTCTCTGGCTCACAATCTGGTTTGGTCTTATGGACCCAAGGACGACGAGCGAGACCAAAGCCGGCAATGAGACCCACAACTAGAAGTGCTGCTACTAGACCAAAGAAGATCTTGGTAGCCTTGCCTATATAGCACATTACCATTTGCAAATGTATTGCTTGTTAATTGTTGTTCACTCTCTAAGGAGTGTAGTCTGATGAGAAGAAGGAAAGGTTAAAGAGAGAGAGAGAGAGGACCAAGAGAAAGGGCAGTTAGTGCTAGGCTTTGTTTTTGTTGGATGTGTTTTTTTTTTCTGAATTATGGCTTCACGTGAAGGCAAATAGGGTGGAGATCACAGAGAGAACAAGCAGGAGATGAAAATTAAAAAAGAAAAGAGAGAGAAACATCATCTCCAGTCTACAAAGGGAACGGAGACTATGTAAATTATTTCTCAAGTGTCTGTGCTTTTACGTTGTGCATACTGTGGTTGGGGCGGATCTATGGGTAAATTCTGATTGGTATCCGGATTTAACTTTTAAAAGTACATATAAATTTTTTTTTTTTCTTTTAAATCAAAAAAAAATATAGTTTAAAACTACATAAATATCTACATTAATTGAAAAAAATGTGCCATTAACATTTAAGTTTTGATAATTTAACACCGACAATTGAGGTGAGTGGTGTAAATTTGCAAAAGCAACTGCATGTAACCAAAAACCACCTATCAAAAAAGCCTAAAGAGCCCACTGGAGCACATGTTTGGACCATCAATTTGGTACAGTAGAGAACATTTATAGGTGCAAAGGTTGGTGGATGGTTCCTGTCAAGGGCATCCTATTATGATTGATTTTGGAAAAAATTTCCACATCGCCTAGCATGTTGACACATTTCATTCTGGAATTTCCTTATTGTACTTTCACAGCCGCTAAGATATAATCACGCTTCTACATTAATCGTCTTGATTCAAACCTACTTATATGTCATTTCTTTTAAGGATGGTGATTCTCTTGAGAATCTATTTGGACAACCTTTGACAATCAATTTTAAATAAATTCATAAAAAATCTTAAAAAATAAAAGTTTACAAATATATTCTTAAACTTATAAATTGATTGTGATTCAAATTTAATACAACTTTATATAAATTCATAGAAAATTTTACAAATATAGTTTTAAACTTATGGATTGATTGTAATTCAAATTGAATGCAATTTGAGTATCATTTGATATTTTATTAAGAAACATCAAAATTATATAATAATTTTAATGATTTAAATTTAATGATCCTTGCTAAATATTAAATTACACTCAAATTACATCAAATTTGAACCACAATCAATTTATAAATTTGAGAATATATTTGTAGAGTTTTTTATTTTTAGGATTTTCTATAAATTGTTAAATTATATAAAGTTGATTATAAAGGTTGTCAAAATAGATAGTTTATCAATGATCCCTACCTCCTTTAACGCCACATGGACATCAAAACCAGCTGCTTCTAAAAGAAAAAGAAAAAAATTAGCACCATGCTTCAAGTCCCCAGGAGCCATCGTAAAATTTCTGCCATTATAGCTTGTACTTGTTTGTTGGAAACATAAACTGCTAGTAGTTGGTGTGCATGTTATTAGTTTAATTAAGAGCAAAATAATCATGTAGAGCCAAGTGTCAGACTGATATTATTAGCTATTAGCTCTAGAATTTTTCATCTGAGTTTGAGTTTTACCTTTTTCTTTCTTTTCCATTTTCTCTGTTATTATATTTCGGTATAAGATTTTTTTTTCAACTATTTTCTTTCTGCAAAAGTCCCCATATCTACTTGTATCTGCAAAAACCCCATATCTACTTGTATCTGCAAAAACTAAGAAGCAAACCAGTGTATATGTTAGAAAACCCATTATTACCCCATTATTGCAACAAGATTTTATTTCTGGTTCAATTCCAGTTATTACTGTTTCCTTTTGCAGAACAGCTCCCCAAGGGTACAACTCATCCTTTACCAGATAGTCTTCTTTCCTACTAGTAAATTTGAAGGCTACGCATTCTTTACTAAGGTGGATTCCTTTTACTAACCATTATTCCACGGTTAATTCTTGCTCACAAGTTTTTTTCTTACTGATCACTAAAAGGAATTCAATCAAGATAAGTTAAGCTAGAATAAAAAATAAAAATAAAGAGAGAGATGGCAGTTCAAAATCTTCACAGAAACACACAGTAGCAGTACAACTATATGTACAAATTAAAAAGGACTTAGCACAAGAAACAACTAGATGCACCAAGAAAGCATCACTTAATATTGATAAGGGGCTCTTTTACAATATAACAAAAGCTAGAGGTACTAAACTGACTCTGATAGAGGAACAGTAGCAGATTGCAGACAGGAATCAACCAAATTCTTGAGTGCATCAGGATTGGCGCCAACAATCTTGCTTATCACCTCGGTATTCTTCATCAAAACAAATGTTGGCATTGCCTTTATCTCCATCTTTTTTGCAACCCCTGGATTATTGTTTAATTTCACATAGTATATCAGAAGTCATTAAAGTGCATTCATTTGGTGGCCTAAGTACTATGCTGCATAACTTGTAATGTTTTTGTTGGTCTAAGAATGATTAGAACTATTTTACATAACCAATTTAGAAAGGCTCGTTACTTAATTATTTATTCATCTCATATCAGAAAGGCAAAATAATGGGAACAAATTAGGATGGAATTACGAACAGTTAGACGCTGAAATCTTTAGGATTTGTGAAATAAACTAGTTTTAACTTTCAATATATGAGCAGAGCTGTAAAACAAAAGCACAAGCTTATCCATATGATCTCCAATCCAGGCCAAATACAGTGGTCCCAGATCCCAGTTCAAATGATTAAAAGATGTTCACTGATTGAGTATTTGAATTTCAGTCAACCTTTCCATTCCTATTTGATGATTATCATGCTTTCAGGAGCGAAAAATAAAAGCAAATGACTTTTCTACTGTTTTCTTTGATTTGTTGATTTAGTCAAAGTAATTGTGGTCCTGTCTCAGAAACTTTCACTTTGCTAAGACGAAGGACAAATAATTAATGAACTTCCCATCTCTTTCAAGCCAGAAACATCCAAAAGACCGTACCAATCACAGAATAAGGCAAAAATTAAAATAGTTTCATTTATCAGACATTTCATGGCTGATACCAAATAATTACCAGATAAGAACAGAATAAGAAACTGTAGAAGGGAAATTTTGATTTGATATAGGTAAGCATTGTAAAAAAGAAAAACTAGAGAGATAAGCGAGTACCTGTACTTCATCAACATCTAAAATCAGGAATAAAATATCCTGATAATTATGAGCCAATTCATCGAAGTATCCATTCATAGCTAGTGATGGCACACACCATGATGCACTAAAGTGAACAATTACCTGAATACACAAAAAGGATTTAATATTTTGCAAAACTGGTTTTCTAATTTAGTATCTAAAACAACAATTTTTAATTAAATGAAAAAGATAAACGAATTGGAAGTGACTTTCTATATTCTATTGGCATACTTCCCAAATCATGGTTCTTTTCCTTTTAAAAGTAAGACCAAACAAGAGTTTTCCAAATCATAGTTCGCCCTACATAACTAAGAGAATCATTCTTTTCAATTTTAAAAGTTATTATGATAACAAGCAAAGTAGTAAAGCATATAAACTGGTGAATGCTACTAATCAAGAGGGTCTAACAGTTTTGACTAACAGAGATGTAAAGAAACACATAATTAAAAATTACAATACTTGGTATTTTTAGAGAAATAATACATTCATATCTCTAAAATCTCACTATTTTGGAAAAAAAAAATAAGAGAAACGGGAAAGAAGGAAGGAACGAACGGGACAGCCTTGGTTAGAAGCTTGGGAGAGGAAGAGGTTCCAAGATTCCTCTGATTCCACTTTCACCACTCTTGCCTTTGTCTCCTCTTGTGCTGCCATCTCTCTCTCTCTCTCTCTCTCTCTCTCTGGGCGTAGCTTGTTGAAGGGAACAAGAGAGAGTTTATCGTATTGCGCAACTTACAAAAAGCCAAGATGCCGCGGTCAATGTGCAAATGCGTCTGAAAACCAGAAACAAAAGATGATTTAGTGTTTATGCACATATGACCCTTCGAAACTCAAAATTATGTACAGATGTATTATATTTTGGAGATGTCAGATGTAGATGGAGGTTCAAACCACATCTTATCAATGTTAAGATCCGAGATACTAAGCTGGAACGAAGTATGTTAAAATTGGTAGGTCTATTTCGAATGATAATTTGATAATTTTGCTGTCGCATAGTAATATAGAAAATGAGTAAGGATATCTGACAAACAAACTGACAACAATGGACTTGAAAAGTGTTATTACGCGAAATCCATCTCTACGACTACTCTCGTTCTTATCTAGTGGGACCACCATCCTAAATTTAGCAAAAGGTAACGAAGTTATTCTAATCTGTAACTACATATAGAGGCATTTTGTTATTATTTTAATTATTTGATATATTTGTAAACTAAAGTAGAAAACCGATACACATCACATATAGCATGATTTATGGTCGGGTACTCGAGTCATCCTCATAGAAGTAGATTAGGATATCTACTGCACCGAAATATCAATAAAGTTGTAAGGTAGGCCTTCAATTAATTTAAGAAATATTAGCAGTACTGTCAAGATAATCAATCAGTACCTTCTGTCCTAATAACTTTTTGGTATTGTTAAAATAATTCATGATTACTATTAGTATGTTTTCAACCACTTTTTAAGTATTTTTGCTAATCAGTAATTCATTGTTTTACTCATTGACAGTGCGATTCTACTTCAATCTCGCTACCTCTTAATGCAGCGCTGGAAATATTACAGTTCCTCTTTTCTTTTCTTTTTTTATATAAAGATGGAGTTCCTTTTTGTATATAAAATATGTCAAAAAACATGCAGCAAAAGCACCATGCCAGTGAATTTAACCAAAATGGCAAATCATTTGTTCTATCATAGAGAAGAAAAATCTCATCTGAACTAAGATCCTAGTTATACATTAGCAGGTACAAGCTGCAAACACATCCAATAAGTCATTTGGGAAAGCTCTCTCTTGCTTTAAATGAAATGACACAACAACCTAAAGACAAAAAATAATCAACCAGTATATTCAAAATTAATCAACCCCAATACTATTATACTACACATCAGATTAGCTGAACAGCTAAGCTGATCAGCTTTAACCTTAGCTCAAGCGCGAGTCAAGAAGCTTCATCTGCTGAGTTTGACGCCTCGGGACACCGATCTCGCAAGCATTGACCCGTGCGGCAAACCTAAGCGAGCAAAGGGTTTCTCCTGCTGACGAAACCTCTGGCGATACATTCACAAACATAAGTGTCTTCGAGTCGCCACCTAAACAAGGCTGTGGATATGTTTTAAATAAATTGAGTTAGAACAACATTTCTTTCCTAACCTGCAGATGAGGTTAGGTTAACCAGATAGGTTATAACAGTAATATGTAAAAAAGGAATATTCCAAGCATATAAGCTTAAAATGTTGACAAAATGTTCACCTGTAGGAGATAGGTCAGCTTAGAGTTGCGGAAAGGGACATGGTCTTCTTTTTTTGCTAGAGAGAAAATCACATCGCTCAATGCCGACAAGCTTTTATTTATGGACTACGCAACCAGAAAAAGCAAAAATACATGTCAAAAATAAAACGTTCTCACAGCATTGACATATCCAAATAAAATATGAAGTATGAAGGCTGGTAGGTAATAAAACCTGAGTCTCCTTGAGCCGTTCACCAGTAGCTCCACTCTTCGCAAGACGTTCACTTCCAGCTAAGTCAATTAGGTTCAACACACCCTGCACTTGCTGCTCGGTTCTCTGCTTATACCAACAAGTCACACATTAAATCTTAGCAAGAAGTTTTGTAAGATTAACTTAAAATCATTGGATCCTAATTAAAACGATAAACATAAAATTCTATGTTTTCAACAGTGATCTAACTAGCAAACAAAACATTTACATTTCAATTATTTCATTTTTTTTCAGGCTTGTTTTGTACAAGATGAAGGTTAAAATATGGAAATCAATGCACCAAATCGCAGACATCTGTTTGAATCCGTCACATGAATTCAAGCTGATGGTTTTTGAAGTTAGGCTCATAAGCAAAGACAACAGGTACTCAACTATACAAGAGTTAACAACACTGACCTTATTGATACCAGATATGCGCAGAGTGAAGAGACAGTGGCTCCTAGACGATTGCTCATTCATCTGTGTTCGGCCTACTGACCTAAATAAACAACAGTCACACATAAACCACCCTCCAATACTGGGACCAGCTGACCACATGTTGTAAATCAAATATTACTAAATTGTCATTAGAGAAGCACAAAACCAGAACAATGTTTCCTAAAATGTTAATCTGATATACTTCTGACTGCTAAAATAAGTCAAAACAGTTGGAAAAAACCTGCTCTGCTCAGCTTGTCTCAGGATCCTGTCTACATCATGTTGGCTGTGCACATCCTCAATAGTCAGATCGGAAACAACTGTGTTCCCATTCACATCATGCTTAATATTATACTGCTTGCTGTTGCTCACATCAGGGCCCACACTGGCACGAGCTGGAAGCAGCAGGTCACGAATAGTTTCATTGTAAATCTCAAGCATGGATGCCTGCATGCAGTACTCCCATCCCTCACTTGTTAGAGCACGTGTTGTCTCAAAAATCTGATGCAGTGACCTTGGTATCATACCCTTCTCACCTTCTGATGACCGTTTCCCCATCATCGTATATGTTTTGCCAGACCCAGTTTGCCCATATGCAAATATGCATACCTATATTGAAGTGATAATGAGAAGCAATACAAAAAATAGCTATTCGAGTAACTATGAGAAAATAATGCAAAGATTGCTAATTTCAATAGTGTTAATTTTGTGATATTTTGTACGATATATATTCTAATGGATCGTATTAGCAGAATGATGCTAGCCTGGTACTTTTCCAAGGAGACAAATTGTTTTGAATTGCATCCTTACAAGAATAAGCATTAGATTAAAATATAAAGGAAGAAGTGATAAACCTTGTACCCATCAAGTGCACTCTGCACAAGCTGGGAAATTTCAACAAATACATCTTGTTGCGATGAATCGGGGCCAAATACCCGATCAAAGGTGAACGAGTATTTTTGAGCTGCATTGCACAAATATATATTAATTAGCAAGCTGAAGCACAGTATTGAGATGCCTAAAGTGTAAATGTAAATTCTCATCGTACTTTGGTTTGCCAGATCAATTCCTCTGCCAGCCAAGTCTGTACTGGTGGGAAAGGAAACAACTGATCCATCAGACTCATTGCCATCAGTAAAAGATGGTCTGACCCGGCAAAAAACTCTAATGTTTCCCTTTAACTCCTATGTATATAGCGCAATAAAAAATGGTATTTAGCAACAGGTAGCAGAGGTTAATTCATAGAACACACAGAACAGCTGCTGTCAAGAAATTTGAAAAGAAAGACAGGTGGAATGGGGGGGAGAACCAAAATTGTGTTGTGTAGCTTCTTGCGTAAAGCCTCCCCTTCTGAAATCCGTGCCTCAGCCCTTGCTAGCTGTTCTCTGAGGTCCCTTATAGTCCTATCTGCGGTTTCAAACCGAGTAATGGCCTCAATTCCAGAACCATCCGCAAGCTGTCACAAGGTAGACAAGTTATGTCTCAAATAATTCAAACAAAAATTAAACCGTTGTCCTTAATGTTAAAATGGGGTCATCAACTCAGCCTCCTTTTCCATTAAATACTGTGAAAAACATAAGAATCCATATCTTGTTTAAGAGTTCGTCTGAGATACTAGTAGCATACTGGGTATTTGACAGAACAAGAGTATAGAAAGCAGTGCAAAAACTAACCTTCAGCTTTATATTGAGGTTCTCTATTTGCTCTTTGTGTGCAGAAACAGTTTCCTTCAGAGTAAAATCCAATGTCAGGCTTGTAAGCCAATAACATTTTACAAGAATCCAAAAGAGAAGAGGAACAGACTCCACAGTACCTGTCCTGTGGAGCTTGCAAGATTTATCTAAAACAAGTAGAAAAATATAGGACAATTTGAGTCTTTAGCAGCAACAAACCTTTAATTTCTCGTTGGAATCATCAAGCAAATTTCGGAGCTCTTTATTAGCAGCAGTGGTCTCCTGTAAGATTGAACCTGTCAAAAGGCTATACTCACACAGCAGAGGAAAGAAGAATGAAACCAATGCCAGAACTAACCTTAAGCCTTTCATCCAGAGTCTGGTTCTGCTCCCTTAGTGCTTCACACGTCCTCTACAAAAATCCAACTGTGTCAGTAATCACAGATTATCAAAGAAATCACCAGCGCTAATGTAATCTGTACACATGCAGAAAAGCACACCTCGAGTTTGCTAGTCTCTATGATAGCCACCTCCAGCTGTTTGGTCAACCTCTCTTTTAAGCTCTCCATCTGGGCTTCAAGAGTAGAGGCTGTTGACCGAGCAGTGCTGTAAGCAGCTGTAGCAGACTCCAACTGTTGGCACAAGGTGTCCCTCTGGCTCAACGCCTCTTGCTGGGATGACTGGGATGCTGTGAGCTGAAGGCGAAGAGAGCCAACCTGGTCCTTCAAATTGCAATTGTGCTCATTCATGGCGTTCTTCTCCCGTGTTAGTTTCTGAATAGTCTCTTCATGCTTGGCCTTATCCTCCTGCAAATTACTGTTATACTGCTGCAGGCTGGTATTATACTCCTGCAGTCTCTTACTATTATCTTGCACCATCTTCAGCTGAAAACAACTGAGTTCCCGATTTTAAACTCCAAAAAAATTAGACAAGTTTTCAGTTTTAGAAACTTGTATATATATTAAAAAAAAAAAACATGTTACCTGATCTCTGATCCATTTTGCCTCCTCTCTGACCTTCTCCAGCTCTTCTCTAAGGTTTGCAAGAGAGCTATCAGCAACTTGTTTCGAGGATTTCTCATGCTCGTATGCCTCAGTGGCAGCCTGAAGTAGTTAACATAATATTAGAAAAACTAAAATAACCACTACTACCCCTTAATAATTAAGGGTATAGCATGTCCCAAGGAACTTTTTCCTACAGTAAAACATAAATCTGATTCCATGAGTGGAAACATGTGATATGTTCTTACTATTTTGCCAGCCTCCTCTTTCTTCAAGGCTTCTTGGACAGAATTCATCTCTATTGTCAACTCTTCTAAAGAGACAGTGAGCTCCAAAATCTTGTTGTTCAACAACAACTCTAAATGAATACAGAAGCACACTACTTAAATGAACAATCAAGTAACATAAGTGAATAGTGAATAACCTTGCTGGGATGACCAGATTTTTTTCATCACTCTGGAACTAAAACAAATTTAGGCCCTGAGCTAATTTTTTTCATCACTAATTTTTTTACTGTTCATCCTGGGAAAAAAATCATCTCTGAGCTAATTTTTTCCCCCACCGTCTACAGTAAAATCAGTTCAAAACCCACACCCATATCCATTCCCACTGTGCAGCCGAACAGGGCCTTAAGCAGTCCTATTGTTGACAAAGCAATAAAATTATGCATTACCACAGTGGGAAGGACAGATATTTGTACAAATAGGAAAGGATTTCCCCCTGATGGTGTGTGTCAAATGTAAAGAAAGGCAAACTACAAAGCGTGATATTTTTCAAATTTCACCTAGCTCAGAGTGTCTTTTCTGTTCAGCCTCTAAGTTTCTCTTGAGAGATTCCTGTTCAGCCAGGTGGCTATCAACTTGCTCCATCAACCAAGATATACATAGCCTCAATTTCTTAATGTACTCACTCTGCTGCTCGCATTTCCCCTTTAAGATCGCAGAATATAAATATTTTACATAAGAAAAAGGACACTATTGGTAACTAGATAAAGAATACAGTATTAACCATTACTCCACTATCTCCCTGAAAACATACAATACAGCCCCTCCTCAGCACAACTCTTCAAGACAGTTCGAGAATGAGTAGGTAGGTCAGGTAATTTAGAAATTAGGGAAACAAGGATGGTCAGAATTCCGGTGATCATTTTTATATTCTGGTGCTTAGTATTAAAATAATGATGTAAATAAGCACAAGAAGGCACTAAAATGTGCTTTTTGTATCCGCATCTATCAAGTTTGACATTTCGCTCAATATTTAAAATTTGTGTTTATAAGAGAACTCAGTTTTGGAAAAAATAATTTCCAAAAAGAAAAGTACCTTGAAGTCATTTTTTTTGGCTCTCAGTTTCTCAGCCAGAAGCTTCTCAACATCTTCTTTACATGTGAACTCAATGACGCTTTCATTAGTGCTTGCCGCATCTGACATATTGTCTGGATGGGCTCGGGTGTTTCCACTGGCTCCAGAATTAATAGTAGACAATACTGAGCGGGCTCTCAGGTTTCCTGGTCCAGTTGTCTTAGCTGTTAAACCAACTCTCCTACGTTTAGATGCCTCGTCCAAGTTCTCATTCTACAATTTAGAAATTCAGTACCCGTTACACTATTTGAGGGGAAAAAGATCAAGAAAAAAAGTTTCGTCTAGCTTCTACGAGTTTTCCAACATATAAGATCTGAGAAAATTTAGGACAGATCGAGAAAAGAAAATTACCTTTAAAGGGCTACGAGGCGTAGCTGGAGGCCTGAACGAAGACATGGCCAGACTCGGAGTGTTAAGCAATTAGTAGAAATTACTGTGATAGAGTCGAATTAGTGACTAAAGGTAGAGAGAGAATAAGAAGGTGCTTTTGATTTTAGTTGGAGCCCTTGAGTGAGATGGAAGCAAACATAAAATCTCGGTATAACTCTCGAGAAATCGTAAAATCGATTCTCTCCTTCGACGGCAAGCAACAAAGGAGTTAATGATGGCGCTTTCCGAACAAACAGATGGAGATTTGTAAAAAGAAATTCAGAGTTAGGGTTTCTGATTTGGGGAAAATGAGCCGAGAGGGGTTCTGAGTATCGGAGAAGGGAAGAGAGAGGGATTCGAAATATTTTGAAAAGGGAGCGGGATTGGGGGAGGAATCCAAAAAATGTATTATGGGGTAAGTAGTGATAATATTAATTAATGGTGATATTTTGGTAATTAAGCGGATACAGAGGGCTATTCGAATATTTGTCCTTAAACGGTCATATACGCTCACGTGATCTCGAGATTTTTTATCGTGTGCGTAGAATATTCTGATTTGTTTGAAACTTCGAATTAACGAAACCAAATTTATTTTGAATAATACAATTAACTTGTTCGTTTTATTTGGTTTAATTAATTTTAAAAATTATGATGACTCCGTTTTTATTGAATATTATATTATTTTTGTAATGAAATATATACTAATAAACGAATTTTCAGGTTAATGCTATTATAAAATATAGGAATATTTTTTTCATAAAATTTTAGATTTGAATTAAAATTCGGTTCATTTAGTATATATGTAGTTCGGATGATCAAATTATTCAATCGATTTGGTATATATTTATGCAAACCGAATCAGTATTTGATTGGAGAATAATTCTGTCTCAACCCAAACAACCAACGAACATCCTACCTAGTGTCTTTAAATATATTTGATAGAAAAATATGATAATACATCCTATATTTTATTGTTAATTGATCAGTAATTCGATTCATATCACAATGAATGGTTTCGCATATGCATCATGCGTAGGTGTGTTTGGTACTTTGACTACTTGGTAGTGAATGGATATACATTTGCTACTTTAGTTATTTTATGATAGCAGGTTGTTATTTTTTTTATGTCTATAACTACGAAAATCACTTGATAATAATAGCGCATTATATTTAATTATCATCGTTTAAACAAATCCGACAAATGAAATTTGTTGTTATATTTTCACTGCCATAATTTTTAATTTTATGGCAGCAAATACAGATTATATACTTTTGTCAAAAAATGATTTTATGTGAATTTTAGATAAATCAATTATCTATTTCCGAAGTGTATTAACAATAAGCAGCATGCTTTGGTCGAAAAATATTACAATATATTTTATAGAAAATTGCGAACTATCAAAGGAACATTTTTATTTTTATTTTTTCCAAAAGGTTTATTTTACTGTTTTGGATTCTTGCTAAAATGAAAAATGCGCGTTTTCACTATTTCAGATCGTTCGGAGGAATATTAGTATTAGAAAATTTTGAAGTTGCATTGTAGAGAGCGGCAATTATATTATCTTCGAATCCTTTCGGAAAATAAAACAGGGAATTAAAAAAAAACGATGTCAGAAGTGGGATTTGAACCCACGCTCTCTCACGAGAACCAGAACTTGAGTCTGGCGCCTTAGACCACTCGGCCATCCTGACTTTGATGGAAGCTTTAATTTCTTATTATTCTGTAATGAGTATTGGAAAGAAGTTTACTTCAAATATAATAATGTCAAAAATATTAACGGTCTTCAAATAAATTGTATTAAGAAGATCATTTTGTTAGAAGAATGAAACGATTTAAATATTGGAAAGCATTAAAGGTTCCTCCAAGAATGAAGATGGGACATAATAAATCGGTTAATTATTATGCGGCCAATTAATAAAAAAAATTGGACAATTTGATATTTGTATTTTGGTATACAGGAACGTTAATAATTAAAACAAAATATAACTTATTTACCTGATAATAATTTTTTTATTGTTTTTATCTCAGAAGTGACTAATAAAAATTTGTATATCTTATTCATCTTGAAAAAAAAACAAATATGCACCAAATCAATACTATTGTATTTTTTAAAATCAGATGAAATGTTCTAAAGAACAAAAAAAAAAGCAAGTTGATTTTCTATTACATGATAAAAGAATTAAAGGATCACGATTTGTCTGTAGAGTGATCATAATACATTGCTAGATGTCAATTATGATTTATAAATTAATGTATATTAATTTATTACTGATCATGATATGGATTCTACTGGGTCGCTATATTTGAAAAGTTGAAGCATAGAACAATTAATTAATTTTGTGAGGTATAATTAATTAAATTAAATTTAAATTGGATCAATTTAGGTAAGACTCAAATTATGAATGAGATGTACTTAGCTCGGGCGAGGCCAAGCCCAATAATTTTTATTTGGCAAAAAAAAGGAGGGTGGCGCATCAGTTATGGGTGGTTACCCATTACAGCACTAATCCAAAAGTTTTTTTTATTTTAGGTTTCTATTTCGGATGGCCTCTTGACCAGGCCAAAAAGAAAAGAAACGAAAAAAAAATTTTTTTAATCTCTCTCTGGTTTCGGAGGAAGGACGGAAAAAAAGGGGGTTTGATATTTTTTTTCTGCCGATTAAATTTTTAATTTTCCAATCCTCTCATGTGAGAATTAAAAGGGATTTGATGTTTTTGTCTTATTGGAGGTCTATAAATCTCGCTTCGACGTGTCAAGGAGTGCATGCAGTAGAGGTTTCACACTTGAAAGCTTTCAGAGACGAGATCAACACCAATGTCCTTGCGGCGATTGGTAAAAGCGCACACAACCATCATTCAAAGGAAATCGTTGTGGTTGGTTATGATACCAAATAAGGTATATTTTTCATACATTTATATATTATATTCAAATTTTATACATGATTCTTGATTTTCAGTTGAGTTGCACATTTCATGCATGTAACAAACCAACAGAAATGAGACTATAAATCATAGAAAACTTGAATAACTGACAAAATATATTCAGTTTTTAATACATTTATATTCATCTTTGCGAGCAATTCATGTCATAATGACTAGAGCATGCAATGATTATAATATAAACCCATAAGATATATTATTTTAAATAATTTTATGTATTTTGATAATTTTTATGCGTTAAATGAGGATTAAAATGATACAAAACTCAAAAAATTATGTTTTAATGCATTTATGTTAATTTTTCAATGTCATCCGTGTTATAAAAGATCAAGAACATAATGATTATAATATAAACTAATGGAGGATATCATTCAAAATGACTTATGTATTTTAGTGATTTATGTGTTGAAATGACGCTATAAAGAATATAAAACTCGAATAGACTAACGAAAGAGTAATATTTTGAATGCATTTATATTCATTTTTGTGCACAATTTGTATCATAAACCCATAAAGGGCATCAATCAAACATCTTTATGTATTTTGATGATATTATGAGTTAAAATGGAGCTACAAATAATATGAAACTCGACTAAATTGAAATACATTTTAATACATTTTATTAATCTTTCAATGTTATTTGTGTTAGTTTGAGAACACAATGATTATAACATAAATGAATAAGTGATACCATTCAAATAATTTTGTATATTTTTATTATTTTATGTGTTAAAATGAGACTATAAATGATAGAAAATTTGAATAAACTAATAGAAGAAGTATTATTTTTAATGCATTTATATTACATTACACAAATCTGTGCTCTAACGGCTTGAGGATGTAACAATTATAACATAAAGCCAAAAAATAAATCATTTAGATTAACTCTCTGTATTTTGATGGCTTTATGTGTTGAAATGAGGTTTCAAATGATACAAAACTCGAATAAACTGAAATATTATTTTAATATCATCCATGTTATAAAGGCTCAAGAACACAACGATTATAATATAAATCGATAGGGAACATAATTCAAAATGTCTTTGTGTATTTTAGTTATTTTATGTGTTGAAATAATGCTATAAGTGATACAAACTCGAAAAAACTAACAGAAGAAGTAAATAATTCGTATCAAAATGGCTCAAGTACACAATGATAATACTATAAATCCATAGAAGATATCATTCAAAATATTCTTGTGTATTTTGATGATTTTATGAGTTCAAATGGTGCTATGAATGTACAACACCTTTTTCATAAATTGAAATATTATTTTTAGGTACTTTAACATCTTTCAACATCATCCATGTCATAACGGTTCGAGAACACGATGATTATAACATAAATGAATATGGGACATCATTCAATATAATATTTTATATTTTGGTAATTTTATGTATTAAAATGAGTCTACAAAATAATATAAAAGTTAAATAAACTAATAGAATAAGTATAATTTTTGATGCATTTGTATTCATCTTTGTTAGTAATTTGCGTCCTAACAGTCGACAACACAATGATTATGATATAAACTCATATAATACATCATTTTAAATAACTTAGTGTATTTTGGTGATTTTATGTGTTGAGATATGGCTTCAGATGATACAAAACTCTAATAAACTGAAATATTACTTTATGCATTTGTGTTAATGTTTCAACATTTTTTGTGTCATAAAGGTTCAAAACATAATGATTATCATATAAAAAATATGAGAAATCATTCAAAAAATTTTTTGTGCATTATGGAGATGTTATATGTTGAAATAAGACTACAAATAATAGAAAACTTAAATAAACTAACATAATAAATATAATTTTTAATGTATTTATATTAATTTTTTTTCAATTCCAACTCTAATGGCTCAAGCATGCGCTGATTAATAAAAACAAATAAAATATATCATTTAAAACATCACAGTATTTTAGCTATTTTATATGTTGAAATGAGATTTCAAGTAATGTAAAAACTCGAATAAGCTAAAATACTATTTTTATATATTTGTGTTAATCTTTAAATATCATTCAAAATGATAATCACTTATTCAAGTTTTATATCATTTGTATCCTCATTGCAAAATACATCATTCAAAATTAATTTATATATTTTAGAAATTTTATGTGTTGAAATGAGGTTATAAATGATACAAAAATTTACTAAAATGATATTCAATTATTCAAGTTTTGCATCATTTATAACCTCATTGCAAAACATAAAAATCATGAAAATACAAATAAATATTTTGAATTATGTCCCATATTCATTTACATTACAATCATTGTGTTATCGAACCTTTATGACATGAATAACATTGAAAGATTAACACAAATATATTAAAATGATAAAATTCGATTTATTCGAGTTTTGTATCATTTGTAGCCTCATTTCAATACATAAAATCTTAAAAATACACATAGATATTTTGAATGATGTCCCCTATTCATTTATATTTTTAATCATTATGTTCTTGAACCTTTATAACATAATACCGTTAAAGATTAATAGCAAAGCATTAAAATAATATTAAGTTTATTCGGGTTCTTTATCATTTATCATCACATTTCAACACATAAAATCATCAAATTATATAATATTATTTTGAATGATGTTCTCTATTTATTTATAGTATAATTATTATATTATTGAACCTCTATTACATGAATAATGATGAAAGATTAACACAAATACATTAAAACGGTATTCAGTTTATTCGAGTTTTGTATCATTTGTAGCCTCATTTCAATATATAAAATCAACAAAAAATATAATGTTATTTTAAATGATGTCTCCTAACCATTTATATTATAATCATTATTTTATTGAACCTTAATGATAAGAATAACATTGAAAGATTAACACAAATACATTAAAATGATATTAAGTTATTTCAGTTTTGTATCATTTGTAACCTTATTTCTACACATAAAATCAATAAAATATACAAAGATTTTTTGAATGTTGTCCCTTATTTATTTATTTATATTTTAGTCGTTGTGTTCTCGAATCTTTATGACACAAATAACATTGATAGATTAACATATATACATTAAAATGTATTCAGTTTATTCAAATTTTGTATCATTTGTTGCATCATTTCAACACATAAAACCAACAACATGCACACAGTTATTTTGAATGATATTTCTATTCATTTATATTATAATTATTGCGTTATCAAACTTTTATAACACAAATAATATTAAAAGATTAACACAAATGTATTAAAATTATATTCAGTTTATTCAAGTTTTGTATCATTTGAAGCCTCACTTAACTCATAAAATCAGCAAAATACACAAAGTTATTTTGAATGATATTCTTGATTCATTTATATTATAATCATTGTGTTATCGAACGTTTATGACATGAATAACATTGAAATATTAACGCAAATGCATTAAAATGATATTTAGTTTCTTCGAGTTGATATCATTTGTATGCTCATTTCAACACATAAAATCATCAAAATACACAAAGATATTTTGAATGACATCCCTTATTCATTTATATTTGAATGATATATCTTATTCATTTACATTATAATCATTGCATTATCAAGCCTTAATGACATGAAAAGCGTTGAAATATTAAACAAATGTATTAAAATGATATTTAGTTTATTCTAGTTTTGTACCATTTACAGCCTCATTTCAATACATAAAATCATAAAATACACAAATATATTTTGAATGATGTCCGCTATTCGTATACATTATAATCATTAAATTATCGAACCTTTATGACATGAATAGCATTGAAAGATTAACACAAATATATTAAAATGTTATCAGATTATTCAAATTTAATATCATTTGTGACTCTTTTTTCAACATATAAAATCATCAAAATACACAAAGTTATTTTGAATAATATTCGTTAACATTATAATAATTATTCTATCGAACCTTTATAATATAAATAACTTTAAAAGATTAACAAAAATATATTAAAATGATATTCAGCTTAAAATAACTGGTACAATTGATTTTTCACTATTTTCTCCTCTTATTTTTTTCAAAATTTTAAAATAAACATGCCTCAAATCTAGTGAGGTTTTATAAGACAACACCTTTCATATTTAATAAATATATAATCATCATAAAATTTATTTTTATTAAATATAATGTCTATTAATATAATATTTTTATTTCTGTTAAACATTCTAAAAAATATGACATAAAAATAAAACCAACTCTATATATAGCATATATAAAGTAAATATAGCGTGAATTTAAGTTCATAGAGGTATTTTGTGAGTTTAACCTAAAAAATATATTAAATCATATTTAAATTTTAATTTATCATACTTATTAAATTTTCATATGAAAAATCTGTTGGGATATAAAAATTTAGGGTGTTCGAGTTTTTTAAGTCACACTTTTTATTTTTTTTAAATTATCTCTACAAAATAATAACAAAATATTTAATATTTATGTATTATTTTTAAAAATTAAAAATAATGACTTTACTAAACTCAAAACACTCTAAATTTTTATATCATACAAGGTTTTTCATATAAAGAATCAAGTAAGCACGATAAATCAAATTTGAAGATGATTTAATATACTTTTTCAATTAAAATCATGAAAGGAATTGTGAGTTTGAGCTCACGCTATTTTCATTTATATATATATAGAGAGAAAGTAGAGATACCGTGAGGTTAAGCTTACGAAGGCCTTCCGTGAGCTTAACTAAAAAAAATATCAAATCATCTTTAAATTTTAATTTATCATGCTCATTAAATCATCTCTAAATCTATGAGATTATCATATGAACAATCTTTTAAGATATTTAAATTGAAATTTTGAGCATGAGATTTTGAAATTTGAGGCATAAGCATTTCGGCTCGAAATGCTTATGGAATCACCATATATATATATATATAGAGAGAGAGAGAGAGAGTGTGTAAAGATACCGTGAGCTCAAACTCACAAAAATCTTCCGTGAGCTTAACTCAAAAAATACATCAAAATCATTTTCAAATTTTAATTTATCATGCTCATTAAATTATTTATATGAAAATCTTATGGGATGCAAAAATTTGGAGTGTTTTGAGTTTTTTAAATCATCATTTTTATTTTTAAAAATGATATTCAAACATTGAATATTTTATTATTATTTTTAGACCTAATTTTCAAAAATTAAAAACCATGATTTTTTTTGAAAAAAAAATAGCTCTAAAAATAATAATAAATATTCAATCTTGGTGTTATTTTTTTCAAAAATTCAAAAAAATGATTTAAAAAACTCAAAACACTCCAAATTTTTGTATCCCACAAGGTTTTCATATGAAAAATTTTAATGAAAATCATAAATTAAAATTTTTTTGAGATTTTAAAATATAGTTTTTGATCCGTGTGCATATCGGCTGAAATGCAAACGTTTTCACAATAGTCTCTCTCTATATATAGGGAAGGGATTACTTGACAATGGTTATCATGACAATGAATTTTTAAATAAATATGAATCTTAAAAATAGAAAAAATCTTATGGTGATTCAAATTTCATATAATTTTATTATCGTTTGATAGTCCATCAAAAGACCGTCAAATAATAATCGTGACAAATTATATAAAATTTTGATGGTCTTTGATGGAGTATCAAATAATAATGAAATTGCATAAAATTTGAATCACCATCAGTATAAAGAACATATCCATAAGGTTTTTTTTTTTTTTAAAGTTTTTTTTTTAATTTTATTTGAAAAAAATATTGTCAAGATTGTTAAAATAATACATTGTCAAGTGATCCCACCCATATATATAGGATATGGTGCTATGCATAGTATGTATCACTCTCGTGTTATAGATCAGTTTTTTATTTTGAAAATCTAAACGGTTGATCTGAACCACTAAAATGATTTTTATATAAATATCTAGTTGTAGATCAAAATTTTTTTTACTATCTTTTAGATGGTTCATAAAAATATAATCAAGTGATTTTCTAACTAGCTAATAAAATAGTTAAAAAATTATAAAAGATATTAAAATTTGATATACAACTAGATATTTACATAATAATTATTTTGAACAGTTCGAATCGATCATTTAGATATTTTAAAATAAAAAACTTATTCATAGTACAATGATAATTTGTGCTATGTATATCATCATTATCTAATTCTCTCCGTATTTTTTTAATTTTAGAATATTAATTATCTTATCATATTAAAATATTATAAAATACAATTATCTAGACGTAAAAGCAGGTAAATTTGCTAATACGAAACGACGTTATTAATAATAATAGAAAACAGTCAGACCACGTGATAGCAACCAGTCTGAACGAATCAGGATTGCCTAGCTACCACCTACCAGTCTGAACGAATCAGGATTGCCTAGCTACCAGTCTAATATTCATTTTTTACATTTACCTAGAAAATTAATGGCTTCAGTTATATTTTGAAGAGCTACTTCCAAATGCGCTCAAGGTGCTTATACGAAGCGTTTCTCCTTCCTAAAATAAAATAAACAGGAGGCGGCATGATCCTTACCTACCAATCCACCACCCTTCTATATATACTCTATATTACTTGCTAAAAGCCAACGGCACACAAGTCAGTAGTGCTGCTGTGCCATCAGCCAGTAAACATCCCACTTGACCCTCTGATATATATACTGGAAATTTCTCTACGATTGTGAGTTGCAACGAAATAAAGATAGTCCAAGAATTAAGGAAATTCTAATCCAAAATGACGATTGATAAGAAATTGGTGTGTGTCACTGGAGGAAATGGGTACATCGCATCAATGCTGATCAAGCAATTGCTTCAGAAAGGATATGCTGTTAATACTACTGTCAGAAATCCAGGTATGCCTTATTTATTCATTCATTCATTTTCTTCTTTTCTAATACCTGTACATTTTTTGTTTATTTGATACTTTTTGGGGTCTAGATGATTTGGAGAGAACATCTCACCTAAGGGACATGCAAAGTATCGGTCCACTGAAAATTTTACGAGGAGATTTGGATGAAGAAGGTAGTTTTGATGATGCAGTCGTCGGTTGTGAGTTTGTTTTTCTAGTGGCCGCACCAGTTAACCTCATGTCTGAAAATCCTGAGGTGATATTTCACTCCTGTAATTCCTTTTAGTACTAAATGATCAAAATCCTAAGTATTTAATTGCTTACCAGTTGAAATTAAAAAGTTCACAAATACTGATTTCTCCTTTTCTATTCTGATTCTGACAAAAATAACTCAGAAAGAGCTAATTGAGCCTGCAATACAAGGAACGCTAAATGTTCTCAAGTCATGTGTGAAAGTGAAATCAGTAAAACGTGTAGTTTTAACCTCATCAGCAGCGGCAGTCTCAATGAAGAATCTTGAAGGAAATGGCCATGTCTTAGATGAAGAGGCATGGTCTGATGTAGAGTTTCTCAGAACAGCCAAGCCACCTACTTGGGTAAGTCAAAACCATAAAACTGTTCTAAGTTTAAATTTTATTTGCAGAAATTTTGGTACAATACACTTGGATTTCATGGGCTCCACCAGGTGTTTATATAAAATTTTAATGAATTCAACTTTTTTAAATATTGGATTTTCTTTCATTCTTTTTGTCCGACATTAAAGTTTGTTTAACTTTGTTTTTATTATTATTTTTGTTTCACAGTAAGTTTTTTTGATTGGCAGGGATATGGTGTATCAAAAGCACTAGCAGAGAAGGAAGCATTCAAATATGGGGAAGAAAACAATCTCAGTATAGTTACTATGCTTCCAACTCTCACCATTGGCCCCTCCTTAATACCAACCGTCAAAACAAGCATTGCTCTTAGTCTCTCCTTGCTTACCGGTAAAATGAAACAAACAAGAAAAAATAATGAAAATTTTACATTTTATTCATAATTTATTGAGATGATCAAGTTAATATAAATTCATCACACAATCCAATTAAAAAGCATGCAATTCCCAAGCATGAAACCAGAAAACAGTAATGTGTAGTTAAACATCAACCTAAATGCAGGCACCGAACAACTCATAAATGGGTTAAAAGGAATGCAAATGATTTCTGGGTCGATCTCGTTTGTGCATGTGGAGGATATATGCCGGGCACACATCTTTGTTGCAGAGAATCCTGCAGCTTCAGGCCGATACATTTGCTGTGCGGTTAATACCAGTCTTGTTGAACTTGCACAATTCCTTTCAAAGAGATACCCTCAGTATAATGTACCCACAGAGTATGTTCTGATTTTCTCCCTTGTTTATTTTGCCGTAGGAGTAAGAGCCCTTTTCTTTCTCTCTTGGCCATGATCAAAAGTCAAAACTAAGAAATAAAGATTAATTCATAAAAAAAAATCTTGGTCAAGTAGAAAAAGCACTAACGGCATTAATACAGCACTACTTGATAATCAACATAATGTCCCCTTAATTCCAGATTTTCAGTTCCAGGACAGTCCAAAATCCCTTTCAACTATGTGAATTATATATATTTGATACTTTACAATTTGATTGATAAAACATAATATTACAGCTTTGGTGATTTTCCTGAAAAGGCGAAACTGAGCCTTTCTTCAGAGAAATTGGTGAAGGCAGGGTTCGAGTTTAACTACAACCATATTGAAGAAATCTATGATGATGTAGTTGAATATGGCAAATCTAAAGGAATTCTCAAGAACTAGAAAAACAAAAAAAATCTGTGCTTCGGACTTTAAGTTGATTGCAAGAATGATTATCTGTAGGTGCCTTTGGCTATGCCTACAATGATTGTATGCATCTCTGTTTGAAATAAGAGGTGTGGTCAGAATAAGATACAATATGACCTTATGCCTCTTATTATGGTTGTTAACTTGTTATGGTATGAATTGATTTGATTGTTTGCTTTAAAATTAGCTTATATATTTTGAATTCAATGGCACCATTCATCATATTTTTGGTACTGTCAGCAGCACCAACTTTTGTGATCAAACTGTAGCTGTCGTACTTCACTGGTTTACATGTTAATCACTCAAAATTTTTGTAGTAGTAATCACTGAAAAATTAAAATATTTCCTCCTTTCAAACTACAAGAGTAAACACTAATTCAAACCTGGACTTAATTTATACTAAGACCTGCATTGGGACCAAGGCAACTGTAAACAAATCATATACTACAACAAACTAGTGATAAGGACACGCTCCGCTTCGTCTTCAGAAAATTGTCTTAGTAGAAACATCGAGTATTCTAGAATGACATGATGTTTATCCAATTAGATACAAGAACAATTACATTTATTGTATTTAATATTAATAAGCAAAAGTATAATATGCAAATACATTAGGTCCCTGCAAAAAAATATTCAAAGATTCATAGTTTAAGCAAACTTGATCAAAATCATCTCTTCTGCAGTAGGTTTTCATACTCATAAATTATATTACTGTTAGGAATCAGCCCATCCTGAGAAGTATTTGTTAATTCAGACAATATAAGTTATGGACACTATATTTGTCAACGGGTACAATTAACTGTATGAGTAATCCACTTATGGTTAATTGTTTTAGATCACTAAGCTACACTATGTAGAAAATTTGATTGGTACCAAAAATGTCAACATCTATATAAAACTTCCCCAATAGAGTACGATCAGCTCATACTTTTCACAGCACTGCAAACTGACTTGAGAATGATAGCTCTTTTTATCAATTCTTTTTGTTTCGATTTCAATAATGCAAGAAGTCGTGCATTCCTCCTTCCCAGTCCCCTTTTAGTGTTTTTCATGTATACAGTGCCTTCACAAGCAGGACTAACCCAACATAATCTATCCAATGGTTTACCGACCTATGATTAAAAGGCCCCAACTCACATAAAAAAAGTAGTACTTCATTGCATGTTATAGAGATCTACCATCATGTATGGGGTCAGCTGGAAGAGTAATTGTCATATTTGGAGTAGACATTTTTCTTTAATTTGGTGACTTGAATTATTTATTATATTCTAACTGTTTTATATGCAACCAAGTCTTCAAGCACATAACAGAACAAATAATAAGGCAATGATGAAATTAGCTAGCAGTGACAGAAGATATCACTTCGCAAAAAAATGCAAGGAAATAGTTTTTCTAGATTTCATCAAAAACAAGTTGTACAGAATGGTTTTGACAGGGAAAAAACTTCCTCACTAGTTTAAAGAAAACACAAAGAAAGGGAAAATTACTTCAGAGAAAAAAATGTTACACTTCACAATTTACCATATGGGGCCCCACATTTACCTTGCTCCCACTACACTCTTTCAATCTTCTCTTTCTTTTATTGCTATTTTCCATTTATCAATACTATCAATTATCTCACCTGTTTTGATGAGGTACCGTACTTTGCTACCATCCTCTAGAAATTTGTGACCAACTCTGCTTGCAACCTTTTGCTCTGCTGAATAAAGCATCACATTTGAGCTGTGAATTGGTGCTTCAATCTGTTTACAAAAAAAGAAATACAATATTAAGCATAATTTACAATTATTGATTTCAAATTAGATGGACCTAATTATTATAGAGACCTTGATCTGCAGCTACAATGTAAAAAACCTTCAAGCTATAGGTGTGAACTACCAAGGCAAGCAATCTTGTACATAACCAATCAAACAGGATGATAATTTTAGCATGCAAGAAGCACAAATTACCATAACAAATTAGAAACCACTACAAAATGAGGTGATTGTGTTTGTTATTGTCATTCTGAAAGTGATCTTCCTTTGTTTCATATTGGTTAGAAGGATGGTGCATACAGAGCTCATATTGTAATAAGAGAAGAAACATTATGAATTAGGTGACCCTTTGTATAATGTTAATTAAAAGGAGGCTTCAAATGTAGCAGTAGCAATACACATTAAGTGAGAACTACCTTTCGAATTTCACCAGGATCACCCTCTCGTGCAGGTTTTACATGCTTTGTCTTCAAATTCATGTCCTTCACAATCACAGTACTGTTATGCTTGAATAGTTGCGTAATTTCTCCAACTTTACCCTTTTCACGGCCAGATATAATTTTAACTGTGTCACCGATCTTCACATGCATTTTGTGCAATATTGGGAGACTGTTTGGTTTGCATTTCTTGCGCTCCCATCTCTTAAGCTGAAATTGAAGACAAAGAAAGAAGTTAAAATTTAAATGTTAAATGGCTTACACACTGATCAAAGATTATTTCTATGGAATGAAAATAATAAGCAATGAGTTACGGAGAGGAAAGGACATACCCTCATCACCACTGTGCATGGCTTAATCGGTGCAGTCCTGATCTGCATTAGAAATAGGCCTTATATATAGTTAAAAATGATTGGAACCAAAATTGCAGATTTGAAATCATAAACAAAATTATAGATAAATGTTAATACATAAAGCTATAAAATATGCATACAAAATAAATAATAAAGAGCCTTGCTTTAGAAACTAACAAAATGGAGAAGGTCAAAAATTCAAAACGTATTTTAGGATCAAACAGTTCATCAAGGTGTAAGGGAAACGCTTTCTATCATATGGTAATGCAAGCAGTTATCGATCCCTTTTATTAGAAGACTGAGAATGTGGTAACGACTAACGAGGGGAATTAACTACACAAGAATCACTATTGTAAACATAAAAGGACAGATAAACCAGAAGACCCTCCAATTCCAAAAAGAGTTAATTACATGCATTATGGGGGGTACCATACAAATTTGTAAAAGAACAACTCAGAGAGAGAGAGAGAGAGAGAGAGAGAGACAGAACCGAGGAAGGAAAACGAAGGGAAGGAATTGGGAGGTTCCCCAGGAAGGAAGAAGGCGAGATGGAAAGAGACGCCATGGAGCTCTGAAGTGCTGCTATGGTCGCCATTTTTCTTCTTCTTGCGCGCTCTCTCTCTCTCTCCCACTCTCTGTACTCTGTAGTTCGGTTGTTCTTTTGGATATGGAGATAAGCTGGAAGTAGCGACTGCGCCAAAATGGGGAAAAAATAGACTGGTTGGATTGGATTAGAAAAAGCATGTACGGATTTACTCGCTTTTACGAAACGGGCCTCTTATTTATCAAATATCAGCCCATTTAAGATTTTAGGCCCAAATATATCTTCAGTTGGTGATATATCATATTCCTCTCTTCAAATCAATCCATGGTAGTAATATGAAAACGTATCAGCTGCCATAGATCAGAATGATAGAGTGATGACTTTTTTTGATAAATAAAATAAAAATAGAGAAATTATATGATTTTAGTGAAAATATGTATTTATAGTCATATTTAAATTTAAAATTCGATCCTACCTAAAAATTTAGTCCCATTTTTTTTATAAAATTTTAATATTTTGATTATTTTTTTTTTGAAACTTTTCCAAACACTTCAACATGGTCCATGTCACATATACATTTGTCAGAAAATTAACACGTAATGTTCAGCCATGCAACAAAAGTTGTTATAAATGAGTACAAGCCGTAGATACTAGTATTTTATTTGTACGTAATTCATGATTTCAATAATGATATAAATATATTTTGAAAATTATTTTCTTATTTTTCTTATATAAATAATATAATATAAATGTTAATATTTTAATAACAAAAAATATATAATTTTCATGAATAATATGAAAAAAACACCATATTATTTATAAAATTCAGCAAAATAAAAAATAAGAAAAAGATAAGAAAAAATATTCAAAAAATCTTGATAATTATTATGGATTAAAATGAATAGAAAGAAGTAGGAACAATGATCGTCCCTGATCAATTTTTTTTTAAATCATCATTATAATTATGTATAATTAAAAAAAAAGATAGTTATTGATATAATTTTATTATCTATCAAATACTATATGTTTAAATTTAAAAATTATATCAATAAATTATTTTTTTATTAGTTAGCTCCCTGACTTAATTTATTAAAAGTAATTCGCTTTATCTTTGCTTGGATGACTTGACCATTACTTTGCTATAAAAAAAAAAATATAAATGCAGTAATTAACCATTAAACAATCTATATATATCAATATGAAAAATTATTAAGTAATTAATAATATGTTTGGATCCTATACCGCACTCATTTAACTCCCAAATTCATCGGCCATCATACCATTTTCCTTTAAAGTGTTTGAAAAAGTTTTAATTCTTTTTAATTAAAACATCAAAATTTTGTTAAAAAAACTAGGACTGAGTTTCTAGTTAGGACCGAATTTAGCTATGAATGTACATTTCCATTGAAATCATGCTATTTTCCTATTTTTATTTTATTTATAAAAAAATCTGGATAGAGTGTTGTCATTGTCTGAGCAATGACATCCACTAAATAAAAAAAATAAAAAATATATTTTCATTAGTTAAATATAGACCGTTTAGTTTGAAATGAATTGTGTATATTGTATGACAGTATCTCATCATAGACCATTTATGGCGGCAGATAGGGATCCGTAGTAATATTATTGTTATATAAAATATTTACCTTCAATTTTCATATTGTTAACGAATTGTTTCACCTAAGAACTAAGATGTAATATATACTCATTCCAATACACAGGAAATTTAAACTGTGCATTCCCCTCATATGGAGCTGCAGCAGGGTCGTTTTTATGATCTTGTCCAGAAAGCGATAATTTTGGATTATTTTGATGGCAAATTCAAAGAAACGAAATACCTTAACGACTGTACTGTCACGATTCAAATAATAAAATTCTAATTATTTAATTTTATTTATGCTAATTCATTTTGCAGATATTCAAAATCTGCTTGAATTTCTTCCCACAGAAATTACGTTCCATTATCCTTCTTTTTCCAACATATGGTCTTTCTAGAATTTCTTTTTCCGATTTGAATTTGGACAATTTTTTTTTCAGTTATTCAATCCAAAAGAAGGCTATTATTTTTTTATGATTTTTGCGTATTTATTCTAAACCTCACTGGCATGTAATTTCACTATTTGAAATTAAAGAAGTTAAATAAATTAAAAAGATATAAAAATTTAAAATATCATTGGGGAAGTTTGAACTAACTAGTCCCCCACGTTGATTATGAAGTAAACTTTCTCAATTTCTTCCCGTGAATTTCATGAATTAAGATAGTTGAAATTCATTGATTATATCAAATTCAATACTACCTCTCATGTCGAACAGTTTCATTTTAAAAAAAAAAAAAGAAATTAAGAAACTCAACCAATGCCATAAGAAAACAAAAGGAATAGACAAACTCAATATTTTCGTAGAAGAAAGCTCTTGAATCATCTTATGGAAAAAGACATACATTATCTTTCTTCAAGATCAAGTATGAAAAAGAAGGGTGATGAGACATCACTTAGTCGATTATAGTTTCATAACAAAATGGGTACGGCTCTATTAATTACTAAACAGTTTAACACACTGCGAGTTTGTAACTTGTAACCTCGTTAGCAAATATGACCATTAAATGAATCGAGCATGTGCACAATTGCTATGTAGCCCATAAATTAATAAATGAATTGGATCATGGCACCAGCCCTGGAAATCTTTACAACTAAGCCTGAAAATGAACCAACAAAAGTAATAACTGATAGCCAGTACTAGTGTACAACTAAGTCTACAGAAAAAAAGAGACAAAACAAAAAGGACTGTAAAAGGAACACATCACAGAGTCACAGGCACATGTCGTCAACGTGCTTGTTCTGAGCACTTGCCGATAAAATCGCTTTTCCTATTGCAAATAGAGCCCTGTTTGTTGCAAAATAACACTTATTCTTTTTCATATTGGTAAAATACCCCGAACCTTTAGAATATGCAAAAGTACACCACACGTTGATTTCTTATTTTGGTCATGTAATGTAATGCAGATGTTTGTTTACTTTTTTGTATTAGGGACAGTATGAGATAGGAACAACATCGTTACTATCAACGTCATGTAAAAAGTTTTCAATTATTTCTTGCTTACTAAAAGTTTTAATAAAAAAAACAAAATTTAACATAATACAAACTTACTCTATAAAATTCAAGCGCGGAGATCATATTGACTTCCATCAATTGACCTTTTTGTATCATCTGAATCAGGATTTAGAAACATAATAGTGAAGATCATGCCCCGCATATCAATGCAGCATTGGATTAATTTTATTTGCACTCTCTAAACTTTTCTTTTAGAGGGATTCAAATTAGTTATGAACCAACAAATTCGGTATTTTGATAGTGAACAATAAAAAAATTCAAGTAACATTTCTTTTTTTACTCTGCACAATGTAGAGTTTTCCTTGTAGATAACCGTATTTGTACTCAAATTTTTATTTATTTTCAATTTTTAAAATAGAAACTTCTATTAATCCGGCATGTTTTTTATTTTTCCTTTTCTTTTTGCTCGAAAGCCATTCGTACTACACTGGCCGTCAACCGCTTGTGCATGAAACTAGTATATTCTTAAATGTCTTTTGCAAACTAAAAATACATATCTGTGTAAAAAGGCGAGAAATATTCGCCTTCCAAAAAAATTTTTTTTTTTTAATGATGGTGTTTAATAGTTTGTGATAAATGACCAATTAAATTCTAACTTTACTTATATTTTTGTATAAGATCTATCTAAATAATTAGAAACACGTGTGTAATTTTATTTATTTTTAACTCGGATAATATTCTTTATCTTTAAAAGTATAAAGTATGTACCACGACTCACGAGTTAGATGTACCATTTTTTTAATTTAATTTATCTATACTATATTATAAGGGAGGGATCACTTGACAATGAGCTATTTTGATAATTTTCAAAAGAGTTTTTAAATAAATATAAAAAAAAATCTTAAAAATAGATCTTTTACTTGTAAATTGATAGTGTTTCGAATTTTATGAAATTTCATTATAGTTTGATAGTTCATCAAAATCCATCAAAATTAAAATTTTATACAATATGTAATGGTTCTAATTTAATGGTCTTTGATGGACTATCAAACTATAATGAAATTTCATAAAATTCAAAATACTATCATCTACAAGTAAAAAAATTATCTATTTTTTTATTTTTTATATTTATTTAAAAGTACATTGTCAAGGTTGTCAAAATAACCCATTGTCAATAGATAGTTTTACTAAAAGAGAGAAATTGTTACTAAAAGAGATATTTTGAAATTTATTTTTTAATATGATTTTATTTAATAATTTAAAGGTATTGTAATTGATTTTGGATTTAAATTATATCTAAATAATATATTATTTAGTTATAATAAAATTTGTATTACTTATAATATTTTTAAAATAAGAGAGTCCGCACAGTGAATTACTTTCTACTTTTCTAGTATATTACGATGTGTCTATTAAATAACAGACGCATGTGTTAAGTTTACCCTTTCTTTGTCAATTAACGTTTTCACGTGAGGACTTTTAGCATGAAAATTCGCAGATAAGAGACAATAATATATATTAAACATCTTTTCATATATAAAAATACTGATCTTGAAAGCTTATCTTTTCATAAAAAAATAAAACATTGTTCTGATTTTTCTTAGCTATATTCTTTAATAAAACATCTATAAAACTAAATATATTTATTTATCTAAATTCACAATTTTGTAGGATAATTCTTAATTTCTTATTCACCTAAATTAAGCCGGATACAAGAAACCTAGCCGTTAAAAATGCCACAGAGCACATGCCGCATGGTATAAACTACAAGTCTATAAATTAACACAACATTTCTTTCCCAGCCCTCGAGAAAGTTTTCAATCAAATTCTACTCTTTCGACAAAAAATAAGGAACAAGAGGGGACGAAATTATACATTGAACCTCTATAAATAGCAAGAAATACACATGATAAGCTTGTAATTAAAAATCTCCCTGTATACAACTTGTATATATAGAAAGCAGCCTCCTATCCTCTCTCCGATTTCCCTCCTTAATTACAAAGAAATACTAAATAGAAAAACACACTGACAAGAAACGAAATTGAAGCACCACAAGATGGGTTCCAGTCTGACCGAGCCCCTCGTTGCCAGATCGAATGGCGACGTTGTAATGAGAATGAGCGTTGATGACATGCTGATTGATTATGCTGGTGAATTCGGCAAGTGGCAGCTGCTTCACTTCCTGCTGACATCAGCAGCGTGGGCCCTGGAGGCTTTCCACACCATGGTCATGATTTTCACTGACCGGGAACCTGAGCGACTCTGTACCAGTTGGGATTGCGCTGGTATGGACCCATGTCGACCGGGTATAGGCTGGGACTGGATCGGCGGGTCCGGTACGTCGATAGTGTCAGAGTGGGGCCTGATATGTGGGGAGAAATACAAGGTGGGTATAGTGCAGTCTGTCTTCTTTGTTGGATGCATGCTTGGTATGTTAGATTTCTTCCCTTCATTTGATACCATTTCTCTTCCCAACTGTTCAATTGTATTGATTGTATGTATTTCATTTTTTACCCATTTTAAGTTACTTACGAATTTCGCATATTCTCTCGTTGTCTTTAAAACCCTGAGAGACTGATTATTTGTGTATAAATAAGTGTACATGTGCATCTGAGTTATCTTTTAAAAGTACGACGAAACCAGCTGGTAATACACCGATACAGAGAGTGCGGTACGTACAGTAAGAGGGAACTCCAAGGGGTATGAATTTAAATATTATAAGCATAAGGTTGTATGTGAGAAAATAGAGGGGAACTTTGACATTTTGTAGAGATTTCTAGACACCGCACAAGAAGTGATAGAATTTCCAGTAGGAGTGGTTTGGGTAAGCCGCCTGATAATGATAGGATTATATAATCTTAGATAGAGTAGAGAGAGAGAGATTGGTTTTGCAACATGCTTGTTCTTTTGGAAAATTATATGGTGCTACTGATATTTTGTTTGGCTAACAATTTTTTTTTCTAGTTTTTGTGGTTATTATCATTATATTATTAATATTTATAAATTGAAACATCAGGTACTACTGTAAAATTAATCTGCTCCATGTAGTTCCAATTAAGGAGAGAACAAAAGATAAGAGAAGTTAAACCTCACTAAACAAATGAGCTGTCAAGTGTTGTTTGGATGCTCAGTTTATGATACCGGAATCTTTGACCATTACCAGTGTCCCACATCTAGTACCAAACTGCACAAATATTACCATCTTTATGTAATATATTCACAAAGGCCAAAACAGGATAAGTACGAAAATTGTTATTATTAAAATAAAGTTGGAGTTTGGACTAAGACGTCTGAGGCAGAGCACACTTCAAATTCCTCTGCATACGTGGCACTTTTTCTACGTTAGATAAGATTTTGTCTCTTTTGTTGAACTTGTATTTTATAGTTTACTTTGAGATCTGTCAATTAATTTACGTCGGTTATTTCAACTTATCTTTTTATAGCTGTATGTCATATCTGTCAATTTAAGTTTTACTAGTCCCTGTATCTTTTTCTCTGTTGGTAGTTCTACACAGCACTATGTTATTTTTGGATTTGTGTGGAAATAAATAGCTGCTGGGTAGTTAGTACTACCTATCAAGGATTGATTGTGTTAAATTTGTATAATTCATATGCTTAATGAGTTAACTCCAAGTGAGTTTAGGACGAGTTAAGTTAGGTACAGTTAGAAATTTACCAAAAATGATATGAATGGAGAATGTACCAGTGCCTGGCACAATTGGTTAGTGACACCCGTCCTTCCAAGGGGTATGATTTATTACCCAGCTGCAACTGGAATGAAAACAGAAAAAGTGCTAAATTCTGGTATGGAGAGAAGTCTAGAGAAATCTTTATTATATGAGTGCAGTGCAGCCACTTAAAATATGCGTAGCTCACATCCTATATTCCTATGATAAAGGTACCAGGATCTAGTAGGATAAAGTCCTATGCTGCAATCTGAGGCCTGATGTATGTATATATATATATATATATATATATATATATATATATTGATTTAGAAGTTGAGAAATAGATATGTATTCCGATAAAGTATGCAGGAGAAAGTACTTGCTAGCATGGAACCCTGACCGGCTCAGCAACATAAATCTAAAATATTTTCTTTTTTTCCTTTCCTTTTCTTAGCTAATATAAACATGAATACTAATCTTCTATTTTACTTTTCAGGGGCTGGAGTCTTTGGGCACTTATCAGACTCGTTCCTTGGCCGAAAGGGTTCTCTAACAGCCGTGTGTGTTTTAAACTCAATTTTAGGCCTCTTGACCTCTGTCTCCCCATCTTATTGGGTCTACTTTCTCCTTCGGTTCTTGACTGGCTTCAGCACTGGTGGTGTCGGCCTATGTGCATTTGTTCTAGCCACTGAGCCAGTGGGACCCAGTAAGCGTGGAGCTGCTGGCATGTCTACATTCTACTTTTTCTCGAGTGGCATTGCCATATTAGCTGGCATTGCTTATTACGTCCGATCTTGGCGGTACCTTTATGTTGTCACCTCCCTCCCTTCTCTTTTGTTTTGTCTAACAATTATACCCTTCTTGTCAGAATCACCTAGGTGGTATCTTGTTCGTGGTAAGGTAGCTAAGGCAGTGTCTGTGATGCGTGACATTTCAAGAACAAATGGAAAGGAAATGCCTGATAATCTCAGCTTGAAATTAGATACTGAAGATAAAGAGTCTGGACAAGAGAACACCGAGGTTCAATCAGGGTCTATAAAAGACGTGCTGAATAATCACATAACCAAACGTAGACTAATTATCTCAGTTGCCATAAACCTTCTATGCTCAATTGTCTACTATGGACTTAGTCTAAATGTGGTTAATCTGAAGACAAACATATATGTTAGTGTCGCAGTCAACTCAATATCCGAAATTCCGGCATATGGACTCACTACCTTGTTACTGTGTTATTTCGGCAGAAGACCTCTATCCATCAGTACCATGCTAATGAGCGGAGCGTTTTGCACTATAGGGTTCTTGATTGCGGTGTTTGGTGAGCCGGAGGCTATAACAATGGCATGTGGTGTGCTAGGCATCTTTGGTATGGCGGCGACATATAATTTGTTATTTATCTACACATCTGAGCTTTTCCCCACAGTTGTAAGAAATGCAGCACTCGGCTGTGCAACCCAAGCATGTCAGTTGGGAGCGGTGCTAGCGCCAATTGTGGTGCTTACAGGAAAGTCGACCCCTTTTTTGATGTTTGGTTTATCAGGAATATTAGGAGGTATGTTGGTCTGTTATTTGCCGGAGACAATGAATAAGCCATTGTATGATACAATGGCTGGTATCGAGGAGTCGGAGCATGAGCTTCTCAAGTAATGGAGAGGAAACAATAGAGGCGTGGAAAAAAAAAAAACTGAGTTTGTACTAGGTAATAGTAGTCTTTTTTTTTTCCTTTTTTTTGCATGTTTCGTTGCTTTATTTTTAGGATTTTATTTTGTATCATACATGTTCCCTTTTCCCTTTTATATGACAGGATCTCTCAAGACTCCTGTTTTAACTGTTGTGGTCAAATTATGGCTACACGTGGAGGGTTGTTTACAAATCTTTATTATTAGTCTTGATCAAATTAATCCGGAAAATAGAACTGGGAATTAGATAAAATTATAGACAATTTGAATTGACAAAAGAAAAACACTTAAAACATCTAATTAAAAGAGTCGACCTCTTTGTTGCTACTCCCGTAAGAAAATGGTGTGTGATGTAGATGTTTGTCACAAACACTCACAAGCAAACAACAAACATAATGTATTTTTTTTTGAAGTGGGAGGCGAAATATCTACTATATTTTTTCATTAAAATAAATTGAAAAAGAGTTGATACAGATTAGAAAGAAGAAGAAAAACATAATGTATTTTAGTATAATTTTTTTAACAAACCAAAATAAGTACACTATAAATACAATCAGACACCTAATTTCATCATGTCAATTGCCACACAATAGTAGAAGGCCTTTTCCTTTTAACATTTTCTCTATTATATAGAAAGTATCTAAAATCCAATTAGATTAGCAAACTGTAAGGCACCTTAGTACAATCCTACACTGGAAGAAGGAGAAACCCTAAAAGAACTCTCAAGTAGAAAAGATGTGAGAACACAAACTAAAACTATGCCTTCTTTTTCTTGGATTTCAGCATGACAAGGCCTATAAAAACAGACAAGAAGCAGAGAAGCACAACGCCCGCAAAAACAGGAATAAGCACCGCATACTCTGAGGGAAGGAAGTATTGGTGTATGAAGTGGTCGCTCTCAACAAATGGCTGACAAAAAAGAGAAAAATGCAAATTTAGTACATGCTTGGTTCATCTCTCACCAAACTAAGTTGGTACTGGGCATAGAGTATATAATAACACCAGAGTATTCTCTTAAGATTCTAACAGCTGTAAGCTCACAACTTTCTATTTAATTCCTTAATGATTTATAAAAACTAAAGATGACAACAAGGACCTCTAACCTCTTATAAATACTAGCATCGATGTCTACAGATACTAGATGTACTGGGATCCTTTTTTTTTTCTTAGTAACAAAATGGGTTTTTAACAGAAACTCATCTTCTTTCAATAGGGGAATGTGTCAATATGACAAATCAATACCAGATATCGGTACTGGACCAGCTTGTGATCCTCTCTCCCTGATTTCATACATGTCTATGCACACTATAAATGTACAAGTGCAATTCCATCATAACCAAACAAGCTACCAAGATACAAGTCACTGCTTTGCTGGCTTGATTGGTGGCCAACTTGTTGGACCACTATTTTCAAACTGATAATAATTAAAAAAAAAACATTTTCACTGTAATGATGCAAAAATGAAGGACCAACAGCTTTACAACCAGTTCCAAAAAAAAGGTTTAAATGGAATAAACATGACAGGTTGGTTTATCTTTTCAGGTTATATTACATATGATGTCCCATGCTCTCATCAATGAACCAAATGCAGAATAGTCAAGTTCTGATTTTTTTTTCCTGCTGGACCCTCAGAGCTAGTCTAGCTTTCATGAAATTACAGATGGATTATAATAAAAAGCATCTAAATGTGGTGGTCTTGAGAAATGAGGACAACTGTTTTAAGAATTGACAACTCCTAGATGTTTTTCTGTGCTTGTTATTTGAGCAATTGCTGGCTGGTAAGAATGCTTAATGCCGATTTACATGAAAATTATACTAACACATTTAATTAAGCTCCATGGCTTTAGCCAAAGCAAAAAAAAAAAAAATACTTTGCTTGACCAATGTAATTGCATCCTGGTACAACATCAGATGGCAATATAGAAAGTAAAGCATGTTTTGCACTTGCTATATAATTACCATGTTGCATTCTGACAATGCAACACAGAAAATAGAGGGGTGAGGAAATATTTGAGTAAAAAAGAAACCAACCAAAATTATGACCCAGAAGGTATAATAGGTAAATATTGTTAAGCTGATTGTCGTTAATAAAGCCCCAACCGCCTTATCTCCCAATTCCATCTCGATTTCAGCAAAATACAAACTTCTTCAAATAGACTGGTTCAAGGCAGAAGAAATCGAAATAGCAGCAGAAAATAATAATGAGAAGTAGCTTCACAGATTTGATGAAATTCTAAAATCATTATAAGATTGGTGAATGCAAATCAACTGAGGACCAGTAATTAAAATTTGCTTTAGAGATGAAACAAATCCCATTGAATAAACTCTAACCCTGATTAGCGGATGCGTAAATCGATCCAGGCAAAAAAATCTGAACTTCTTTTAATACAGAACAAATGAAAAAACTTAATCTTCGACAGTAATTCCGACGGAGAAGGCGCGAAGTACTGGAACCTGGGAATCTGAGATCTTCTCTTGTCAAAATGTCAATCAATATACACCGCAGTACAAGGTTTCAAACCCGCGGAGGAGACTTTACAGAAATTTACCATCATACAAATGTTGCCTCGTGGGCTCTATGGATTGGGTTTGGGTATATGACAATCGTGGAACACAAAAGGTAAAATAGAATGTAATGGACCGAAGCCCTCATAAAAAATAGGCCGGGCTTGAATCTTAATCCTCTCTCTTTCTAGGCCTCTTTTGATAGTACAAAGAGTCAAAACGTTTTTTATTTTTACTTTTCGGATTACAGGCCTAGAGGGGTTTTTGACGGGAAGGGCGTCTTGAGAGAGAGAGGAGAGCTTCATAACATTCGCAGCAAGAAGACTCGAGCCATGGCGGCGGCGGCGGCGAGGCAAGGGTTCCGGCGATTGTTCTCCACCTCTGCCTTCTCTCTATCGAGGTCTCCATTACCTCCTCCCAAGGCCGATCCTTCTCCTAATCTCTTCGTCTCAGGCTAGTATATGCACTGTATGCTTGTGCGTGTTGGTGCGGTGGATTGTTCTGTATTTCTGTTTATACTATGTGAAACGGGGAATCACGGGAGTTCCCAAGCCCTTGGAACCAGTTTTGATTCTAATGGTTGTTTAAATCGTCATATCAGCATCTAATCACCAATCTTGATGAAATTCATTTTCATTTTCATACTTTGTTCCAATCTCAATGTTGATCCTACAGTTGAAATAACCCTTGGAATCAAAATTGGTCCCAAGGGCTTGGGAACTCCTCCCGCTGTGAAACGGAGCTTGTAGGTACCGGGAGGTTTTCTGAGCTGATGGTTTTAATTTAAGGCCCAGTTAACGTATAGTACAAACCTGATGAACCTCCGTGCATTACATATATATTTTGCGATCGGGTTACGTTCGCAGCCCTTCGAACCAAAAAAATTGGTTTGAAGGGTTCGCGAACCATCGATTTTGCATCGAGATTCGTACTTTTAACAGATTTTGAGGTCCGAGATTCACACTTTTAATGTGGTTCAGGGCCCTAATCCAGTTTCCATTCCACTGATTTCATCACTCATGCCTCACTGTTGACACAAAGCTTTGTTGATGTCAGTTTACAATGTTCGCACCACCTCTGATACACTTTATAAGCCTGTTAGACAGGGAAAAATCAGACTTTTTTTTTTTCTTTTGGAAGTCCATAGATTATTATGTTAAAGTAATATCACCTACTATTTCTGATGTGGTTCAGGGCTCATATCTGCAATTTTCCTACCATATAATGGCAAATTTTTAGCTGAAGTGAATTGCTTTGGCAGGGCTGAGTAAGCGAACAACATCAGAGGGACTTAGAGAAGCTTTTGAAAAGTTCGGCCGTGTCATTTATGGTACCTCGTTGCCCCTTTTAGAACAGAATTTTTTTTCCTCCATGCAAGTTCAAGGGCAAGGAATTTTGAACTCAGTTTTGTTGTACATTCCAGCTAGGGTTGCGACGGACCGTAATTCAGGTTACTCTAGGGGCTTTGGTTTTGTGCGATATGAGACAATTGAAGAAGCTGCAAGAGGCATTGAAAGCATGGATGGAAAGGTTTGTAGTGTAAATTACCTCATCAGTTTCTCATATCTATTTATTTGAATATTTCATGGGACCATTGCAAAATCTAAAAAAAAAATCACAAATGCCTAGACATTGAAGTTTAAGAAACATGTATACACATGAACAAATTCATTGTTGTTTGTCTTTTATTTTCAAACTCGCCTCATTTATCTGGAGGCAATAATCTGAAGGTAAAATAGTCGCAGCATATTTTCCGCTGGAATAGGTTTGATATTATGCAAAATTCATGAAACTTCACATATTGAGGGTACAAGTTTCATCTGAGTGTTTTATGGGGTTGCATCTCGCATGTAGAAATTTCCCTATTGATGTAACTTACTTTGTTCTTAATTTCGTGTAAATTTTCTTTTAGTACATACAGTATTCACATTAGGTTACATCTGTGGTCACTTGTTTGGACTTCCAGGCCAGCTTTTATTTAGTTCTCTTGAGCATAATGCATGGACTATAATTCTTTATTTTGAAGAATATGGCTCTACAGTCGAATTTACTTGTAAAGGTATTTAAAAACTAACAGAATGCCAAGGAACTTGTAAACCAACACCTAATATAGTCCACAACTGTGTGCTTGAGAGATGTAATCAAAATTGGTTTGCATGAGATCTTTCCAATGAATGAAATGTTGTCCTGGCTGATATTAGCTTAAGTTCTTAATGGCCATAGTTTGGTAACTCAGATAAATCATCTCTCTTTGTCTCTCGCACATGCAGTTTCTTGATGGATGGGTAATCTTTGCGGAGTATGCCAAACCAAGACCACCACCTCCTCAAGAAAGGACAGGTGCTGACATGCCACCACATTTTTAAGGACCCCTTACCTTTTGCATTCAATTATATGAAATATTTATGAACTATACTAGTAAAGGGTTGTTATCTATGTTTCTGCATGGAACGCTTGTGCTCGTAAAGGTTATGTTATTTCTATTCCAATGGAGAACATTTGTCACTAGTAAAGGGTATAATTTGTCTTAGCTGTTTATTATAATATAGCACAATTTCCTCCCACTGGTATGCGAACTGTAAGCGACCAAAAGATGTGCTGTTTATTATCTATATTAGGCAATGTGCATGTTTTGCATGGCACTGCCAGAAGGAAAAAAAAAGGAAGATTGAAAGGAAATAGGAGATTGAAGCTGCATGCCATGGAGAAAGGAACGAAGAAGGTGACATGAACCTCTACGTTCAATGTATATGTTTGTGTGAATGGTCTGGTAAAACAAAAAAAAAAATCAAGACAATCTACAAGGGACATTAGTAATTGTCCATCTAACATACGAGAAGTGTTTTATCCAACAGATGTGATATCTGGACAAATATTGTCATTTTAACAACTTTTTTCCAAAACAATTCAAATAAAATTGCAAACTTGAGAAATAAATTATAGATATGCTACTACAGAGAGAGAGAGAGAGAGAGATGTTATTGCGCGAAGTTTTCCATTTCACTAGCTGGCTTCTCTGTTTTTTCGGTGCCAGAGATGCCCCAAGGCGCTTCCCTTGCATCACTACATCGGTTTTTAGTTGTTATTGAGGGGAATGGAAAGTGTAATTAGCATCAGGTGTGGACTAACAGTTATGGTTAATTCTCTTTTTTTTCTCTTCTCAACGATGTAACAGTTTATCTGAATAAATTAAATCCCTTGACAGCCGCTGTCAAGCTTTCAAAAAGAAGAGAGGGAGCGAGGGAGGAGAGAGCTTATTATTAAATTTCATAAAATTTTAAAATTGTTTAATGAAGTTAATAGAAAAATAAAGTATTGTCAAATGATTTTCACAGATAATGATAAAAAAATAGAATAACTGATTTTAAGAAGCCTTCGTCAGCAGCTCTCATGGAAGCATGTCTCTCTCACTCTTTGTTTATATTTTCTATTTTTTTGCTATGTTATTAAAGACTTATCTTCATAATTGAGAGAGAAACACGATGTATTCAAAGGCGGATGTAATGTAGATTAGGGGGCAGCTGTCCCTCTGGATTTTGAAAATCAGTGCTTTTAGATAATACCTTCGATAATTTGTTCTCCTGAAAATGTTTTTTGCCCCTTGAATTGTTTGATTACGTTTATTGAGAAAAATATATTTAATATCGTGCATAATGAAATAATTATACAAAAATTTAAAATGTGAAGTTTCATAGAGAAAAACTTTCATCATCAACTTGATTATTTATCACTTTGAGTTTTATTTTGTTGTTATTTTTAATATGTAAAAAGATATTATTTTGATGATTTTTTATTATATAAGAATATATATTAAATTATTATTATTTTTATTTAAAACCCAATTAGTTAATAGATTTAAACCCGATAAACTATTATAATTCGATAATTATCCCATCCGCCTCTAGATGTATTTGGTATTTTGGTAGATTTTTTATCCCCACACTCATGAGGAGAATATATTGGCAAACTCGTTCATCTCATCTGAATAATTAGATTCTGGTTATATCATCTTCCACTGATTGGCTGCGGATCCTGAATCGTACGCAGCTGGATAAATAAGGATTGAACCCATTTTCATGTCATTCAATTTGCATAGTTATGTTGAGTGCATCTCTAAGATCCATATTGAATTATTGGCCCATATTTATTGTCCAATAACGGGTATTAAATGAATGCTATTGCTATGGTAAATTGGTAATATTGAAAGCAGTGTTGGCGTTTTGTATGAAAATAAAATGCATTTGACTGATGTATTATGTATAGATGTTGTTAAATGAAGAATTGTATGCAGCTGTCTAAATAAAGTTTTTGCACACAATTAATTAATCTTTCATGGTAATTTATCATAATGCAAACAATTAGTTAGATATAGTATAATTTTCTAATATAGCAAATAGGGCTGCAAGAAATATTCGAAGTTCGTAGTTCGTTCGTGTTCGATTCGAAAAAAGTTCGAAAAAAGTTCGTTCGATTATAGTTCGAAATTAATTTCAAATCAAACTGATTCGATTCGAAATTATATCGAATCAAACTCAAACCATGGTGAGTTCGTTCGAAATGTGTTCGCGAACTATTTTTGTTTGAATTTGTATTAATTATTTGATTGTTTGAGACTTTGAGTAGTATGAATTTATATAAAATTTATTATTTTTTGTTGAATGAACTTTTAGTATTGTATGAATTTATATTAAATTGATATTTTTTATATTTGATTCTGTTATTTTGATATGAATTGTGGAATTTGTTCACCTAATAATTCTATTTCAAACTATTTACGAATCAAATCAAACAGTTCGAATATTTAACGAATCAAATTTCAAACAATGGTTTGAGTTCGAAACTGCCTATCTATTTCAAATCAAACTCAAACACATGTCAGTTCGTTTGCAGCCCTAATAGCAAAACATGTATATTGTAATTTTATTGCATTCCAAATACGAATATATAGAAGTATGAATAATTTTTTTAAAAAAAAACAATCATTATACACCTACACAAAAAGCACTTGTTGCATTTACTGCTGCTACATTAAAAGAAAATTCGAAAAAAAAACAAACGCCAATTTATATTTTTAGTTAAAGGACAATATCATACCGAAATTTGGTTGTTCGTTTAATATGCTTTATAAAAAATATAATTTTATTTTTAATTTAGTATGCCGACTGAAAACACCATCTAGGATTATTTTTATTAAATAAGCCTAGCTTAGATTATGAAGGATCTCAATCTGTATAAAAAGATATGTGATTAAATTTCAGGTAAAAATATCTAAAATAAACAATATTGAAATTAACAAGAGAATTTTTTTTGGAAAAAAATATGTTCAACTTTTTTGTAAAAGTGCCTTCTCAGAAAGCGGGCTATCATTTCATCAAAAAAAAAAAAAAAGAAAAAGAAAGACAGCGGGCTATCCATACTTATTTGCAACGTGGCAGCCTGGGATTGGGAGCGGTGCAGATTTTTGGCAAATTTTACACTTGTTCACAACCTGGTCCAAGCCCAATTCCTAACAGCGTTGTTGGATACTGGACCCGTATACAAGTTATCACCGGGAGGTGTGCTTACCGTCATCGTTGTATTTTGCACATAACTGCCGTAAACCGTAAAAAAATAAGAAGAATTAAAAGTTCTGCAACTGGACTTAGTTTTTTTTTACTTGTCCATTTCTTTCTTTCTTTCTATATCGCTCCTCCTCCCCCCCCCCCAAAAAAAAAAACCAGAGCGAGCGGGAGAAGAACAAAAGCGCGAACGAGCGCATCAATCCACCAAAACACACGCCATTGAAAATCGCGAATTTCTCATAGGCAGCTTCTCTCTCCCATCGTCGAAGCTATCCCGTGGATCTTGCGCTTCACTCAACTCCGATCCGGCGATCTTCTCCTTCTCCGGTGAGCTCTCCCTCTTCTTTTTCGAGTCTTATGCCTTCTTCGACTCGCTCTTAATTTTCTACTCGCATTGCCTTTCTTTTCGATTCTTACTACTTTGGTTCAATCCTAGATTTTGAAGCCTTCGTTATTCTTCTTTTGTGATTAGGGTTTCGATGTTGCAAGAGCGGGGATCCATGAATTGGTGAGTTATGTAATCTGAGATGTGCGCTGGAAGCCCTGGCCAACATATTCGGAGCTAGGGTTTTTTGATTGAAGGGTTGTGACACAATTCCATGGGAGATGGAGGTGTTATCATGGAGAGATTGCCTTTACCAGAACCACACAAAGACGTGCTTTCACCATCATCTCACTGTGCAATAATGCGAAGAGGTGGGGGTGACTTGGAACTCAGACAGTGTACAGAAAGGAACCGTGAATTTCAGCGCAGAGACATGTCAGAGAGAAATGCACACATGCGCCGCAACGATATTGAAGAGGGAGAGGTACTTAGTGGCAAATTTGAAAGAGGAATCTTCCCTAAAAAATGGCGCCGGGAAGATATTGAACAAGGCGAATTCATCAACAAGAGATGGAGAAGAGACAACAACAGTGAATTCCCTGGTTCCGGCCGGTACCAGTGGAGGAAACCGACCCACAAACGTGATTTTGAATGGGGAGAGATTGCACCAGAGAAAAGACGCAAACTTGAGGGAGACCGCATCAGAAGTTTTGAGCCAAGGCGATCACCTGAAGAACAAAAAAAGCGGCTTCCTTCATCAATTGTGAAGTGTGAAAACAGTGGTGCGAGCACACGGGTTTCAGGTTCAGATGATGTGGAGCCGGGTGAAATTAAGTCTGACAACAGCAATGGAAGTAATAAAGAATGGTCTAGATTGCCTCCTGTGGAGTCTGATAATAAAAGGAGGGCAGAAGAGAATAGCTCAAGTAGCCGACCTGGTTACCCAGATAGATTTCCTTATAAGAATGCAAGAGGTGGTCGGAGTAGCAGTCGACATCCTTCTTCACGTTCAGGCAATTCTGACTGGGCACAACATGATCGCCCGCACCACCATGACCACAGGGATCGAAGCCCGGGATATAATGATCGGTCCCCACAACACAGGTCCCGCCAGACCACTCGCAGGGACCGTACCCCATCCCACCAACGGTTCAGGCGACATGAACACCGTGAGAGAACACCTATTCACCTTGACAGGTCCCCACGTAACCGAAATTCAGCTGTCAAGCCAAACCGGTCAATTGACAAGCCTGAGAGCACTAAAGTTGATGAAAAACAGAAGCAAAAGACTAATTCTGCCAGGCAGTTGAGCAGGAGTGATAGCAACAGAAGCAGTGAGGAGAGAGCTAGCAAGGAAAAACCAGAAAACGGTGATACTGTTACTAGAAGTGAGTCGAGTGAATCATTGCTGCCTCCACCTTCACCACCTCCCCCACCACCACCACCTCCCCCACCATCATCTCCACCTCCTCTTGTGATTCCACCGCCACCTCCACCACCTCTCCTGCCCAATGGAAATGCTGGTTCTCTTCAAGAAGATTCTGCAATAGCACAACTTGGCATGGAAGAGGATATGGATATCTGCGACACACCACCGCATGCAAACTCAGCTTCTGACATGATCCCTAATCCAGTTTCCATTCCAGTTCCCGGCAAGTGGTTCTATTTAGACAATTTTGGTGTGGAACAGGGGCCTTCAACACTGGCTGATCTTAAGACGCTAGTCGAAGATGGTCACCTACAGCCTGATCACATGATAAAGCATGAGAACAGTGACTGCTGGCTTACAGTTGAAAATGCGGCCTCTCCTTCGGTGACACCCGTCTTTCCTTCTATTTTTGGCACAGCTGCTGATCCAATTGATTTGAATGCTGAGACTGGAGTTGCTCTTGAGGAAGCCCCGTGTTTTGATACGGGTCTCCCAGATTTGAACCTAGATATAGGCACTGCTGATGAATTGCAGATGGATGACGAATACCATATTGCTGAGAGGGTTGCTTCTATGATGGAAGGATATGTTTTCACAGAAGGAGCTGAGCTTGATATTCTCTCAGGTTAACACTCTCTCTCTCTCTCTCTCTCTCTCTATTTCTTTTCTGGGAACGTTCTTGTTTTTTGTTTGTCCCTATGTTGTGCGCTTTCTTTTCTTTTATTGATGGTAGTTATTTTAGTTTGGATATTACTTGGCATGATTTTACTGGCTGGGATTCTGTTCTTTTTTGTTCAAACACTGTACTCTGTACGATGATGTGGTGGGCCCCACACCGTTGGCGGGCCCATTCGTGGAGTCTTTCCATCTGGGCTAATACTTTGCACCCCTATATATTATTATACACTTTATTTATTTATTTATTATTATGTTGTTCTGTATACTTTTGCCAAATCTTTGGTTCTTTACCCTATTATGAATTTGGATTTGGATCCGAATTTTTGTCTCTTCTCATTCTAATGAAATCTTTGGTCCTGAATATTCTTCCATACAGCCCATTTGAGCCCATTTTGGCCCAAAGCCCATATGTTAAATATTGGATTTATATATATTTAAATAAATATGCGTTGTTTAAATATATTTGGTTGATTTTTTATTTTTGCAGAAGCTTTGGAGTCCAATTTTAAGGAAGCAGACTTGGAGGGGTGGTGTCAGCAGGAAGGTAACACATTAAATTTATTCTCGTTGCTTTTGGAGCTTTCATATTATCCATATGTTGACTTATTTCGTACCTGCTGACTTTTGTTTCCGGTACTGATAAGTACTCTCTTTTTTACATGTTATTAGATCTTTTAATCTGGGTCTGATAGGCTGGTTACTCTATTATACTAGTTTGACCAACTTATTGTATGATTATATCAGTGGCTCTCATAATATCATTTTTTTTATTCCACATCTAAATTCTCCTTAGTTTATTTCCATTTTTTCGTTATTTTATGAAAATACAAAGTTAAATTTCATAATTTTTATGTATCGATTTGCCTAATTATTGTCTGAAACATCCTTCTGATTTTATTATTGTATTATGTTGTAGATTCTTTTATATCTAGTTAAACACTTGTGTTTAAACCCTATTTACATTGTTAGCTTTCCCATACAAGATTTTGAAAAAAACCTGCATGTGACTTGACTTTTGATTGAATTTTCTTTTGTCATATTAATTGACAGGATATTCAAAATTACAACCGAGACCCCGGGAATTTTTACGGCAATTCAGGCTTAATGAAGAAATCTGCACTGTTGGAATATGGCCATGCCGGGGGGGTGACTGGAAGCGAGATGAAGAAAGGAGGAAAATCATCATCAATGATGGGTTTCCTCTTTGCCAAATGCCCCCAAGAGGAACCCAAGAAGACCCCCGACTATCCGGACCTGATGTTTATCAGGTCCCGCACATGAAAACTCTCACGCTTCCCTCTTGGGCCTTCTCCTCCAATGAAGATACTGCTGAACCCACTGCTGACACCAGCAAAGGCCCTGCCAAGCCTCCTCGTGGCACAAAAGGGACACTACTGTCAGTTACTCGTATTAATGCTTGTGTGGTGAAAGACAAGGGCAACTCCTCTGATTTACGTATCACTGCCAAAATTGCAAGAGTAGCTGTTACAGAGCGCCAATTGTCTAGATCAACACGGTCCCACTCTATAGGCAGCGAGAGAGGATTGGTTTATGAAAGTGTCTCGTCTCACCATTCTCACTCTGGTAACAAGAGGCATCAAGAGGCTGATTTTCAGAGCTTGCACCATTGCAGGACTCTGGTAATACCAAAGGATCATGTACCCACTGTGGATGAACTCTCTGTGGATATGGGTGATTGGTTTTATCTTGATGGGACGGGTCAAGAGCGTGGTCCCTACTCATATGCTGAATTGCAGTCTATGGTCAGACAAGGTCATTTAGTGGAACAAATGAGTGTTTTCAGAAAGATCGATAACACCTGGTTACCAACTGTGAAGGATTTGAGACCTTATGAGGCTGCTGGTGCCGCCAGTGTACATTCTTCAGGTATTCATGATTTTAATGTTAAGCACCCACAATTTCTTGCTTACATGAAAGGGAAATTACATGAACTGGTTATGAAGTCTTTCAAGACCAGGGAGCTTGCATCAACTATAAACGAAGTATTGGATCCATGGCTTACTTCTAAGCAGCCAAAGAAGGAAACTGAGTTGCATCCATTTAACTCGACTGTCACAAAGAATACTTCGAGCCTAACCCACGACTTGTCTGGTGAGCTGTCTTTTTATTATTTTTTTTAGTAAAACACTGCTTCCTGATTATATGTTGATTGATTAAGAGTTTGCAGTAGTTGATAGAGGTAAATTGGTACCCTACAGTAGTCATTGGACATGTTTGGTGCGCATACCATGTTTGTAATCTAATGATCTATTCTTTTTTTTTTTTTTTTGTGAAAAAAAAACCATTGAGCCTGTTTCATCTCTGAAACTTTAACATTGTGACTCAGATACACACCACCAGTCTCATTGAGTCACCTAGATTGAAATCGAGGAATTTGATACTAGAATGTTTAGTGCAGTATCCATTTTTTTTTTTTTTTTTTTTTGTATCAAAGACCATGAAGTCAATCTGATGACTTCCAGCACGCCAATTATCCATCATTGACAATCCCTGATTCGAACACAACCCCAAACTAAACAACAATCAACTATCAATAACCAACTCTACTTTATTTTTATTTTTTTGAAGTACCAGGCCAAAAGCCTACTATAAATACCAACTCTACTTTATTATATCCAGAGATCATTAAAAAAAAACTAAACTGGTATGACCAACGACCATATCTACTGGTGTGTTCTGAGGCTAACATTATCTTATTTTCTTGGTTTGATATTTGTATAGAGAATGGAGTCTACCGTTCAACAAAGAGGGCACGGCTGTCGCAAGTAGCTGATGACGACTCTATTTGGGGAGATGAGGATCCAATGGTTACTAAAATGAAAGAATGTTCTTTTGAGGATCTGAGAAGTGGAGCTCATCTTGCAGAAGAGAGTCCCTCTGCTGCTGTGTTTGGAGACAACTGGGTTTCACTTGATCGAGGCTTGTTAGCAAGGGTATTCCATTATTTGAAAGCCGATATAAGATCGATCCAATCAGCTGCCTCTACTTGTAAGAGCTGGTATGATGCTGCCTTGGTTTACAAGAGCATGTGTCAGCTTATTGATCTGTCTTCTGCCGGTACAAAATGCAATGACATGATATTCAGGGCCATAATGGTATACTATCTTTCTGAAGTTCTCTCATTGGTATATAATTCACAGGCACCACACACATGCTACATGGGTAATTATTTTATATTATTAAATTCTGTTTTATAGGGTGGATATGACTTGAACAATGTGACAACTCTTGTTCTGGTTGGGTGCACGAACATTAGTTCCAGTGCTTTAGAAGAAACCCTCTTGCACTTCTCAAACATATCATTTGTGGACATTCGCGGTTGCATTCAGTTGAGGGACCTCCAAGATAAATTCCATTACATTAAATGGATTTATCTGAACAATTCCATGGACTCCTACTTCAAGATGAAGAGCCTCAGGCAGATAACAGATAAGAGATTTGATTTGGGTGAAACAGCTCGATTCAGGCCTGGGTTCTATAAACGGTCCAAATTCTTGCTTGATGCAAAGAAATCATCTGAAGTACTTTCACGTGATGCTCAGATGAAGCGGTGGCTTCAGAAAAAATCAGAATATGAATATAGGAAAAAGAAAGATTTTGTATTCAGCAAGTTGAAGGAAATCATGAAAGGAAACCGATCTGACTTTTTCAACCCCAAAGTGAGTAATTTTTATTATTGTTACTTATATTTACTCTTTTTCTCTCTTGATGCCTATATGTAACAACTGTCATTTGATGTCTTCGGGAGATAATGGTTAACATGCTTGTTAAATAGGTAGCTCAAATAGAAGATAAGCTGAGAAGTGGTTACTACTCTTGCCGTGGTCTGAGTTCTCTGAAGGATGACATCAGCCGCATGTGTCGTGAAGCTATGAAGTATGCTATTTCTCTTTTTTTACTTACTACTTAGGGGCATTTTTATAATATAATTAAATAAATAAGATATTATAGATTTTTTCTGACAAAACTTCATAATTTTTTAGAGTTAAGACTCGAGGTGATACAGGAGAGATGAAGCAAACCATCATGGCTTTCATCCAACTTGCAAAAAGATTAGAGGATCCAAAGCCGATTAATGGCAGAGATGAAAATGTTAGTTCACTAGTAAAGGATAACTCATCAGAATCTAAACCAAAAAAGAAACAAGTCAAGGGAACCACTGAGAAGAAAGCAACTAGCAAAGTTGACCGAGAAATCAAAAGGAGCCTCTCTAAGTTAAAGAAGCGTGCAATAGATTCAGACAGTGAAACTTCTGATGATTTCTCAGAAGATGGGGCTGAGACTGACAGTTCCTCATCAGACACTGAGAGCGACAGCACAGTTCTGTCTGACGCACGGGGTCCATATGACAGTGGCTCAAAGACATATGATTCTGTGGACTATATGGCAGATGAGAGAGAGTGGGGTGCACGTATGACAAAAGCGAGTTTAGTCCCTCCTGTCACAAGGAAATATGAAGTGATAGATAAGTATTTGATTGTGACTGATGAAGAGGAGGTGAAGAGGAAAATGACTGTGGCATTGCCAGAGGATTATTCTGAAAAGACGCAGTTGCAGAAAAATGGCACAGATGATCTGGAAATGCTGGAGTTACCTGAGGTCAAGGATTATAAACCAAGAAAAACCCTTGGAGACGAGGTCATTGAACAAGAGGTGTATGGTATTGATCCATATACACACAATCTCTTGCTTGATTCCATGCCAGAGGAGCTTAACTGGCCACTTACTGACAAACAATTTTTTATTGAGGAGGTAAACTACTATTCTTTCAGGATTTCCAGAAGTTTATGTGCTATTCATATTCTATGGTTGTATATTTACTGTTTGTCTCTTTCAGATGATGCTGAAGACATTAAACAATCAAGTGAGAAATTTTACTGGGAGTGGGAATACACCAATGGTGTACCCATTACAACCTGTTTTCGAAGAGATGCAAACGGTTGCAGAAGCAAAGGGTGACACACGAATAATAAAGATGTGCATGGCTATCTTACGAGCTATGCGAAATCGTCCTGATGATAATTATGTTGCCTATCGGAAGGTACAATACTTTGCATAAATATATATTTTGTTCGATCTGAGGATACTATTTTGCAATTAGTTGCTAATCAGTGTATTATGTTATAGGGCTTGGGAGTTGTGTGCAACAAAGAGGAAGGGATTGGTGTGGAAGATTTTGTTGTTGAATTTTTGGGGGAGGTAGGTTTTTGCACCATATTATTTGTGTCTGTAATTCCAATTATTTTTACTCAAGTGGAATGGGATTCTGGTTCATTTTTAATTTTTTATGTATTTGCCTTTTTCTAGGTGTATCCTGCTTGGAGATGGTATGAGAAGCAAGATGGAATAAGGTCTTTACAAAAAAATAATCAAGAACCGGCCCCAGAGTTTTATAACATCTACCTCGAGAGACCGAAGGTTACATATCTATATCTTCATATTTACCTAAAAATACATCTGTTATCTTTACTTTGTCGCCTTTGATATTTTTCTATTGATTTCTCTATTCTATACCAACATAGGGTGACCGTGATGGGTATGACTTGGTTGTGGTTGATGCCATGCACAAAGCAAACTATGCTAGCAGGATATGTCACTCATGCCGCCCTAACTGTGAAGCCAAGTGAGCTCTTGTCCTTACTATTTCTGCTATTTCTACACCGCCTTAATATAATTTTGTATAAATGCTGTTTTTATCTTTGTCAAAGGGTCACGGCTGTAGATGGTCAATACCAGATTGGAATTTATGCAACTCGACCAATCAGTTATGGCGAAGAAATCACATTTGATTATAACTCAGTAACTGAGGTATTCTCTTCTTGGAACCATTTCAGCTCATGAACTGGACCAGCTGTTTTGTCTAACTTATTTTCATATATTCATTTAATTGTAGAGTAAAGAAGAATATGAAGCATCGGTATGTCTCTGTGGAAGTCAAATATGCAGGGGCAGCTATCTGAGCCTGGCCAGTGAAGAAGCTTTTCAGAATGTATGCTTTTTTTATTCTTAATTTCTTTCCCAAAAGTTGGCAAATCAAGTTTGTTCCTGCAAGCAGGAACTTCAACAAGCAAATATGTCACAAGACTTTGTATCATTTGCCATTATAAATCTAGGACATTAAAAAAGTACCAGTTATATATCCTAATGTTGCATTGCTTCCCATTTAATATGTATTCAGTTTAATCTGGAACTAATCTTGTTTGGATTTTGGTTTTCTGACAAACAGACATTGCAAGAGTCTCATGGAATCCTGGACCGTCACAAATTAATGTTAGAGGCATGTGAAGCCAATGAAGTGTCTGAACAAGACTTGATAGACTTGACCAAAGCCGGACTTGGCACCTGTTTACTTTCTGGCTTGCCTTATTGGCTTGTTGCCTACTCAGCCCGACTGGTACATGTTCTCCTCAAATATCTATCATGTCCTTCCATTTCCATTGCAATATTCTAGGATGCTGAGTTGTGGGTTATGGTTTTTTAGGTGAGATTCATAAACTTTGAGAGGACAAAGCTGCCTGATGAGATATTCCGTCGCAACTTGGAAGAGAAGAGGAAATATTTTTCTGACATTAGCATTGAAAATGAGAAGGTTGATGCTGAGATCCAGGCTGAGGGGGTCTATAACTCCAGACTTCAAAATCTCGCTCTTACGCTTGATAAGGTACCTGATTTATCCTCTCAATCAAGCATGCATGTTCTTGGCTGGGATGTGGTTTGAAATGTTATTATTCATTGCTTTAGGTGAAATATGTGATGAAGAAGATATATGGAGATGCTCAGAAAGCGCCACCTCCTTTAGAGAGATTAACTGGAGAAGAAATGGTATCTGCACTGTGGAAGGGAGATGGATCACTGGTGAGCGTCATGCTTGAATCCATGGAACCTCATATGGATCCAGATTTGTTTTCTGAACTAAAGTCCAAGATCTGTGCACATGATCTATCTGAATCTGATGACCCTTATAGGAACCTCCGTCGCTGCCTCTTATGGTACTTGTCATTTCCTTTCTATTAAGCAAAGCATAGCATTGTGTGATTTTCCTTTTCTTGGGCACCCTTTTTGATCGAGTTAGGAATGCTTGTGCACCCAGCTGAGCAGCAACTTTCTTAAACTACCTTGTGTCTGGATTTGTTTGATTAATTTTCTCTGGTAATTGGATTTTAACCTTTAAATGTAATTCTTTGGAGGGATGATTGAACAGTTGAGGGTGAAATTTGGGAGATGTCAAGGCCATTTGAATTCGTAGTGGGGTATAAATTGGTGTCTTTTATATTCTGGGTATCAATTTTGTGGGGTCTTTCAAGGTAACTGTTTTTTGTGCCGTCTGTTCATATTATCATTTGATAATAGGTTGAGGGATGAACTGAGGTCTCTACCCTGCACATACAAGTGTCGTCATGATGCAGCTGCAGACCTCATTCACATATATGCCTACACCAAGTGCTTATTTAAAGTTCAGGTAATATTCTATTCTCTCCACGAAAGAATGTACTGTTTTGTGGATGTTACTTTTGATCTTCCTCAAGGTTTCTAACACTTTAACAAAACTTTCAGAGCTTTTGAGAATCTGACCATATCTGAGGTATATGTTGGCCAATAAAGTAATTTGTGTATATTTGCTTTAATGCTTGATTTATATAATCAAATAGAGTGGCAATTATAATAAAACAATCATCTTAAAAGAAAGCTGAAGCAAGCAGCAAAACTCTTAAATATAGTGAGCTTGTATGGTCACAACTTATAAAAATTCATACGAATGCAATAATATTTCCAGAGTTAAGAGTCTTATACTCTGATAGGAGTTTTGACCAATGAGGAATTTACCAAAAAATGCAGGAATACAAGTCAGTTAAGTCGCCTGCAGTATACATAAGTCCATTGGACATGGGACCCAAGTACACAGAGAAGACGGGTTCAATGTACACTAAGACTTACAGCCCAAATTACATTTTAGGGCAGTTGATTTATTGGTTCAGTCAGACAAATGCTGACCCAGATTCTCGACTAGCTAGGGCTAGAAAGGGCTGCTTGACCCTGCCTAACATCTCATCCTTCTACACCAAGTCTTCTAAAAATGTTCGGGAACGTGTTTATGGAACCAGAACTGTTCGCTTCATGCTCTCTCGCATGGTATATATTCTTTGTAATGAAACATCACATATACTAGCGATGTCATTGGGTCTCAAATGGCATGTGATGAACTTTCTGGTGGCAACCAGGTATCCATCTGTGATTGGTCAAACCAGTGGGTCCGAGAACCAAAATAATCCTACAGGGTTGGTCTTAGGTATCTGCCTTCTGCTCCCTTTGACATATTTCTTGATTCAGAGCCATTTGGGGATTTGGCATTGGAGTTCAATACAATATGGCCCTAAACTTGCTGGAACCATAGTCTAGAGTTAATTAGGCTAGTTCTTGTTAGGTGTTTTTTTTATTGTAAATTGTAATGTGAGCCCTCACGTGAATTGATTTGTTATTTTGTTTTACTAACAACAGGAGAAGCAGCCTCAAAGGCCGTGGCCTAAGGAACTCATATGGGAATTCCAAGACAATCCAAAATACTTTGGAAGTCCAATGTTAGATGTGGTTTTGGATGCATCTTCTTTAGATAGGGAGCTAGTCAATTGGTTAAAGACACGGCAAAATGTGTTCTACGGCTAGTTTAGATTGTTTTCCCCCATTATTAGCTTGATTTTTCAATTTTTTTTAGATGTGAGAATAAGCTGTTTCATCTCACAGTTTGTATAGCTTCTTTTCCATATCCCTCCTCTCTTGTGTTCTTATGCTAGAAAATTTAGTACTCTAATTTAAATTTTCCTTAACTGGCTCATTTGTACATATAGTTGTAGCTACAGTCAGTTATCTATGGAATTTGATGTGTGATTAAGTAGGATCTGTATACGCTGTCATATAAAAACGTTGTCATTCACTGCTATAATTTTTCAGACGTTAGATGAGATATGTGTGGTTCGACTTAAATTTAGGGGATATGTTATTTTAGTAGGGATTGCTCATCATAGACAACCACAGAAAAAATATGGCAGCCTATGCGGTTTCCATTAAGTAGGATAAGAAATCCAGATTAATTTATGTATTCATTCTTAGCGGCATCACAAGTAGGATGTAAGTTTTCCACATTAATTTCTGTATTCACTGAAAAAAAAAGAGGTCTGCACGAATATGGAGAAAAAGAAAAGGTGATTCTTAGGCGATCAGATTTCCATCGCAAAAACACACAAAAAAGAGAAAAATACCAACTAAAAAAAAAAGAGAAGCTTGTCGCGTAGAGAATCAGCAGTTCTCATGGATAATTCGTTGTTAGATTTGATGCAATCCTTGATAAATGATTAAAATGCTATGATTTAGAAAAGGTTAGTCTCGAAAATTTTACTTGTAGTGTTAATTTATTTTAATTAGGGTTTAAATTATAAAAGTTTAAGGTACTTCGAAATCCTAGAAGATTTGGAGAAAAAAAATGCGAACTGAAGTTAAATCAGTTAAATAATGAACACTCAACGATAGAAACAATCTCCACCCGAATTCCAGCCGCAAGCTTCTTTGATTCAGATTGAAGTCCCTGGCAGTTCGGACCGAATCCATCTATTTAGCTGAATTTTGATTTTTTTTTTTTTTACTTTTAGCTTTTCTACTTGAAGAGGCCACCCATTCAGACCGAACGAGGCCCTGGTTCGAACCGAATAAGAGAAAAGAGAGCAAATGCACTGGGTTAATTTTTAGACGGTTTTTAGGGTTTTCTATATAAAGGGTACAGAAACTTATGTTAGGAATTTGGAGTAATTTTTTTTGGAGAGAGGAGAGAGAATAAGACAGAGAAGAAGAGATCGAATCGTGAATAACATCTTTCTCTTTTTTTTTTTTTTTTTTTATGATTTGTAAAATGTATTTTTATGATTCTCTCCTCCATGAGACAGTGGTATTGTTTTAGGATTTAAATATGTAACTTAGAAACTGGATGTAACCAGGGGCGGAGTCAGAAACGAATAAATAGAATATTCTGGTCAAATTTTTTTTTATTTTTTTACCATACGATCTTTATTTTTCAGTGAACCGAGGGGGTATCCGGGCGCCGGTTGGCGCCTACCTTGGATCCGCCCCTGGATGTAACAATCATTATGAATTAATTTTGTAAATTAAATTTTATGATTTATTTGATTGTGCATGAATTGAACTGTTTATATTTGTATTAGTTATCTATTTAGGATTAAGAACTCTAACTAACGTAGATTCGTAAACTACAAACGACTATAGAGCTGCACATGTATCTTAAAAAACTTAGAATATAATATATATTTTTAAGTTTCATTATAAACCCGTTAGGCAAATACAACTCTATACTTCTGACTGTTACGACTGCAACTTGTGCTCCGTTTTCAACTCGGAGTTGTACTTACTTATTACGTAGTTTTCCTCTTATTCTATAGTGCCTGCATATTCGAACAAATATGAGCACATGATCCAGTATTCAATATCCAATTATGAATAGAGGTAACAGCGTTAACTTTAATAATAAAAATATCTGAGGTTGAAGTCTTATGAACCTTTCCCGTCCTTAAATCCTTCAGATATTTAGGATTGTTTCTCCTCTAATGACTCTTACTTTGACAATAAAAGTAGTCAGAAATAGAAGAGGTTTTTGCCTTGGGAGTATTCTGATTAGGAACCATCTTCCTTTTCCTCTTGTACTTAGGCGCCACTTTGAGAGTTGCTTTGCATTTCATCTTTTTAATCCTCCTCTCACCTTCTTGGATTATGAGGATAGAAGAACTCTTCTTCATATCCCCATCAGCAATCCTCAACATCCCTTGGATCTCCTACAAGCTCTTGTCCATTCCCAGCATATGGTAATTCATGATGAAATTAGAATAGCTGGAAGAGAGAGAGTTCAGGATAACATCCGTAGTAAACTCTTTACTCAACAGATTGTTAAACTTCTCTAGCTACTCAATATCGCTCGTCATACGGAGCATGTGAGTGTCAAGAGAGCTGCTCTTAGTCATCTTATGACTTAGTAGAGATTTAGTCACCTTAAATTTCTTAACCAATAGACTTTGTATATCAAACTCATCTTCTTTGTGCTTGTTGTACTTCAGTTGCAGGCTACACATGGATTGGTGTGTTAAGGACATATTCATGTTTCTCACGTCTCAGTACGATTGTGAGTGTACATAACCAATTAGTAAGAGTTTCTTTAGTCATGTGCTACAACGTTAAAACGTAAAGATTTTTAACTTTGTTCATGTAATGTCTTATTCCAAATAAAACTCCCACTACAAATTTATTCTATTCCCGTTTATAGTTTGGACCAAGTTTCCTATTTTCACTAATAATCAAGCCATCATTGAATAATTTGTTTATTAATTATCTTAGATAAGTTACTTTTTGCTAATTGTATCTCTATGTAATTCTTGATTTCGTTAAACATCACATGTTTTAACCAAATCTTACCCCAAACCCAAAATTATTTTGGAAATCATTGGTAAGTAACCTCACTCTATTTGGTTTGTTATGTCGGATATAACCCTCGATAACTAAAGGTAAATGGTGATGCATACTGAGTAGGTCACATCACTCAATGAACAATGGTATGCAGAGGACATAGTAGGTAGGATATATTACTTTATTTTTCAGGTTTGTGATTATGCTTAACATCATAAGCAGTCATGTTATATCACATATCACATCTACTACCTATCTAATAGGAGTAATTTTACGTCTATGATAAAACACATTTCATATCAATGCAGTAAATCCTATTTACCAAATCATACAAATATTTTGTATATATATACGTGAATCATTCACGTATATTTCTATCAATTTCTAATTCTTTATTTTGTAGCTACACCTTTGTTCTTTACTTATACCGTAAAAAACATATAAATATTTTATATGGTTTAAAAACAGTTAATTCCTTTTGGTACGAGAAAATAATTTGATAACGTGATAAAGTTCCTTTTGGGCCAGTTATCAGGACACGTAAAAGGGGCTCCAAAGAAAGATCGGGATCACGATTACCACTTTAAATTCAATCTATCCTAGACGAAACCATCTCTTTTAGTGTGTGAAGATCAATAGTTCTTACTCATGTACTTTATTGCTTCATCAGATTCTTAGATATACTTTTCATAACCAAAAGTTTTAAAAAAAAAAGAGTTAGATTTTACCATGCTTCGAAAGCGTAAAAATAATTTGATAATGTGACAAAGTTTCTTTTGTGTCAGTTATCAGGACACGTAAAAGAGGTCTGTCAGAAATAATACTGAAGGTGTCCATTTTTCATTTTTCTTTGACATCACCTTATCTTTTATGTGTGCAGATCAATAGCTCTTACTCAGGTACTTTTTTACTTCATCATATTTTTAGATATATTTTAACACAATCGAAAGTTTTTGAAAAAAAACGTAAAAAAATCATAAAGAAAGGTTAAATTTAATTTAACTTTCTTAGTTAGCAGAAACGAACCAAGAAAATTTAATTTTATTTGGTTTAGACTTAAGCTATAAATTTAAGAATTAAACCGATACGGGCTATATGCATCTTATTTGTATAAGTTATAACTTTTAGAAAATCAACCAGCGGGAGAGCCTTGTGCTTTGATATCAGTGTTGGGTTTTGGTCCAACCAAATACTGTTAATGCTTAAACTACGAAAAGACCGTGAAATAAAAAAATTACTTTTATTTAAACAAGGGATTAAAATATGTCGGATGAATTACCCAGAGTTACATATATTTTAATCCTTTATAAAAAATCATAAAATATTATTTTACTTCTAACTTAAGTGAAGCATTAAAACAGCATGTCAGATGATTTACCGAGAGATACATACCTCTTGAATCCTTTACAGATCTACTCATGATTGATTTCTAAAACTTTAATCTACTTAACAATTAAATAGATTAATATAAGATTTTATACCTCATTTTCAAATTTCAATTGGAATGCAAATCAGTTTGTCTCGGGGTATCACATGTGTGATACCTCTGTAGGTTATCCACTAGGACTAACTAGAGAACAGTTTATTTCTATTGCCAGAAATACCGTAAATCATGATTTCTCGTAAAAACACTATTCATCAAGAAAAAGATGAAATAGTATTATTCACGATCCGTAGTTATTCTGTTTCATAAAGGTGTAGAAATACCGTGACTTTCACAAAAAACACTATTCATCGATCTCGTGAATTTTAAAACAACCGTAAATCGAGAAAGCACCAAAATACCATTAAAGTTCATCCAATTTACCAAAATACCATTAAAGTTTGGCCAAATTATAAAAATGTCATTACTTGGTTGGCAAAAATATAAAGTTGGCCGAATTTATAAGTTTGCCATTGGGCTATTTTGGGCCTTTTGTTTTTGGGCTTTTTAGGCCTTTTTTAGGTTTTTAATTATTAATTAAGGTTTTAGTTATTAATGGGCTTTTAACACAAAATTTAAATTCATAATTAACATTTAAAATTCAAACCAAATATATATATAATTGTCATGTTATAATTATATTGTCTCGGTTGTTATTTCGGTAAATTTATACGACGTGTCAAATATGTTATAAATTTAATCTAATTTTTACTTCTTGTCATCTCTATGATAAATATAATTTAATTATATCATATATTAATTATAAATATTTTATTATTAATTATAAATAATTTATAATTAATCAATAAGATTCTTCGATTAACTCTTATATGATGTGACCCGACATGATCTGTGTTATGTTAGTTAATAATGTTAAAACTGTTTTAACTTCTATAATCATAGGATGCATCTGACAGAATGCACTATGACCATCCAATTATACGGATGATGTTGTACTATAAAATATCATGATCCAGTAAACTATTTACTTGTGTTAATTCTTTCGTCTCATAACTATCAGATCAATTTCAAGGTAGGTGTGTGTGTCATCCTTACAAACTTAATTTTTCTTGATCCTGAGTAAATTATCAAATATAATTACTCTTATAATTATATCGCTAGTACATAATCTTACTCTATCAAAGGACTGGTGATGCTATAACTCGTATAGATATACGAGAGACAATAGTATTTTTGGCAAACTTTTTCTTCCTCCGTATAAGTTATGTATACTGAGGAACTACCTTTACAACCACCTTTTACGGACAGCGTTTGGTAGAAATCACACATATACATATATTATGTAGGAAAGATGAATACCTCATACTTTAAAATTTAACACTAAATGAAAACATTAATGACCTTTGACATAATTATATTTAATGTTTTATTCGGGGTCTGTCAAATATAATATTTCTACAACATCTATCTATGTAATTAAAATAATAACTTTTTATCTATGATTTTTGAAACTTGACTATCATTTAATCCATAAACTAACTTGATAGTGGTTAATTAGTATTCCTGCTAATTACCTCTGTTAGTAATTTTTAAGAGTATATCTATATTATGAAGTATTACAATTTCAGTCATGAACTTAGAATGATTCATAAATTTAATAATACTCAAGGAAACAAAATATAATTTAAATATTCAATTCATGAACAAAATTTTATATAATAAATTTATCGTATTATTGACTTCTAGATTATTACAAACTAACACACTCTTCGACTCAATGCCTATTGTGATGGTCTCTCTTCAACCTCTAATTCGTAGAAGTATCATGATAAAAGTTAAAGGACTAACAGGTGACACTAAGGCTCGAGCTCAACTTGCTTCATGTAGCTCTTTGTTAGCCTAATTTTTCTTTACTAGGCTTACTGATCTTGAGATTTTTGCTCTATCATGACTCAATTGATGGCAAGATTCAAAGCAACTTTGGATATGGTTATTGTGGTCCTTATGGACTCAGATAAGGGTAGTTTGATAATTCAATAATATTTTAAAATTAAAATATAAGATGAATGACACTTTATCATAAGCATAATAATAAGTTTGTGATTCGAGAAACATTGGGTAAGATTAAAAATTCAACGTTCGGATATAATACGGGTATAATTCAAGAATAGTATGTTTTATATAATATAAATAGAATATATATTATAACGATGACATATTAAAAATATATTAAAAATATAAAATTTTATTTAAAATAGTATATAATGTATTTTTGCTTTGAATAATTTATGAACAAAATATTTTTTTACCAATAAATGCACTATATATATTAAACTGGAAAATTATTCGTAAAAGATCCGGCTATGGGTGAAAAATGAATTATTCACGAATAATTCGTGTATCATGTGACTATGACCATAAGAGAAGTATTTTATATAAAATTGTGTATAATAATAATGTGGATATAGTAGCTATACAGAAAACTAAGCATGCTGAATTTTATAATATAATGCTTAAAGTTGTTTCTAATAAATTGGATACATGGATTCAGTTGCTCTTTATTGGATTATCTAGTGGCATTATTGTGGGTCGTAATAGTGCAAAATTCATAGTTGAACAAATTATTATTGGATCTTTCTAGTTAAAAATAAAATAAATAATAAACAAAACCTTTTGAGAAGAATTGAAAAGAACAATTTTGAGAAGAATTGAGAAATATACAGACTATTAGATATGAAGCTTGAATTACTTGTTGTGATTTTAATGAAATTCGATTTAGATATGAAAAATATGGTGCAAATTTTTATGTTAGAGCTAGTGTTAGATTTAGTCCATTTTTAGATGATTTTAATCTGATAAATTTTGTGTTATCAAATGGAAAGTATATTTGATCTATTAAGAGATAATTTGACATATTAGATAGGTTCATTTATAGTATGCAATGAATAATTAGTTTTCTAATAGTATAGTTAAGGACTTGCCAGAGTATGACTCAAATCATTATCTTTTAGTACCAGCATACCCATTATTAGTGCTAATTTGATTTTAGATTTCATGCTTCTTAGTTAGATTATCTCAAAATTTAGGAATTAGTTATCAAATGATGGCAAGAATTCATATTAAGTGATGATATAGAAAATTATTGACATGAAAAAATGAAATACATGAGGAGAAAAATGAAGGTTGGATGAAAACTTTGTAGCTGAAAAGAGAAAAAAAAAGCTGATGCTTTAAATATTTTGCATAGATTAGAAAAAAATAAAGAAAGTGAGATCTTAATGATAATGTGGTGGAATTTTGGTTACAAACTAAATTGTTGCTTGATGATTTTTATCTTGAGAGGAAAAGTATTGAAAACTTAGATCAAAAAAGCAATGACTCAAGGAGGATGACTTAAATATAACTTATTTTTATATAATTATTTTAAATATGATAGTTGAGGGAGAGCATTATGATTCTCTCCCTCAAATTGAATCTCAAGTTGTATTCTTTTATAAACAACTATTTGAGAACCACATGAGAAATATGCTTTTTTTATTCTAATTTTTGAAATGAGAAATACATTCAGCAAGAAAATGATAATTTAGAATTAGAGAAATATTTTATTGAAGTGGAATTAAAGGAAGCTATCTTTGGCTTAGATGCATCTGGATGCCCATAATCAAATAAATTTACCTTCTTGTTTTATCAACATTTTTGGGTAACAATGAAAGAGGACCTAATGATACTATTGCAACACTTTTATTTCAAGAGTCTTAGAATTGTCAAGTTAAACCACATATATTATGTTTAATATCCAAAGAGGCTCATGCAAGAGTAATCTAAAAATATTGACCAATTAGTTTGGTGGATTGTAGTTATAAGATTATCTCAATTTATTTATCAAATAGATTCTCGAGTTTTATGAATAAAATAGTTGATCAAGCTCAAACTACCTACATTCATCATTGATATATTCTTCATAATGTGTTTGCAGCCATTGAAGTAATTCATTTTGCTGAACTTTTCAAATAAAAGATATTATTTTGAAAATAGATTTTGAAAAAATATATAACAGAGTGAGTTGTACATTTTTAAAAGAATTACTTCTCAGTAGAGATTTTGGTACTATGTGGACATCATGGATAGAAATGTTAGTGGGGCACAAATTTGGGTTAATTTTAATGAATTTTTTATCCCTTATTTTACCTATGAGATAGGGTTGAGACAAGGAGATCTCTTGTCCCCTTTCTGTTTGATTTAGATATTGATGCATTGTATTAAATACTGGTTAACGGAAGGGATGCTGGGTATATGTAGGGGTTAGGTCAAATTCTTGACAATGATCATTAAATTATCAATTTTTATTATGCTGATAATATAATATTTTTTTGAAAGCGGTTAGAAATGTGTGGAGACTATTTTGTTGGCATTACATGCTTTTGAATTATTATCAGATATAAAAATCAATTATAACAATACATAACTTATTTCAATGGGTATTGATACTGAGTAAACTACAATGCTAGCTACATTAGTAGGTTGTAAGATTTCTACTTTTCCCTTAAATATTTCAGAATCTCACTTTCTGATTCAGGATTGAAAGTTGTAGATTGACGAAGTATTATAGATAAAGTTTAGTGCAAAATATCTAATTGAAAAATTCATTACTCTCTATAGGAGGGAGATTAGTTTTACTTAAATTAAGTACTCTCATCCGTACCCATTTGTATGCTCTTTATACAAGTTCTAGTGAAAATAAGGAAAAGATTGGATAATGTGAGATGTCAATTTCTTTGACAATGTACTTTTATCAAGAAGAAGTTTTATAACTCGATTTACCATTGGCTTGTCGTCCTCTCTTACCTAACCCTTAGTACAATGGAAGTTGATTTGTATGCTCAAATAGTTGGGTGGTATGGGGTTCTTGACTTTATAATATATGAATATTTCATTACTATTGAAATGATGGTGAAAATTAAAAGATTCTCAATATAATTTAATTTGAAAATAAATTATTAATGTTAAATATTATAGCAACACTCCTAAAACAAGAATGTCCTCTGTATGTCAAGTTATCACTGCCTTGAGCCAGTTAGGCTAGACTAGTTCAACATTAATTTTAGGTAATGGAAAATGTATCTCTTTTTGGTGTGACAAATGATCATTGATTGTGCTCTTATATAATAATATCATCACTTGTTTTCTTTGTGTATTGCTTCTCTTATCTTAGTTTATGAAGTAATCATGTTTGAGAGGCAAGCTTTGACATTTACCAGAGCTATGACTAGGTTATACTGGTTGAATTTAATGAACTATGCTCTCTAATAAGAAATGTTTCTCTCTATCTTGAACCGGATCAATTAATATGGAGGATGGCTCCATCTGGCAAATTCTTCCTCTCATGAAGTGTATAATTCACTTATATTTAGAGGAAATACTAATAACAATGCTCATATGTGATGATTATTGTTTATTCCCCTCTAAATAAAAGTGTTTATGTGGTTCGTGACTCAAAATAAGATCTTAACTAGATATAATCTTATAAAGAGAGGATTTGGTGGGCCCTACCTAGTGTTCTTCATGTGATAGTAATGTATCTTTCAGCCATATTTTTCTGAATTGCTCACCTACTCAATAGGTGCGGTATTAGTTGTGTTAGTGTCAGTTATATTTTAGACATCATACTTTATTTTGATGACATGCTTACTTTTGCTACTGCTTTAAAAGAACCATTTAAGACTAATTTTCTTATTGTACTCAGTGTAATGTGTTGGACTTTTTGAAAAATAGAAACTCTCTTATCTTTAATCAAATTGATACTAATTTAATAAGAAGTCCTATTTGCCTGATTATTTCCTTGCTTAATCATTAGTCCGGGTATGAAGAATTAGTGAAAAATATGTTGCTTTTATGGCTTCCTCAAGACATGAATCCGATCCCACTTCAAATGATGGAGCTAGTGCCTCAAGTGGTAAATATTGTGCCTTTACTTTATTAGTTGAGATTGTACAATTATTAGTTGTGTTGGCTTAGAATAAGAAGTTACCTTAGACTTATTTATTGTTTGTGTTTTATGCTGAGGTGTTATGTGCTGTGATTGATTGTGATGTTAGTTTGTGCTCTTATCAGTAGTTAGTGGTAGGTTAAGTTTAAACAAGAGCTGGTAATAATGTTTGGCGGGTTACTGAGATGCCATCACTTGTTATCGATCTTGTTCTTTATAAATTGTGTGGCAAGTAGACAACAATTGTGACACTGATTTTCACTTGAGTTAGTCTTACAGTTTCTTGGGGTTTTTATGTGGAATGGATTTTTATTATTTTTTTTAGTTTTGCACTATGTTGATTTTATAATTATATCTAAGTAATGAAATGAACAGTATTGACTTTTATTAGAAAAGAAAAAAATCTATATTCATTCTTAGTGGCAATTATGATGCATTAACGAGTGAGAATCAGTTGCTCGTAAAAAAAAATGAGTTAGAAACTGCTCGTAAATCCGACGACGAAGAACATCTCGAAAAATATACGTACATAAATCTCGAAGAAATCAAATAAACTCATACCGTCTGATCCCGACGATCCTGCTTATTTTTTTTACGAGTAGCGGATCTCATCGCATGCATTAACGGCTCCCCGTTTGACGATGGGATAAAGTGACCTCGTGGATGACCTCATATCTTAGTTATCTCCGCATAAAAAAAGTTAAGCCACTATGCAAGATATCAGTATATCAATATAATGATACAACAACTGTGAATAACTATCTGCATTGTTGTCACTTTAGGAAAATACTAAGTTCTTTATATCATTCATGCAAAAGAGGATGCATCGTAACTAGACATTGTCCTTAAACGTTGGGCCGGACTTTTCAAAAGACGAGTTTACGAGAGGACCGGATAAGGGTAGGATTTGATAAGGATTTTTAAAGGGTCGAGTTTAAATGACTTAATTTTTAATGGGTGAGCCCGACCCTTAAGAAGTCCATCACTTACCAAGCCTTTCGGATTCTAAGGATCGGATAAAAACCGAGTAAGGGCCTTATATATATATATATATTTGTTGAAGATTATATATTATTTAATGTTAATTCATTTTATATAATAATATTAAATTATATTTTTCTATTTAATTTATTTTTTTTTTTTTTTTTCAGATTTTTAAGTGTAATTAATGTACAATATAAAATATTAAAGAAATAACGTTGGAAGGGCCGGAAAAGGTTGGATTTGATAAGAGTCGAGTTAGAAGGACCTGCTTTTTAAAGATTGAGTCCGGTTCTTGAGAAACCCGACCCTTATCATTAGAAATGATCGGACCAAACTTCTGAGAGCCGATAAAAAGCTGGATTTTTTGAAAGATCGGCCGGATCAAATTCTAAGGCCGAATATTTATGGACTATCCCTAATCGTAGCTATGAATATCCACTTCCACTTTGTTTCTATAATTCAAAAGTAGCCACAAACAGAACATAAAATTTTAATCACTCAAAATTTCTTGTTAAAAGGGGATGAAAATCTGCTAAAATGAGTAAGATCCTATTTGTAAATTCGAGGATGAAATATATCTTGAAAAGTGTATGTATAAATTTTGAAGATATTAAATTAACTTCCGTCGTCTGATACCGATGAGTAAGGTCATGCTCATTTTTTTTTATGAGTCAGCCAATTTCGTTCTGTTAAAAGGGCTCCATGCAACATCCCTCCTAATACTGTTTCAAATTATACATTTCAATTTATATACTATTTTGTACAGTACAATATTAGTAATTCTTCCACATTACTGAAATTACCAAGCTTCCCTATTATTTATATAAGCTTGGACACTAGTGTTTGGATGGTGTGAGGAGTGATGCTAATTTGGTTTACATTTACTTCTAGTTACTACTTTATATTTGAGCGAGTAGATTGTTTTTCAAAATTATCAAGTTAGTGATTACTTTATTAAACCAATCAAAATTATGTTATTTATCATTTCAAATAGTTGTCATAAAATAAATTATTCTGACATTGTCTCTTTCATAATATATTATACCTTTTAGGTAATTGTAAGGTCAAGTCCTTATTGAAAACTTCTCTGAAAAGAAGTAAAAAACATATGATGAGCTGCAAATGCATTAACTTTGCTGTCCTCAGAAGGAAGAAGCACAGAATCCCGATTGAACGGAGGTTAACGCACTCTGAAATCGGTACTCTGTCAGCTGCTTAGCAGGAAGCCAGGAACCCATTCTGACAAACTGTTTTCCGGGTCCATTGGTTCATTTGTACACCAGGTCTATCTAGCTTCTTGCCCGAATTAACCTGCTCGCACTTCATTTTGGGTCCGTTTGGCAAATTAAGGAATAGCTTTGGAATAGTGGTAATTTTGGAAGAGTGATAGAATAGTATTTTTTTTGGAAGAGTGGTAGAAGAGTGGTATTCTTGACTATTCGGAAGAGCGAAAATATCGTTTGGTAGTCGTTACTCAGAATAGTTAAAATATGAATAATTATGATACTAATAATGATGATGATAATAATAATAATAATAATAGTAAAATAATAATCATAATAGTAAGATAATAATAATAATAAAAAATAATCATAATAAATAATAATATTATAATAGTAATATAATAAAAATATAAACATAATCATAATATAGTAATATAATAATAATAAATTATAATTATAATCATAATTATAATAATATAATAATAATAAATAATCATAATTTTAATAATATAATCATAATCATAATCATGATAATAATAATTATAGTCATAATCATAATCATAATCATAATCATAATAATATAATAATAAAAATATAATCATAATCATAAAAATAATTAAAAATAATTATAATTATAATAATATAATAATAAAAATATAATCATAATCATAAAAATAATTATAATAATATAATAATAAATTAATCATAATATAATCAACATATAATAATATAATACAACATAATAAAATAATAATAAAGTAATAAAAAATAATCATAATAAATAATAATATTATAATAGTAATATAATAAAAATATAAACATAATCATAATATAGTAATATAATAATAAAAAATTATAATTACAATCATAATTATAATAATATAATAATAATAAGTAATCATAATTTTAATAATATAATCATAATATAATAATCATAATCATAATCATGATAACAATAATGATAATAATAATTTAATAATAATAATAATAATAATAATAAAAATCATAATAATAATATAATAATAAATTATAATCATAAATATAATATAATAATATAATAATACTAAATCTTAATCATAATCATAATATAATAATATAATATAATATAATCAAACAATAATCGCTATTCCGACGAGAGCTAATCCTATTCCACCTATAAGTTGGTATACCGGATTAGCACTATTCTGCACTCTTCTACTTAGTCTAAAATTCGTTTGGCAAATTAATACGTCGAAATAGCTATTCTATTCCAACTTTTTGCTATTCCATTGAGTGCCAAACACTCCCTTTGCGTATGGTGTTACTAGTACCTGACAGTGCTCTGACAAAAGTAATAATTTCGTTTAATTACTAATTTACTATTTCTGTTGTACCACATATATTTGTTTCTTGTCTTCCTTTTTTTTTTGAGAAAATGTCTTCCCTTCATTCTCTCCTTAGTTCAAAGATCTATGGTCTACGAATAATTGAAAATTAGGTAATTTTAGGCTATAAATTTTCAACAAATTGTAATTGTATACACTACAAGCACCCCTTATAGTGATCAATGATCACTGATTTCAACAAATTGAAAAAAAAAAAAAAAATCTTGTACACAATAGAAGGAAAATCATTACTGTAATGATAACTATAAGCTACACTATAAAGTTTTGACGTGACAAAAATGTGCTTTGTTCCGTTTCAAAACTGAGGTGCCTGTTTGTAATGAAAAATAACTATGCTGTACGGATATAAATGTGGGTATCAAATCCGATATAATATGAGTACAGATGTGTGCGGTTTAGAGGTCTGAAATGGATCGGACGGTCCAACCCGTTCCGGATCGGATTGTGACCGTGGACCGGACCGTGGGCCGTCCCGTGGGGGTCCGTTCCCGGCTAACGGTGGGACGATTCGTTTTTTCGAATTTGAACCGCATAGGACGGACCGTGTGGACCGTTATATCCGGGTTTGGATAAAAAACTCTAGTGCGATTATATATAAAATGATTGATCTAAGTCACTCATTATTATTTTTAAATGAGGAGAAAATCATCATTGTTGGATGATTTAGAATTATTAAATTAAATAATTTTCTCTTTATAAAAATTTAAAAAAATATAAATTTTAGTGAGTTAGAAGAGTTTGATATAAAAATTAATGGTTCGAATTAATTATTTTATACTTGAAATTTAAAATTTTAATTTAATATGCGGAAGTACATTACGATACACCATAACATCATTCTTTTTCTAAAAAACACATGTTAATCAAGTGCGGATAAAAAAATTAAAATTTAAAAAAAGATATGTTTATCAAGTGCGGATAAATTTTAGAATATGACGTTACTCTGCTATAATAGAATGTGACTATTTGACTATATAAGGTCTAATTTCTTTTTCTTTTTTGAGAAAAATAAGGGTCCAGCCCTTATTTTAAAATTTTATTGAACGATTATTCAACAATACAGGAACACAAAGTAAAAGATGATCTCATAAGATATGAGCTCAGAGAAAGAAAGATAAAAAATAAAATTATAACAATCTCGCTTTATCTTGGTGCGACATCCATTCATCTCGCACTTCCTCAATTAACAAATCAATCGGTTTATTTTGATCTCTGAAGATGCGATTGCAACACTCTCTCCATATCACAAAAACAAACAATTACTATTATTTCTCTCACCTTTTTGGAAATTAACCTATTCAGTATGGTTTTCTGAGAATTAACTCGAACATGATCATGGTGTGTAATATTCAATCTTCTGAGTAACAATATGAGTAGTTGTGAGAAAAATTGCCCTACACATATAACAAATCTTCACTATATTCCAACCTCTTCTTTTTAGGACTTCTACAGTGAGAATTTTAGTCTAAGCCATCGTCCATATAAAAACTTGCATTCTAAGTGGTATTCTTAATTCCTAAATGTCAGAAAGATCAGAGTCTATAATGGGACCTTTCTTGATAAACAAATAAAATGATTTCGTTGAAAATACACCTTGTGAAGATTGCTTCCATGACACAATATCACATTCATTAGATACTGGCACATACATTTCCATCAGTATTTGTAACAAATTCTGGAGTTATTCCTAGGCTTCCATTGATAAATTATGATGAAAAAATGCTCTTGCTACAAATAACCAATTGAACACCTGAAGAAATGACAATTCGATATTTCTCACAAAAGAGAAAAACTCTGGAAATCGGTACTTAAGTATATAGAATCCCTAATCATTGTGCCAGAAATAAACCTCCTTCCCTGGTTTGATTTGATAAGTAATTCTATTTTCGAGCACCGGTCCAATCTCTTTCAAATCCCTCCATAATTGCAAGTTTAGTTCAATGTCCCACTCTGTCCTTCTAATGTTTATTGCCCAATTTCAACCATGATTATATTATTATGTTTGCTAAACAAAGATATTTTAAATAAATAAAAATACATTGTGTCACAATAATGCAACGAGAACATTTCATGGTAAAATTATATTACTGCTTTCTATTCCAAAGAGTTCCCATCACATTTTATAATTGATAATAATTATTCTTTCTTTTCTGAACTCAATTGGTTCCATTTAATAATTTAATCATGCCAAACCGGGCAAAAACTTTAAAAAAGTGAAAATAAAAAATTAAAAAAGGCAAATGTGGAAAATTGTAAGATATTCCAAAGTAAAAGCGCCAAGAAGAAAATGCCATGATTCACATCACGCGCACGCTTATACTTCCGAAATATTTACCAGATGACGTGGACTTTTCCATCCATTTTGCGTCCTATCCAACGGCCATAATCATAACTCTCTGTGCAAGAAATCAGATAATGACAGTAACAACTGGGCCACACTTTCTTTTCTTTTCTTTTCATTCTTTTTCCGGATAACTTTGGCACATGTCTCCATGGTTTAAAAAAATCACGGCACTCCAACTTGTACTCCAAAATAACACACCAAGGCTCATTCTCACACAAATAATGAAATAAACAAACCTTCCTATTATAGGTTCTAATATCTGGCGTTGTGTAGTGCCACTTTGACAGCTGGATGTTGATGTCATGTAGCAAACAGAGAAAGCAAGGAATTATTATTCCACGAGGGAGATCTCACCGAATTTCCTACAAATGAGATAAAACTGGAAAAGGGGGATCCACATTTCAGCAGTGGAATAACGTGAGAACTAAGAGAGGTGAGTTTAGCATGGGCATAATATTTTTATCAGAGGTGATAAAGGCAAGTCACGCTTTTACGACGAGAGGTGGTACTGGTGGACTCCAGCTATTGGGTTTGTCAGGGGGAACAGCTGGATGTGACACGTGGAGGAATGTGGTTGGTTGAATCTGCACGGATTTCGTACAATAGGAGAACACTAGTCCCACCACATCGGTACGGAGGTTCTTTGCGCTTTAGTCCCTGACCCATCACTTTTTCACCATTTGACATAACGGCAGTTTATGTCTCTATAGTTTCCAAATGGGGGCCCTTTTTTTTTCAAAATTTTAGAGAGGTTCGTCTTACTAACTTTTTTTTAGGAAAGAGATTACATGACAAGACTATTTTGATAATAGATTTTCAAATAAATATAAAAAATAAAATTTTTTTAAAATATGTAATTTAAATTTTATGTATTTTATTATCGTTTGATAGCTCATCAAAAAATTATTAAATTAAAATTGTTGTAAATTATATAATATTTTAATGATTTTTGATGAACTATCAAACAATAATAAAATTATATGAAATTTAAAACACCATCAATCTATAAATAGAATAACATATCTATAAAAAAATTCATATTTATTTGAAGAGATAAACCTTTGAACTGATATTTTCCTCCGTGTGATTTTATGTTGGATGAAAATATGATCTTTTTGCTAAGCAATGATTTTGTGTACATAATTATTTCACTGATAGCCACTCGATTTTGTATAAAAATAAATTAGTTTAATTATTTTTACTTTTGAATAAATTGGCTTCCAAAAATGTAGAAATGCGGTTCAACATTAGGCTAGTTCCGAAATCGGAATACTTAGCTTCTTTGTCAATAATAAATTATATCATATCGTTTTAAATACATTTGAATTGCTTATTGATTTTGATGTGTGTGTTTTAAATAACCAAACAAAGATATTCTATACAGTTATAAATTTTAATTACATGATCTAAATTTAACAACTCAAATAGTAATTTTAATTACATGATCTATAAGTTTTTTTTTTTTTCTATTTTTATTTACTAGTCCATTATCAAGGTTATCAAAATAACAATGGATCCCACTCATCAATAAATAGACCTTCCATTTTGCGAGAAGTGCAAAAAGGTGATGCAACGGCTAGTTCATTTCATGAGATTGGAGTCCAGCCAATAACGAGCTAGCCTGTATCCTACGTGTCATCCGACGTGTCACATTCACGGATTTGTGTCTTCTCGTAGAAGCACCGTTCTACCAAGGCTTATATAAACCGCATCTCACACCACTCTCCTGATGCATTGAACAAAAAGAGATCACAATTCACACCAGAACAAAAAGCATATCATACAAACAACATTCACAAGCCTCACATTATCTTGTCCAGCATCTTTCACCTCTCATCTCTGTTTCCTTTCTCTTCTTCCGATGGTTGTTTCTAGACCTGCAATGGCGTTAGGCCTTATACTATGGATATCAATGGCGACCAGTTTGGCAATGGCAGCATCCAAGTTCGATGACGTCATCCAGCCAAGCTGGGCCAACGATCATGTCATCTACGATGGTGATATTCTCATGCTCAAGCTCGACAACTTCTCTGGTATCTATCTTTTTTATCATTTCCACCATTATTCTAAAAGTTCTCATCATCTTTTGTTCTATTCTGATTTTTAAAATTCTCTGTTTGTTGAAATTTTGAAACTAGGATCTGGGTTTGCATCAAAGAACAAATATCTCTATGGTAAGGCCACTGCTGAGCTCAAGCTCGTTCCAGGCGACTCGGCTGGCACTGTCACTGCCTTTTATGTAAGTCAAATTACATTCTCATAGTATTTCATTTCCAAATATAATTCAGGGACTGACATAGAAGTTTCTTTCTTTCGCATTTGTTCAGTTATCGACCGATGGTGATAACCACCACGAGTTCGACTTCGAGTTTCTGGGCAACCGAACTGGAGAGCCATATCTGGTGCAAACTAACCTCTACATCAATGGAACCGGGAACAGAGAACAGAGGATGGACCTTTGGTTCGATCCCACCACCGACTTCCACTCGTACTCGGTCTTGTGGAACCCACAACAGGTGGTGTTTCTCATCGACGACGCCCCCATTCGCGTGTACTCCAACCAGGAGTCGGAGAAAGGCATCCCTTTCCCTCGAGACCGGCCCATGGCGGTGTACAGCTCTATCTGGAACGCTGATGACTGGGCTACTGAAGGAGGCAGGGTGAAGACCGACTGGAGCCATGCGCCATTTGTGAGTACATTTAGAGAGGTGAGGATTGACGGATGTGAGTGGGGGGATGACAATGTCGATTGGGAAAGTGAGGTGAAGAGATGTAGCGAGAGCCAGTGGGGGAAGGAGGGGAGGTACTGGTGGAAGGAGAAGGAAATGGAGATGTTGAATGTGCACCAGAGCCACCAGCTCCTGTGGGCTCGGTCTAATCACCTGGTCTACGACTACTGCAATGATCCTGCCAGGTTTCCAGTTCAGCCTGCCGAGTGTGCGCATTAGTATGATGTCTTCAGATATTGTTGTTGATGGTGGTGCTAAAAGAGTATAGTTCAAGGTTGTTTTGTAAAAGTGGAACTGCTTGTTTCTGGTTATGAATATGATGATGGAGATGAGAATAAGATGGTAATGGAGGTGGGTTTAACTTGGCGTTGTTTTATTTCTTCATTAGTTGTTTGGTTTAGTTTTAACTGTTGTAAAAAAAATGTGACCACGGTCTATGGTCTGATTTAATGGAAAATGGTTTTCTTTGTAAATTGTTTTCCCTGTCCTTTGATTCCAATTGCACTGATACGCGGGGCCCATTTGTTTTGATAATTCATTGACAATATAGAGAACCCGACCCGACCCGACAAACCCCCCGATCTGATTTTTAAGAAAGTAAACGCTCCGAGATCAAATGACCTTCAGAATCAAAATCTATCAACGATCTGAAAAAACACAACATGTAAATTGACCGACCCGATCGGACATGAACAATTGCCACATCTAACAATACGGGTCCCATGTGATACGCTTTTAGGGACGGACATGCAATTTTTATTCTCAAAATAAGGCTTTTTGAGTACATCAAATAATCCAGATTTTTTTAAGTAAATAAAAATAAATAACAAGGGAAATGTTATGAGTATTTTTTTGTATTTCTGCTAATAATCTGAATTGAGTTTGATATTCGGCTATGTTGCATGAATATGGGTGTGAGTATCATATTCGATACGATGCGGATACGATGATACATCAATTTCAAAAAAATTAAAATATAAGTGTAGTTATATATATATATATATATAAATTACATAAAAAAAATATGAGTGAAGTTGGTGTTCTTATGTTAAATTTGAGAGTGAACTTTGAACTAATATAAATTTGAGAGTGAATTTTGATCTAATATAGATAGAGAAGGGATCATTTTGACATTAGATCTCTAAAAAATAAAAAAAATCATAAAAATAAAAAAAATTATAGATGTATTTTTCTATTTTTGGATTGATATCATTTAAATTTTATGTAATTTTATTATCGTTTGATAATCTATCAAAGTCCATCAAATTTTCATATAATTTATAACGGTTTCAATTTAATGATTTTTGATGGACTATCAAATCACAATGAAATTACATTAAATTTAAATGACCATCAATCTAATATCTAATCTTTTAGAGATCATTCCATTGTCAACTGATCTTCGCATATATATAAAAGTAAAATATCAATATAGCACAAAAAAGGTGAGGCCTAGTTGTTTTGCGCTGCAGCATTTGGAAGTGAGATAAGGTCCAGGTTCAATTCCCCATGTGCATCTCTATTTTATCTGGATTTTCTTAGAGTCCGTAGGGTTTGTTGTTGCTCACTCCGTGTGGCAGCACGTGTAGAAACTGAAAACAAACGCACCCTTAACAACACATACGTATCGATGAGTATCGGGACGTATCGAAGACGCACCCTCAACGACACATGGCGTATTGAAGATCGTATCCTAAAGTCAAATTGAATAAAATATTTCAATACTCCACCCGCACAGTATCAGACAGGCATCTGATATGCGTGCGGCAACATATATGGAGTATCAGAGTAACACATATATTTGGTTTGATACTTCTAGTAATGATGGTGTCACACCCCGAATAATTAAATCGGATTAAGGGTGCTTAATCCGCCACGTACGCACGACGAGACGTGCGTACGAAAACTAAGTGAATAAAAATAAAGAAAATCTCGGAATAAACAAAACAATAATAATAATACAAAACAAATCACCCGTAATATACAGATAAATACAACGCCGGACACCTATGGGCTAACACCATCGGAATGGGTAGCAAAATCTCTCAAATAAAGCCCAAAGAAAGAAACCAAAAACCCGATGCCCAATAAGTCCTAATCAACTACCCGCCTCACTGTGCTGATACGGCGAAGCACCTCTGATATCATGCAGGACTGCTGCACCTAGCACTCTCATCAAAACTCGAGCCCATACCTGTAAACCTGGATCCCACAACCACCGTGGAAACGTGAGTAATTTTAGAAATTACTCGAGACGGTTTAGATCCGGCCTTAAGATTTGATATTCTTTCCTAGATGGACCCAAATACCGATACTGAATTTAAATGCAATGAATTATTTTAATATATGTTAATGTATTATTATTTTATACATTTCGAGAACACCTCTACATGAATGACATGAAATGACAAATAACCCTGAAATAGAAAATCCGTGGAAATAGTAATATAATATAAAATATAAGGTACGAGAAAACAAACACCCGAAATAAATATCCCATTTTGCAAATCACCGGATCTATCCCAAGCGGGCGCCGCGGCGTCCCGACTTACGAACTTGGGCCTTGCTAAGCGGGCGCCACCAACGACCCAACTTACGAACTTAGGACTTTATGTTTATGCGGCGCCAATGCCGCATAAACGCACCGGGCTCCCGAGGCGATAACGCCTAGGAGAGTGAGCGTGCATAAGCACGTACTGCAGTCTCTAAATGTAATTCACCTTACAAAATAAAAGCAAGTGGATAATTATGTCTTCGGTTGTCATATCGCCAAAGGAGATAACTACTCGTGAATTAGCAAATCGAAATCAAATGGGAGCCTACACTTGTACCAACCAAGGGTCGAGGATCGCATCCCGTAAAAGTATCAAAACGAAATATAACAAATGGGAGCCTACACCGTACCCACTAAGGCCAGTGGACCGCATCCCGACTTTCTCGTACCAACTACGGCCAAAGGAGAAAGCCCTTCGGACAATATTAGAATCCTAAATACGTCGGATAAATATAATAATATAGTATCACGAAATAGATTCCAGTCTCGGATATGGCCGCCCACACTAAGTACTGAAGTACACAGTATCCTAAATCGCTCAAATTTGGATATAAAAATTTAATCATATAAGGAATAATACTAAGAATATAATAAAGATCAAGAGAAAACACTCCGACACAGCCGAACCCGTCAAATGACGAAATCGGTGGATAATCCGACAGACACGACGCGATACATATACGAGCCATAGGTGGGTCCCACGGCCTATGGGTCACCGTACATAACCACAACGGTCAGTTATGCAAGGCAACTCGATCGGGAATTACCGTCCGCCTCTCAGCACTCCCATGCATTTAATGCATGATTAACTACCTGACTTAATTAATAATTAGTGATAGTAATAATATTTTCCTAATAATTATAATCTACAATTTGAATTATTTATTATTATTTAATACTATCTGATCCTATCTCGAGACTATTTCCCGAGTCCTACTCTTATCCTGTCTACGTGCAGTATGACATGATATGACATGCGAATGCGGGTATGTCTCGAATATGCTGGTCAATTTACCGGATGCAAATGACAGGTCAGATTTAAGTCTCTAATCATTTTTGGTCAAAAACACCGAAGTTCAGATTTATTTTAAAAACAGTTTTAATTTCGGTTTGGATTCCTAATTCTAAAGAGAAAAATCAAATCCCAGGAAACCGTACACAGGAGTCTTGGCGAGATCGCGGAGTCGCTCTCTCTCGGAGGTAGAACACCGGCCTCGGGGTCGGTGTCCGCGTCGTCTGGTCGGGAATGACCTCGTACTCATGAGAGGATCCGAGTCGATCGTATCACCTAATTTAATTGAAATTAGATATTTATTAGTTTTAATTTTGATTCACTTTACAATTAATAATTAAATTTGATTGATAATTAAATTAAGCGTTTGTTCGGGTTTGTCGCCTTTCCTTGAAAATTTCGGCAACATTTCTACTGCATTTACGCGGTGTTGGGAATTCTTAGTTGCTCGCGTATCGATCCATTAAGTTATGTTTATCGTTTCTTGATCGCTTTTATACGTTCATCCCTTATTTTACATTTCGAGGTTATGGATTTAATTATTACATCAATTTATTTAAAATAGAGAGATTGATTAATATGTAATATATTTAGTATTATCCTTATTAATTTAAATTAGATAAATTCATTAATATATATATATATATATATATTATAAATCAATTAAAATAGAGAAATTGATTAATAGATATTTATATATATATATATATATATTAATTAATGTTATTCATTATTAAATAGAGAAATTGATTAATATATATTCTATATGATAAATTATTATTATACTTTATTTATTATTTAAAATCCCTAATTACTTATATTATTTTCTTTAATTATATTTTATTTTATAGGTTAATGTTATTTTCATTAATTAGAATATATACTATATAAAACTAGAATTTAAAAGAAATTAAAATTAAAAATAAAAATGGCAATTAAAGGAAGAAAAATAATTTAAACTTAAATTTAAGTTACATATTTTTATCTATTTAAATGTGTTGGTGTTTTAATGTTCGGGATCATACGTTGACTACCAAATCGTTGGTGCCAATGCACCGATATCCCGAAATCGGAGGCAGTCAGGGAATATAATCATTTCCCGTATTTCACTATAAGTATAAATCAATTTATTAGTTGCGCACGTTTTTAATTTACGGCACTTGCTAATTAATCAATTCATACTTTTATCCACCCATTTGACTTTGATTACATTTTTTTTTTCCGGCTCAACATATAGTTTCAATTGCCAACCATTGCTAGCACACTTTGTATATTCAAGTAAAGATACAACTCAGTTTGCATACGCCTATTGTTTGTTCCAGGCAGAAAATTCAATTCCAAAAGGTTCCTGTATCTGGCTACTGTCAACTAATGTAGAGTACATGGGTACAATATAATAGCGACATGGTTTAAGCTGGCACAAATCAATGCAAGTAAAGGCTCGAGCTATCATAGGGCAAAACCAACAAAACAGTGTCAATTATTATTATTTTTTTATAACAAAACAGTGTCAATTGCGACATTAGAAAATCTAAGGCAAACATCAGCACACAATAGCACCGATCAAGACAAGTTCGTGTCAAAAGAGGGTGTATCAGTCAAATATGTGATGCCCTCGCTTTATCGGTGCAAATGTACCGTGGGTCGGTATCAGTTGGTTCCAAACATGCACGTCAGGGCAAGAGAGATAAACAAGGCAAGGTGACAACAATACAAGGCAAATAAACAACAGCACGAGACTAAGGTTTCGCCTCACTGATATCATTCAAGCACATACCAGGTAATTAGAACAAGCACAATAACAGCCAATCAATACAAAGGCACGGGCGCAACCCGGCACACGGCCCACACGGCTAGAACTAAAAAGGAAAGAGGTTACCATGTATTTTATGGGGCAAACTAGAGGAGTATTAGGGGTTGCTTGATTTCACAGTCAGAGGAGGGGCGGCAAGAGGGGACAAGGAGAGGGCTCGGCTTAGCTCAAGACAGCAAGGACGGGACGGCTTGTTATCAGGGGAGATGGGGCAGACGGGCGCTGATTGGTTCAGCACCGAGGTCCAAGTCGCTGGCCTTGCTGTTGCTTTAGGCAAGGTAAGACTCAGCTAGCCAAAGGGGAGGGACAGAGGTGGCATGGGGCTGGAGTACGCAGTGATGGTTGTGGTGTGCCCGGGCGGTCGACTCGGCGGGTGAAGAGGGCAGCGGCTAGTGGGGTAGTGTGCGGTGACGATCAAGAGTGGGGTTGGTGATAGAGAGGTTATGGCGTGAAGAAGTGTGAGCCGAGCAAGTGAGTGGGGTGGATCAGAGTTTGGCGTAGCGGAAAGAGAAAAAGAAGAAGAAGGGGGAAATGAAGAAGAAGGGGAAATGAAAAGGAAGGAGGGGGGTGCTGTTGTCGCCAGAAAAAGGGAAGAAAAAAGAAAAAAAAAATGGAGAGGAGGGGACAGGTCACGGGAAGAGAGAAGGAGAGAGAGAGAGAGAGAGGGGTGAGATGTGAGTGATTTGATGGGTATTGAAGAGGAGAGAGAGATGAGACTGGGATTTTCTGTGGCGGATTTGTACGTTTATTTGTGTGACAGTCATAAATCTTAATTTAATTTATTCATTTCTTATTTTATTGATGATTCGATTATCCGAACTTGTCGAAACTAACCAATCTATATTCTTTAAATTTAATCGTTAATTTAGATTTCATTAATCCATAATTCTTCTTTTAATTAAATATTATTATTATTATTATTATTAATTTATTCTGTTTTAAGAGACGAGTTTGACTTTCATATTTTCGATTTCGTTATAAGTGTTATTTCTTTAATTTTAATTAGATCAACATGATTTGTGTTAGTTATTGAATTTGATATTATGAAATTTATATCTTTATAACTTTTAATTTGATCTTTGGTTCTATTATTAGATATCTACTCTTTAGCTTTATTTATCGATTTATTTATTTATTTATTTTATTTTATTTTATATATATATATATATATATATATATCCTTAATTATTAGTTCAAGTTATTTATTAATTTATGCTAAATCATTTTAATTATCCTTTTAATTATTATTATTGTTTAATTAAATTTCACGGTTTAACAGATGGTATTTAAAGTCAAAAGAGTACAATAATGTAAATAATCTAAGATAAAAATATATAAATCGATTTGTGGCTTAGTATTCAAGTGTAATGGCAGCGGAAGATAATTCAATTCAATTCTTTCAAAAATTACAATCAAAGAAATAAAAGAAAATAAAAGAAAAGAACAAATAAAAACATAAGATATAACGGAGTTCGACTTAAAATATCTACGTCTCCGGGATTATCAACCTCTAACAATTGAGATTGAGCCGAAACACTAAAAAATAATTTTACACTTGTTAAACTTAGTCTCTTACATAAAAATGAGTTGTCGAGCCTATCGATAACAAGAGTGACAACACACTCAAAACAAAAAATGAGTGACAACACACTCAAAAAAGTGAGCACTACAGCTCAAGAAAAGTGAGCATAACAGCTCAAAATAGTTTACAAATAGTACATAAAGGATCAAGTTGGGAGAATAGAGAGAAATTAGATTGAGCTTAAATAAAAATTTGGCTTATCTCTCACACTTAGTATATGGCTAGTAAGCTCTTTGGAGTAATGATTTATCTAGATGGATCTGTCTCATTTTATCAATGAGAGATGTGATTCTTTTAAAATAGATCTTCTAAAACAGATGAATAAACTATTTTCGGCCTAAACCGTTATAACGATTTGGGAATCGTTATAACGGCTTAGAAAGAATAGTCGTTAGATTTGATTGAACTGAATCGTTATACGTTTCATAAAACGTTACAACGCTTAACAAATCATTAGATAACGATACACTATGGCTTCTTTGAGAACTTTTCAACTTTAAAATATTTTTTAGTATTGAGATGAACCGTTATATCGATATACTAGGCAGAAGCATTTTCTTTATTGTTTTAGCTCAATTTATCTTGACTAATTCAACCTAGTTTGAATATAACTAAATGTAAGCCTAATGCAGTCTTGATTAAGCTTTTGTATCTCATCATTAGTCTTGGTTCTTGTGCACTAATTCATTTTCATTTTAATCCCTACAGAAAAAATCAAACAAGGCAAATTATAAAATTCAAAGTTGTTTTGTAAATCGACAAATCAAAAAAAGTATTTAGTGCAATAGATTTCATGTGTCGGGATCAAATTTCAAATTTAATTCTAGATAAGGGTATCAATTATTAACCTAACCCGACAGGTTAACTCGATCTGAACCGATCTGATCCGACATGACCTGATGATAAATGAGTTGAGTATGTATCTAATTTTTTTATTCGAATCGGGTCGGATTCAGATCAACTAGACCCAATTAATTATATTTTTTAAAGTAATTTTATGATTTAAAACTAATTATATCTTAATTAATATGCATTAATTATACATTACTTAAGATTAATTAAAAATTAATTAATATTAACTACTTAAACTAATATAAAAATAATTAATTATTTTTCACGGGTCGGGTTGGGTCGACTCGTAATCCGGTCCGATTGATATGGGTCAAAAAATTTTAACCTGAATGTAACAGGTTGGGTTCGGATCGGATAAAAAATAATAAAATTATGATGTTTACAACGAAAATTGACCGATTCGAACCGAACCCAACCTGTTACATTCGGGTTAAAAAAATCTTGACCCATATCCGATCGGACCGGATTACGAGTTGACCCAACCCGACCCGTGAAATTTTTTTATATTAGTTTAAGTACTTAATATTAATTAATTTTTTAATTAATCTTAAGTAATGTATACTTAATGCATATTAATTAAGATATAATCAATTTTAAATCATAAAATTACTTTAAAAAATATAATTAATTGGGTTGGGTTGATCTGAACCCAACCCGACCCGATTCGAATAAAAAAATAGATTCATACTCAACTCATTTATCATCAGGTCATATCGGATCAGATCGAGTTAAGATCGAGTTAACCTGTCGGGTTAGGTTAATAATTGATACCCCTATCTAGAATTAAATTTAAAATTCGGTCCCGACACATGAAATCTATTACATTAAATACTTTCTTTGATTTGTCGATTTGCAAAATAATTTTGAATTTTATAATTTGCTTTGTTTGAGTTTTCTGTAGGGATTAAAATGAAAATGAATTAGTGCACAAGAACCAAGATTAATGATGGATACAAAAGTTTAATCAAGACTGCATTAGGCTTACATTTAGTTAGATTCAAACTGGGTTGAATTGGTCAAAATAAATTGAGCTTAAACAATAAAGAAAATGCTTCTGCCCAGTATATCATTATAATGGTTCATCTCAATACTAAAAAATATTCTAAGGTAGAAAAGTTCTCAAAGAAGCCATAGTGTATCATTATGTAATGATTTGTTAAACGTTGTAACGTTTTATGAAACGTATAACGATTCAGCTTAATCAGATCTAACGACTATTCTTTCTAAGCCGTTATAACATTCCCAAATCGTTATAACGATTCAGGCTGAAAATAGTTTCTTCATCTGTTTCAGAAGATTTATTTTAAAAGGATCACATCTCTCACTGATAAAATGAGACATATCCATCACTTATTTTCATATTCAATGATTTTCAATTTTAGCTTGAATTTTACACTGAACCGCTGACCGACACTAAATTATTCGTCAATTCTAATTGATTTATGAAAATAATTGTTGTCTATATACGACATTGACGTATTATCACCAAATTGTGCATACGGATGCTTCATTCCCCGGTTAATGAAAGTAATAGATATTTATCACTTTTTAACTATTTCTTCGACATCTATATCATTCTCAATTTAATCCAAATTTATTTATGTTTATATTTTGATGTCATCCTCCTTGACATCTAAGCGCCATTCTTTTTCTTCTTTATCCTCATTCACATTCTGTACTAGAATACATGTTGGTGGTTGCTCTAAGGTCGGGAGTGGTTTCTTTCCTCAGCCAAGACTGAGTTACTACTTCTAGGAATACTAGTCGAACATGGATCATAACGATCTTAATTGGATATTAGATAAGATTCAACTAATAGTTCTAGTGTTTTATACCCGAACATTTGGTAAGGAGTTGTTGTTTTAATATTCCCCAAATCTTTTAAAAAACTACCCCAAATAAACTATACAAATTACTCGAAGCTGGTTGGGTGGTATTAATTCATGCATTAATGGAAATGTTGAAATGATTAGGGAGCTGTTCTAAACCAACATGAATCCATCTCTTCAAGTCATGAATAATTATTGTGTCGTTGGTAGAAAATATGCACGCGACACGAATGTCATAATTCACGACAGTTGAAGTGGTCAAGATTTGACCTCCATGATACATATTAGTCAGCAACATGATCGTATTTAAAATATGAACGTTAAACCCTACTGTTAGTATATTTTAATTTTACAGCAAAATATAACAATCTAAATAGAAATAAAAACATACAATATAGATGAGAAAAAAATGCTAAATACGAATCTGAACTGGATTTGTCGAAAGACACATTTTCAGTTGGAAGCTCTTGCAATAATAATAATGACGATTTAAAAAAAATGACTAGAGGAAGAAAAAAGATGATACCGCTGAGTGTATGATAATATATAAATAAATTATCTGGGATCGAATTTAAAATTCGATCCATGCTTCATACTGGTTTTTAACTACAAATAAATAAGCAAATGTATTTTTTTTACCTGGGATCAAGTTTAAAATTCAGTCTCGACATCTGAGACCGAATTTCAAAATCAGCCCAACTATTAACACAAAAAGAAGGGGGTACTCATAGCATTTCTCTCATTTTTTATTTTTTATTTTATTTACTAAAAAAATCTACAAATAATGGGATTCAATTCACTGTTGAAAGCAAAATGACTCAGCTTTGTTATGGAAAACGCAACATTTTCTTTCCTGATTGTGGTTTCATCTTTCTTTTATAGTGATCAAAGAAAAAAAAAGCAAGAAGCGGCGCAATTGTTGTGTTCGGATGGTTGAACTTCTGATCACTTAGAACTATCAGAATAATATTAATGAAAGAAGCTCTTGTTTTCATCAATTCTAAAAAGGTAAGAAGAATTCAATCGGTTCTAATAATTTAGCCGAAACGTCCTTTGCTTGTTCAAGTAATGGCAGAAAAGTCGTAAGTTATAAAGAATGTTGCTTAAGACTTAAGAGTTAAGATAGAGAATTCGCGGCTTAAATAAAACATTTAGAAAATATTAGATAAAAAAATCCCAAACATGCATTTTCGTTTACGCAAAAAGGAACGAATAAACGATAACGAGCAACTCTTTTATATTAGTACTACGATTATTGTAACATTACCACATACAGTCCATTGATCGTCTTCAAACACAATATTTACAGAAACACCCCCAGTTTAGATTATTTGATCACGGAAATAAAACCTCAACAACCCACCCAGAACAAACTATTCGACAGATTCATAGTATTTTTGTTGAAACTAGTAGGTTACATTATTAAAAACCAACAGAACCTTGAAGGGCTGTTTCACTCATCATGCTCTCTTAAGCAAAATAATCAAGATAACCGCAATGGCGAGCCCAAAAAAGGTATTCTGCGTAAAAAATGATTGAAAACCAGAGCTGCTGCCAGCCTCTGCACTATCAGCATCATTTTTTGTAACAAACATGTCTTGAATAAAATTTGAAATGTTGTGAACCACCTCCATTGTTTTCACCTTTACATTGTTCACAAAGTCGGTAAAACCATTGCTGCCATGTGGAGCCCCTTCTGCCTCACAATGAGCCTCTTCATTCTTGTTCTGGTTGGTTTTGAATGATTCTTCAAAAATGCTCTCAGAGATACCTGCATTATTTTTATATATGCTTAAGCACAACTGGAAACTAAAATGCCACCCAACCATCAATAATGGCAGACAAAGCATTCTGGGGTCAATTGATGCCTGAAATGTTCTGAAAGTAACAAACATTCCAGTTTTATCCTGAAAAGAGTACCCGGTTTAACAATTCAATCTGCAACAACTTTATCTCTACAATATTCTTTATTAAAAAAAGTGGACAAGATTTGTTACTAAACACTAGGAAGTGCAAGGTGTAACTTTCAGCAAAGTTAACTTGCATAGAAAGATGGTCATCCCAACCAGCACTAATTAACAAATTGCTTCCACTATTTTATTCAAAAAATGTGTGACGAGTATGATCTGATATAATTTGCACAAGACCAATAATAGGAACTTTGAAACTTCAGGGACAAAAAATAGCAAAAAGTTTCAGAGATTTCTTCTGCAACTACATAAATATAAATGCATATCAAGGTGCGTTGATCAATATAAATACACTGGGCAAAGCATACTGGATTGGTGATTGCGGCAAAATTCCATGACTTTTTCGTTCTTCAGTACAGCGTCCCAAACACTTTTATCTGATGCAATAGATGCCACCACAGTCTGCACATTGATGAAAAGCAATATTAGGAACAATAGGAACTGAGAAGGGGATAAGGTTCATTGTTTTCTAAAAAAAATCTTTGCATAAAGCACATTTGTGTTAAAGTTAAGACTAAGGTATGGAGTAGTTGCATTAAATATTGAAAAGTTACGAAAAAGGTAAGGGGCAAGAACCTGAGCTTCAGGGTTGGATTGGAGAAGAGAAAATGCCTGTACTACTCCTTTTGGCATTGCTGGTATGATTGCATTGTTTTGAAATATCCCCATTTGTTCATGCTCATTTGCACTGCAAACATAACGTCAAAATTTTATAATGAACGCACACAATGAAATCAGATGAAAATTGTATCTTTTAATAAAAAGATTGTACTGAATAAGATGTTCTGTGGTTGAATATTAATAAGCAAACATTACATTATAAACTTTAGGAAACAGACCATATTTCCTTCAACCTGAACAATAATAGTCAAATAACAAATACTGTTCTTAATAACTAATTCTGCTGAAAGTTAAATAAATCTTCTAATTGTACCACAGCTGCATGCTACAACACCCTCATAGAGCAGAATAGGTAGCTAGTTGCATATGAGTTTTAATTTTCCAATATCAACACTATCTTGCAAGAAATTGTTCAATTATTCTATAATAGACATCATAAAATTTCACGCATACAATTGCAACTAGAAATTACTCTATAAGAAATCAACCAAACCAAATGAGATCATCCAAAGTAAATGAGCTTACCTCACAAGAGCACGAGTTAAATCACCTGTAGCTTCCTGCGCCTCCTCAAGCGTCGGCACAGGGCTGAAGACCAGTCTAGGAGGGAGATCCTCAAACAAATCCTCTCCTTCACTCTTCCACCCCGTGAATTCCCAATCATCCAGCTCCCACTGCGACATGGCCGAATTCGCGGATTCATTCAAACCCTTGGACTCCTCCAGATGGATCGAGATCGTCGCAGAATCAGTGACACCGGCGGAGGGAGGCGGCGCAGAGACGGTGGATCTCCGACCAACGGCGGAGGTGGCGCGACCCAAAGCAGGTCGGTAGGCGCCCAAAGCGGCGGCCTTTGAGGCGGTTCGCAACACTCCTCCCCCCATTCTCGCTCGAGGACAGATCGGAATTTATCGGTGAAAAGCTAATGAGCTCCTCTCCTAGTCGAGATAAATAGGCGAAAATGAAAGCCAAAGGGAGAATGGGAGAGGTCGGAGCAATTATTACAGGATGTTTTAATTTGAGAAGATAAATAATAGAGATATTTTGAGTCTTTATCTCTTCCACGGCCGGAAAATACGGAATCGGGGAGTTCCAAGTCGTTTTGGATCAATTTTGATCAGAAGAGTTGTTTCAACCGTTGGGATCATCATTGAGATTGGAATAAAATATAAAAGTAAAAATAAATTTAATCAAAATTGACAAGTAGATACTGATTTGACGGTTGATATAATCTTTAAAATTAAAATTAATTCCAAAGACTTCAGAACTCCTCTGTTCCGAAACATACAGAATAGGAATAAAAATGACCCAAATCTTGCTTTAGTAATTTGGTCGGATTTAGGAATAATAACTCCATAATATAATCTCACAAATACGCGCAGTGTACATTTAATGGTAACACTGAAGATAATTGAAAATGTTGCCTTCTCTCGTTCTCTTTCAGTTATTCACTCGTTGAATGGTGAACCGGGAGTATTGAAATGGAATCAGGAGAATAAACCGAGCAATTAACACGAGCTTTGCATGTGATTGGCTTTCCAGCCGCACATGCGTTCCTCATAAATGCGATTCGTCTTTTTCTCTTCTTTCTTTATTTTATTTATCTACTTATATTTTCTTCTAATTGTATTTTCATTCCAGGATGGGCTGAAACTTCAATTTCTCAAACTGTCATTTATGGCCCAAAA